>CM076583.1:345902035-346648934 GCA_034641835.2 Pinus albicaulis | reverse complement strand
TCTAGGAAGTTACACACATTTATGGATGGTGGTCTAGAGGTTGGTCTAGAAAGGTGGCTCAGATCTAGGGACCACACCCTTTGAACTGAATACTTTGGGCTATAACCACATGGAATTAGTGTCATGTGTGTATTTGGAGGCATATAACCACACCTCTGCCTTTGTATGCATGCGGTTATGGGCCTAGGTTAGTGAAAAACCTATCCACAACAGGGTTTGGTCACATGGGTTGGTTCCTTGATCCGTGAGTGTCTTGTAAGTCTTCAGGGATGTCTGTATGTTGTCATTTGTTCAAGCCACTTCTATAAATTCAACTTGGAGGTTGGGTCATGCCATAGTAACTCTTAATCTCATGTTTACCCTGGCAGGCCAGTGAAATTAGGTAAATGTAGGAGGCGGTTGTTACAAGGTGTTATCAAAGCATGGTTCAAATACTTGGATTGCATGGGCTAGATGCATTTATTTATGTATTCATTTCCATGGTTATGGTTGTTGCACATGAGGTCATTGCATGTAGTTAGGATTATCATGTATGATGTCTACATATTCATATGATCATGTATGTGTGTGTGTGTGTGTGTGTGTATGGTGCTAATCTGGATTGATTTTGCAAATGAGATAACCTCCCCTGAACCACATTGAGGTAAGCTGATTATGTTTATATTTGGTTACCTAATATGGTATGTCTACAAGAATATGAAGATAAGATATGAATAGCAAAATTTTGGATTACATTTCACGAAACTCTCCTTATAGATCAAATGAGATGACATTAGATGAATACTTTCCTAGTATATTAAATGCCTTGAAACATCTAATGACATAAATCAAAATTTGAAAGGAAAATAATGATAGAATAATTGAGTCACAAGAAAGGCTTGTTAGGGCTCAGGAAAATCAAGTAGAAGTAAATGGAGTGATCCTTTAGAGTTTCTTATATTTACAGAGACATGGACAACCACAAATCAATTATGGACAGGAGTACATGATTAATGGGGAATATGGTAGCTGGTCATATGGAGGTCACAATTCGAACAAGGATGAAACCTTCATAGATGGTAGGTTATTGGACACACCTGATAGGAGAGGTAATGGTTATGGGTTTTATTCTATTTTTGGTTTAAAAAGGTATCATGGTAATTAACATTATCATCCTTAAAGGAGAAGTGAGAGGGGATATCTTCCAGATGAGTTGAAGAAGTCAAAGCCTCTTACATTTGATGGATATTTGAAGAAACCAGAATATGTAGAGGCATAGTTTTTTGGGATGAAGAATTTATTTGAGATGCATGATTATACAAAGAACATGTAAGAAAAAATAACTATTTTCACTCTCAAGGGAAAAGAAAACATCTCGTGGGAATTTGTGAAGTGTGTTAGAGGAATCAATACAAAGGAGTTGAGTTGGCATGAGTCCAAAAGAATCTTCAAGAAGAAGTAATTTTCTCAAGAGATATTATGATGGTAAGGTTAACGAGTTATATGAGTTAAATATGGGATCTTTAACCAACAAGGAGTACAAGTCTAAGTTCTTGGATTTTTTAAGGTATGTGCCTTGCCTCATGGATGGGAAGACAAAAGTTCCAAGGTTCATCAGTGGAGTTCCATTAGCATTCAAGGATTGGATTGAATATGATGAGCCTTCTTCACTCGAGGAGTTCTTTTGTAATTTGAAGAATTTTTATGAGCAATCAAAGCACAAGACTGAGTCTAAGCATGTCTAGAAAGGAAATAACACTCCCAAATAAAAATGGCCATCAAAGCAAGAAACCTCAAGATGCAGGCGAGAAGGAAATTTTTGATCCTTTCAAGAATTTTAATGTGGTAGAGAACGTACATGAACCATAAACTGGAGAGAATTACAATGATTTTAGTGGTAGAGAATTGTTGTAGTGTTAAATATATGGAAAGGATCCTCACAAGAAGGATTTTGTATTATATCAAGGTGGAAGACCTAAATCTACAATGATAAGGATGTGAATAGAGTTTTGGATGTGGGCTAGAGCATTCCCAATATCTATGCAACATTTGATAACAAGCAGGTGGATCATCAATTATCCATTATTTATATGGAATGTAAGTTTTGTGATTGAGTTGTTTCAATTTTTATTAACCCTAGATCTAATTGTGGTTATGTCAATCTTTAATTGGTGGATAAGACTGGTTTGATAAAATAAGTGCATGCAAATTATTACTTAGTACAGTTAGCTATAGGTACTAATAAAAATTGGGTGGGAGCTTGTGCATTTGAGTTGAACAATATGTCTACATTAGTGCATCTAAATGTTCTTCTAGGGGATCATACAACATACTTCTGGGTATGTATTGGTTGTAACGTTACAGGAAAAAGCTGCATTGTTATAAGAAGGCTATGAATTTCTTGGATGATGATGGATAGGAGATAATCTTGCAGGGTAAGAGAAAGGCTACATCGATGAGAATGGTTACAACTATGCAGGAAAAGTGATGTTGCGGGAAAGGCTGTGTATTGTTTGCAGCTCATGTTTCCAACAACAAAGGTAAGGATGTTGAGTATGTAGAATTCTTGAAGAGGTATCTAGTTTTGCAAGAGTTTTAGGATTTATTCATAACATAGGTTTCAAATTCCCCCCCTCATAGGGAAGTGACTCCTCTATTGAGTTGGTACCAGGACCCGCACCAACATCAAAGCCATATTATAGGGTGATCACTTCAGAGTTAGTGGAATTGAAGTTGTAGTTGAAGTAAACAATTAAAAATGGATTCATTAGGCCAAGTCTGATGCATTGTGGTTCAAAAGAGTTTTTTTTTGAAGAAAAAGGATGATACCATTATTTTGTGCATTGAATATAGGAAACTGAGCGAGGTGATGATCAATAAAAAATATTCATTACCAAGGATCGATGATTTATTTGATCAATTGAAGGGAGCAAAATTTTTCTTGAAGATTGATTTGATATCAATATATCATCAGGTACACATCAAAGAAGAGGACCTTTAAAAGACTACTTTCCAAACAGGTATGGGCAATATGACTTTGTTGTGGTTCCTTTTGGTTTCACTAATGCTACAATTACTTTCATGTGTTTTATGAATAGTGTGTTGCGTCTTTATCTAGACAAGATTGTGATAATACTCATTGACAACATATTGATATATTCTGAGAATGAGGAGGAGCACGTTGAACACCTGGCAGTAGTATTGAGACTATTGAGAGAGAATTAGTTCTATGCCAAACTCAGTAAGTGTAGTTTATTTTAGATAGAAGTTCATTATTAGGGACATGTTGTTTCCAAGGTATGGAAGTGGATTTAGAAAATACCAGATCTATTACGGAATGGGAAGCTGCTATGAATGGGGATGAGGTCAAATCATTCATGGGATTAGCAGCGTATTAAAGAAGGTTCATTAGTAAATTCTCATGCATTTCCTATCTTATTGCATATTTGCACAGGAAGGGAAATAAATATGAATGGATAGAGGAATATGCAACTAGTTTTGAGTAGTTAAAGTAGTTTCTTACAAATGATCCAGTTTTAAATATTACAGATCTAGATAAAGAGTTTATGGTTTCTACAGATGCTTGCAAGATATGACTTGGTCAGTTATTGATGCACGAGGGACAAGTGGTATGCTACGAGTCAAGGAAATTGTATGAGAACCAAGGAAAATTTTAAGGATGGAATTTTATCTCAAATTTTAGAAACCTTGGCGAATCTTACTTGTCCCTAATATGCCAATTGTAAAATGTTGGCAATTTTTTTATAAAAATATTTAGATTTCTAATTATTTTATAGTAGTCTGTATAAAATTTTGGCAATTTTTAGGGTAAAATAATTATATAGCATAAAATTTGGGTGAATCATTTTTAGAAAAAATGGAAATTGGAGAATATTTTTTTTTGGAAAAAACATGGAAAATTAGCTCACCTACGAATACTAGCCCCTAAAATTTTCCTTGATGAGAACGACAAGAATTATGTGACTCATGATCTTGAGTTGGAAGTGATAATTCATGCATTGAAGATATGGAGACACTATCTTATTGGTAGGGGGCTCATCTTGGTGAGCGAAAAAAGTGGGCTAAGATACTTGTTTGATCAACCTAATTTGAATTCTAGGAAGGTTAGATGGTTGGATACTCTCAATGACTTTGACTTTGATATTATGTAAATTAAGGGAAATGCGAAAAAGGGTTGGAGATGCTCTTAGAAAAAGAGGGCAGGTAAATCACATTGCAACTATGATGTCATATGGGACCAATTTGTAAGAGTAGATCTTTCAGAAAGGGAAGAAGGATGACAGGTACTAGCAACTTAAGTAAAATTTGAAACAATATAGTGTAGGTGATTAGGATGTTATTATCATCTCACGTTAGATGGTTTGGTGAGATTTAGGGACAAGATATATGTGTTGGAAAATAGTGAAATCAAGAATATTATTTGGAGAGAATTTCATGTTCGGTCATATTCATGTCACATGGGGTATCGTAAGACTTTGAAAACTCTAAAGAAGTTTTATTACTAGCCAAAATTGAAAAATAAAGTGGTTGATTTTTTGTCTAGATGTTTCAATTGCCAACGGGTAAAAGTTGAGTGCCAACATATAGGTGGTTTATTGCAACTGTTTCAAATTCTAGAATGGAAATGGGAGGTGATTTACATGGCTTCCATTATGGATTTTTCAAGGATATCCAAACAAAATGATTCCATCATGGTTTTGGCTGACAAGTTTACCAAGGGAGCTCACTTCATTTCAGCGAACTCTACTAATTCAGCTAGTGATGTATCTAAGGTCTTCGTCAGGGAGATAATGAGATTTCATGGTGTTCCTAAGAAGACCATTTCAGAAAAATTTTTGAAGTTTTATTTTAGCTTTTGGAAGCAGTTGTTTGCAGGCTTGGGGATAAAATTGGCTTTTACTACAACCTATGATTTGTAGACAAATTGATAGATAAATAGTGTTAATAGGATTCTAGAGGATATGTGGAGGATGTATGCTATGCACCAATAAAGGATATGGGAAGAATATCTTCCACTGGTATAGTTTGCATAGAATAACAGGTATGAGGAGTCCTTGAGGATAAATCCATTTTAGGCACTTTATGGGTGGATTTGTAATACTCCCATCATCTAGAGTGATCTAGTGAGAAAAGTGTTGATTGGACTATACATGTTGGCTGAGACAAAATAGAAAATTGAATTTATCATGAGGAATCTAAAGGAAGCACAATATAGGAAAATCATTTATGCAAATTATCATAGGGAATTTAAGGAGCTCCAGGTTGGGGAGCATGTGTACTTTCGCATCAAGCCTAAGAGGAACTCCTTGAGGATTCGACCATGTGCCAAGATGGAACCTCGGTACTCTATTCCTTTTGAGATCCTTTAGAGGATTAGACCCATGGCCTAAAGACTTGAAGTACTATGAGTAGTGAAATTCCATGATGTTTTCCATGTTTCATTACTTAATAGATATCTTAAGGATGTTGATCATTTGATTGACTAGTCTCCATTGGAGGTTGATCCAGAAAGGCGAATTCTAGCCAGAGCCTCACTGCATATTGTAGTGGAATTATCTCTGGATGCTCCATAATAGGGAAATTGAATAAATTAAAGTTCAATGGAAGCACTTTGGGCTCAATGAAGCTACATGGGAGATGGTTGGTTAGATGTAGTCTTTGCATCATTCATTATTTGTCGGTTAAGGAAAATATTTTTTTGTATATGTACACACACACAGATATATATATATATATATATATATATATATATATATATATATATATATATATATATATATATGGTTTTTATTGTAAATACCATAATGAGATATGTTATAAAGCTCCAATAAGAAGTATGATTGTCATGTTTGTTAAGTTTTCTCATGGTTTGCAGTAGACGTTCATTGTAAATACTACATCGAGCTAAGTTATAAAGCTCCAAGGGCAGTATGTTTCGTTTTTAGCATTTTTTAATTCATAAGTGTCATAGAACACTGAGAATAGTGTTCCCCTAAGGGGGAGGAGTTTGTAACAACACCGAGTTAAAATTTCATGTAATGAAGGTTAATAAAGGCAAAAGGAATCAGACCAAGGTCTTGACACATGTATTCCAAGATGAATGTTGTGAAAAACATCCTAGTGGGTCTCACTTCATTTTATTTTGGCTAGGGAAATTGGAAAATGAATTGGAAAAGCTAAAGAGGAATTAATTGGAATTTATTTATGAAAAATAAAGGAAAAATAGGAGAAAAGGGATATGAAAGGTCAGAAATTTGCGTGAGAAGGGAAATTGAAGGAAAATTAAGGAAAATGAAGAAAATAGAGGCCTAAATGACACAAATTCTTATGAGGATCAGTTGATAGATTTCTGTTGGTTTAGCTTTTGTCAGTTCAGTTTTCGAGCCATGTATATTCTCTAGAGGCCTTAATGATAAAAATGCTTCTAAGGATAAATTCACAACTTTTTGTTCGTTTAGCTTTTTTTAGTTCATTTTTCGAGCTCTTTCTATTCTCACATACTTTTAAAACCTTAGATAATTCTTGGATAAATCTAGCATTGGAGAAAGGAAGGGAAAAGAAGGAAAATGAAATAAAAGGAAAGACAAGGAAAACAAGGACAATGAAGGAGAAGGTCGGATCAACAACTTCAACAGGAATATTTTGCAGGTCACAGATTGCATCTGTGGTTTCCTAGCTGAGGTTTGAGTGAATGGTGATTGCATTTGTTCATTTGGTTCATTTGTTGTCATTCACATGGGTATTTTCTGGTTTGATAGTGGTTTCAACCTTACCTTGCCATTTCCTTGATAACCAAGGTGTGATGAGATTAGTTTCTTGGTTTAGATTTTGATTATCAGAAGATTTTGGAACAAGATGAGGTGGTCTCAGAAAAATTCCCAAGGTTTAGGGGTGTAGGTGGTTTAATATCTAGGAAGCCCTTGAAAAACCAATGAATAAAGAGTAATTCCTTAATGTAATGGTGAAGAAACTGTGAGGCATCCAAGTTTTTTTTGGATTCGTGATCTATTGAATGGTTTTGGCGAGATCATAGTAGCTTGAGCATGGAGGTGGTTTAATATTCGGGAAGCCCTGGTTGTTTATGTCTTGAGACCCCACATTCATGCTCGGAATATGGCACAGGGTGATTGGCTAAAAGAGAGATTTGGTTTAGTCCAATCTATGGTCAAGTGGTATGTGGAAGTCACTGACTTACTTTCTCTTTTAATAATTTCATAATATCTATTATCTTATTCTAATATATGAGCACTTGTACTTGATATTATGGTTATTCAATGGTTGTTTTTTCATGGTTAATAATGTGGTTGTGTGCTGGTTATAAGCATGGATTTGTGATGTGCTCTAGCTATGGATTGTTCATCATTTGATAAGTATTTTATGGTTAGTGAATGCACGGAATAACAAGTGTTATTGCACCTATTATGAGAGGTAATTAGACCTTCTTTGTTATTCTCATATAATTCGCAGACTCCTATGCATCATGACCTGCAAGTTACATGTTCACCATATGTTTGGCGAAGTGATTTTCATGGTTAGGCCTAGTAAGGTGAAGTTCTTGTTAAAGTTTTGTAATATTATAATTTTCTATGTTGGATATGAAATTTAATTTTTAGTGAAACTCTCATATCTAATTCTTTTTGAAAAATAAATAAATAAAATATTTAAAAATATATATATTTCCATATTAATTATATATATTTAAAAGGTGATTGAAAATAAACAAGCATAAACACATTTTAACTTTGGATTTACCAAGTGCCAAGAGGGATCAAATCCCTTAAGAAGGAAACCTCCTTTTAAGTGTAAAGCTTGAGGAAAGCATTTCAGCTTGAGAGAATGTATTTTTTTCTATGCTTGGGAGATCCAAACCTAAGATGGATATATGTTGATTATCAATAATACTATCTATATTTGTATAAATGTCACATATTTATGTTTTAAAATATTATTATTTTTAATTTTATTAAAAATTTAATAATACATGAGATATTATTGGATTCAAAACAATTCTCTCCTTTTTCTATGGAATCTCTACTTCTATGGTGCTTTCCTTAGCCATCAATGGATTGACCTCCAACCATGCCCACATGGGGTGGTGGAGGAGCCTCCTCCTACAAAAACAAAATTGCTTCTAAAGCCAGTCAAACTACCTCAAAATAATTTAACAGTTCTTCAACTCACAAACCATGATTAGGGTTGAACCCATCCAATACTACCATTAATAAGTTAGAACCGCTACCTCTCCTACTGCATCAATGAAAAATCCAAAATATAATGGTTCATGAATTCCCTAGAAATTTAAAGCTTCCATCCTAGAAGTCCCATTAGAAATAATAGGGGGGAAATAAAATATGTGATAGAGCATGTAGTAATATGTAAATTTGTAGGTCTATAGCCATTGGGAAAAACATTTTTTAGTTGGATCTAGAAGTGATAGGAAATTAAATGGGATCTCAACCTCATGTTGGGCTCCAAGGGTTTCTTCACGGGAATATTCAACAATATCAAGGATAGAGATCAGATATTTCAAGGAGTGCAATATTTCATTAATTTTTTTGGTTATTCATGAAGCCACGTGTTTAATGATTCCACCTTGAAAAATAAGACTTTTCTGTGGCTATAGTCTAGATCCATATTTCAACTCTCCATTAGGGGTTTTGGGACACAAAAAATCTTAGAAATAATTGGTAATTCCATTGAGAATTTTGTTATGATATCATATGCCAAAAATCAAAGTCTATACACTTCATATGCCTACCTTTATGCTTATCTAAACATATCAGATCCCCTTCTAGAAAGCGTTCAATTGACTAGTGAAGATAAAATATGGGAGAACCTAATAGATTATGAGAACATCCCCTTTAGATGCCAAAATTTTCATGAATATGATCATCTATTCAGATAATTCCAAACAAAATAAGTCAATAAAAATTCACAATTAAATATTACCTAGGATCAACATGGGTTTACTAAGGTCACTAATAAAAGGAAGACAACCAAAACTGGAACAATGAATACAACCTCTGAAAGTGTAGAGAGACATAATTGGTTCAAATTCCTCCAATAGCTCGAATAAAATGAAACAACTAGCAAAGGAGAAAACCCAAAAATGGAATTTAATGAGAAATATAGTCAAGAACCACCCCAACCTATAAAAAATGTGAATGTGCATCCTAACGGAACATATTTCTAGAAGGCTATAAATTGGAGGATAACACTAAATAATTTTCTCATGCAAAATGTTTTGAGGAAATGGACCTACGAAAAATTGATCTTCAATCCCTTGTAGATGAATGGATAAATAAATACCTAGAAACCATTTCTGAGGAGCAAGTTCAAATCATCACGTGAGCATACATCCAAAATAAATATTTAATTATCCTTGAAACTCACAATCTCTATAATACCCCTAACCAAAACTATTCTTTTTCCTCTCATGGAATTAAAAGAAATGTTAGATATCAATTGAGTATTCCAAACTAACCAAAGAAAAAAGGGCAAAAAAAATAATCAATTACCATATGACCAAGGGGATTAGTTTGTAAATATTGGTAAATTATCGCCAATGGATGCCATATTTTAACCCACCTCTTAACATCATCAATTAAATTCAACTCAAGGAGAACTAGGGCTATTAATAGAAAAATCCAAGAAAATACTCCTAAGAAACAAAATCCACCAATAACACCTGATATCATGATGACTCAGGAAATGGAATGCTCTTCTATGTATTTGAAAAATATTTTAAAGAATGCCTATGGAAATTGTGTTTATCTATCCTAAGATACCCAAAGAGAATCAAAAGGTATTTCTATTTCATGGAGTCGTTTCTGAGTCACTATTCATGACCCCTTTTCTCTACCTAGAATCCTAACTGCAAACTTTTGTCCCAATATTTAGCCAATTGAAGTTTCATAACCAATGTTAATGGCACTAGTATTCCCAGTGGAAAAAAGGCCTTCCTTCAAAGCCTCCAAATATCCTCAAAGATTATAGGAGAAAACTTTTGGATTATAGGAGGGGATTTTAACATGAAAAAAATTATCAATGAAAAGAAAGGTGGGATTCATAAGCTCGATGAAGTAATCACCCTATTTATGGAATTTATCGATAACTCCGAACATATATATGAGCACAAAAAAATGACTTATACACCTGTAAAAATATATAGGGAGGCACATCTCAAATAGCTTCAATAATCAATAGATTTGTCATACAAGAGTATCTTTATATTTTTAGGCATCGATTTTGTGTTGGGAAAAATACTGAGAGGGGGGGGGGGGTGAATCAGTATTTAGAAACTCACAATAATTTTCCTTACTTTTATTGATTTCTATGTGAGACTTTAATTAATTCAAATTGTGTATTCACACGGCTTTCTTAAAATAAACTTGTGTATTCTAATCAGCTTATTAGATAGATAAATATTCAGAAACTTTACTTATCTCTGTGCATAATTTATTCATCATACATCTAGTAACTAGTAAACATGTGTAGTAAGAAAAGAATAAATCATCATATAAGCAACACATGGACACCAAGATTTAAGGTGGAAACCCAAGTTGGGAGAAAACCACCATTGTTTTCATCTCTGTCTTCAATATTTATTATAAAGAAAATGGCTTATAATATTGTACTGGCGCAGAATCATACTAGCATGCAGGGACCCACCTACAGAAGGGTGCAACCTTCTCTCGTTCTCCAATTGCAACTGGAAGGGAGCTCCAACCTGCTGATCTCATTTACCAGATAATACTAGAAGGGAGCTATGACCCCCTTCTCTCATTTACCAGCCACTCCTAGAAGGGAGCTACTGTCCCCTGATCGCGATTGCTAGCAACCACCAAAAGGAATCTAAGACCCCCTCACTAAAGGCACCAACACTCAGCACCACCATAGACCGTGTTTCATAAATTTCTACATTTGATCCAGTGGCTTAAACACAACATAACTTGTAGGCCTATTTTCATCACATAATCCTTGTTGAACCCTTTAACATCAGATAACTCAAATATCAAAACAAAAACTGATTACTGTCCCCAAAATATTCATCCAATTCCTGAAAAAAACCACTGAACCAAAAAATCACCAATCACTCGAATACTGAACCAACCATTGAAGAAAACAATCACTTAATCAATCACCAAATCAATTCATACAGAACAGTGAGATCACTGTAACCATAATATCAGAACTGAACCCTGAATACTACATCAACACACTGAATCAACTACAGCCCCAATCATTCATAAAACAAAATGTATACGCTGCCTCACTTAAGGAAACTTGCATGTGTATGCGCTTTTAGGTAGAACAACATATGTGCATGTCTTAAGATATTAATTTCTTAAAACTGTTACTCTGAATCAATCACAAAATTGGATAGAGAAATTCTGAGAATTATGATAGGTTACATATCTTTGAACTCTTATATAGTTAGAAGCATCATGTATCCTTTTCAACTACTCAACATGCAGTCAATTTCAACTTCGAACATTGTTTCTAAACCCAAATCAACATGAACACATCATT
Source organism: Pinus albicaulis (assembly GCA_034641835.2). Classification (NCBI taxonomy): domain Eukaryota; kingdom Viridiplantae; phylum Streptophyta; class Pinopsida; order Pinales; family Pinaceae; genus Pinus; species Pinus albicaulis. Next base: position 346,637,402 of record CM076583.1, on the reverse strand, counting down.
GAAAAACAACAGAAATACAACACCATTGATTTGATTGATCAGTCATTTGAAAGCATAAACCCTTCCTTTATGCAGCAACAACAATCAACCAATCACTGATCTTCATGCACAATCAACTAGAGGCATAATAAATATTTAAAACAACCCAGATATATATGAAGACATCATTGAGAGACAACATAGAACACAACAAAAAACTGATCAGACATTTTCTTCATCATTCTTCAACAAAAAACTAGGTTGCATACGTGGATTTTATAATACCACCCTACGAGTGTACACACTTCTTATGAAACCAACCAACATATAGATCTCAGTATTTTACTGAATATATACACACCTTTTATAAGCTGAACCTGTGTAGATGCGACTTCACCGTGATGAACCTGCATATAGATCTGTAAATATTCAACATTGTTTAAGACTTTACATCAATATACTTACTTTAGAGCAGACCCTTCACTTCAGCAAAAATGCACCAAATCATAGATATAAGCATCTCATAAACATATCAAGCAAATACATAGTCATTTCAAGTCTAGATATCTTGAACCATCATTGGATTCATAGGTGCATCATTATTTCATACTTATTAATAAACTGTAACCCATTCCATGTAGATATACTTCGGAGTGAAGTATTCATTCAATAGCCATACACATGCACACCTTTACACTATGATCTTCTTCTCCTTATATAGTTTGAGCCTTAGCCAATACCATGAGCCAAAACCACACAAGTGTCGATGGTATTCTCGGATGGAATCAAATAGATGAAAAAAATCTCAATAATGTGGGCTAATACCATGGTAAGGACACCTGGTATCCTAAACTGAGTGCGCAAATACATATGCGACTTTGCTTCTTTGTACCCACGTGTAGACACAACTTTTACTCATGACCAAAACCGTGCATACCCTAATTATCGATGTATACTCAGGTTGCCTTCATCAAACCTGCTAGTATATGTGGTTTTCCTTCATCAAAACTGCGTATACATCTGGAAATTTTACCTTTATCATTCCTTTGTCATTGACTGGAAGTCCTTTCTCTATCATATCTGAACTGACCTATAGATACATCAATTTTACATCTTCAACAAATAGGTTGCTATCAAAAGGAAACTCATAAAGTAGGTTTCCATCAGGGACAACATATTACATCATAACGCCAACATTTTTAGGCTTATATTCTCCCTTTTTTTGTATGAGATGATTGGCCCATACAAATATCTATGGACTGGATTGGTAGTCTCACAAACATTCCCTTCAAATTCTAGGATTTTTGGTTATGGCAACATGATTTTCTCTCTAATATAGAAAAATGTTGGAAATAATCAAATCATTTTCTTTGGATGCTTAATTTTTCCTTCCATTAGTTGTTAAAAATATATCAAAATGAAAATAAAGAATTATAATACTAAATGTTTTGGTTACATCGATAATGAAAAAATAAATCCATAACAAAATATGGCCACCATACAACAAGCAATAATCTCAAATGTTATATTTGAGTAATTATAACATCAAGAAGTAGTCACTCACCTCCAACTGAGGATAGATTGAAGTAAGAGGAAATCCTCTGGAGAAAAAAATATTGAGCAAAATTGGTTAAGGAAGAAGAAAATAACACTAAATACTTCGACATATCAATGGTCAACCAAAAGAAAAGTAATAGGATATCAAACATTAAAACATCCAATCACGAAAAAGTGGAAAGTTGTGATCCAATATTCCATGAACTCATGAATCATTTCCAAGCCACACTACATAAATGGTTCAAGACTTAAGGTATCCTATCAAGAAAGCAACATAGAAAAATTCCAAAGTTGGAATAAGGGAACCAAATGAACCCTTTCTGAATGAAATCACCATGCAGGAAGTGGAAGAAATTATTATGGAAACATCTAAATGTAAGTCCCTAGGTCTCGATGGATTTATCACCAATTTCTACTAGGATTGCTAGAAACTTCTTACGTATGATTTTTGGAAAGTAGTATAATAAGCTTGACACTCATATTATATATTAACAACCCTTGATGCTACCTTTATATATATTATTCCTAGAAAACACCACACTAATTATCCTTTACATTGTAGGGCTATTACCCAACTATGTAATATTATCTATAAAATCATCACCAAAGTTATCACAAACTAACTAAAACACATTCTCCACTCACTTATCTCTCTAAATAAACATGGTTATGTGGAAGGTAGAAAAATTATGGACAACATAATACTAGCATATGAAAAAATCCACTCACTTAATTTCAATAAGTCTACAGGTATGCTGATCAAATTTGATATGTCAAAAGCATTTGGAAAATTGAACAAGCAATTTATTTTTCACATGCTCACTATGTTTTTGTTTTCCTAAATATAGATTCATTGGGTTATTTCCCTTAATTATAAAATTCTATTCTTGTTAATGGGTTTCCCTCTCCAACCTTTTCCCCTCAAATGATATTAGTCAAGGAGACTTGATTCCCCCTTACATATTTCTCCCCTTGAATGAAGGGATGGGAAGATCTATCAACTCATCCCTACATGTTGGCAAGTTAAAATGTATCCCTCTTCATTCCCATGGCCTCTCTTGTTCACACCAATATTTTATTGATAATGCTCTCGTCTTGGGAATCCCCATGGTCAAAGAAGCCACTACCATTTAAAAAATACATCAAAACTTCTTTGACGCTTTAGGAACCTCCATTAACATGGAAAAATATAAAATATTATTTTTTAATTCCCCTCTATCTACCCAAATTCAGACGTCTCATTTTATTAGTCTTCAAAGGATCTCTCATTCATCCAAATACCTAGGATTGCCTCTAACTTGCAATCCTCTCAGAGAAAAGTATGGGAAAATATTCTTGTTAAATTTTAAGCCATTTTTTTTGTTAGACTTTAATATCAATCAATTTATCAAGTCACTTTCTCAAACCTATCCTTCATTACCTCTGCACCTTTCTTATCTCAATAATGTTTTGCACCAAATCCATCCTAAACAAAATTATAAATCCTTAATAAAAATCCCTCTTGGGTGTTCCAAAAGAGACCAAAGGCGGGCTATTGTTTCATGGGACAAAATCTATCATCCAATTAAATAATGAGGCCTTAGTCTTCGTGATGCAAATATTCTCAACAGAGTCTTAAGTGCTAAAAAATAGTGAAGATGGATCAAAATACCAGAGGATTTATGGAGAAAAATATGGGAATATTAGTTTCCTACAAATATCCCAGAATCTCAGCTCATCATAATGACAAGAAACATTAATGGTTTTCATATCTAGAATGTTGATTGGAGAAATAAAAATCTTGTCTAGGAGAATAATTTTTTTGAAATAAAAAATGGGAATAATGCACCTTTTTGCGATGAATTGTGGCATGATTTTCCAAAATTAGATCAAAATGAAAAACTACTCCCAACCAGGGAATCCATCATCTCCAGTGGTCAAATATTAGCTGCACATTATTGGGAGTCATTCCCCTGCACTTCCTAATGGTACAACTAGAGGGCATTTGAGGAATGGATTTAGATTTCCTCCCAAAATAAAAGCACAATCAACAAGAAATAATTAAAAAATATAAGAAGTGTGGTTCAAGAGGGAAATGATATTTTTCAATGGGGTTATCATCCTTTAGGAAATTTTAACCTCTTTGAACCTTCTAGAAAAAAAAATTAGGATGGTCAAGGAAAATGAAATAAATATATAATCTCAAGCACTGGCCCAAAATCACTCTTTTTATGTGGCTTCTATCATGGAATGAAAATTTGACATGGGAAAAGCTTCAAAGTCATGGTTTTTAGGGCCCCTCAATTTTCCTTCTCTATTTCACAAATTTATACATTCTAAACATGTTCTCATTAGTTGCAACTTCTTTGATTTTATCTGGGACAACCTTTCTATGCTCTTTTGATGGACAATTAAAATACAAAATAATGCCCTCTCCACTCCATAATTCTCGTGTCACTCTCATTTTACTAATCTCTTTGTCAATAGAGCATGGAAACTTATCCCAATATTTTTCCTATGGAGATTTGGAAGTAGGGTAACATGTGAAAATTTAAGAATATTAGGGCCTCCACAAAATTTATTTCTGAAGCTATCCTAGATAATGTAAGGGAAATAACTTCTTGTCTTCTTTGGTCCTCCAAATAATTGGAATGAAATGAACATGAAAAAGTCATTCCAAAAAACATGGCTTTCTTCCCGTATTACTTATGGTAGATTCCCTCTATTCCCAAACTCTTTCCTTCCATCGCTTCCATTTGGTCCTCCCTCAAACATAATTCATCAAATATAAATTCGATGGTGCATCGAAAGGAAATCTAGGCCAAGCTAGTTATGGTGGAGTCTTTCATAATGCTAATCGGAAAATTCTACATGTTAATGTGGGTATCATAGGCCTCAAAACTAATAATTTAGTTGAAATATAGGCTCAAGATAAGGGTCTCTCAATTGCTATCCACAAAAAAATTTGCAATCTCATTATTGAAGGATATTGGAAGACCATTATTAATACCTTCCAAAAAATATAATATGGATTAGATCCTTCCAAAGTATGTCTGATCTAGAGGTTGGAAGCTCGAATATCTAATACAAAAAAGATCCAAAAAAATTCATATCCCCCCTCCCCTATCATATCTATAGAGAAGGATAGAAAATGGTTTACAAGGTCATGGCCAAGCTAGACACCAAATTGGTGAATCTATATGTGCTCATCATGAAGTTGACATGTGTCCCATTTAAAACAAAAATAAAATATATTATAAATAATAAAGAAATGTTGGATCTCGTAAAAACATAATTGAATACACATATTTTGTTAGTTTAAATTAAAATAATTATAAAACATCAATAAATCCACTCACATTATGCTTGTTGTAGCTCAATTGATTCTTAGTTTTAAAACTTAGTATGAAGGATATGAGGTAATATAGATACATAGTAACCATGGATATTAAAATTGCTGAGATGGATCAAATATCTTAATATGAAAACATATTTTTATAATGTAAAACTTGAAAAAGTGTTTACACATAAAGAGATTTAATCCCTTTTAGTACTAGATAAATATATTGTTGTGTTTTTGTGTGCATGTGTGTGTGTGTGTTTGTGTGTGTGTCTGTGTGTTTGTGTGTGTCTCTCTCTATATATAGATAGATACACACACCACGTGTAATTTTTCATTCTTTAAATTATATATTTTTAGTATATTATATTAAAAATTGTGTCTCTCCTACATTTGCAATACCTGGAAAGGGCTTGTGGGAGGGGGATGGATTCTCTTAAATCCCGATGGAGATCAGGAAATTAAGTTTTCTGACGGATAGGTCAAAAAATGAATAATCAGTAAGAACACCATGGACTTTATCTTGGACTATAGTTGGCCGAAGATAGAGGCATCTCTTCCATAGTCATTATGGGGGACTCCCTTGTCATAATTCAACATCTCCATTCAGGATTTCTTCCAAAGAAAAACCTTATTTCCCACTCTTTCAAAGAATCAATTGATCTCTTGAGACATTCTCACATAAGGCCTCTTTTCATATCATTAAAATTCAAAAGAAATAAACTGACACACAGGACAACCTTGCATTTCGACTAGAATAAAGGAAATGAAATATAAATGGTTCTTTAAAAATTATATTTATCTCATCTTTTCTATATAAAAGGTTCCTAGTTTCATCTCTACAATTATAGTTGGAGGTTTATAACTAAACCAACATTGTTCCAATGAGAATAATATTGGGCTCCTTTCCAAGTCCTCTCACTTGGCGAATCACCAAATGAAAAAAAGGTGAAATTGCATACATGTATTTTCCATTGAAGTGGAAGCCCATGTTAATTAAATCAATAGGAGAATTTATTCTTTGCATGCAAATATTCTCTATTCTAGATTCCTATGCTCCATTCCCTATGTCTTCATACCTGGACTCGTGATGAATTGATGCGATGAATTTAAACATGGAACAACTTCATCTCTTGAAGTATGGGATATCAGTGAAGTGAAGTTTTTGTTCATGGAAGGTGAGTTAATGATTATATTAGAATAATTGGTTTGATGGGATACATATTGGATTCTCTATGGAATTATCGTTTTTGGAGTGTTACTCATTCCTTCATCCCTTTTATCGAGTCTCTCATGCTGAGTGTAGTAATTTCACCCAACCTTCTCTTCTTCATAAGAACAGGTTCAAAATTCCCAATATTTTAGAAAATATAAGTTTCTTTACCCTTTTTTTAAATAATTTACATAATTTGATATCAAATAGCATAACAACTCCAAGTGTTCCTCAAAATATAAATTGGGAAATTCAATTTTCATTAGGAGTGCCTCCTAATTATGATTGAGAGGGTTCTTAGTTACTTTGTGTGTATATATCCGTAGTTCTAGTTGGAAGAGGGAGTATCTTGCATGGCACTTTGGAAAGTTTCCTTGATTTTCCATCTTGGCCTTCCTCGTAGTGCTTCCTCTAAATTGGATTATTGGATATATTTCCTTTTGGAAGTCCTCTAGACTAATGTCATTCCTATCCTCTTTTCCCTTTGGGAGAGTGTTTTTCTCCTAATATACTTGGAAATGGAAGCAATATGAACAATAATCATGAGCCTCCTTTAGCTTTAGGAAACCCTGTCCCATGCAATAGTTTCCCACACCCTTTTGTTAACATTTGCGGAGATACTTGTGGCTTGTTCGAACAAAATAGTCAATAGTCAGACAACATACTCTTCCCAACTAAACATATCCATCAACATAAATCTATAATTTTTTAGTTGGAAGATGAATTGGACTGGATACGATGCAATTTTGTTAGCTTGTAGTTTCAAAGGGCTCCAGATGAAAATCGTAGCACAACTAGTAATGCCCTGGGTGGCACCTTAAACAAGATGTCCATCGATCCTCCTTTATAAATTATGCCTTCTCAATATAAGTTCATTTTATTAAGTGGAAAATTATTTCATGCATATAATAGTATCATATTTTGTATCTAGTATGATTACAGTAGAATGATTTATGTAAACTTTGAATTTCCTCTTTCAATCTTCCTAGAAATTTTGTCTACTAGAAAGAAATGTGGATTTTCTCATTTATATTACGGAGAGCAGGTGGTAAATTAATAGAAATCCTTCTCACCTTTGTCAAAAAATATATATATTAAAAATTGAATGAATTACACGTTTCCCTATCATTAAGAAGTAACTAAATTATTTTATTTTTAATTACTTCTTCCTTTCAAGAATTTAAATGTTTTACTAGGGTGAACATTAACACACAGACACATAATATATATATATATATATATATATATATATATATATATATATATTTGATCTTTATAAATTTGATATAATATTATATGATTTAACATAAATGGAAATATTTTATTTATAACTCTAAGAGTGAAAGTGAAGTATTTTTTCCACATATCTTTCATACTAGATCTTAATATTATCAACGAACTAAGTGAGCACAATGATAATGGTATTATTGATGTTTTATAATTATTTTAATTAAAGATAACCAAATATGTATAAACGTTGATTTTTTTATTTTATTTTTGTTAATTTAAAGATTTTTTTTTCAAGGACACATCAGGTTGAGAAAAAACGAAACCACACATTAGCCTCATATTGGATTGTAGAATCACCCTCACATTGGGCTATAGAATTCCCCTCTCCATGCAAAAAAATTACTTTCACTCTTCGAACCATAAATAAAACATAAATAAAACATAGATATATATATTTCAATACATGAATTAAACAAAGTTTTGAACATCCAATTTAACAAATCTCAATATAAACTTTATATATGTGTATTTATAGAAATAAGAAGTAATTAAAGAAAAAAAAATTAGTTAATCCCTAATGAGAAGGAGATGTCTAATTTGTTCCACTCTTAGTATAAAATTGATAAATGACATTTAAATTATTAATTAAAAAAAAATGTGTAGCCTACATAAAATATTCCACTACTGAAGGTTAAGTAATATTGAAATGTATTTATAAATATATTAATAAAAAAAACATTTTAATATAAACAAAAGTGTTCATAACTAAACTATTTCTATGTGTGTGTTAAGTAAATATTTCAATATTAACTATTCATATATGTATATGATCTGAAATGTTTGTATTATTTTTTTTGTGCTAAGTGTCTTTTCAGTTTATAAACATGTGCATACTTGTCTCATTAGTTTGCTTAAGGATTGAGGATTTTAACGATGAATTTTAGATGATTTTAGGTGAGCTATAAGCATAAAACAAGCTTAAATAACATTGAAGAACAGTGTAAAATAGATAAATAAGTAACCACATATAATTTACACAACAGGCATGATGAATAAATTCACCACACCTAAGCTACATCTACTCGTCTCGCTCCCAATGGCATGTCCATATTTCATTATGCTAAAAATTTTGCAAAAATATGTAGTTACAATGCTCTATTGGTTTTTTTATCTACACGAATGGCTCTAGAATGCTCCAATTAGTCAAAAATGATTCTTCATTCACTTAGAATCGGTGAAAATTGAGTCTCCTACTCTTTTTCCTAGTTACACCTAGAAACAATTGACTAAAAGTTGAGAACTCAACTTATCTCAAGTTAAATTAGTGACTTCCACCATAAATAGTGCATCTTCCTAAACCATTGTTGAATAAACCATGGAATTTAATATCAGTGGTTGGGGTGTCCACATGCAAACCCCAAATCATGTTGTCATGACCGTAACCGAAGGCAGAATCCGAGGATTTAACTATGGTCAAAAACTTGTTACAAGGTTTGCTCTATCGAAGTTTGTGGAGATAGTTGCATAACCGTAGAGAGATCACATAAAAATATGGCCATGTGACAACTGTTGTGAAATGCTGGCGAGTTTTTTTAACTGTCGGTTATAACATTTAAACGTGGTTTCTTTTTTTACACTAATCATGTGATCAACTTCAGGGGAACCGCGGGTGGGTTGGGACTGCCAGCAGTTTCGAACCCCCATACATGAAAATTATATAATTCAAATAGATCACGCAACCCTTAAGGTTAAGAAACATTGCGAAGAGTGGGTGGTAATTCATGCTTGTGCCAAGAGGGAGGTCCCACACTCGATTCGTGTGGACTCTCAAATATTTCAACAAACCATTTAGGGGACACATGGTAGCCTCAGGGCTAGCGATGTTGCACCCTTTAATTCGTCCTCCAAAAACGTACGAAAAATCATCCAAAAAATAAAACAATGACACTTTTCATCCCATTATTGGCCCAATGAAAAGGAATATTTCGAGAGTATTTCTTTTTTGCTTACTATATCTCCACCGTGTTGACTGGGCATCCCATCCAACCCTAGTCAAACTATCGCAAAATTTACGTGTTCGGAAATTTGATCAGAATGCGATATCTCCCTCATACGCCATCGGTTTTTCGAATTGTTTGCAGTGTTGGAATCAAGAAGACACGATATATGCGACCATTCTAGTTTAAACCAAATCCTATAAATTTTAATTTTGAGCAAAATTTATGAACTCATGATCACTCCTCCCCATTGGGAAGCTTTTGGACTCCAAAATACTTGATTACTAGTTCAATAGATGAGAGTACAACTCCCTCACCTTTCCAAATTCCATCCATTTTTCCCTGCTTGGTTTAGTTCCTTTGAGCCCAACTTGAAGGTAGTAACACTTCCCCTCTTGGATGCTCTTGTCCTCCTGTCAAGAATTGTATTTTATTTCGGCTCATCCAGAAATTTTGGTGAGAAATATTCAATAGAAGGTAGTTGAACATCACTTCCTTGATCATCGATCAAAGGTGGCTCATACAAACGTAAGTTTTCAACATTAAAAAATGAATACATTTGCATATAAGAAGGCAAGTCAAGTTGAAATGAATTATTACCAACTTGATTTATGGTCTTGAATGGACCATAGTGAATGGGTTTGAGCCTTTTACCTTCTCCTTGAATCCTTTCATTGCTAATGTGCAACCATAAATCATCTCCCTCTTGAAAATTGTGATCAACACTATCTTTGTCATGTCTCTCTTTGTATTTTCTTTGAATTTTATCAAGCTATTCTTGAACTTGTTAATGTATAATCAAAATTTTCTCAATGAACTTTCTAGCCTTGCCAATATCACTATGGCGATCAATTGCAACATCCTTCCTATTAGTCATCAGTATTTTTCACTATCGTTAGATGACTATAAGATGGTTCTTGATTTCTGAAAACAGCATTCCTTGAATATTGTGAGTTTCAAAAATCTCACTGCCTTCATTATCCTTATAGAAACCTTTTCACTATTCTAGGAGTATTTCCATTTCATGATCACCCCTGTCACTCCTACAAACACATTAAAGGCTTACACCTCTCATTCTCATCCTTCTTGCCTTTATAAAACCTTTTTCCCATGTTCCCGAGGTCCCTTAAGCATTGATGGTCTCAAAACTATCTCTGCAGGCTCTTTAGGTAAATCAAGCACATTGGATTTTAGATCTTCAATACAACACTTTTGACAAATACTCTGTTTTCACTTGAGATGCCTCCAAGACAAATTTCAGTGAATATTAGGTCAAAATATCCTCCCACTAGGTCATTAGGGTTTCAAATGTGGTAAGGTAACCATTGGATGTTTCAGGTACTAATTTTCCTTTGCTAGAATCTGACTTAGATGAAATAGAATTTCAAGACATGGTTATTCAAGGAAGACCTGAAATTTTCCAAAGAAGAATACCTTATCAGTTCAAAGTTTGCAAGATGTAAATGGAAAGAGTTTAGCACTTCTGCAAGAGTGTTGAAGAATTTTTCAGCAAAAGGTGTTGATGAGGTAGATTTCCTACTCTTGAATGAAGACAACTTGTAGCAAGGAAGAGAAGAGACACTTGTTCTTGTAGATAATTAGGGTTTTTGAGCTTGATGGTCTAGTAGAGTGCCAAACAATGATCAATTTCGAAAATGGCCTGGAGAAGGTACACAGGGTCAAACATGAATAAATTATACCAGAAAAGATTGATGAGATATGGAGAAAGGTGAGGTGAACTGGACATAAATGAAGGAGCTTGAAAGGGCTATAGAGAACCTAGAAGACAACACTGATGATTGCTATCAAGCACTCCAGACACCTAGGGTTTGGGAAAGTTGCCAAAGAAGGTAAAAAGATAAGTTGAACTCCATGGTGGAAGCAAAAGAGGATTTTGAAGCTGATTCCGTGTCTAATCATCCTAAAGGTGTCAAAATAAACTTAACATGCTTCCATCATTTTCCAAGGATTCATCCCAAGAGTCCAGCCATTTGTCACTCATAGAGCCGATTTTTCTTCAAACAATGTTTCTGACCAAATAGAGATGAAATTAACAAAAGTGAGAGAGGTATTTTTCCCTTATACGCTAAGGAAGAAAAACGTCATTTAGGTTTTACACAAGTATCATGGTTTGGGAGAAATTTCAAACTTCATTGTGCTACAAGAAGTTTGCTGCACTTCCAAAGTGACCTTGAGAAAATCATGTTTTCTCATAGCTGGATTGTCCAAATGACTTGCTTGATGAGTTAAATGACAACTAGAATAGAGGAGATTTCCAATGAGCTATCATGAGCTCAATTTGGAGTTGAGGAAGTCCTTTGAAAGTTTCTTGCACCAGCACTCTGCATTTTTGCACCACCATTCAACATTTTTTGACTAGTCTTGGTAGAATCAACGTTTGACAGGTCAAATCAACTCTAATTAGCAAGAAAAAGGTATATATGGAAATTATACAAGACAATTTTTTCAATGAGATATCATGGGCCCAATTTGAACACAGTAAAGGCCTTCAAATTCCCTCTTCAAAAAGGCATTGCGCCCTTAGAAACTGGCCTTGTCCACTCAAAAACTGGCACTACACCCTCAACCCTTGGCATTGTGCCCTTATCACTTGCACTGAGCCCTTGGAAAAGAAAGGCTTCTAAGTCCTCCAACCACTCAAATCACTCCAAATTACTTCTAAGTCTTTTCCAAAGGTCCTCCAAACACTGATGGGGGTAAGTACATCACATGAACCCTATTCTGATGCCATTTGATCACTTCTAAGTCAATATAAAGGAAACCCTAAGAGAAACCCTATGTTTTGGCTAGAGATCACCATTTCATGCTTACTTCATCCCCATTGAATAAAAATAAGTTATAACAGGGGAAGTTACATTTCTTGAGGGTTTCCATTCATCTTTCTTGTCACAACATCCATTACCTTCGTTCTCACTCATTCCATTCATTTTCCAAAACTGCCATATCATACCCTTCCATCATCTCATTTCACACTAGCCTTAGGGTTTCCAAAATAGGGTTTACAATATATGAGGGTGAAGACAATGGTATGGAGGCAAAAATTCCAAAGAGGCATGATCATAAGGGAAAACAAAAGATGACAGAAGAAGATGTACACGAGGCAGCCATTCATGATGAGGATGACCTCCATGAGACAAAGATTGATTTTGACCTTGTTAATTTAGCTGATGAGCATGATGATGAGGCCGTCAAAAGTATTTTCAAGTAGAAGGATGCACAAATCAGAAAACTTCCGACTAGATTAGAGAGATATAAGTTTATCATTGCATATTATGAGCAGAAGAATGAACAACTTAAGACCAAGCAGACCATCATGGATATTCAAATTCTCAAGGAAAAAAGAGAATAAAACAAGGAAAAGGAATTTCTTGATGAGGCCTATGAAATGTATGTTGAAACCAATGAGGGAGAATAAAAAGTGCGAAGAAAAAGAGCTCTAGAACTAGAGAGGAAAGAGGAGGTTGATCTTGCTAATGAGGTTAAATTGAATGAACAATTTTCTCAAGACTTGAAGCCCTAGCCAAGAAAAATAAGAAGGACAAGTTTAAAATCCTTGCTAATGTATCTCTCCAAGCCTCCCAAACATGATTATCAAGACAAAATCCATGTTTGCATCTTTTTTCATTTTTGAGTTTTTGACTGTTTGGCTAGCAAAAAAAAGGGCCAAACGCGCAAAGCTACTGGCGCTGCTCTCTTTTTGGGGGAAATAAATTGAGGAAAGGTTTAAATTTTAATGATCCTCATGGCAAGGACATCACCCATAGAAAATTTTAGCTCATTTTGAGCAGAACTAGTCCTCCAAAAGTCCGAAAAACCACCTAAAAATCACCTTTCTACCGTATTTTCAGCACTGACGCTCCGCCCTAAGAAGTCTTGGTAGAATGGGTTTTTTAGTAGGAAAATTGGCTCCAAATTGGAAACTAAAGGCAAATTTGGAAGCTAGATAGGATAGGATTTCAAATGAGCTATCATCTGTTAGGAAAAATACTGAGAAAGGGGGGGTGAATCAGTATTTAGAGTTTATAAAATAAATTCAACCTTTTCTTTGAGCATATTTCCATACACAGTTTTTATGAACAGAACTAGCATATGTACGTGGATATATAGAAGGAAACTACCGTATACTGATTTACCTTTCAGATTTAGAGAATTTCTCAGGAACAGTCTTTTAAACAGATTTATCAGGTATGAATAAGGCTAGATAATTAGAAGTTATGAGCAGTAATCAACAGTATAAAGCATCACACACATGAACACCAATATTTAAGGTGGAAACCCAATTCGGGAGAAAACCACCACTATTGTCGTCTCTGTCTTCAATATTTATTATATAGAAAACCTTTTACAACATTGTACTGATGCATACTTATACCAGTACGCAGGCTTCTACCTGCAAAAGGCTGCAACCTTCTCTCATTTTCCAGCTGCAACTGGAAGGGAGCTCCAACCCCCTGATCTCATTTACCAGCCTCTCCTGGAAGGGAACTTCGACCCCCTGATTTCAACACCAGCTTCTACTGGCTGAAAGCTTCTACTTCAATACTAAAGGCTTCAACCCTCAGACCCACTGTAGACCACGTTTCATAAATTTTCATACTAGATCAAATAGCTTCAACACAACCCTTTATCAACAATCATAAAATTTGCCGAACTCTTCAATTAGAACAATGAAAACACTGTGACCAGAACTTCAGAAATAACCCAGAATTTAGAAAGATATACAGATACAAACTCAACCCTTAACAGTCATTTATTCAAATAGCATACGCTACTTTGCTTCTCTGAAGCCTTGTACATACGCGCTTTCCTGCACATCAACCCGCGTATACTTCTGTGTATTTTATTCTTCAGAAAACCATAACTGGCATACACGGTTTTCATGAAGCGAACCCATGTATATACGCACTTTTCTGCACATCGAACTGCGTATACATCTGAAAAAATAAATTTTGTAGAACAGAATAGATCTATAAAACTTACCCAGATTTATTCATTTTCTTCAGCAGACTTGCGCCAGTTCTTCATGATTCCTTCAGTAGGTCATTCTATAGATTCATGATCATTAGATCTAGAGATCTTGAACCATCATTATATCCATGGGTGCATTATTAATTTAGATCTATCAATAAACTGTAACCCATTCCATGCAAATATACTTCAGAGTGAAGTATCCATTCAATGCCCAGATGCATGCACACCTTGCACTATGATCCTCTTCTCCTTATATAGTTTTAGCCTTTATCAATACCATGAGTCAAAACCACTTAACTGCTGATGGTATTTCTGGATGGGATCAAATAGATAATCTAGCGCTCAATACTGTCGGCCAATACCATGGTCATGTCCCCTCGTTTTGTAAATTTAGAGTGAAAATAGGCATACGCTACTTGGTACGTACTTTTACGCGTACATACGCTACTTTTCCTTTACAAACCCGCGTATGCTTTGTGACATATCTTATTCATCATTACTCTGGCACTTACCGGAATTTCTTTCTTTGTTACTTCTGAACTGTTCTGTAGATACATCAGATTTACATCATTGACAAATAGGTTGCTATCCAAAGACAACTCATCAAGTCAGTTTCCATCAAGGACAAATTCATCAAGTAGGTTGCCATCAAGGACAACACATTGCATCATATTGCCAACAATCTCCCCCTTTGGACTTGATGGAAACCATGATGATGTTTGATACTAACATCACCATTATTTGAACACCATAATACATAATACTCTCCCCCTTTGACATCAAGGGCAAAGGGCGGATCAAAACCAACACAAGGATTTTCTTCCCTTGTATAAGGGTGAGCTCTGTAGATCTGATGTGCACTAAAGGTATCATGCTCCCCCTGAGTTTATGCTAAATTTTCAAAACATATTTTCAATGAAGTACATGACTCTATAACTCATCCTATCACCAAGGACTCATACTTACATCAATGATCCAACCAAGTGGATTTACATATTTGACTCAACTACCCAACCAAGTGGGTTTACAAATTTGAACAAGTCCTTACATGACTGAATATTACAAATTTACATCATAGGTATTAACATGACCTTTTCATCAAATTATACAATTAAGACCAAAGAATCTCAAGCATGAGATCAGACCACGGCAAATAATTATAATGCCAACAATGCATCCTTTCCATATGACCAAATCTCCCCCTTAGCTTGTGCATCTTGAACACTTTCAACAGCAAATCATCAAGGCATCTTCATCAAATATCAGAGAATGAAATAGAAATATGAGAGCTGAAACATCACCAGAGATACCCAATAGCACCATAGCTGTGCTGAAGAATTCCGATCCAAAACAAAATTTGTTAGCAAACACCTATACTCGGTTTTCTATGTATAAACGCGCATATATACGTGACTGTCCTCCAAGAAATCCGCGTATCCAAGTTAATTTTCTGTATTTAAGTATATATGATCTTTTGCATGGCAGAGAATACTCCGAGCTTCTGTCTGAGATATTCAAATGCTTCCATGGGTAAAGGTTTGGTAAATATATCAACAACTTCTTCTTTGGAGGGAACATACTCCAACTTCACCTTTTGTTCAAGCACTTGTTCACGTAAGAAGTGATACTTGATGGGAATGTGCTTGGTCTTGGAATGCATAATAGGATTCTTTGAGATACTGATGGCACTTCTATTATCACACATAATGGAGATAGGAGGTGAACATTTGATTTGAATTTCTTGTAAGGTTTGCATCATCCAAAGAAGTTGAGTGCAACATGATGCGGTAGCCACATATTCTGCTTCTATTGTAGATAAGGAAATAGAGCTTTGCTTCTTGCTGAACCAAGATACTAACCGGGGCCCCATATAGAATGCATCACCACTAGTGCTTTTCCGATCATCAACATTTCTAGCCCAATTTGCATCAGTGTAAACATGAAGAGTGAGATCAGCATTCTTTGGATACCATAGTCCAAAGCCTTGAGTTCCTTGTAGATATTTGAATATTCTTTTGACAGCCTTAAGGTGAGACTCTTTTGGATTAGCTTGGAATCGTCCAACAATCCCAACTGCATGCATAATGTCTAGTCTAGTCCCAGTGAGATAAAGTAGACTTCCTATCATAGATTTGTATTTTGGTTGATTCACCGTGGGAGAATCATCATGAGAACTGAGATTACATCCAGTTATCATTGGTGTACTTACAGGTTTGCATTCTTCCATGCCATACTTCTTCAGAATTTTCTTAAGATATTTTTATTGTGATAAGAGTATGCCATTTGTTGCTTTTTGCACTTGCAAGCTAAGAAAGAATGTTAGTTTCCCAAGTAAAGACATTTCAAATTCTTGCTGCATAACAGAAGCAAATTTCTGACTCATAGATTCTTCATTACTTCCAAAAATGATATCATCAACATATACAACCACAATCAATAGTTTATCATTTTCAGTTTTTGTGTATAAGTTGCTATAAGCAAACCCCTTTGAAAATCCTTGTTGATGAAGGTATTTGTCAAGATGATAATAACATGCCCTTGGAGCTTGTTTGAGACCATATATATCCTTTTTAAGTCTACAAACAAGTCTTTCATCGTTTCCCAAAATGAATCCTTCTGGTTGTTCTATATAAACTTCTTCTTCTAGATCATCATTGAGAAAAGCATATTTAACATCCATTTGATAAACTTTGATTTGTTGGAATCTTGAAAAAGAAAGAAACATTCTTATGGCTTCAAGTCTAGATACAGGAGCAAAAGCTTCTTCAAAGACTATACCTTCTTGTTGAGCATACCCTTTGCAAAAAGTCTAGCTTTATTTCTTATAACATCCCCATTCTCATTTAACTTGTTTTTGAATATCCATTTTGTTCCAATGACATTTTTGTCATGAGGTCTTGGTACTAATTCCCAAGTGTGATTCTTTTCAATTTGATCAAGCTCTTCATTCATGGCTTGAATCCAACATTCATATTTGCTGGCTTGATTGACATTGTGTGGTTCAATAGTGGATAGAAATTCCAGATAGCTAGGAGATCCCACAAGAGTCCTTCTTGTTTGTACACCTAATCCCTTTTCTCCCAAAATTTGAGATTCTGGATGATTCTTTTGAACATATCTGGATGGAGCTTTTTGGGATAAATCACCTTCGGGTTCTTCAATGGGTTCACTGTCTATATCATTTCTATTTGATGTAGAAGGATATATGTCACCATCGTCTTCTTCTGTTGTTTATTTTTATTCATTTGGAGCTGTAGGAGACTCATCAATAACAACATTAATACATTCAACAATCTTCTGAAGTCTTTTATTGTAACATTTATATGCTCTACTCCTAGACGAGTAACCAAGAATTATTCCTTCATCTGCTCTAGGTTCAAACTTGCCAAGTTTTTCATCATTATTTTGATAAAGCATTTGCCTCCAAAAACTCTAAAATGCTTCACAGTGGGAGGATTACCATACCAGAGTTCATATGGAGTTTTATCACTATTTACATGAACATGTGCCTTGTTAAAAATATTTACCACTATATGTGCTGCTTCTCCCCAAAATGTGTCAGGTGTTCCAGAATCATCAAGAATAGCTGTAGCCATTTGTTGAATTGTTCTATTCATTCTTTCTGCCACGCCATTTTGTTGTGGAGTGCCAGCTACAGAAAACTATCTTTTTATGCCATGTTCAAAAAATTCAAGGAATTCATCTGATGTATATTCTCCTCCTCGATCAGATCTAAGACGCTTGATTTTTAGATCTAATTCATTTTCAACCAGTGCTTTGAAGATCTGAAAATTCTCAAATGCTTCATCTTTTTGTTTAATCAACCCAATCCAACACATTCTAGAGAAATCATAAATAAATAAGATATAGTATTGTTCACCACATGGTGAATTTTTCCTCACAGGTCCACATATGTCAATATGAATGAGTTCGAGAGGCTTACATGATGATCCTTCTTTGGCATTAAATTGCACTCTGGTTTTCTTACCGAATTGGCAAGATTTGCATATGATATTTTCAGGTAGAGTAATATTGGGAAGATCACGAACAACTTTAAGTCTACTTGATTTGTTGATTTGAGAGAAGCTGAGATGCCCCAACATTCTATGCCATAGCCATTTTTTTGAATATTTACTCAAGTAACACCGTTCTTTGCAGTTTTTCAATACATACAAGTTGCTTGGAGTTCTGTTTCCTTTTATAATTGTTTTACCTGTATCAAGATCACATACCACACATTCTTTTGAACTAAAGACAACTTCAGTTCCTTGATCACATATTTGACTTACACTTAATAGGTTATGCTTTAATCGATCCACATACATGACATTATTATCTTTCACCTTTTCTTTTAGAAAAATAGACCCTTTTCCCTTAATGACAGCAGGAGTATCATTTCCAAATGTAACATTCTTTCCTTTTTCTAGAGCACAATATGCAAGAAGTTTTTTTTTTTCACCTGTCATGTGTTTTGAGCATCCACTATCAATGTACCATTGATTTTCTTCACTTTCTGCAAATAAAGCTATGCCACAATTTTCAACCTGTAATTCCTTCTTTTTCCACATTTTGGAGCTTGAAGGAAAATGCTCTTTTGGCTGGACTTTGCTCCTGCATTCAGATTCTTCATGGCCAAAGTTATTGCAATAAGCACATTCAACTTCATTTTGAAGAGGAGAAAATTTGTTATAGGTATTCTTATTTGTTCCAATATCAATCCTTTACTTTCTTGCTTCTCTTTTCATGATGGTTTTATATGCAACACATTGAATAGCTTTACGACAAAAATTGTGACATGAGAAACATTGTCCATTGAAGAAGAAATTTCTGCGATCATGAAATCTTCTACTTGAATTTACCTGTTGAAAGGTATTCTTGTTAGTGCTCTTTGAATTGAGATGGTCATGCTTTACCTGTGAATAATCTTTATTCCCTTGCTGAGTGGAAGAATGTTGGATACTGGCTGTAGCTTCTTTTAGATAATTTGGTGCTGAATTCTGAGAATATTCTCCGATATATCCAAGACCTATCTTTATAAAAGGAGAACTTTGTACCTTGATAATCTCATCTAAGGTTTCAGATCCTTTAGCAAATCTAAGATTCAAAGTCTTTACTTTCTCAATTTCTTTTCTTAGACTTACTATTTCACATTCTAATTTCTCATTGTGTTTCACCTTTTCTTCAAGCTAAATTTTCAGAGTTTCTATGGATATTTTACTTTCTTCTAAGCATATTTTGAGTTCATTGATTTCATTACGAAAATCATTGTCCTCTAAAGCATCCATAAAAGTATCTTTTTCTTCTCTATATTCTTTTTCAAATGTCATGAGAAGTCTAAGATATTGTTGACATTCTTCCTCACTGTCAGATAACCCATCATTGTCTTCATGAGTATAGTAACTTTTTCTAGTGCTAAAACGATTATTATTCCTTCTTGCTACTTCCTTCCCTTTTTCATGTGTTTCTTTAAGAGGACACTTAGCAGCATAATGACCAACTCTTCCACAAGAAAAACATTTGAAAGGAAGCTTACCTCTAAACTGTCCTGTGGCAAGTTGGAGTTTCTTTACAAAATTTACTTCATCTTCTTCTGAGATATACCCTGATCCTTCTGTCTCTTGTACTTCTTTCCCTTTTGTAGAAGCTCTAAAGAAGGCTTCTTTGAATTCAGATGGTCCTCCTCTTCTCATTTCACATGCAGTTAGTATGCCATGAAGTTTTACCACAGTAAGATTTTGAAGATCCTGCTTCTCTTCAAGAGCAGAAACTTTTGACTCAAATTTTGTCGTTAGTGATCTTAAAACTTTCTCAACCAAAGTATATTCGGTTATTGTTTCTCCCAGATTTCTCATACGATTTACAATATCATCAAGACATAAAAAGGAATTGGCAATGCTCTCCTCATTATGCATTTTAAGATTCTCATATTGAATTCTGAGAGTTTGGAGTTTAGCACTTTTTACCTTTGCATCGCCTTCATAACTTAGAATGATTTTGTCCCATATTGCCTTTGTTGTATCCAGTTTCATGACTTTGACAAATTATGATTTAGTTAGACTTCCCAATAGAGCATTGACCGCCTTTGCATTTGTTTCATAATTCTTTCTTGTCGTTGGATCTGTTGGTACTACGGCTGGATATTGATATCCTACTTCAACAATAGCCCATACATCTACTCCCAGAGACTGAAGATAGGATCTCATCCTTGTTTTCTAGAAGATTAAATTGTTTCCGTTGAGGAGCGGAGGCCTGATAGATGTTGTTCCATCTTGATTGCTCATCTTGTTTGATCTTCCTTCTAGCGGCTAAGATTTTTCAGAAGGACCTGCTCTGATACCAATTGTTGGGAAAAATACTAAGAGGGGGGGTGGGGGGGGGGGGGGGGGGGGGGGGGGGGGGGGTGAATCAGTATTTAGAGTTTATAAAATAAATTCAACCTTTTCTTTGAGCATATTTCCATACGCGGTTTTTATGAACAGAACTAGCGTATGTACGCGGATATATAGAAGGAAACTACCGTATATTGATTTACCTTTCAGATTTAGAGAATCTCTCAGGAACAATCTTTTAAATAGATTTATCAGTTATGAATAAGGCTAGATAATCAGAAGTTATGAGCAGTAATCAACAGTATAAAGAATCACGCACATGAACACCAATATTTAAGGTGGAAACCCAATTCGGGAGAAAACCACCATTGCTGTCATCTTTGTCTTCAATCTTTATTATATAGAAAAACTTTCACAACATTGTACTGATGCAGACTTATACCAGTACACAGGCTTCTACTTGCAGAAGGCTGTAACCTTCTCTCGTTTTCCATCTGCAACTGGAAGGGAGCTCCAACCCCTTTATCTCGTTTACTAGCCTCTCCTGGAAGGGAGATTTGACCCCCTGATTTCAACACCAGCTTCTACTGGCTGAAAGCTTCTACTTCCATACTAAAGGCTTCAACCCTCAGACCCACTGCAGACCATGTTTCATCAATTTTCATACTAGATCAAATAGCTTCAACACAACCCTTTATCAACAATCATAAAATTTTCCCAACTCTTCAATTATAACAATGAAAACACTGTGACCAGAACTTCAAAAATAACCCAGACTTCAGAAAGATATGCAGATACAAACTCAACCCTAAACAGTCATTGATTAAAATAGCATACTCTACTTTTCTTCTTTGAAGCCGCTTACATACGTGCTTTCCTCCACATCAACCCGCATATACTTCTGTGTATTTTATTCTTCAGAAAACCCTAACTGGTATACACGCTTTTCATGAAGCGAACCCGCATATATACGCCCTTTTCTACACATCAAACTGTGTATAGATCTGAAAAATAAATTTTGTAGAACAGACTAGATCTATAAAACTTACCCAGATTTATTCATTTTCTTCAACAAAATTGCGCTAGTTCTTCATCATTCCTTTGATAGGTCATTCTATAGATTCATAATCATCAGATATAGAGATCTTGAACCATCATTATATCCATGGGTGCATTATTAATTCAGATGTATCAATAAACTGTAACCCATTCCATGCAGATATACTTCAGAGTGAAGTATTCATTCAATACCCAGATGCATGCACACCTTGCAGTATGATCCTCTTCTCCTTATATAGTTTTAGCCTTTATAAATACCATGAGTCAAAACCACTTAACTGCTAATGGTATTTCTAGAGGGGATCAAATAGATAATCCAACGCTCAATACTGTGGGCCAATACCATGGTCATGTTTATAAATTTAGAGTGAAAATAGGCATATGCTACTTGGTACGTACTTTTACACGTACATATGCTACTTTTCCTTTACAAACTTGCGTATGCTTTGTGACATATCTTATTCAACATTACTCTGGCACTTACTGGAATTTCTTTCTTTGTTACTTCTGAACTATTCTGTAGATACATCAGATTTACATCATTAACAAATAGGTTTCTATCCAAAGACAACTCATCAATTCAGTTTCCATGAAGGACAACTTCATCAAGTAGGTTGCCATCAAGGACAACACATTACATCATATTTCCAACATCATCGAGCTCTTTTGGACACTGGGAAGGCCTCCAAATCTCGGCTGCAAAAGAGGCAATTTTTCCAAATTTAGCGCTGTGCCGTTGGCCTGGCACCGTGCCCTTGCACCTTGGCACTGTGCCCTTTCCTGAAAGTCAAAAATAGACATAGGAAGTTATAAAAGATATTTTTGAAGGCTTGAAGGAAAAATATCTACAAAGTTAGCTTAGAATTTATGTTAGAAGTTATTTTTGTAATGAATGAGGCTCTAATATTTTTCCTTGGGCCTTGCATAGTGTCAAAGGTAAAAATTCCTTAAATATGTAATAAATGACTTCTATAGCCCTAAATAGGGCTTCCAATTCCTCATTTGCAAGTTAAATACTACATGGAGGCCTCATTGTTGATGTTGGTTGATTTTTGATCTCAATATCATAAACTTGGAGTTGAGAAGAAATTGGCTTGGGAATTTTGTGAATGCTTTGATTTGAATGGAAATGGAGTAAGCACATTTGTAGGATTCATTAACATGGTTAATGGTGATGTCTTTCTAATTTATTACTTGTCTTCTTATTTTTCATATTGTTTCATCTTTTCTCATGCAGTAGAACAAAAATTTTAGGTTAAGACATGTTGTTTAGAGGCACCTTAACTATGTCTGCTTTCTATTGCTTAGATTTTTTGCTCTACTAGGTTTTCTTGGAGAAATTAGGAGTTCCATGCTTTTCCATGTCCATCTAGTTTGCTTCCTTGAGATTGAATCAATAGAGTATGGCTAAAGAAGTTCATGGTTTTCCCTGTCCTTTGGTTTTGCTTGAAATATTGTTCTCAAGGATTTTCTTGAAGTTTACTAATTAGGGTTTAGGTTAAACAATTTTATGGTTTTCCCTCTCCTTTAGTCTATCTTGAAATGGTTACTTTGAATATTTTCATATTTTGAGTAAGGAATTTAGGATTTCCCTGGTCTTTTATCATTACTTATAAATTAACTTGCATGTTTTCTTTCTCTAAAGGTATATAGCTAGAGAAGTTAGGAGTTCCCTACTCTCTAGGGTTTCCTGGATTGTTGGCTAATGTTTACTTGCTAGGGTTTGGTCAAAGAATTTTATGGTGCACCCTGTCCTTCGATTCTTTATTATTCATAGTGTTCTTAAAGACTTTTCTTGTTATAGTAAATGTTAAAGGATTTTTAACTACCCTTTAAACCCACTAATCTCACAATTTAATTTTCACTTCACTCACATAAGTTTTGAAGATCCATTTGGCTTTGTTAAATTTCCCTTTGAAACACCCTTGACATATTGTTGTACTTTTCAAGACCTTTTGCAGACTCCATTTCCCAATGGTTTAAACCTCTCTTAATCTATTTGTTCTGCATGAAAAGAAACCCAACCAAACAAAACAAACAAACAAACCCTATCATTATTACTAGCCTAAAATAAAAACCCTAAAAATCAATCAAGTTACATATTTTACACAAATATAGAGAGAGCCCTCTCTGAGTCTAGGAAGGCTAAGTCCTAGGGCTCCAAAGTTTGTTTGATGTTACCCTTTTTTAATTTGGTCTTAGCAATCTGAAAAATTACAGGGACATTACACTTCCCAAAGATGAAGTCTAATGGTGATTTTTGAAAATACCCAAAGCATACTTCAAAAGGTGATTTTTCTGTAGAAGAGTGCTTTGCCTGATTGTAAGCGTGCTAAATGTAATGTAGTTTCAAATCCCACAACTTAGGATGTTTTCTACAATATCCTCTCAATAGATGCACAATAGTTCTGTTCATCAACTCGGTTTGTCCATCTGTCTGTGGATGAAAAGCAATACTATTTTTAAGATTTATGTCCATCATTCTCCATAGATTTGACCAAAAATTCCCAATGAACCTGGAATCTCTATCACTAACAATAGAAGTTGGCAATGCAAAATGAACTGAAACCTGTTGAAAATAAAGTTCAATAGTTTGTTCAGCAGTAATCATTTTCTAACATGGCATAAGTATACCCATTTTACTCAAACTATCCACAACTGCATAAATATAATCATGTTTTCCTCTTGACATAGGTAGACCTCCAAAAAAGTGCATGGAGACACTCTCCCATGGCCTTGATGGCACGGATAGTGGTGTGTACAACCCAAGCTTCCTATTATTAGGCTTACATGTTGCACACATAGAACAACCTCTTATAAAATATGACACACTATCTATCATGCGAGGCCAATAGCAATACCTCTATAGATACGCCACTGTTTTGCTTACCCCAAAGTGTCCAACAATAAGAGATGAATGAGATTGTCTCATGACACTCAGCCTCTCTCCTTGTGGTATACACAGATTGCCCAAATGAAACAGAAAATTGGTATGCATGTCATAACCTTTTTCTTCAACTTGATTCGCTTCACTCAAACTAACATACACATGATCTTGAAAATCAATGTCATGTGCATATTTTTCTATGTAACTGTCATGTACAACATAATTATTTTTGAGTAAAGTAGAAGCACTAATTATTGGTCTTGAAAGCATATAAACAAATTTATTTAAAATACCTTTCTTGTACCTTATAACCAAGTGAAGCTGTTGAAGAAATCCCATCCACCTTAAATGTCTTGATTGCTGCAATTTTTTTTGTGACTGCAAGTTCTGTAATGGTTAGTGATCAGTATATACAATCGTCTCTTTACCCATCAAGTAGTGTTTCCAATTCCTGACACTTTGTATCATCAAATATAGTTCTTTTTCATATGTAGGATAATTAATCACAACACCATTAAATTTTTTAGATTGAAAATTGATAGGCTTACCATGCTGTAAAAGAATTACGTCTATGGCATAATCACTCGCATCAATTTGAATATTGAATGGTTGTCTCAAATTTGGTAATGCAAGGACTGGAGCTGAACTGATATTTTCTTTAAAGCTTCGAAAGCTTTCTTCTTTTGGCCTCCCCATTCGAAGCCTTTCTTCACACTTGTCACTGCATGCATAGGATTTGTGATGGAAAAAAATTTAGAAATAAAATTTCTCCAATATTGAGATGCACCTAAGAAACTTCTTACCTCGGTTACGGTTTTGGGTATGGGGAAATTCACAATGGATTCCACTTTAGAAGGATAAATTCTCAATTCTCCTCCTCCTACAATATGTCCCAAATAGACCAAATAATTTTTTCCAAAATCACACTTTCACATCTTAAGAAACAATTTCTCTTTCTTCAAAATATCGAGCACTCTATTCACATGCAAGACATGACATTCTCTTGTTTTGTTGAAAATCAATATGTCATCTAAGTAAACAATCACAAATTCATCAAGGAATGGACACAAAACACTATCCATAACATGCATGCAAGTTGTTGGAGCATTACATAAACCAAATGGTATAACTAGCTACTCAAAGTGTCCTTGTTATGTTTTGAATGCAATTTTCCATATATCACTTTCTGCAATTCTTACTTGATGATATCCACTCCGTAAATATAACTTAGTGAAAAAAATTTATTCATTCATCTTACCAAGAAAATCATCTATTTTTGGGAGTGGGTAATGATTCTTTACCATAATCTTGTTCAAAACTCGAAAATCTACACAGATGCGCCAAGTCCCTTCTTTCTTTGGTATCAAGACTATGGGTGAACTGCATGGCGAGGTGATTGGATTTATGATTCCTTTGTACAGCATCTCCTTGATTTTCCTCTTTATTTCAAAATTCTCCATTATTGACATGTGATACATACCGATGTTTGGAAGAGGACAATCTTGTTGCAACTGAATCTCATGTTGAATCTCTCTTTTTGTAAGCAATCATGTTGGCTCCTGAAACATCTCATGATATGCATTAAATAAATCATATAAATATTGGTTTTCAAACTTATTTCAACTTAGGATCACATCCCTCAAATGTTTCATGATTAACATCAGCTTTAGGATTTATCATTAGAAGAACAAAATTCTTACTCGAATTTCCCAGCGTCTTTACCTTTCCAGAACTGACCATAGCAATGTTTGTCTTATTGCAATGTGCTATAAAAATGAACTCCTTGCCATGTTTGAATAAATGATATTTGTTATCATGGAGATAGAATATCACTTTCCTATCATACAAGTAAGGACTCCCCAACACAATACCTTTTTTGTCAAGCAGAACCACATCTAATTCAACTATGTCAACAAAATTTGTAGTGATTGCAAACTGCAATATGCATTTCTTTGAAACCTATAAATTTTCATCCTTACAAATCCAACCCAATGGATATGGTTTTGGATGTGGTATGGTCTCAAGGTTAAGTTTCTTAACCAAATCTTCAGATATTAAGTTTTCTTGTGATCCACTGTCAAACAATGTGTCAATCTTGGTATGCTTGGATATGACCCTCACATGAAATAGTTCTATTATTTCTTCTTCATTTGGAGTATGTATCTGACAGTTTCATGTATTGGTACTGGGTTTAGTTTCAATTTATTTTCCCTTCATGTTATTTAATCCCATGGTTGTAATATTAGATTCATCAACTTAATCATCTCCTAAATCATGTTGAGTTGTAGCAGTAGTTTGATGTTTCCCTTTGTTATTGGGTTTCTTGACCCTCATTTCAGGATGTAATTTCCAACAATGAGTTTCATCATGGCCTTATTTTTAAAAATGTTTACAAACCACTTTTTCTCCCTCTTTCTTAATAGATGCATTCTTTTTTCTTTTACCTTTTGAGGTCTTTTCTTTATTTTTACCCTTAAAAGGTTTCTTTCTAGCCTCTTTAGAAATGTTCTTCCCTCTAGCTTCTAGATGTGTGGCCTAAACACATACTTCATCTAGACTGGTGGGGTTAAACATGAGAATAGTATGTTTTAGGTAGCTATGCAAGCCTCCTATGTACTTGAGCGAAGTATCTTGGCTCTGCAAGTCTACCCCTAATAAGAGGGCTCTTCTCGTAAATCCTTGGGTGTATTCTTGCACATTTTCCCCCTTCAATTGCATAAAGTTTTGACAGTCCATTATGGATTTCCAAATATGATCTAATGGAAAAAAAATTTCTTTTATAGCAGTAATTAAATCTGACCATGATAGAATAACCTTACCATTTTTTTTTATCTCCTCCTTTGTCTTGTCTTCCCACCAAAGAAGTGTCACACCTTCCATTCCCAATGAAGAAAAATGGATTTTGGTATCATCATCTTGAAGGTTATGGATTCTAAAATAGACCTCCAATTTCCTAATCCAATTATCAAGATTTTCTACATTGACTTCACAATTAAACACTGACAATTCAAACTTAACATCAAGCTTTAAAAAAGGACTTTTACCAATGTTCTTTGACTTGTGTAGTTGATGTACTGAAGAAGAAGAAGAGGACGATGATGATGAGGGTGAGGATGATGGCTCTCCATTTCCTCCATTTCCTCCATTGCCCTTCTTTGACTTATCTTCATCATTATGACCTCCTAAGGATCCCTGTCCTTCCTTGTGATGTTTGGATCCTTCTCCTACTAGCCTCTCATTCCTTTCTTGAAAAAGGATTCTAACCATGTCACTCATCTCAAGAAATTCTTTCTTGAACACACTTTCTTCCTCTTTGGGATCAAATGCTTCATGGATTTCTGCTTCCTCATGAGGCATACTCATAGTAGCTTCTACTTCCTTAGGAGGTGAACTAGGTGGTGGAGATTGTGGAAATCTTGATGTCCTTTGTTTTGGCTCTTCTTCAGACCCTTCTGCTTCCACCAATTTTCCTTCTTCTATTTTGAGCTTGAGCCTAGTAAGCATCTAAAAAATTGCAAACAATTAAACATTTATTTTCACTAAACAACACCAGAGAATAAAATCTAGCTCTGATACCAATATGATCTGATATGACTGTATTATTTTTGTTGTGCTAAGTGTCTTTTCAGTTTATAAACATGTGCATACTTGTCTCATTAGTTTTCTTAGGGATTGAGGATTTTAACCATGAATTGTAGATTATTTTAGGTGAATTATAAGCTTAAAAAAATATTAAATAACATTGAAAAGAAGTGTAAAATAGAGAAATAAGTCATCACATATAATTTACACAGAAGGCGTGATGAAGCAGTTCACCCCCCTTAGGCTAGATCTGTTGGTCCAGCTCCCAATGGCATGTCCATCTTTCATTATGCTAAAAATATTGTAAATATATGTAGTAACGGTGCTCTAATGATTGTTTTCTCAACACCAATGGCTCCAGAATTCTCCAGTTAGTCAAAAATGACTCTTCGTTCAATCAGAATGGGCGAAAATTGAGTCTCTTACTCTTTTTCCAGGTTACACCTAGAAAAACTGTACTAAAAGTGGAGAACTCCACTTATCTCGAATTAAATTAGTGACTGTCGCCAAAAATTGTCTGTGGGCATAAACCACCACTGAATAAATCATAGCATTTAATATCGATGGTTGGGGTGGCCACATGCTGACCCGAAACACCATTGTCATGATCGTAACTAAAGGCAGAATCCGAATAATTAACTATGGTCAAAAACTTGTTACAAGGGTTGCATTGTCGGAGTTTGCGGAGACTGTTGCATAAGCGCAGAGAGATGACATAAAATTGTGGCCATGTAACAATTATTGTGAAATGCTAGCAGGTTGTTTTAACCATCGGTTATAGCATTTAAAATTGGTTTTTTGTTTGAGGTTAATCATGTGATCATCTTTGGGGGAACTGCTAGCGAGTTGGGACCATGAGCAGTTCCCAACCCCCACAGATGAATATTATAAAATTTAAATAAATCCTGCAACCCTTAAGGTTAATAAACATTGCAGAGAGTGGGTGGTAAGTTGTTTTCATGCCAAGAAAGAGGTCCCGTCATCGATTCCTGCAGACTCCCAAAAATTTTAACACACCAATTAGGGGACATGTAGCAGCCTTAGGGATAGCCACGTGCCACCATTTAATTGTTCCTTCAAAAATGTATCACACTCATCCAAAAAATAAAATAGTGACAGTTGTCATCCCATGATTAGCTCGGTGAAAAGGAATATTCTGAGAATATTATTTTTTTGCTAACTATACCTCCACCCTGCTGACTGGGCATCCCAGACATCCCTGGTTAAACTGTCACAAAATTTACCTATTTGGAAATTCAATCAGAATGCAATATCTCCCTCATACGACATCATTTTTTTTAACCATTCACGACGTCGGAATTAGGAGGATGAGATCTATGCAACCATCCTAATTTCAACCCAATCCTGTAGCTTTGAATTATGAGAAAAATTTATGAACTCCTGATCAATATATATATTATATAAATAAATAAATAAATGAAGTTTTTATTGGTAAAGCGCTAGTACAAAATGGCTAATTAAATACTAAAAAAGTGACAAAATTTTGTATATAAACAACAATTTTCCATTCGGTGACGAGTAGTAGCTAATTTACACTGTCTTATAATGCGACCAAAGTTTAGTCTTTTTTAGATTAGTTATTAATTGGTTGTCTCGATTTTATTGTCTAGTATTATATTTAATCATTAATTTGGTCATTGATTTAGTCATTAATTGTCACAATTAATGACCAAATATAAAACAAAATGTATTACTATGTCATCATCCAAGAAAACCAATTAATGACAAAAAAATTGACCAGAAATTTGGTTGTGTTATAAGATAATGTAAATTAACTACTAATAGTCACATATATGTATATTTTAGTCATTTTTTGAAACCAATTAATGAACAAAGAAATATGACTAAATTTTTTCTGTGTTGTAAGATACTAAAAATTAGCTACTAATAGTCGTATATATGTAAAATTTAGTTGTACTTTGTAATTAAAAAAATAATCATTTTTAGTATTTTTTATTTTATTTTTTGTATTTTCGTATTTATTATATAGAGGACTAATTTAGTAGTTTATATTCATTTCATTTACTTTCGTGAATAATCATTATATATGACTAATTTAGTAATATGTTTGTTTTATTTGTGTTTATCATTAATCAATATAAACTACCAATTTAGTAGTTTTAGATTTATTTTATGTGTTCATTATTAATCAACATTAATTAATTAGTATGATTTGGTTACAAAATTAAAAAAAATTCATCTGTGTATGTTCATCGAATATGAAAACAATAAATTACATATGCTAATTACAATACTAAATAGTATCAAGTGCAACTATAAGTAATTTCAACCACATAAATTATTACATGAAATTTTAAGTATTCAAATATGATTTTCCAACTTAATATTGTTTGAACTACAATTTACACATGACGTATTGTTTCATCACCTAAATACATTATCATTGTGTTTCCAATGCATTGCAGGTGAATTCACGTCCAACTGTGAATACTTGATTATTAGTCTCTATGTCTGTGTTTCATGTGAGATAGTGTCGTTAAGGGTATCACTAGACCGGTTCTCTTCTCTCTCTCCCTCTCTTTCTGCATTTGTCACTCAAGTTTTATTGTTCTCCTCTTTCTTCAATTCCTGCTTTTGACCATAAAAAATTGAGTTCGTCTTCTAAAATGGAAGAATATATAATGCAAAGCATGAGACATAAAATAAGATGAACTCTGGACTATAAAGTAAGGCAGAGTGTAAAGGATTTATATGACATATGCCTCAACATCAACTATTTCAATGCCATTTTCCCCCACACTATCACAAAATGACTAATTATTTACTAAAAAAGCAACCAAAATTTTCATATAAACAACTATTTTTCGGCCAGTGACCAAAAGTAGCCAATTTACAGTATCTTATAACGCAACCAACTTTTAGTCGTTTTTAGCTTAGTAATTAATTGGTTATCTCAATTTTGTTGTCTAGTAGTATATTTGGTCATTAATTTAGTCATTGATCTGGTCATTGATTTTGTCATTAATTTAGTCATTGATTTTCTCATTAATTTAGTCATTGATTTGATAATTCGTTTAATCATTGATTTGTTCATTAAGTGTCACAATTAATGACCCAATATATAAGAAAGTATATTAATATATGATCAACTGAGAAAACTAATTAATGAACAAATAAATGTGACTAAAATGTTGGTCGTGTTATAAGATACCGTAAATTAGCTACTAATAGTCATATATATGAAAAATTTAGTCATCGTTTGAAACCAATTAATGACCAAAGAAATAAAACTAAATTTTGGTCATGTTATAAGATACTGTAAATTAGCTACTAATAGTCATATATATGCAAAATTTAGTCGTCATTTGTAATCACAAATTTATCATTTGTAGTACGCATTTATCTTTTTTTGTAGTTTCATATTCATTATATAAATGGCTAATTTAGTAGCTTATATTCATTTCATTTACTTTCATTAATAATTATTATAAATGACTAATTTAGTCCTATGCTCATTTTATTTGTGTGCATCATTAATCAATATAAACTATTAATTTAGTAGTTTTAAATTGTTTTTTTGTTCATTATTAATCAACATAAATTAATTTGTATGATTTAAAAAGTTTCATACAATGTGCATGTTCATAGAATATAAAAACACAAAGTTGCATATGTTAATTACAATACTAAACAAAATCAAGTGCAACTATAAATAATTTCAGCCACATAAATTATATTATATAAAATGTCAAATATTACAATATGAGTTTCCAACTTAATATTGGTTGAAATACAATTTACACATGAAGTATTGTTTCATCACTTCAAAACATTATCATTATGTTTCCAAGGAATTGCAGGTGAATTAACCAACTCTGAAAACTTGACCATCAATCTCTATGTGTGTGCCTTATGTAATGTATTGGATCTATGAGTACCACTAGACCAATTCTCTTCTCTCTCTTTAATTTTCATTTTGTCACTATATTTTCATTTTTCTCCTCTTTCTTCAATCCCTACTTCTACCATCAATACTGAGTTCATTTTCTAACAAAAAAAAGGTATAAGACATGAAATTCAATGAAAACAAGAATATAAACTAAAGTATACTATAAAGGATTTATACAATATATATCTCAACATCAAAAATATTTTTAATGCCATTTTTCCCCATAAAATCAAGAAAATTGAACAAGTTTTCTTCAGTTGGCCAATAATGGTCACTATGTGGCCAGATGACCTGTATAAACAAAGCAGATAAAATGTGACAAATAAACAAAACAAAGCTAGCAAATTTCGACTAAGAATGTCTCATGCTCCACTTTTGTAGTTTTATTGTTTCCTCTAGTTACCTCTAAGAGGAAGTGACACTTCAATAATAAAACATGTTAGTAGAGATCCAATGGGTAGAGAAATGTATTGTTGACACAAGATTACAACAAGAAGCTAAAAAAGAGTAAGAAAAGACTTTGTAAATTGTGATACTAATTGGGAATATAGATTCAATATCATAATCTTCAACTGTCGACATACTATTCTAGGGGGGAAAGGATCCAATTCCCAAAAACCAACAAATCATGTATGCCGTTTTTTTTCCCTATAATTAATTGAGAAAGATTACCACATGTAATTTCCATTTAGAACCTTTGAAATGATTCTATAAATATTCAAAGAAAGCTTAATGTTACTCATTCATTTTTCTCTAATGCAGACAAAACTGAATATGCTAACCTGTTTTTGAGTTGGAGAGTTCCGGAATTCATCGTGTCCAAAGTCATTGCTTATTGTCATGATTGTTTTTTTTATTGATCAGGAAACATGCCAATGTTTGATCAGATTTTCTGTAACCAGCTCCAAAAATAGAAGAAAAGAGATATCAACGCCTTAGAAATGAGCCACTTTTAGGGGGAAACCTCCAATACATTACATAAATGAACAATTCTTGGATGATGCAATTTACAAAACCTCCTTTCTATATATAGGAGTCCATGGGGCCATAATGTAATCCTAGTGGGCCACAATGTAATCCTAGCCGACCTAACAATAATAATTTAAGGGCACAATAACAACAAAATGGGGGTTACAAGGGTACAATAATAACAATAAGGGGGTTACACTAACAACAATAAGGGACTATACTAGTAATATAGGGACCTAACATGCCCCTCTCCTTGAAAAAAGTGTTGTCCTCAACGCTTGAGTAGCTCTGGGTGCTTCTGTATAAAATTCTCATCCTCCCATGTAGAATCTTCAGTGGGTAAGTTCTTCCACTTGATGAGATACTCTGAAATTGATCGATTCCGTAGTTGTCGAGTTCTTGTTTCCATGATTGCTTCTGGTTCCAATATGATTTTCCTTCCTCATCAAGTTCTGGAAATATTGTTTGAACTGGAAGATTTTCACCTATAACCTTCTTTAAGCATGAAACATGGAAAGCTGGATGTACTCGCGAAGAAGCAGGAAGCTCCAATTTGTATGCCATAGTACCAATCTTTTGCAACACCTTGTAAGGACCATAGTACTTTGGCGATAATTTATTATCCTTCCTAGCTTGCTTGAGGGACATTTGTTTGTATGGTTGTAGCCGTAAAAATACCCAATCTCCTACTTCAAAACTTCTCTCACTGCGATGTTGATCTGCCTGTTGTTTCATTCGATTTTGTGCCAAATTCAGGTTATCCTTTAAGAGTTGGAGAACTTCTTGCTGATGCTCGATGTGATCTTCCACTGCTTGAACCTTCGAATTTTCTCTTAAAGATGATCTGATGGATGGTGGATGATATCCATAAAGTGCCATAAATGGGGTCATTTTTGCTGCAGTATGGAAGGAAGTGTTATACCACCATTCAGCGAGAGGTAACCACTTGACCCATTGTGTTTGTTTATCAGATACAAAACAACGAAGGTATCCTTCCAAACATTTATTTACTATCTCAGTTTGACCATCAGATTGAGGATGATAAGATGAGCTATGAGCTAATTGAGTACCCAAACAAGAAAATAACTCCGTTTAAAAATTTCCAGTAAAAATGGGATCTCTGTCACTCACAATAACCCTTGGTCTTCCATGTAGCTTTTGAATTCTGTCCATAAATGTAGTAGCAACTGTACTTGCCTTAAATGGATGAGATAATGCGCAAAAGTGTGCATACTTGGTAAGTCTATCAACTACCACCATGATGACATTCTCTCCTTCGGACTTAGGTAAACCTGTGATAAAATCCATTGAAATCTCCTCCCAATGTTGACTTGGAATGGATAAAGGTTGTAGAAGTCTCAAGGTCTTAATTGTCTCAACTTTATTCTGCTGGCAAACCAAACATTCCGTCACAAAAGTTTGAATATCAGATTTAAGGCCATCCCAAAAAAATTCTTTCTTCACCCTGTGGTAAGTTTTTAAAAATCCCGAGTGTCCTCCTAAAGGAGAAGTGTGCAATTCCAAAAGAATCTTTTTATTTAGATGGGAATTCTTACAAATATATAAACGATATTTGTACCATAAGGAATCATTTTTCCAACTAAATGTATTATATGTACTAGGATCTTCTTGCAAATTTTGAATGAGTGTCCATACATCTTTTTCCTTCTTCCATTCATCTCTTGCTTCAGTTATCCAATCTAGTTGTATAATAGAAATGGCACAAATCAATGCTTCCACCTCTTCCTTCTTTCTTGAGAGTGCATCTACAACAACATTAAGCTTTCATTTTTTGTAGATTATTTCAAAGTCATAACCAAACATCTTTGTGACCCATTTTTGCTGCTCTTCTGAAGATAGTCTTTGTTCCAAAAAGTGTTTAAGACTATCATGATCACTTTTTACCTTGAAATGTCTTCCCATTAGGTAAGTTCGCCATTTCTTTAGTGCATGCAGTATTTCTAACATTTCCTTCTCATAAATAGGTTTCTGTAAATACTTTCCTTTGATTGGACGACTTTCAAAAGAAATCGGTCTTCCTTCTTGCATTAAAACAGCACCAATTCCATTTCCTAAGGCATCACGTTCCACAATAAAGGTTTTTGTGAAGTCTGGCGTAGCTAAGACAGGCGCTAGGCACATTCTCTCTTTAAGATGTTCAAAAGCCTTAGTTGCTTCAGGAGTCCATGAAAATGCATCTTTCTTCAATAATGTTGTTAGAGGTGCTGCTATTCTCCCATAATTATTAACAAACTTGTGATAATACCCTGTTAACCTGAGAAATC
This sequence comes from Pinus albicaulis, assembly GCA_034641835.2. Lineage (NCBI taxonomy): Eukaryota > Viridiplantae > Streptophyta > Pinopsida > Pinales > Pinaceae > Pinus > Pinus albicaulis. The sequence continues at coordinate 346,602,073 of CM076583.1, read as the reverse complement.
CTCCAAACTACTTTATGGTTCTGGGGACTTTCCATTCCTTAATGGCTTTAATTTTTTTAGGGTCTACTTTAACACCCTCGTGAGATACAATATGACCCAGATATTCTACCTCTTGTACTCCAAAGAAACATTTGGATGTTTTTTCATATAATTGTTTCTCCTGCAATAGTTTGAGCACCCTGTCAACATGTTCAACATGATCCTTCCAAGACCTGCTGTAGATTAGTATATCATCAAAAATACTAGCACAAATTTTCTAAGGAAGGGTTTGAAAATGGAATTCATCAACCCTTGAAATGTAGAAGGTGCATTGGTAAGACCAAAAGGCATGACCAAAAATTCATAATGACCCTCATGAGCTCGAAATGCTATTTTTGGAATATCTTTAGTCTTCATTCTAATTTGATGATATCCTGAATGAAGATCTAACTTGGTAAAATAAATTTCTCCATGTAATTCATCCAATAATTCATCAATCACAACAATGGGAAATTTATCTTGAATGGTGAGCTTATTGAGCTCCCTATAATCTGGACACATTTTCCATGATCCATCCTTATTGTGTACCAATACTACAGGAGCAGAGAAAGAACTTTACTAGGTTGAATTATACCCGCCTCTAACATTTATGCAATCATACGTTCAACTACGCTCTTTTGGACGTAAGGATATCTATAAGGCCTGATGTTTGGAGGAACACTTCCTGGAATCAAATGAATAGCATGATCATGATCACGAATAGGTGGGAGTCCTTTGAGAGTTTCAAACACCTTGGAATGATTGTCCAAGACTTGTTGGAGATCTGCAGAAATAGATGATTTTGATGTTGGAACTTCTAGTGAGCATAATTGTGCAATTACGCCTCGCTGTTCTTTCTTTAGAAGCTTTGTCATGACATTAGAGCTTATTATCCTTCTTGGCTTCCCCGCAATACCCCGTAATTCGACTTCCTTTCCTTCTGAAAAAAATTTCAAGAAAAGTTCTTGAAAATTAAAAGCTACCGTCCCCAAGATTGTAACCATTGTACTCCTAGTACAACATCAGCACCTCCCATAGGAATGGAAAGCATTGGACTAGTCAATACATATTCCCCCATGGTTAACTTGATATTATGGCATTTTCCAGAGCAATTTATAGTTCCTCCATTTGCAACCATCACTTGACATTCTGGTGCTGGGTATAGGAAACAATTTAATTCCTTGCCTACCTTATAATGAATAAAATTATGGGTGCTACCTGAATCAATCAACACTATTACCCTTTTCTTCTTTATATGTCCTTCTATCTTGAGAGTTTGAGGAGTGGTAATTCCTGCTAGTGCATTACACGATATGGTCGGATTCATTTCTTCCTCTTCTAGGGGCAGTTCCTAGTGTATATCCTCTTCTTGTTCATTTTCTTCTTCTTCTTCACAATCTATGTAATATAATTTCTTCTCAGCACACTTATGACCTTTAGTGTATTTGCTATCACAACTGTAGCAAAGCCCTTTTGCTCTTTTTTCTTCCAATTGTTGTGGTGTCAACCTTGTAGGTTGTGGAAATCTAGGCGTAGTAACACTTCCTTCTTTATAGAATTGAGTGGTAGGCTTCCTTGTCGCCATAATTTTACATTCAAATTTTCTTGCCAACCTGAATGCCTTCTCCAATGAATCAGGTTCCAAAACACGAACTTCCTGTTGGATGTTATCCTTTAGAGTACCTATGAAGAGATCAATCCTGTGTTCCTCTGGAATATCAGTTACCCTTATATTCAATTTTTGGAAGTCCTCAATGTGCTGCCCCACCAAACCCTTTTGTTTGAGATTTATCAATTGGCTAAAGAAGGTGTTGCTCTTTGTATCCTCATAATGTGCTATCATTTCCTCCGTAAAAATTGACCAAGTGAAAAAATTTTTACGGGAGCAAAGCCATCGATACCATACAAATGTATTTTGTTCTAAATGTAAAGTTGCAATGCGTACCTTTTGTGTGTTTTGCACATTATGGAGATCAAAATATTGCTCCATCTATAGTATCCATGTTACAGGATCCTTTCCATCAAACTTCCTCAAATCCATTTTTGGAATATGGTGTTTCTTCCCTCCAACAATAGAGTCTATGAAATCACGATTAACATTTATTTTGTTCTCATCATGAGTTTCCTCTACTATCTTTTCACCATTAGGAAACATTTCTTGTATCAAATTTTCCAAACCTTTGATGTCTACTTTTAGATCCTTCTTCATTTTTTCCATGTTGTCTTTCATTTTTTCATCGATCTTAGCTTCCATGTCATCCATATTAGCTTCCATGCCCACTTCCATGCCATTCATATTAGCTTCCAAATCATTCCCCTTAGCTTCCACGCCTTTCTTCAAACCATCCATCTTAGTTTCCATGCCTTTCTTCCAAACTTCCATTTCATTTTTTTTTTATCTTTGTGAGAGCGAAATGTGTTGCACTTGCTCTTGTAATTTTGATATGTCATGTTGCCATTCTTTGTCTTTGTGAGTCATAGTAGAGCCTTCTAAAGGCTTAATGGGTGTTGAATTATTTTTAGGGGCCATTTTAGAATCCAATATTGATATCTATTCTACAATATGCCTTTGCAATCAATTCAACTTGATTCTTCAAACAAGACTTATGCAATTCGGAAAAAAAATACACACCTTTTACTTGCTCTGAGGAGCTCGATATTGAAATTGTATTATCTCTGTGATTTCGGATCTTCAATATCTCAATTTCAGCACTGATGTAGCCCTTTGAATTCTCTTTTGAATTCCACAGGTCTGACCTAATTTGGATTCTCCAAGACAAAGTTATGTCCAATCTCCCACAATGACCTAATTATGGACTGGTTCAGTAGAGCGAACTTGTACGACTTGCCACGTGTCACTATTTCGTCCTTTGTCTCTGAAATTTATAGCCAAGAAACTACAGTTTGTGTTCTTGCGACCACTTTTTACGGCACTCCAATCCAATCACCTCACGAAATTTTCCCACGATCACCTCTTTGAGATGAAATTCAGGAGCCTGAAAAAGCACTACCTTCCACAGATCATATCTCCAAAAATATTGCGAACCAACATCTAAAATTTTTTTGACAACTTTCCTCAGGATTTCAGCTTCGCACCATACAAATTTCAGATTCTAAACCTTCGTAGAAAAAATATTATAGCACAAATGCCACGATGACCTGTTTAGGAGCATGAAAAAAGACCTAACTTCCACAGATCATATCTCCGAAAATATTGCGAACCAAGCTTTGAAAATTTTAGACAATCTTCCTCAGGATTTCGGCTTTGTACCCTAAAAATTTCAGCTTCTGAAACTTTGTATACAAAAAGTTATAGCGAAAATGCCACGATGACCTGTTTGGAGCAGCGAAACCCTAGAATCCAAAGCTCTGATACCAAATGTTGTGTAACCAGCTCCAAAAATAGAAGAAAATAGATATCAATGCCTTAGAAATGAGCCACTTTAAGGAGGCAACCTCCAATACATTACATAAATGAACAATTCTTGGATGATACAATTTACAAAACCTCCTTTCTATATATAGGAGTCCATGGGGCCATAATGTAATCCTAGTGGGCCACAATCTAATCCTAGCAGACCTAACCATAATAATTTAAGGGCATAATAATAACAAAATGGGGATTACAAGGGTACAATAATAACAATAAGGGGTTTACACTAACAATAATAAGGGACTATACTAGTGATATAGGGACCTAACATCAGAGAACATATTTTTCAAAATATATTCCATTTTTCTAATTCAAATCTAAATTTCCTTCTAGTACAAGTTTCTTTGAAATGAGGATTAGATTAGCTGGAGTTCAGAAAAAATCATCTGCTTAGAGTAAAAATTCTATAATATAGTATAATATACAATTTCAATATGAACATATATTTTGCAATGTCACTGTGTTTTGCATCCATAAATCTTAGATAACGGCAACACAAATGCATATGGAGGTAGCGAATCATAGAGCCAAAAAATCCACAGAGGGAATCAATATTGGAGACATTTCCAAATGGATACCATAACATTAAAATGCTAACACTCTGGTCAAAACTTTTCCAAAATCAAGGTAGAAAAGATGTCAAGAGAAATATCCTCACTTTGTCATTGGAAAGCATTCAAATGGTCTAATTGTTGGAATAGTCCCACAAAAATTATTATTGGAGACATCCCTGCAAGTGAAAATGAAATCATAACAATAAACCATTAAGAGTTGAATTAATTTATATTAAATTGTTACATGTAAATAATAATTAAAAAACATAGAAACAAACAAAAAAAGATTATGTACAAGAAATCGGCTTACATGACTTTAAGGTTTGAAATTTTAGTAAGTTCCCTAAGAATTTTTCCTGTTAATGAATTATTGTTAAGGAGGTTGTTCATTCAGTGATTATCATACAATCATCAATAGGAAATCATATGACATGAACAATGAAAGAGAACCGAAACACCTCATTTTGTTATCTGAGACATTATTGTTGAAATGTGAAACTAGGATCAGTCTTCATATTGACTATTTAATTATGTATTTATCTAAAGAAGAATAAAAAGATAATAAAATGTATATTTGTTGAACTTGATTCATGGGTTTCATGACCGAGATTTTATTATATATTAAATAGACTTCTTCTTAATTTCTATTAGGTTTTTGTGTTTAGGAATAAATATAATTAGGTGTCTTATGTATAAAGGATCCAGTATAAATGATCCAAGATCTTGTCCAAAAATCCATGGAATAAGAGCTTATGTCAGCCCTTAAATATACACTGGAAGAGAAGCTATATTAATCTGTTCAAGTCAGCCTTCATCAATTGCACTATTCGGCCTACAAGCTAACTAACAAGTTGGCCTAAATACAATGCAATTACCCCTATATATACCTTTTTCATGTGGCTCAGGCACACTCATATTTTCAGTCATCTCTACATCAAAAATGTGGATTATATTTAAATTTCAGTGTGGATTAAAAGGAAAATTTCAGTGCGCATTAAAGGACAAGTATAGTGCAGATTTCAGTGCAGATGTGTAAAGGGTTCAGGACTGGTCTAGATATATATATTCATATACCATAAGGTGCTACAGCATACAAATGAAGTGTGGATTTTGGAAGGGTTTCATAATTGGTCTACATACATATATCCATGTATAATTTAAGTGTCATAAGGTGTTGCGAAATCCTGAAATAGATGTGTAGATCATCTTGAAGTGGCAATGTTAAAGTCCGGATCCACCAAGTGCATGAGCAGGGTTGAAGTATCCTGAAGCAAGATACATCGCGAAAAGGAAGTGCAAGAGCAGGGTTGAAGTAATATATCTATCTAAATATATTTTCTGGAATATCATAAAGTGAAGTTGTTGATAAAGGGTGACATTAATATAGTGGTCGAAAGGTGAAATAAATAAGGAAAGTAAATATATGATTTAATTTCCTAACTACACCCTATATATATCTCAAGCAACTAAATATTCAACTAAAGGTTAAAAGGAAGTATTGGTGCACAATAGTGCAACCTGGTGAATAGAAGAATTACCATTATTGAAGGACATCAAAGGGGTAAGGAAAAGGTCTTGGATGCATAAATAGGTCAAGGGTCTAATTCTGGGTCATGGTACTTGTCATCTAAAATTTATAAGAATAATTTCTCGTGGGTTTGCCTCCCCAAGAGGGAGAGGTTTTTCCCTGGCTCCAGAAGCATAATTCTTGTGTCTCATGTATTTTGACAATTGAATTGATGAAATATTTAATAAGCTAATAAATGGAAGACATAACTAAATCAAGTAAACTCACAAGTAATTATCAAGAAAATAATTTTGAATTAATCACTAGCCCTCCAAATTCTCAACATGGTATGAGGGCTAAGGTGTTGAACTTAAGGGCTACTTGACAAAGAGACATTGCAGGAAGAAAAAGTTAAAGTTTGGGTGAAAATTAAAATCGGTTTGCAAGGAAGACTCTCAAGATTTTTTAAAGAAATATCTTCATATCATTGAAAGGATCAAATTTTCAATAAAATAATCTTTTCCATCAAATATTTTCATTCAAGGCATTGATTGAAGAGGACATTATTTTTTGAAGATATCCCTTGCCATCAGAGATTCAAGAACACCTAGATTGAAGATTTTTGTCTTATAAGAAGCCCCTAACTCCTTCGTCATCATCAAGGAAGTTGCTGAATGAGAAAGTCACTCACTCAAGTAAGTATCTATGACTATATCTAAATCTGTCAAAATGAATTATTGTATAGAGATAAAAAAATTGGTTGGGTTATCAAACTTCAATGCATGGAGGAGAAGAACGGGTCTAAAGATAATTGAAAATGAAGTTATGGGCTTCATAGAAGGATATACAACTCGAATTCCAAAATAAGAAATTCTATCATATATGAAATACATCATGGGAGACATAATAGCTCGAAGGATTCTTATAGAATCCGTGAAAGACTCTCTCATTCCCTATGTATCAAAGCTAGAATCCTCAAAATAAATATATGATAAATTGGTGGAACTATTCTTGAAAGGTTCTACAAAGGAAATAATATCCCCGAGACAAAAAATATACAAATTGTGAATATTGAAGGAGGGAATAATTCCATATCTAATGGAGATTTTTGCAATACGAGGTCAACTACCGAAGTTTGGAGAAGTAATGTCTGATAGAGAAATAATCGTTATGGTAAAAAATTATTTACCTAGAGAATTGATATTTTCCACTTCCATCATAGATGGGAGAGAAGAATCCATGCCATTATAAAGATTAGGTATGCTAGAAGAATCAATATTGAAAGAGGGATCAAGTGTAGGGAATCAAGACTTTGATAACATGTCCAGGAAGAAAGGAAGATTCGATAAAATTGGTCCTCATAATGAGTAAAGAAATGTGGACAAAGAGCGATGCTTTAGATGTAATGACCTTGGGAATTATAGACGAGATTGTCCTAAATTTAGAAAGGACAAGAGGAAAAAGGAAGAATCCCATATCTCAGATATAAGAGAAGAACTTGATTCAAATAAATATAAGAAAGAAGAAGTGAGGGATCTCCACTATGATTGATATAATATTCTCCTTTAAGTTATATCTCTTGGGTGTAAAATAGTATGATAAGAAGTAGTGTATATTCTATAACCATGATCGAAGCATGTCGAGAGCTCTCGATAAAACAAGCTCCTGGAAAACCTCACTGATGGAAGGCAGTTATCAACATCAAGGCTCATTATAAAAACTGGTGCTGATATTTTTCTAATGGAGTTCTCTATGAATTCATAGTTTAGAAGGAAAGACGAATGGTTTCATCAAGAATTCCATCCCACAGAATTTTGGGATGTGATGACATATTGATGGTGTAGCCCAAGGGAATAAAGCTCTTCATTCTAGTGAAACTGCTATAGGATGACTTAAATGATAAAGGTATGAGATATGCATATATTTATATGCTGACAATGGATGTTGTGAAGTAATGTCATATGGTTGTAGGTAATAGACTTCCATATTTAGAAGTATGAACTATGAAGGAGGATCTCTCAGTGCACTTACAGATGAAATCAACATAATATATCCGCATGAAATATGAGGTGGTTGTATATGAATGATAAACTGGAAAATTTATAAGTTCATGGGAATAAAGAATGTGTAGAAAGGAAGAGATCATGAAATGAAACCATGTCAAGAGGAAGCTATCATCCGAAAGCGAAGAAGATGTGACTAAGAGATCTCCTGCGAGGATATGTAGACTCCGACAGAAGTCTAGTAAAGAAGAATGCCCTTGAAAAAACATATCATTAGGATACGTGTCAATCTAAATAAAGGATTTCGATACCTACAAGAAGATGTCATGGTGAAAGATAATCAATGAGGTAACTTTGGTTTTAAAGGCTCATATGTATATGTTTATCTGGATGAATTTGTGTAGGGTTTCTAATCATGAGAAAGGATGTATGATCCATGGAGATGATTCAAAGGAAGGAAGCATGGCATAATGGTGGAACAGATGAGAAAGAATAATGAATCACGTTTTGATAGTGGACATGACTCATGACTAAAAGTGATGGATGATACGTTACCTATGAGGCCAATAGTTGAAGATTCCTCTATCTTGAAATCCATGACATCGACGGGAGGAATTATTCATGAGTAGTTGGATTGCTACTACAATACCCTGATTGAGAGGGAGCTTGGTGGTATGCTTATTTCTTGGAAGAAAATTGAAGTATGTCCTTCCTGTGTTGAGAGGGAGTGATGTATGTGATTCTCTATTACATGTGTCATGCACTAGACTAGGAATGGTAGCCGTAAGTCTTAGTGAAGGCCATGTGAAGATAATGGATAGACACATCATTATGGTATTCATGTGGAATATAGAATGGAGGATTGGGTAATCATCTGGCATTCGGTACTCTTTGAGAATGAGATAGGGCTTGCTACCCAATAGAAGAATATTTTTAGGTCATACTCTTCGAACACCTAGGTGGAGTATGTACCTTGGAGAGACAATGGCTATGGTGTCTATAACTCATGTGTCTCGCCAACATTGTAGCCCATTGTATTGTTCAAAGACGGGGATGTTAGTCAAGGCCTTGAACTATGACAATGCTGGTTGATATGATGCTATACAGATACGATTACCAATCTGATTCTTCTTATGAGATTCCTTAGTTTGAAAGTGACCATGTACCTTTATGAATACCTCCCTAGTTAAGAGGGGGTGTTGAAAAGTGTAACTAGGATGAGTCTTCATATTGACTATGGAATTATGTATTTATGTAAAGAAGAACACAAAGATAATAACATGTATATTTGTTTTATTTCTTAATGTCTATTAGGTTTTTGTACTCTAGGAATAAATATAACTAGGTGTTTTATGTATGAAGGATCTAGTCTAAATGCTTCAAGATATTGTCCAAGAATCCATGGAAGAAGAGATTATGTCAGCCCTAAAATATACGCTAGAAGAGAAGTTATATTAATATCTTAAATTTAGCCTTCATCAACTGGACTAGTCAGCCTACACGCTAACTCACAGGTCGGCCTAAAGGCAATTCAATTAGCCCTATATATACCTTTTCCCTATGGATCATTCACACTCATATTTTCTATCATATTAGCATCAAAAGTGCAGGCTATCTCTGAATTTCAATGCGGATTAATAGGACGATTTCAGTGTGGATTAAAGGACATGTGTAGTGCATATGTCAGTGCAGATGTGTAAAGGGTTTAGGACTGGTCTAGATATATATATCTTTATACCATAAGGTGCTGCAACATACAACTGAAGTGTAGGTGTTTGAAGGGTTTCATAAATGGTATACATACATATATCTGTGTATCATTTAAGTGTCATAAGGTGTTGCGATATCCTGAAACAGAAGTGTGCATCGACTTGAAGCAATAGTGTTAAAGTGCATATCCACCAAGTGAATGAGCAAGGTTGAAGTGTCCTGAAGAAAACTACAACGTGACAATGAAGTGCAAGAGCAGGGTTGAAGTAACAGATCCATCCAAAGATAGTTTTTGGACTATCCTAAAGTGAATTTGTTGATAAAGGGTCACATTGAGATAGTGGTTCAAAGAAGAAATAAATAAGGAAAGTAAATCTTTGATTTACCTTCCTAACTACACCTATATGTATCTAAAGCAACTGAAGATTGAACTAAAGGTTCAAAGGAATTACTGGTGCAGAACAATATAACTTGGTGAAAAGAATAAGGACCAACATTGAAGGACATCAAAGAAGTAAGGACAACGTCTTGGATGCATAAATAGGTCAAGGGTCTAATTCTGGGTCATGGTACTTGTCATCTAAAATCTATAAGAAGAATTTCTCGTGGGTTTTCCTCTCCAAGAAGGAGAGGTTTTTCCTTGAATCTAGGAGCCTAACTCTTGTGTATCATGTCTTTTGATAATTTACTTGATGAAATATTTAATAAGCTAGCGAAGGCAACATATAAGTAACTCAGCCAACCTCACAAGTAATTATCAAGAAGAGAAATTTGAATGAATCACTAGCCCTCGAAATTATGAACAATTATCTCTAAAGAGTATAATCCTAGTTTGGATGTTTCCATCATGAGCATTTAGACATAATAGAAAGAAAACTTACAAAAAGGAAAGTTCCTCCAAATTTCCCAATGATCAAGGAATTTCATCCGTAATGTTGTTTCTATGCAAGTCCATGCTTATAAGTCTCTTCATATTCTGAAATTCCTCTAGAATGATTTATTGAATATGAATTTTTTAGATATCATTATCGAAAAATGAAAAATAAAGTTAAATTTCAATAATGATATGACATGCAATCTGTTTGCATTGCAATTTTTCAAAGATTTTGAAAGTCTGGTCATCATTCTCCAAGGAATCAATCTACCTTTTCAGTTCGGTTGTAAGATGAAATTTTTGCTGTGAAAGTGTAGTGGTGAGAAAATTTAATTTCTACCTTCATTCATTTCATTTTCCCTCTTTTACCTTTCATTTTTCTAAACACACAAAGTCTTGCATTTCATTTCTTTCGAAACCCCTTTTTAACTATTAAAATCCACTTTTTATAGTAAAAAACGTAGCTCTACCTGTACCACATCAAACCTTTGTAATATCATATGTTATATGATATAACTTAGCACGCTTGATCATGGTGGACCACTTAGGCTTTCATTGTACATTGCACTTTGCAAGTTTTAACACCTACTTCCTGTTCGTCATAACAAAAATCCCAATTTATTATTTGCGGTATTAAATGGGCCCCATCTCCATCTTGCCACATCACCTTTGTTCATGGTCCATCGCACTTCACAAGTTTTAACATTTAACTCCTATTCCTCATAACAAAACTCCCGATTTGTGATTTGGGGTATTAAATGGGACCCATCTTCATCCTGCCACGTAACCCTCTGTTCATCGCACTTCTCAAGTTTTAACACTTACCTCCCATTCCTCATAACAAAACACCTGCTTTGTGATTTTCAGTATTAAATGGGTCCCATCTCCATCTTGCCACGTCACCCTCTATTCATTGCACATCGTACTTCGCAAATTTTAAAATTTATCTCCCGTTCCTCATAAAAAAACTCCTGATTTGTGATTTTCCGTATTAAATGGGCCCCATATCTGTCTTGACATGTCACCCTCTATTCATTGCACATAGTACTTCGCAATTTTTAATACTTACCTCCCGTTCCTTATAAAAATACCGCTTTTTGATTTGCAGTATTAAATGGGCCCCACCGTCTGTCTTGCCACATCACCTTCATTCTCATCGCACATCGCACTTCGCAAGTTTTAACACTTAACACCATGTCTCATAACAAAAATTATAATGCGAAATTTGTATTATTACATGGGCCCCACCATCTGTCATGCCATGTAACCTCCATTCTCATTGCACATCACACTTCACAAGTTTTAACACTTAACTCCCATGTCTCATAATAAAAATTCCAATTTACAATCGGCGATCGGCCCCACCTCTTTACCATGTCATCACCCCCATCACAAATTGTGTTCCCTTTCGCTTGGGTCTTATGTTTAAACGTTATGACCTTGATTTGCGATTGTGATATATGTATAAAATGTTTTTCTCCTCCGGCTCATTTAATAATTTCTCCCACTAATAAAATGAAACTCCTTTATCTCTTTTAATTTGCTTTCATTCCTATCACAAAAAACAAGAAACCAAAGGAAAGAAACAACGGCAGAGTTTCTAAGAAACATATTCTACCATTACTCTGAGCACTAGCACGTTTCGGCAAGGCACCAGGCAGCATTCAAGGAACAACGGCAGGTCACTTTCGTTGTTTTCTACTCATTTTGTGGAGTTGGTTTCACCATAATAGAGGACGAATCTTCTTATTGACTGCCACATCATACAACCACTTCGAATTGTTAGCCTTGATGATGTTTATTTTGATTATTTCATAGCACTTTGTATTAAGGTTTTTGGATAAGCCTCATCTCTTGCATGAGATGGTAACAACTTATAGGAACATATTTACTCCTTTTGTGGGGATTAAAATTTTATATTTTTCTATATATGTGACAAAATATTATGAAATAAGGGTTCGTGGTTTTAGAATCTTGACTCATATGATCAATACTCTTTTCAGTAAATGAAATATACAAAACATTTTGAGGACTTATTACCAATCTGGTGTGTGTATTGTTGATTTCCACTTGTATCTCCATATCTTATTATCTTCATTTGTAGTTTTCAATTCCTCATGTTGTTATGAGTTTTTATTAGTCTCTTGACATGTTCATGTGTTTTATCAATTTTTGATAGTCTCACACTGTGAGACTTCTTGGTAATCTATATATATATATATAACAGTGGGAAGAACATCACTCATGACATTTATCTATTACAATATTTTAGTGAGAATATTGTAAGACTTGAAATAGGTTTCTCTTGATGAAATATTATTGAACTGCTACTTGTGTTAATTTATACCAAATTTAGTAGATTTATGCTTTCGAGACCTATTATATCTTCCCTCATTTTATATTTTCTTCTCCTCATAAGATACAAACTCACTCTTTGCTACCACATTAGGCTCCAATACCCTCATTAGTAGAACTGTGGATTTGAATGAAATCTCTTTTTCAGTGGATGAGAGTTTAAACCACCTAACAATCTCATAAAAAAAATCATTAAAATTTACCTAGATTTTAGTATGTGTCTAATCAGGCACTTGAAGCATTCCAAGCGCTGATTCTAGTGCCAACATATCTTGGTGTGTTTGCTGGGAGACGAAGGGCTTGAAACGAAGTATTCTCCCAATGTCTCTTGTTTTCAATTGTTGAATGTCAATTCTTAAAGGTGAATAAGAATTGATGACTTAAAGAAGACTGCAAATTAGTTCACCTGGTGACTCCACATAGAGGAAAAGGAGTTTCAAAACCTCCAACTAAAAGGAGAAATTAGAGATCACCCACTGTGACACCAGTTTCAGACCCAGAGAAGATCATTAAAGATGCAAAAGGAAAACAGAGATTAGTTGAGATCGCATCTCAGTCAGTGAAGAAGGTACACAAAAATACATTCCAAAGGAAAAAGTACTTTCATATACTTTAGAATCAAAAGAATTTTTAGTTTCAAAATATCTTGCTGAAAAGTCTAAAATTGGAACTTCTTCCATAGAAGATAAACTAGATGTTGTTAACCTAAGCTCAGCTGAAGTTTTTCCTCATTCCTTAATTGATAAATATGAAATTAGTAAATCTGAAGTAAGTACTATTTCATTCAAAGAGTTAAAAGCTGATTTATTAAGTGTCAATAAGGAAACATAAGTTTTTGTGCTAACTGAAGGGGAGTTAGAGCAAGTATTGGAAATTTCACCTTTTCTTAGTAGGGATGTTTTGACTGAAGAATATTTTAAGACCATTTTAAATTTCCTCCAAACTCATCCTGAATACCAGTCTTTCATCACTCCTTAGCAAGAATATTTTCCTTTTTCTAGAAATCCAGTTGTTGGGTCATCCTCTTCTCATGGACTAGAAGAGAGTGTTCCTGAAGGCCTCACATTCAACTTATCTGACTTCCTAGCTCAGAAAAATAAAGTTGAATTAACCTTATCCCCCCAACAGACAAATTTTGAATCTGATTCTTCTGTAGAATGTAAATTCAATACATCCTCTGTTCATCTCTTTGAGAATCCACTATTTTCACTCCTCAAGCCTGAAGAATCAGCTCGATATTTCCAATTTTATACTATCTTAGATAAGATTTAGAATCCAAAAATTGTAATTCCTATTTCCCAAAAAACTACATCAATCAGTCATCCATCAACTTTACATCAACAATATATGGCTCAGCCTGCCCTTACAAGGATGCAGCAGATAGTGGCTACAAGATATGCTCAACATTCTCTTCCTAAGCCTTTGTATCTACTCCCTCGAGGGGATTACTTGAAATATCTTCCAAAACACGCTGGGGAGGGAGAAGGATCTTCTGCTCAGGAACATTTAATGGCTTTCTATACTTATTCTGACAACTGGAATGTCGAACATTAAGATGTCTGGTCAAGACTCTTTGTTTAGAGCTTGGATGGTGAAGCTCGTAAATGGTTTAGAAGTCTACCTCCAAAAGAAATAACAAGAATTGATGAAATGGAGGAAATATTTTTAATTCAGTGGGGTGATAGGAAAGACTATGTGTACTACCTTACAGAATTCAAAACTTTGAAGAAGAAACCATATGAGTCATTCAATGATTTTACCAAGAGGTTTAATAAGATTTATCAGAAATTTCCCGAATAAATTAAGCCTCATGAGACTACAACTATGATAAATTTTGCAAATGCTCTAGATTCTAAGTTTGATTTATGGTTAAGGGCTGAAAAAGCACAAACATTAATTAATATACAAGAGGTTGCAATTGGAGCACAGTCTAATCTTGTGGCTTATAATAAATTGAAAATGGACAAAGAAAAGGCAACAAAAGAAAAAAGGAAGATGAAAGGGGAAAAACCTTCTTCTTATAAATCTCTTACATCAGAAGAAAATATCGATCAAATGTTCAATTTGATCAAGGAACTTGCCTCTAAGATGACAAAATTAGAGCTAGAAAACAAACCAGTTGCTAGAGCCAATCAAAATGAAGCCAATAGAAATTAGGCTCCCTTCAGGAGGCCTTTTTGACCCCAAAAAATCCTACAAATCCCAAGGAGGAATGTTGATGATCAAAATGTTCAACCTCCTTTGAATAATTTTGCTGAAGAAGAGAAACAAGAACATGAGGAAGAAAATAAAAAAATAATCCTTGTAGGAGAAACCTCATAGTCAACTTGTGTAACTTTGCAAGAATATGCAGACCAGTCAAGGATTTATTTGTTTTCAGATGATGAGAATGTCCAAATTTATGCACAAAATTATAAAAAATAGCAAGAGGCTCAAAACTGAAACTATGCTTTGAGGTCTAAAGGCCCCGTTCAGCAACCTCAACAAAAATCAAATTTAGAGAAACAAGCTGCCAAATAGAAGGCCAAAGTCAATGAGTTTCCTGCACTCCAAAATTCTACCCCAATTGTCAAAATTACTGTAGAAAATAAGGAATTAGTTCTAGTTTATTTGAGTTTCAAATTTGAATTGAATAAAATGAAAATTCTGGCCCAACTTCTAGAATTGTTGAAAAATCCAACATATAAAGAGTCTTTTAAAAGTCCACTTCAACCACCTCTCGCCCCCAACTCAGTCAATCTTGAGGACGAACATCCACTCTTTATAAAGGTTGTCATCTATACGATCAAAATGATGGAAATTCACCACCTTTCTATTTTTCACTTAATGTACATGACAAATTGCTATATAATTTTCTGTTAGATTCTGGGGCTTCTCACAATCTCATGCCAAAGAAAGTGATAGATGAATTGTGATTAGAGATCACCAAGCAATACCATGAACTCTATACCTTTCATTCCAAGAAAGTCAATTGCCTTGGAGTAATTAAGGAATTGGTTGGTTCCCTTACCCAACTACCTATGAAAATCTTAGTGATGGACATTGTAGTTGGGGACATTCCTTCTAGATTTGGGATGATACTTTTGTAGATCTTGGTCTAAAATTGGAAGGTACCCTTCAGATGGACATGTCATATTCCACCATCCCAGTGTTTGGAAGGGAATTTCAGAAGGTTGTATAGGGAAATTTTTTTTCTCAGGGGGTCCTGACCCAAGTTCGGAGGTTAAGGTTTGCCAACAAACCCCAATACTACTGGCCCTTTCGGTAGTGACCTCTTTACGCATGCCAAAGTCGCAACTGAAGAAGTATGGGTGGGTGCTGCAACCAAGTTTCTGCACCCTAAGAGAGAGAGAGAAGGTAATTCGAACCGTTCGGCAACTACCAAATCTACGAAGTCAGAGGTTGTTCGCAGGACTTTCAATAATTAACCAGAGTATAGTTTACTAGACTTAAATAATAGGCTCGCATCCACGTGTAGACAGCAAAGGATAAGCATAAAAAAATATATTCATAGCAGACTTAATCAAATT
This sequence comes from Pinus albicaulis, assembly GCA_034641835.2. Classification (NCBI taxonomy): domain Eukaryota; kingdom Viridiplantae; phylum Streptophyta; class Pinopsida; order Pinales; family Pinaceae; genus Pinus; species Pinus albicaulis. The sequence goes on along the minus strand of CM076583.1, from coordinate 346,586,089 downwards.
GCAGATACAGTTATCATAACATAGATAATTTGCAGCTCATAAACACATATCATTTGCATCTGGTAACATAATCACATATAATTCGAGTCCACAATAACCATTAACCAGATAGATCAAACAACATTATATATCCACAATACTTCACATATATTACTCATCAAAAAGTCTCTTACATACCTCAAAACCAACCTGCGCATACAGTAGCAGGGTTTGCACACAACAGGACTAAGGATCTCCACGCACACAACCAGTAGGAGTCCTTCCCCAATAACCCAATCCTAGATCTAACAGTTTTCACTTAGCATCAATCTCTATTCATTCCTACCTATCGACTCAAAAAGGTTCTACTACTTATACTATTTTAGCTTATGCGTCCAATGGTCTGCAAACCATGGTTTGTGGACTCTTGGTCTACCCTTGACCCGCTTACAATGCATTAGGGGATTTGACCCACCCTAAAACCGCTGTGTTAGACCAAATATAATAAAAAATATACAAATTGTACCAGATTCGCAGCTGCTTCGTAGGAGACCCTATTCCAATAGTCCCCCAACACAATCTTGTGACTCGTCTCGAGTCACTGAGGTGGTGGGGTCTCCACCTACACCTGTAATAGCTTGATTGCTTCAGCTAATGGGGGTAGTACAACTTCGCTTTGGGAAGTAGCATTCTGGGCGAAGTGGACCAATTTCTCTGAGATTGAGCCCTCTGTCGCAGCGGTGACACTTTCCACAGTTTGGTTGAGCTGATTTACGGCTAGATCAGCATCCTACGACACTCGAAGGGCATCAGAAATGAAAGGCTTTAGACGGTCATTGAGGGCCTTATTCTTCTGTTGGAGTACTTCTATTTCAGCTTGGAGGTCCTGGTTGGTCCGAAATCGTGACAGGTACTGAGCAGGAACAGACGTGGGCAAGGTGGCTTCTAGTGTTGTGAATGCTTCCTCTTTCTGTCATAGTGTCTGGGTTACTTCATGTAGAAGCGGATAGCGTTGGACTTTGGTCCACAGTTGCATGGCCGTATTCAATAGTTCAGCACCCTGAGCGATCTGACCTGTGATAACATTTGTAGTTCCAGTAACCAACACATATTGCTAGGCCGGAACCTCTAGAGGTGTTTCTAGCTTCAATTTCGCCTACAGATCGGCAATCTGCTGCTCCATGTGTAACTTAACCTCCACAACTTCTATTAGTGATCCCTTCAATGCGGCGACCAAACCTTCAACCTTTTCCTGGGGCATAGCGGTAGCATGAATTTCTATTGGGACTTTTGCGCTCTGGACTTGAAGCCAATCTTCCACTACAGAGGCCAGAGTACAATTATATTTCTAATATCTTCATCCACTACCATATAAGGAAGAGAAGTCCACAGTTTATCCTTGTGAGCTCTAATCTGGATGTGAGGCATGGTAACCTGGGATGCTGCAATGCCCTTGTATCTGTCATATGCTGATGGGGACAACTGGGGTAGAGAATTGATGGCTGCCGCCACATTGCTCTGAAAAGGGACCCAAAAGAATTCATTATCCTCAATACGATGTGCATCCTTAGAATCCCACAAGTTGGCATAGCATGATCCTTCGCACATGCCAGGCATTAGCTCGGGGAAGACTGCTTCTTCTGGTGATTCTCATGTGACCAACTCGATGAGTAGAATCAGCCACGAGTAACAAAATGGGCACCCCTGCTCCTGGGCTTCGTGAACACTAGCCAAAAACTCATTACATAGGTGCTGGGCCCCATTGAAGAAACCTCCTTTTTCATATTTTCCTGCCAACTGAATGACATATGCGGGGACAGTAGCAGCCTGACACTTGCACATTAGTTTGCATGCTAGTAAAAAAGTACCCATCTGCATTCTCGGGTTGTTGATTTTACTGACCAGGAACCCCCACATATTCCGTTGCACTTGGTAAGCCTCGCGTACGCCATCAGCGATCTTCAGCTCATACTTCTTGACCACCCGTAGCATGGGGTCAGGTCCTTCCAGGGGGAGGCCAGTAATTCGTTGTATCAGGGCAACATCAATAGGGATGCGGTCCTGGAGCCATAGGCTACTGTCATGGACCAAGGCGAGCAGCTGGTGGACTGGGCGATCTGTAACATTGTAGTGGCCAAAATGTGGCATCCTTAGCAGTTTTACGAGTCCAGAACTTAACAACCCTCATACCCAGCATTGGGGGACAACTATAACTCCATTTTCATCATGAATTGTGTCGAGGTATAGGGCAGGTGCTAGGTCAGCGAATGCTTCAAAGTTGGCTAGGTCTTGATCGTCAAAATTGACCTCATGAAGCATACCAATAGGTTCGGTAATGATGGGAACCTTTCCTGGGGTTAGCGACATCTGTAGGTATGTGACCAAGCCATCAATATTCTTCGTCATGCATGTGGATGGCCTCCATGGCCGAACAAAGGGGGGTAACCAGTGAAATGGCTCAACTGTCTTAGCTTCCTCCAAAACTGCCTTCGGATATTTGTCGATTTGTGGCGAGGTTCGTCGCTTTCCTGCAGCCCATTTCACGGTCTTTGGGGGCTTACCAGAGCTTTGGGCCTTTTATTTCCCTTTTCTTGTGGATGGGCTCAGTGTAGAGAGAATATCTTCAACCTCAGACTCGATTTCCACTATTTCCTCAGGCCCTTTTTCCATCGAGGTTACTGGCTCAGCATGCTCAGTAGGGTTCGTAGCTTTCATTCAGGTGTGAAAAAAAAAATTTGGTTTGCTACTGTCTGAGCGGGTAGGTTGTTCGGACATGAAGGAGACACTAAACACATAGAGCATTTGGCAGCACCAAATCAATACAGCAAGGTAGGCCAAGTACAAGTAATACAATTAATATAGAACCCTTGTCTAGTCTAAGTGACCCTTTTTATAGAAAGTACGATCAATCAAAGGTTGGGAAAGCACTACTTGGAACTTACCATCATGTAAATGATAAAAAATTTCCCGTAATTTCCTCATTAAATGCTCGTCGCCCACTCCCTTCAATTGTAGAGTTTGTAATTTACTTGATTTGACTGTCCCAATGGCTAGTTTTCGCAGTTCTGGTGTGCTTAACACACATTTGCGCTCCTGGGTTGCTTATTGGTTCCTCTGATGTTTCAGCTATGCTCTGAGTGGGCCAGTGATTTTCTTTACTACTTCAGATTTTTTTTGACGTCCGGTGTCCCTACGAACTGACAGGAGTTTGTGAAACAGTTCGTTCATTAGTGCTATGATCCATGCATACTCTTGCTTTTTTTTTTCTGTAATAATTTGCACAGAGGAGGAACGAGTGAATTTTTTTTATAGTTTTAGGTGTGGCCAAACCCGCAACGCTCATAGTATCCATCATCTTGAAATAATTTCTGCAGGGGATGCACCTATCATTCTTGCGCCCCCTCCTGTCATCAGTAGTCATCGTGTGTAAGTCTACAGAACTTCGGATTATCAATCTGGATTGCTTCCTTCGTAAGTAGATCAGAGGGTCAAAGTGCAGGAGTAACACATCCCGACATGCCCCCCACTCCTAGAACGTTGTCTTATGCTCATCCCACCACTTCGCAGGTGCTGCGCGCAGGGCGAGACTGAGGGCCCATATCCTTCGTTCCTTTGGAATTTCGGCTTCGAATGCTTGCAAAACTTCCGTAATGCTACCCGAGCCGTCAAAGAAGGGCAGATCTCGTACTTCTGAGGAGATAAATCGGAAATCCCTTGTGATCTTGAGACATCGCAGCGTGGACACCTTGTGCAACCGGTTTTGCCACTGTTCCACTTCTTCGTCTAAGTCAAACAAACAGTTGCTATACATTTCCCAGCAGAGCATACTATCAGCCGTAGGGTTGATCCAATCTTCATTCTGTGTGGTTAGCTTGTAGATGTGACCTACTTCCTCATTTATTCGCATCTTCTCCGTATACCTTTCTCCTTCTGCGGGGTCTAAGGGGACTATCACTCGTACCCCTTTCAAATACCATGCTCCTCTTCTTTAAGTTGATAATACCGCCCATGTCGATTGCCCAATCTAACCCTAGGAGAGCAGGGTAGGGGTTCGTATCTTCCACAATGTTTGACTTCAAAGTCGGCTCGTACCTTGACTCCAACAATATTTACTGTAACCTGTGATAGCCTTCCTAACGGTATGATTTTCTGCTGATTGGCCATGTGCAGATGGATCGTGGACCATTCCAACTTGGGTTCTCCCATGCACTGCCATGTTTTATTGGGCAGCACGTTCGCATCTGATCCTAGATCCATAATAACTTGCTCCATTTCGTAATCCCGTTGTGAGTCGCATTTCCCTACCAGTGCGTCTCTTGTAGTTGTACAGTGTGTTTACATCCTTCACTTCCAGGGGCAGGTTAGTTTTCTTTGCGCAGCTATTTAAGAGTGTGTGGAGGTTCTCAATGGCCTGCTGATTGTGCAACAGTTTTATGCATGCTTGTAAAAATGGTTGGATCCCTTCTCCTTCTTTGGTGGCCGCCAGAACCTGCGAAGTAGCTACCTCTGCGAAATCCTGTTGAGCTACGATAAAGGATTCCCTTTCCTTTTGTAGGTCCAGTCCTTCTGATTTACTAACCACTTTCTTGATTAGAGGCTCAGCCGCAGCTTTTTCTTCCGCCCCCCCAGTGGCTAGGCCACTACGGGTTAGGATGTTAATACTTGGGTCCTTGTTTCGAGGCTCCATTGTAACCCTTTGCACATTCTGCGTAGGTGTCTGTTGTTTCTCCTGCACCTTAGCTATCAAAATTGCGTAGTCCTCGATCACATGGTCTAGCTGCCTACAGTATCGGCATGATTTCCTTGTAGTGTACGGGCAGTCCCTTGCAAAGTGACATATCTCTCCACAGTTATAGCAGATCAGTTGGCCTCTTCCCCTACCTGCGCTTTCGCCTCAGCCTCCACCTCTACCCCTAATGGGGAAGCCCCTTATACTGGAAGGATTCCTTGGTGATGACAGATCTGTCTGTATTCTATAGAGGCTTCTTGGTCTATTATCATATCATAAGTTCGGCAGTTCTGCTCATCATGCCCTACCGACCTGCAGAATCTGCACCATTGCTGCTTGATTTATGTGATAGGAGGAGCAAGGGGAGGGAAATGGTTGGTGTCATGTAACCCTGCAATGCGGAAATTGTCGCACCATAGCGTCAACCTACTTGGTCCCACAGCTTCTCTAGGTCGCAGCGGGCTAGGTCCTCCCGGCCATACGTAGTTTGCTAATAGCGAGCAGTTATCCTTTGTGTGGATATTAACTTTGCATCATATGCACCACCTGCTAGGGCCAGCCTCCGCTCCTCGTTCCTTTCGCAAGTTCTGGACCTCCATATGCATTGCTTCTAGCTGGCCTTGTATTTGTTGGACACCCAACTGGGTTTCATCTCGTGGCGTAGCCTCCAGCTTCATTTCTATTTTCAGGGCCTTCTCCTGCGACTCGATGTGTGGCCCATCGGTATGCGTAAGTGAGGCAGCGACATAGCAATGAACCATTCTGAATGCTGCCTATCATCATACTGGAATCCTCCTTCTCTGATTACTTTTTTTAATCGTTGATCAACTTCCCACACCAACTCAGATGGACCTTGCTTGAAATATTTCAGGTCGTTTACTATCTGGGAGTAGGCCTTAGGCTTTTTGAACTGATGCTTCAAGGCATCCTTAAAATCTTCAATGCTTGTGTTTACATGCTATTCTAGGTACCCCATGTACCAGTCCAGGGACCTTCCCTCAAAATAAAGAGATAGTTGCGCTCTTTTCACTGCGTCGGTTACTACATTCTGCGCAGTCCATACAGACCCTGCGACAAACCAGAACCAATCCACTTCTTCGTCCCCCACAGCCTTGAAGGAGGGTAACTTCATCTATGAATTCATATCGTCTTCTGGTGGTGACTTATTACCCTTGCGTGGACTCAAAGGTTGAGTTGATGGGCGATTATGCGTAGCAAAATTAGTTACTGGAGTATAGATAGATCAACCTCCCTCTTGATTGGTTCTGTAATACTTGCCACTATGCATTGTGCCCTCACTTTAATCGGAGCTCATTCACTTAGTATGGATACTAGGACACTTTTTTCGCACAATAATATCTTAATTAGTAGCGGCAAAGTTCTTAGAAACTTACCCCGGAAGCCCTAGAAGTACCATCGCTTCGCTTTTGACCGATCGCAAATTCAATGACTGTGACTTCCTGAATCCTTTCATCACTTTATTTTCTCGCAGATCTCCAATACAGCCTTGGAATTACCCGATCCCTCTCTAAAAATGCTCCCGATCCTAGTAACGGAAACATTTGTTGGCTCACGGGGTCCTGACCCAGGTTCAGAGGTTAAGGTTTGAAAACAAACCCCTATACTACTAGCCCTTTCGGTACTGAACTACTTGCGTAGGCCAAAGTCTCACCCGAAGCAGTATGGGTGGGTGTTGGAACCATGTTTCTACACCTTGAGAGAGAGAGAGCAGGTAAGTCGAACCATTCTGCAACTATTAGATCTATGCAGTCAGAGGTTGTTCGTAGGACTTTCAATGATTAACCAGAGTACAATTTTACCAAAATTAAATAACAGGCTCACATCCACATGCAAAAAGCAAAGGATAAGCATAAAATAATATATTCGCAGCAAACTTAATCAAATTGCAGATATAGTTATCATAACGCAGATAATTCGAAACTCATACACACATATCATTCGCAGCTTGAAACAGAATCACATATAATTTGAGTCCATAATAACCATAACCAGATAGATCAAACAACATCGAATATTTGCACTAATTTGCATATATTACTCATCAAAAAATCTCTTACATACCCCAAAACCAACCTGTGCACACAGCAGCAGGGTCCACACACAGGAGGACTAAGGATCTCCGCGCACACAGCCAGCAGGAGTCCTTCCCCAATAACCCAATCCTAGAGCTAACAATTTGCACTTAGCATCAATCTCTATTCATTCCTACCTATTGACTCAAAAAGGTTTTACTACTTGCACTATTTTAGCCTACACATCCAATGATCAGCAAACCGTTGTTTGTGGACTCTTGGTCTACCCTTGACCCACTTACAATGCATTATGGGCTTTGACTTGCCTCAAAATCCCCGCGTTAGACCAAATATAATAAAAAATATACAAAATGGACCAGATTTGCAGCTTCATAAGAGACCCTGTTCCAACAAAACCCAAATGGCCTACATCATTGGTTATCAACATAATCCTTTAAACCATCCAATATGTGCTGAAGAAAAGAGATTGGGGTCATCAATACCTCACCTTGTTGTTGATGATAACAATTTCCAAACTGAAATAAGTGAAAAAAAAAACACTTTAAAAGTATAAATGAACATCATTTAGAGGGAGAAAAGATCTAGAAATTGTACTTTTATGGAGCCTCATGAAAAGAAGGATCAGGAGCCAGTGTAGTCCTCTTTTATCCCACACAGCAAAGGGTAACTATATCATATAAACTGAAATTTTCTACCACTAACAACACTACTGAATAAGACGCGGTTCTGCTGGGAATGAAGGCAGTGAAATATTTTGGGATCGAAGAAACTAATTTATTTTGGTGATTCAGAGTTGGTGACAAAGCAGGCGAGAAGAAACTAGCAAGTGAAAATTTCCAAGTTGAAAAATTATAGGAATGAAGTCTGGGACTTGATTCAACATTATTTCTCATCATTTAATTTGTCACTAGACATGAAAATCAAATGTCCGATTCACTAGCTATTGCTGCTAGTAATTTCAAAGTTCCTCCAAATGTCAAGGAAACCTATGATGTTAAAATAAAAAATAGGCCTTCAATTCCTAATAACATCAAATACTAGAAAGTATTTGAGGATGACAAGGAAATTCAGAAATTTTTAGAGTGTGTTGAAGAGTTTGTAGACATAAAAATTGATGATGAGTAGGGCATTGTTGAAATTAAAAATAACAGGCCTTTTAAGAAAACCATGGTTGGGAAGAACATTATAGATCTAAAAACTAACTATATTCCTAATGTCTTAGTTCCTTTAGAAATATTGTTCGATAACAATGATGATTTTCTTAAGCCGGAAAGTAAAGTTGATGGAGAGAGTACAAGAGAATGTAACATTGACACAGAAGATCAACCAAAATTAGTCAAAGTGTCCAAATTCCTTTCTCCTAAAATTAAAACAAAATATATCAATCTGCTCAAAGAATTTGCTGATATTTTCTCATGGTATTATAGCGAGCCAAAAGCTTATGATAGAATCATAATGGAGCACAAGATTCATTTGAAAATAGATGCAAAGCTTGTAGAAAAAAAATTCATACATATCAATCCCATGCTACTCCCAATCATTGAGAAAGAAATCAGAAAATTATGGGAAGAAAAGATAATTCTTCCATTGAGATATTTTAACTGGGTAACTAATATAGTCCTAATTCGGAAAAATAATGGAGTGATAATAAATTGTGTTGATTTTTGCAACCTGAACCGGTGTTCATTGAAAGATAACTATCCACTACCTAAGATGGATTATATTTTGCAGAAGGTTGTAGGATCCAAAAGATTGTCAATGATTGATGGCATTTTAGGCTATGATCAGATTTTAGTAGACAGGAAACATAGAGAAAAGACAACATTTGCCACACCCTAGGATACATTCATGTACAACAAAATTCCATTTTTTCTGACGAACGCATGCACAAATTTTCAACGGGAAATGGATATTGCCTTTGCAGGAGAAAAAGATAGATTTGTAGCCATCTATTTGAATGACATCACAGTCTATTCAAAATCTGATGAAGACCACTTGAAACATTTAAAATAAGTTTTTGACAAATGCAGAAAGTTTGGTTTTCCCTTGAACCGAAAAAATTCGTCCTTTGCTATCCAAGAAGGGAAATTATTGGGACATATTGTAACAGAATGTGGCATCTATATTAATTCGGGAGGAGTAGAAGCTATTCAGAAGATTGGTTTTCCAAGGAATAAAAAATAATTGCAGTCTTTTTTAGGGAAAATAAATTTTCTGAGGTGTTTTGTTCCTCACCTTGTAGACATGATCAAACACATAAATGTCTTGCTAAAAAAAGATGCAGAATTTAATGAATAAAATAATTCATTTTCAGCAATCAAGTCTGCCCTGACTGAAGATCTAGTTTTGATGAGTCCTAATTTTGAAAAATATTTTCTTATTTTTTCAGATGCTTCAAAAGAAACAATTGCAATTTTCTTGTTACAGAAGAAAGAAGAGGGCTCATAGCTGCCTATTTAATTTTTTAGTCATGATTTAAGGGATGCTGAATTAAAGTACAACTTCACCGAAAAACAAGAATATGCACTATTTAAAGCTTTGAAGACTTTTCGAGTTTATGTGTTGCATTCAAAAATAGTTTCTTTTGTGCCCAATATCATTATTAAAGATGCTTTACTATAGCTAGATACAGATGGAAGAAGGGCATGATGGATAATCAAAATTCTGGAATTTGAAATTGAGATCAGACCAACTAAATTGATAAAAGGTCAAGGCTTGGCTCACTTGATGGCTGAATTTAACTACAAGGATTTAAATTTGAACGTAGAGGCAGTTGAAGGAGAAGATGGAGAAGGTATTTCTAATTATCCTAAAATATTTCATTCAGATTGGTACAAGGATATAGTATATTTTTTATTAAATTTCAACTGTCCCTCTGAAATGGAGAAGTCAAAGAGAAGAGCTTTCAAATTGAGAGATGTTAAGTATTGCATTTTGGAAGACCATCTTTATTGGAAGGACCCTGTTGGAGTCTTACTAAGATGTGTAGATGAAGCTGAATCCCAAGAGATTATGACAGTGATACATGCAGGAGTGTGTGGAGGGAATTTTTATTGGAAAGCCACTGGAAACAAAATCTTAAGAGCTGGCTATTATCAGCCAACTATTTTCTATGATATTTTTGCCAAATTCAAGAGCTCTATCAAATTTCAGAAATTTACTATTAAATATAAATTTCTACCATTACCTCTTATTCCTATTTCAGCCGATGTTCCTTTCCAATAGTGGGGGTTAGACTTCATTGGTGAAATTCATCCACGTTCATCAGGAAAACATAGATGGATTCTCACATCTACAAACTATTTTACTAAATGGATTGAAGCTATACTACCCAGGAATGCTACTACTATAGTAATTATCAAATTTCTGTTAGAAAACATTATGTCAAGATTTGGTTGTCCACAGAAGTTAGTAACTGATAATGCAATCACCATTAAGTCTACTAAGATGTACAACTTTTGTCAGCAATATGAAATTGAATTAAATCATTCCATGCCTTATTAACCTCAAGGTCATGGATTAGCCAAGTCATCCAATAAAATTATGGTTAGGATCATTAAGAGAATGCTTCCTGAAAATAAAATAAATTGGGACACTCAGTTGGTACATGTTCTTTGGGAAGATAGGGTAAGTGGTAAAAAATCAACTGCAATGTCTTCATTTCATCTTCAATATGGTACTGATGTCGTATTTCCTTTGCAATTATCTCTTTCTGTGATGAAGTTCCTACAAGTTGAAGTTGACGATGAAAATCCAATCCAAAGGAGAATGTTGCAGTTGATAAAGTCACAACAAATTAGAGAATCATTGATAGATAAAACGCAAAAGTATCAGACTAAAGTGAAATATATTTTTTACCAAAGATAAAATCAGTAGTTGTTTCAGGAGAATGATTTGGTGCTACATTGGGATGCAAGGAGAGAAGACTATGGAAAGCATGGTAAGTTTGACAATTTGTGGATTGGACCATTTAGAATTGCTGAAGTTTTGGAAATCAATACTTTTATGCTCAAACGTCTGGATGATGATGAGTTGAAAGGAGACCTAGTCAATGGTCATTTTCTAAAGAAGTTATTTTTTTAGTAAGTCAGTTGAGTCATTCCACTGTAAATATCCGGTGTGATGTTTCAATAAAACTCCATGCCCAATGGTACTTGTGTCTATATATATGGCCAGTCTTGAGTACAGTCAGTCAATGGTCAGTCCTAGTCATAATTTCCAAGAATTATTCCTAGTTTAAAGAGTTTTTAAGGCACTGATTCTACAGTCCTTGAAGCCTCACAAGGAGGAATTCATCCCCAATAGGATCCACTGTTAGCACCACAATTTTTCAGATATTTTGAAAGTTTGGTCATCATTCTTCAAGGAATCAATCTGCCTTTTTAGTTCGGTTGTAAGATGAGAGTGTCATTTTCAAAGTGTAGTGGTGAGAAAATTTCCTTTCTACCTTCAGTCATTTCATTTTAACTCTTTTACCTTTCATTTTTCTAAAAACCCAATGTCCTGAATTTCATTTCTTTCGAAACCATTTTTAACTATTAAAATCCATCTTTTATAGTTTAAAATCATCTCTACCTACACCAAAACAAACCTTTCTAATATCATATATTATATGATATAACTTACCACACTTGTTCATGGTCGACCCCTTACCCTTTCATCGCACATTACACTTCGCAGGTTTTAACACTTACATCCTGTTCCTCATTACAAAACTCCTAATTTGTGATTTACGGTATTAAATGGGCCCCATCTACATCCTACCACATCACCCTTTATTCATCACACATCGCACTTTGCAAGTTTTAACACTTACCTCCCGTTCCTCATAACAAAAATCTCGATTTACGATTTTCAGTATTAAATGGGCCCCATCTCTACCCTCCCACATCACCCTATGTTCGCCGTACATTGCACTTCGCAAATTTTAACACTTACCTCTTGTTCCTCATAACAAAAATCTCAATTTTCAATTTGCGGTACTAAATGGACCGCACTGTCTATCAAGCCACGTCACGTCCATTAGCATCAAACATTGCACTTTGCAAGTTTTAACACTTAACTCCAGTGTCTCATAACAAAACTTCCGATGTGTGATTTGAAGTTTTAAATGGGCCCCATTGTCTATCATGCCATGTCACCTCCATTCTCATCGCACATCGAAATTCACAAGTTTTAACACTTAATTCCCATCTCTCATAATAAAACTTTCCATTTTCCATCTGCGATCAGCCCCAACTCTTTACCACATCATCATCCCCATCACAAATCACGTTCCCTTGTGCTTGTGTCTTATGTTTAAATGTTTTGACCCCGATCTGTGATTGTGATATATGGATAAAGGGTTTTTCTCCTCCCACTTATCTAATAATCTCTCCCACTCATAAAATGAAACTCCGCTATCTCTTTAATTTGGCTTCATTCCTATCACGACAAACAAGAAACCAAAGGAAAGAAACACTAACAGAGTTTCTCTGAAACAAATTTCTACCATTACTCTCAGCAACAACACGTTTTCGTGAGGCACCAAGCAGCATTCAAGGAATAGCCACAGGTCACTTTCATTGTTTTTAGTCTTTTTGTGGAGTTGGTTGCACTAGAACAGAGGAGGATTCTTCCTATAGACTGCCACATCATACAACCAATTCAAATTGTTAGCCTTGATTATATTTATTTTTATTATGTCATTTCACTTTGTGTTAAATTTTTTGGATAAGCCTCATCTCTTGCATGATATGGTCATAACTTTTAAGAACAAATTTACTCCTTTTGTGGGGATGACAATTTTATATTTTTGTATATATGTGACAATCTGCTATGAAGTAAGGGTTTGTGGTTTTAGAATCATGACTCATATGGTCAGTACTCCTTTTAGTGAATAAAATGGACATAAAATTTTGAGGACTTATTACCAATTTGGTGTGTGTATTCTCAATTTCCACTTGTGTTTGCATATCTTATTATGTTCATTTGGAGTTTGGAATTCCTCATATTGTTATGAGTTTTTATCAATATCTTGGCATGTTCATGTGTTTTATGAATTTTTGTTAGTCTCACATAATGAGCCTTCTTGGTAAAATATATGTATAACAGTGGGAAGAGAATCACTCATGACAGTTATCTTTTATAATATTTTAGTGAGAATATTGTAAGACTAGAAATATTTTCTCTTGATGAAATATTGTTGAACTGCTACTTGTTTTAATTTCTACCAAATTTAGTAGATTTCTACTTTGAAAACCGACTGTTTCTTCTCTCATTTTCAATTTTCTTCCCCTCATAGGCTACAAACTGACTCTTTTCTACCACATTAGGCTCCAATACCCTCATTAGTAGAATTTTGGATTTGACTGAAATTTCTTTTCGGTGGATGAGAGTTTAAACCACCTACCAATATCATAAAACAAATCATTAAAATTTCCTTAGAGTTAGGATGTGTCTAGTCAGGAAGTAGTCCAAGTGTTGATTCCAACACCAACACAATCAAACAAACATGCTTGACATAGTATGCAAAACCCAAGGTCAAATCAAGAAAAGCTTGACATAATATGTTGAAGTTATGAAAAGAAAAATTGTATACAAAATATTTCAACATGAATACCATATTCAGAACCACAACTAAGTACTTGATACCAAATCATGTACAAATTAGGAATTCCACGTGGAACTAGACACAAAGCAAGAAATTAAGCTATATTATTTGAAAGATAAAACCTATGAAAAAAAGATAATATCTCTTGTAATACAAGTTGGAAAAAACAACTTTCAGTCAAAGGTTCCCATTTAACTAATAATCATGACATGAATGTCTTTCTTATGCCAACATTTTTCGATTATATTACTATATATGCCATCATACCTAACACCACTTTCTAGTGCATAAGATGAACGCTTCTCCTTCTGAGACTAGAAACTAACTTACAAACATCAAAATTAGAATTATGTTAGCCAAATAATGAAATGATTGCAGCCTAAGGCTAGTTGATAAGCTAAAGTACACATGTAGATATCATTCTTTATCACAATTTCAAGCTAATAAAATTGAAAAAGTACCTGACAACACAAACTGGATAACCCATCTTACAACTAACTAGCAATGCCTCATTAGGGTTATCGAATTTTTTGTCAAAGAAATGGTCCTTATTTGTTCTCTTATTCCCACTATGATCTCTTCCACCACTGTTGAACACATAGTGAAGTCATAAAATTTTATCAGAGAAAGCATTATACCAAAAATTGGAAGCAGTTTTAGTATCATTAGAATTTCTATTAATAAAAATTCAATAACAATAATGAAATGCATTTTTATGTCATAAAAGCATGCAGATTATGCTTTCACCACAAATTAATAACCATTCCTAGATGCGTACTGTGAAGAAAAATAATTTTCACACCTTCCAGTATAAGGAAACCATTCACCATGGTCCTCATCATACTCATACCCACCATACAGTGCTACAAATTGGGCACCATAGTCAGACTACCCATAAATACCAAAAATATGAGGAAGATCAACACCCAACTGCCTACATTCCATTTTTTCTCCCCAACATTCTCCCACAACCATGATTTGGTGTCATTTTGGATCATTCTGTGGAATTATTGGACCAAAGTTATCTAGTGCCACAAAAAAAAAAAATCGTCCACTAGTTGCATTTGATAAACCCTTTTGTTTTGTGCATTAATTAATAAAAGCTTTATCAGGGTTTCCTTGATTCTACATGTATGTATAAATTTCTGAAGGTCCATATTTATATTCACTGGTATTTTTTACAACCTTAGCCATATGGATAGCTATTATAAGGGCTACATTGATTCTCGGCTAAGAGGCCATTTTGGAAGGAATAGGAAATCGACATTTTTCATAGTTCTTCTACCCCCATCCAACCCATTTCTGGAAGCACTTCAATTAGAAATTGTGGCCACAAGAATTCTGGGAAAAATACAAAAAAAATATATAAGAAAAGAAACCACACATTTATTCCAATTACATCACCTATGGCAGTGTATAAATGGGTAATAATAGAAATAACAAAGGTAATCAGAGATGGACTATAGTGAAAAAACATTCGATTGCTCCAGATAGGTAGAAAAGCATTGATAACTTGAGCCTGTAGAGTGTAGAAAAAAACCTTTGGATCCGTTGGAACAGTAACAAAGCCTCCATCAAAAGGTTACTTTAACTCCAATGCAGAGGGCACAATTAACAATGAAGAAAAATTCAAAAGGTACTTGAAAAGCCTGCAATAGATTCATAATGCCTCTAACATCCAAGGTACATGCTATAGCTTGTCATTTTAAATGCATTTGTCATTTTCTGTTTCCATTCCTTGGTGGGACATAAATGGTGTTGTCCAGAGTGAATGACCTGTTGCTTCAAAACTGGTCAAAACACTTTTAATTGTACCATGAGCATAGAAACAATTCACCACTATTGTATTTCACATTCGCTTATGGTTGTCCTATAGAGCTGTTTTCATGCCATCCAAAACTTTCTTAGGGTAGTTATGATTTGAATAATGTGATGGTCCAAGCTCAGATGAGCCATAGTTATTTCATTATTTTCTTTGTCCATGCAATATCCCAAAACAAAAAAGCTTCACAATTGATAAAAAGACAATCCCAACTGAAGAAAATTCAGAGTCATTATCATCTTACCAACTGAAGAAAATTAGAGTAATTATCCATATCTTTCTTCCCTGTGAGTATATCTAAAAGAACACCGTCATATTTGTATACATCATACTTCTCATTAAGCCTAGAGATCCTTGCATATTCAAGGTCAATATAACAGATAACACCCATAACATAGATAGAGGTGTGGGTTTTTGCATATGTGATACACTTGGAAAGGCCAAAGTCTAACAAATGTGCTTCAAAATTTTCATTGTAATATTCCCTCTCAAATTTCTTCCAAATGGAAATTTGGTTTTTTGAGTTCAGGCTTTTCTTTAGCGAGAGGTTTTGTTTAACAATTTAAGAGTAGAACTACTTTAGGTGGACCTTTATTGAATTTAATTTTAGATGAACAACACAGTGCTAGAAAAATGCCAAAAAAAACTTCCATACAACATTATACCATACAAATTAAACTATACAAGGGATACACCAATGATATGCACTATACAATAGAAAAATGACTCCTTTCCACTAATGAAATTAATTTAGAGCTACACAACAACATGTTACAAAATTTATGGAATGATAAGAGAGTCATAAAATTAATCATCCATAGACATTTATTTCTCAACCCACAAACTCATATTAAACCCATAATTTTTATACATTGTTGATAAAAGGAAATATGAAGATAGTAGAAACTCATAAAAAATCTATTTCTTAGCGTGAACTCAACATATACAATGAGTGAATAATGTCAATAGAACCTAGTTTGGACGCTTATAAATAAGTGATAAATATAAGTTCTAAAGGCAGAAATGGAGCAACGTTGACCCCTTGAATTATGAGCTTAATTTCTGGAGTATGAACAACTCTTCCTCATTGTACAAACTCAGCAACATTTATGGCTCCCTTTTTCTCCTTAGTGACACTCTATGCACACATGTAATTAAAGCATCTCCATAACCCACTTACAGAGATTGTGGTAGAATCTAAAAGAGGTTAAATGAACCCAGAATAATGCTATAGCAAGCAAGGAAATTTGTCTAGAAACTCATCATTCAACACAATGTTACTCTCAGCGGGTACAAACTTTAGAAAATGAGAAAAATATCAATCCTACCTTCCAGAAACACGCCCACAAGACAAATACCAAATTTTAGCTCCCTTGTGACTGGTTATTGTAATTCCTTTGTTATAGAATTAGGCCAGCTAAGTGTAAGAGTGAATATGGCCCTCTTGAGTGGAGAATTCGACCCCTTGGAAAAATTGAACTTGACCCACGAAACAAAGGATTTCAACCTCTTTCACAATATTAAAATTTTTCTTCCTTGAGATGAACTTGACAAGTAATGAATAAGGATGAACTCGACACTAAATGAAATGTTCACTTCCTTGCTAAGCATTATTGATAGGTTGGAGACTTATAGGTTGATGTCAAAATTTGGAGCTACATTGATCCACACTTGATGCTAATACCAAAAGATAGCCTTGCAAGAAACAAGGAATATATTTGTCCATAGAACTGTCTGATAAAGCACAAACTAGCATATATGGTCATTGATAATGAAAACCAAATAACCTTCTCTTGCTTCAATTGGAAAAGGAACTCAATTTACCAAACTAAACTCATCCAACTCATATTAGCTTGGATGGGTCAAAGATGCACACTATCTTGTGCTAATCACTTGAAAATAGATCAGAATGTTGCTAAAGGATGGGAATATTTTTCCCAATATCTTATATGTTATTACAAACAAAGATGAGATGATTAATGAAAATAAGATGATGATAACATTTGTAACTAATTTATCCTTTTCCTTGAAGTAATATAAGTGGAATTTAAAAAATAAAAGGAAACCTACAAGAGAGGAATGATAGAAATGAAGATGTATTGTAGTACATAAAATCGAAAATATAATGAAGTTAATTAATGGCGTAATTGATGGAGAAATAAATGGGGTCATCGGTGGTTGTTTGTATCCTAAACATGAGAGTTACAATTGTATTTTTAATGAGTTTCAATTAGTTTTTTAAAAATACACTGTGATACATTCCCACTTTCCACTTGTCACCTAGTATTACTCTCACCTCTTCCTCCATGCTAACAAAGTAATGTTCCCCAAATTAGCAAAATGGAAACCAGTAATTCCTTAAAAATCATAGAAGATCGTCTAATCCAGTGACAAGACTAGCCACCTCTTAAATCATATCTGGAACCTTTGATAGCCTTTCATCAGTATTATCTTTTTTTTTTTGTAAGTAAGCTGATATATTATATCACAATAGTATACAAAAAGTTACAAAATGGGCTGCCATTACCCGAAGGTAGGATAACAGGCAAGCCCAAACAACCCGAAGGCACTGACACACAAGCTGTAGTAAAGAGATAATCAGACAGAAACAAGAGTAACTGACAGCTTCGCCAGACAAAACTAAACTTCCATAAGACTGTAAAGTAAGAACCAGAAAACCACGCAGGGGCTGTAAAGAAGCCATCTGAAAAAAGCTTAAATCCGATCAAGATGTAACAAGTAAATAGGGAATTACATAGACTTGCAGAAGGAAACAATTCGGTTGGAGATGAAATATACATTTAAACTTTGCCCAAGCCATCAGACACACTCGGACCCGCTTCATCTCCACCCTGAGGCACATTTCGAGGATAGTGGTGGCAGATAATGGTGGTCTTGGAGTTGTCAGTCAGGATCTCTATCAAAACATTTAAAACATAATGCAGATACAACTCAAAGAGGTGAATGAAACCTTCAAGGTGCCTGGTGAGCATCTTCATCTCCTCTGTGAGCGAATTGATGGAGACTTCCAGCTTATCCTGATGAGAAAAATTATTCTCCAAGGCAAGAGAGTGAGCTTGGTAGGCCTCTTTAACCACCGTTCCTTGACTGCTGAGGGCTTTCGCGAGCATAGTATTCATATGCCATGCCATTTCCTGGGTTCGTAGAAATAACGTGGCTCTCGTGGTCGGGGTGCCAGGATCCTTGATCCAATCCATCTCGTCCTTGATGTCATTACTGTTCAAACCTGTTCTGGCGTGACTAACTTCCTCATCGAGATCCCGGATTATGGTTTTTCCTTTGTCGGGGACCAATTGCTCAAAGTTGTCCCGAGCTTGCTTGAGATTCTTCGTAGCCTTGGAGTTACGAAGGATTCACTCAGACATCGCAAAAAACACAAAATTAGAAGAAAATATTTCGAACTTGGCAATGGAAATATAGCAGCAGAGCCTAAAAACAATGTTGAGCCGCGCACAATGGTAAGGGTCCCTGTTAGGAATATTATTTATAGAAATAGGTGAGGACCTAGGTGCGATAGAATGGGCAGGGGACGCCGCCCTGTCCCGTCGGCTGCCTTCCTGGATTCCCATAAGGTGAGCTCTGATCTGCCAATTATGAAAGCACCTGCCATACAGGAAACCAAGAACAATCCTCAAGAGCCAAGACCACGTGTCCTTCCTTCCCTTAAACTTATTTTGATTTTCATAATTACCCCGATAATTGCATCTTTTCCAAAGCTTTATAAGGTACAAATGCCTAAACTGCCATCTCCAAATAATAAATAACATAGATACGATGATTTGGATGACCCACATGAATCATTGATGGTCGGTACTCTGAAGGTTATTAACAATCCTAAACTTACCTGAAAGGTCTTGCCTCGAAATCAACATGCATTCATGACAGAGGCCAGGAAAAGTAACGTCGTGCCAATAGGTTTCAATGATTTCATGTGGGTGGTCGACCACATGGTTAGCCAGGGAGTCTGCCAAAGCATTAACATTTCACCGGATAGCCTGAAGAACAACACCTTTGAGCATAGTAAGATGTTTGGATATGATACTGGTAACCATGGCTAAGCACCAATGTTTGGAAACCTGCTCAGGCCGAGTGCCATTTTGAATCTTCCTTGCCACAGAGATATCAAGAAGTGAATCATATTCCACCATAGCTGCTCCATTGCCCAAACGAATGAGGACCTATAGGCCCTATTCCAAGGCAGCAAATTCTGCGTGATGGTTAGTAGTTTCCCCCAAGGAAAAGCTAAAAATGTGCAGAATTTCACCTTTTTCATTGCGAATAACACCACCATAGCCAGCTAGGCCATGTTTTCCCCTCGAAGCACAATCAAAATTCAGCTTGAGAAAACCCGGATTAGGAAGCTAAAAGGGCTGCTGAGATGGAGGAGGTTGAGGCCAGAGCGTAGGGGAATTGAGGTTCATGGCCGCCCCCAACCCAAACATCAGTAACATATGCTTATCATTTTCTGAAAATATTTCTATCTGAGATGCTTTGTTGTGGGTTAGAACTGTTTCTTTCATATTTTGAAAAATGGTTAATTTAATGTCATCTTCATGCCTGGTCTCCTGATGAAAGATTCTCTTGTTTCATTCTTTCCAAGTAGACCAAAAAATGAACCTAAGGTTTAGTTTCCAAAGGTTGTTGACAGTGTCACATTTAGAAAAAATTGACTGCCAATTGACAATTGTATTTTGAATGGAGTCCCTATCTCTGTCCATCTACCTGAAGATGTCCTCCACCCACAACCACAAATTATTCATCCACTAGCAAGTGTTGAGGAGATGGTTCATGAACTCCTCCTCGCTCAAACAGAGTGGATATTGGGAGGGACCATAGAAATAATTTTTGTAGAGGTTCTCCCATGTTAGGGTTTTACGTTGCAAAAGTATCCATAAGAAGGTTTTAATTTTTGGCCAAATAATGGCATTCCATACATTTTGATGAAACTGCATCTTCTCTTCCAGATTACAATGTTCGATGTAGAGATTAGCTTCCTTTAGGTTGTAGGTTCCCCCCTCCAATTTGCCCCACCTAAGCTGGTCATCCTCCAAGGAAAGACAGATCTTTCGTGTTCCCAAAGAGGAACACAAGGAGAGAGAAAGGTTGGCCATATCATTAGATTCAGAGGGTATATTGAGGTGCCATTGTCTCCAATGAGGGTCCTCCTTCTTGTCCGCCTAGTACTGATAAACTCGGAAATTTCCCTGCTCCTAGTATTTTCTTTTTATGGAAATATATTCTAGGCACTCCAGCTTAGGCAATTGCTGCCAAGCATCCTCCAAGAAAAGGGCCAATTTTCCATTCTGAATTTCCCAAAAGCAGTGATTGGAGTTAATGTGTCTATTAGCTTTTGCTATGTTCCATATGGGGGAGCCATCATGAATTTATTTCATTCTGATGAGTTCTTGCTAGTTCTAATCCTTATCATACTTAGATTTCCACAGTCTAGCCCAGGGAAAAGTATGATATTTGATCCACCGCCACCAAATCTTTGCCCCACTTGCTCTATTCATAGTCTCTGGGTCGCAGAGCCACAGACCCCCAAGAATTTTGCGTTTACAAAGTTTCTCCCAAGCTACTAGAGCCCACTTCTATTTTACCGCTCTACCCAACCAAAGGAAGGTCCGATGAATATTTCTAATCTTTTGGAGGACTCCTTTGGGCGCTGGTAGGATGGAGAGAATAAACTGAGGAATAGCTTGAAGAACAGCCTTGGTCATTGTTAGGCGACCAACGAAGTTTAGGACTCTGCTAGTCCAGCCATTGCAACGGGTTTCGAGTCTAGAGAGCAGCTTCTCCTAGTGGAGCTTTTCCCAAGGCTTATCAGTGAGAGGGATGCCAAGGTATTTGGAGGGAAGGCACCTTCTACTAAACCCAAGAATTTTTGTGAGATGCCTTTGGATTGCTAGAGGAGTGTTCAAAAAGAAAATGGAAGATTTATCAAGATTCAGGTCCATACCCAAATCTAAATAGAATAGATCTAGGATGGCTTTGAACCCCAGAGCTTCCTTGACTATGGGGGTATCATGAAGCATGGTATCATCTAAAAACTGCTGATGAGTGGTGGCTAGGTAGTTCGACAAGGGCTGGAGACCCTTGATGGAGTTGCTATCCTGAGTCATTTTGATTATCCTGCTCAGGCTTTCCATTACAATGACAAACATAAAAGGGGAGATAGGATCTGCTTGGCTGATGCCACAGGAGGGGGTGAAGGGGAGCGAAGGTGCACCATTAACTAGGATTTAATAGCTAGGAGTTTTTACTAGGGCTAGAATTCACTTGATCCACCATTGATCAAAACCAAAAGAAACAACAATATCCTCAATAAAATCCCAACTGACCTGATCATAGGCCTTTGAGAGATCCAGCTGAATGATCATTACTACTTTTCTCTGGGCTTGAAAAGTATGAATCATCTTCTGAGCAAGACATTATCCAGGATCTGCCTACCTTCGACATAGCCAGATTTCTCCTCTAAGATGATAAAAGGGAGAATGGGTTTTAATCTGTTGGCCATGACTTTAGAGATGATCTTGTATAGCACATTGCATAAAGAAATGGGTCAGAATTTAGAAGGGGTGTTGGAAATTTCCTCCTTCGGAATCAAGGCAATGAAAGTGGAGTTGAGGGACTTGAGGATGGAGTTAGACTTGCAGGAGTCTTCCACCACCCCCCAAACTTTGAGCTAAACGATATCCCAACAAGCCTTAAAAAATATATATAGTGAAGTCATCCGGCCCAGGTGCCTTACCATTAGGCATTTCTTTCACTACCTCCTCCACTTCCTCAAATGTAACTAAGCAGTTTAGGGATTTATTTTGATATTCTGTGATGAGCTTGGGAATGGAGTACAAGACCTCCCTTCTAGCCTCCGTTTTATCAATCTCTGGTTCTAAAGTGATGTGGCTGAAATGGCCGAGGAGGAGGGAAGAAATGTCCTGATGAGAGCTATAGGGGGTGCCTAGCTCATCCATTAGACTGGTAATTTTGTTAGCACATCTGTATTCCACAGCCGAGTGATGGAAAAATTGAGTATTTTTTTCCCCTTCATTGAGCCACTGGATGTGGGATTTCTTCTTCGATAAGATTTCCTGTTGCTCACATCTATCATTCTATTTTTGCATGAGGACCTCTTCCTGGCTGATAGTATCCTTGTTGATGTTTCTAGTGAGCCAGTCAGTATGGATCTGAGCCAATTGATCCTCTAAGGATTTTTTATCTTTGAATATATTTCCAAATACCTCTTGGTTGTAGGATTGGAGAGGAGCCTTGATATTCCTTAACCGAGCTTGTAGCCTGTACATTTTGGGGCCTCATGTTTCCAACAGTTCTTGCTACCAAGTTTTGATGTTATTTAAGAATTCAGGATCACCTAACCAAAACTTTTCAAATCTTAAAGGTCTGTTTTTCGGAGTCCCTAGGATGGCTGTGTCTAGGGTGATAGGCCAATGGTCTGACCCACCACAAGGGATGATATTCGACTCAACAGAGACCCCATCCATAAGGATGGTATCAGCAATGAGAAAACGATCTAGTCTGGAGGCAATATGTCTGTCACCTCCCCGTTTGTTATTCCAGGTGAACATACCATTCTTGGGGAGGATATCCACTAAGTTAGCTTCTTGGATGAATTTGTTGAAGGCCTCAACATCCCTGTTTAAATTTATAATACCACCCTTCTTCTCTGCCAACGTGGTGATCATGTTGAAATCTCCTCCATAAATTTATTTAGTAGTTGGATGTCTTTGATGCAACTCTAAGAGGCGGTTTAACAGTATCATTTTTTCCTCTAATTTCTGGGGACTGTAGACATTTGTGCATACAAAGGTGCTGGCTTCCCTGATAATTTGCATCTCTAGGGAGATGTAAGATCTGGTAGCCTCAGTACTGATAAGATGTATGGAATGGGGATTCCAGAAGGTGGCCATACCACCCACTAAACCATAACCTTCTACTTCTATGTAATTCATTATTTTGCCAATGTTTTTGCTGATTCCTTTCATTTTAAGGCTAGAACATTTGGTTTCCTATAAGAAAATCATATCCGGGTTTTCATTTTTAATCTTCTTTCTTAGGAGTCTTTTTTTCCGTTGGCTATCAAGCCCTCTTGCATTCCATGAGAGAGTTTTCATGATTAACAAATTTAGGAGGTGAACGTGAAAGCCTCAAGGGTTTTCATCTTATACTAGTTGAGGAGAAGTTGACCAAGCTCAGAAAGTGCATCCTTATTTGATCAACATCCTATTTTTTTCCTGTGTTTGACATTGTTGTTGGTAAGGTGCAAACCCTGAGCAATGACTCCAAACCCCTTGGTGGCTCCATGACTCCGCTTCTGTCCTTGTAGTTCTACATCCTGTCTTGATAAAAATAAGTAGTTTATCCTATCTATTTCCTCCTCGGGGATATGTTCCATTCCTTTCTACTTCCATTGTTCCACCATGGAGTTGAGATCCATACCTTCCCTTTCTAGGATGTCACTAAGTTCCATATCCTTTGTTCCCAACTCAGTGGTTATCATTTCTACATCTGCTTCTAGGTCCGTTGTTTGATTGGTTCCTTGTGAGATTTCCTTGGTAAACTCTGTGTGGGGAACTATGTCAGCCTGTGCAGGAACGTTCAGGGCCTATTGATGATGGTATTGTGTTTGCGGGGTATCAGAAACAACAGAGTCATCTGCCAGGATCTCAATGGTGTTGATAATGGCTTCGAAGGAGGTTCCTGCTTTCGGTTGGGATTTCCTATTGGCTCTCTATCTACCATTTGGAAGGGTGAAACCTTCTTGATTCTTCACTGAGGTTTCTTCAGTCTTCTTAGACACTTTGTTCATAGGGCATTCCCGAAACAGGTGACCATGTTCATGGAACTTCTGACAATGGAAGGGGATTTTTTGATAATCTATGGCTTGAAAAAATAGCTCATATTTGAATTCTAACCATAACCCATCATGTAAAGCACCAGAGACATCCATTTCAACACAGATACGGGCACAAGAGGTATACCTTTTTTGAAGAGTGGCCTCAGAGGCCTGGATGAAAGTCCCCAATTTTTTGCCAATTTGTTCCAAGGCCAGAAGTCGCCAATAGTCAATAGGAAGAGAGAAAAGATGAATCCAAATAGGAACATGTGTGAAATTTTCCAGTTCCGGAGTAAATTTTGGCTTCCATGGTCTCATATAGAGGCCAACCGAAGCATAAAAATAAGGGTTGCCATAAAAAATGCGATCTCTGTCCTCCAGGTTTGCAAAGATGACCATGAAAAATCCTTTTGCTCCTAGGTGCAGCTTTACATCTCCCTTTGGCTTCCACTATTGTCAAATCCAAAAGCATAATGCTTTCTCCGTGGGCCAAAACCCCATAACTTTACAAATGACAGCATGGATAGACATGTGGTCACAGTAATCTTGCATCTCTGGGTTAGTGATGATAACCTTTAGGCTTTCTTTGGCTTTGGGCTTGCAATGCCATCGGTCCTCCATATTCTGTTCATTAGTGGTTGAACCATCCAACATCGCCACATGGTGGGCCTATGCCTTGGTCTCCTCAGAACCTTTCTCTTTTCTCTCTGTTTCTAGAGATTTTTGATCGGGAATGGCATCCCTTTTGTCTTTTCCTTCCAAGATCTTGATATAATTTGTCCGTTTCTGATCTTGATATCTCCTACCTTTTTTTACCTTTTACCTCTTCTTTCTCCAGACTGGCAGAACCAGGGATCTGCACCCCTTCTAGAGGACCTTTTCCTTTTTCCATCATTATTTGTTTGAAATATGGGGCCCCTTGGACCCCTACGCAATGCATCTTCTAGGCCAAGGCGAACCCTCGCTGATAAAAACCTGCAATCAAGGCCCTGTCCTCCTCTAGATTATTCAAAAAAAGCTTGCCGCTTGCAGACCAGTTCAAACCCTAGCCTTCGACCCTCCAATTTCATCAGTATTATCATTGTGTGAATCCATAAGTAAATGTACAAACTCCTCAAGCAGAACTGGTAACACTCTAGTAAAAATATCTCTAGTGTTGGATGATGGCTAGGCTTCATATAATTTCATCACATTAACCAGTTCCTTTCTATATATGTGAATAAATAGAAACGATAGAGCCCTGTGACACCATTCCAACAAAAAAACTAGCAAAATTGTATTCAACTATGTTTCGAATTCATGCAAAGTAGCTAATGCATGTAAATTCTACTGTTGTAAAACTACAAGCTTTTGAAGAACCATAGGGACAATCTCCTGAACAAGATCTACACTTTGTATACCCAAAATTACCTCTGCAAATTCACTTCTCATAACTAGGCGTGTGAAAAACCTTTCTTTCAAGTATTCAAACGCCTCATCTCTAATTACACCAAACTTGAAAAGGATTGATATAATTCCTCCATTCTATTTAAAAATGGTGGACATATGCATTAACCTAGAAGCTATTTCTCTTACCCAACTATTTCAATTGTCAAGTTGATTAATCAATAAATAAAATGAGAAAGAAAAAAAAAATAGCCATGGATATCAGTCATTTTCATAATTTCTACTACTTTTTCCAACAAATTTTCAAATGCATCCGTATCCTTAGTGGGTTCGAAAGCATGTTTGAATATTGCAAGCATATTTTCTTCTTTTGTTTTGTTGCAATTTTCATCATCTTAAAACAAAATATCCATTACATTATTCTCAATGAAGTAATGGATTAAAAAAAAAATTATCTCCTCACAACCTTCCTCTCATAAAGTGGGAAGTATATCGAGGCATTTTATCCACAAAGGTTTTGTTCCCAGAAGGCCACTTTTGATTGCATGGCATAGAATAAGAGAAATTCCTCCAAAAGTAGCAACATGAACTTTCACTAATGGTTCACTAAAAATAATTCGAGAGAAGAGAGACAGAAAAATACTGAAAGAAAAATCTAAGAATTGTATTATTAAGAATGTATTTCATTTATATCCGATATAAAGTTACATCAAGGTCACTTTTCCCTGAGTGAGCTGAAATTTTTTTATCACATTGATCACAAAAGAATAATCATATAAGAACATCTATGTTTCCCAAATTCACTTTCAAACCAGCATTTTTGTGGATTTGACACAGAAATTTGGTTACATAATCGGTTGCTAAAGGAGTGGTAGGTAAAAATGAAATTTATCTAATATCATGAGCTAAAATTTCACAAAATTTGTAAAATCTGTCTTCAACAAAGAGATCCAATCTTCTACACATGGTTGTAATAACATCATAGCTAGAATTAAATGCAATAATTGGCATAAATGCATCATCTTCAACTTGGAAATTAGCAATCTGATCTTGCAATGCTAAGTCCAAAACCTCAAAAAAAAATTCACTCATTGCTTTGATCCCTACCTTAGGCAACATACTCATAATTTTGCACTTTTTCTTCTTCATGATATCAAATTGGATGTCAATATCAGAAAAAAACATGGAAGTTTTAAAATTGGCAAAAGTGTTTCTGCATTCAGAAATATTTCTCTACTGCTTATATTTTGAAATGTATGAGAAAACACACTTAGCATGAAGAAAATATTTATTTGTACATTCAAAAATACATTTAGGGAATATGGCATATAAAGTATGAAGGAAAGAACCCATGGTCGAATCATAAATAGTGGTCCATTAAATGTACAAGATTCTTGATAGGAATTATTTCCGTGTCCAGTGATGATGATGCTAAATGTATAAGGTCAAAAAAAGGCCTTCGTAATGTACCATCTCCTTAAGCAAGTAAACTAAAATATGAAGACATGAAAGATGACCTAATAAGGCCTTCCACTGGGAACCTTGTTTCGACAAGGAATCTATTCAGCAATTTCAGCATCCAAGAGGCAAATGGTTTCTAGTGTACCACTCATGTAACATAAATTAGAATACCCACACTATCTGGTGACTTGGAGAAAGTAGGACGGTCACAAAAAGGTGTTGGAGAGTTGTAGATATAAAATTGAGTAGAGGAAATCTCAAAGCATGTTATAGACAAATAAGTAGAAACTGTGATTCTAGATTTAGTTGCATAAAATGATGCAATAGATAATAGGTATGTCACAGGATAATTACATAAATTCCATTTTCTAGAATATGAATTCATGACCAACCTCATTTCTAAGGAAGCATGTTTGGTTGCCCTGGTCTAAAATGAATCTCTCTCAAAATTTAGAAGTGTGACTCCTTCACCCAGAACTTAGACTGGTCCACTAGATAAGTAAGTCTTTGGCCTGAATGGACTCGATAAGTAAGTTTCTGTGCACTGTGAAAAGGGAGTTTTGGAAAATTTTTGGGAAGTTTCTATAGACAAAGTAACTCTCAAGTATGGTAGGAGAAGATTGATGCACATATTCTAGAGCCTAATGAGTTCTGACAAGAATAAGTAAAGAAAATTTCATGAAAATTTTCAAAGTAAAAAAAATAAAAGAAAGACAAAGTACATGTAGGCTAAGAAATCCAAAACAACGTGAAGAAACCCCATACTACTTTGAATTCATTGGATGTGGAAATTAATATAGTGTACGGGGGTTATTTCTAGCTCAACACATCAGTGCTTACAAATCAAAAAATTTATACAACCTGTAGAAAATATTTGAGAATAGTTTGATGTTTTTTTACACACTTGAAGAGGCAAAGCCACTAGTGAATATCTAATAATTTCCCACAAACTGTACTCAACATTTAGAAAAAATAAGGTAACATGAAATATAGTAGGAGTCACACATGCATTTAGAGTGTTGAGTGATCAATTTTTCTGCCTATGAGAAGAATATATGACTTTCTCTCAGATCTATTTCAGTGTGTTCAAGTCTCACTTGCATATCTAGCGATAATTAAAACACATTTTTCAGATTTTTTCATCAAGGAAAACAATTGATATGTTGGCCAAACACATGATTTTAAGGCACTCACAATTTCAAAAAATATTTTAAGGGTCATTACCCCTTTAGATAATTTGTTATTCAATGGGGAGGACACCTTATATGAAAGGAAGTCACCTTACACACATTCCCAAGCATTATGATGAGGATGTCCACTCATTGATAATTATTTTGTCTTCTCCTTTGTAGATTGTAATTCTACCATGGGATTTTCCAAATGGAGCCTTCTGCATTGAATACTAATGGAAATTCCTACTCATGATGCCAAAAGTGCCACTTTATTGGAGTTTTTCATGGTCTTTGTGCATTCATTGAAAGATTTAAGAAGGAATCCACTTTGGAGGAGGCCACACATGCTTCTAAGGAGGATTCATTCATTGTTCGTGAAGGTAGATACATGGTCAACCACTTGGAGGAGGAACCATACTTCATGGTGCCATTTTTGGAGGATTGTTGCAAAGCTAACTCCATTATCATGTTATCGTTGGCTTGTATCATGGAGATGGTTGTTTGAAAACCTTATTGTAGTCTTTTTCCTAAATATTTTCATAATTTTTCTTGGATTAGAAAGGGGATCTCAGAATCCTATTGCTATATTTAGTATAGAGTTGTTGAGGAGGTTTGAATGGTAATATATTATTTTAATCCTTGGAGAGAATACTGAAACTAGGAAAAGGTTGAACAACTTACATTGCTTCAGTTACAACAAACGACACTATGGATGCAAAAAAGAAGTGGTGGTAACAAAAGTTCAAGGGTTGGGAATAGCACTAGCCATTGGAAATGGAAAGAAGGAGACACAAACATTGAAGATCATTTTCCAAAACATTTAATAGGTGAAAAGACAAATATTCCTAGACAATATCGTTTAAAATTATTTGATGTATTATTTGGTAGGGGTTGGCATGGATTAGATGTCCCCTTATTTTTTGGAACTGATCAATCAATGGTTGCAATCACAACCTTAGTACTTGTGAAGAATTTTTTTACTCTAAAATTGTTATCCTTGTTACTTGGTTGAATGGCTTCTATTCACATTATAGATGGGAGCCTTTTCAAGGAAAGGGAGATTCATATTTAGTGTGGTTATTTTTTTTTCAAAAACAAAAGCTTTGGAGAACTCCAACACACTATGAAGTGTGTGGTATATGAATTAAGTAGATAGTGCTACTTAATAGGGAAACCTTATAAGCTAGTGTAGCCTGCTATTTGAAGATGCCTCATACATTTTTTCAAAGGAGGTTGTTAGTGACTATGGTCTTTTACTAGTCGATTGACTACTCCTATACATCCAAAAGTTTTGCATAATCACTCCAAGTTTAGTTTTCCCTTTTACTAGTTGATTGACTACACCTTTACATCCCAACATTTTTTGAGCAACTCCCTCTATAGGAAGTTAACAAATGGCATGTCAAAACCTTTAATGATAAATTACTGCACACTCATAGAGTAGCATTGCCTTCTAAGGGAGATTTGGATGCTTTAAATATTTGACTGTTAGAAAATGAATCCACTTTGGAGAGCACCAAAACAAGGGTCAAATGAAGTTATTAGAGAATATTTTAGGAAGGAAAAATAATTCTAAGGGTGGGCATGCATGTTGTAAGGATGACATATGGAAAAGGAGACCACTTAATGGAACAAGAAGCCAAGAATAGGGCAGGGCTCCACTTTACAAGGGATATGAAAATCATATATCCACAACTAAATCACTAAATGAGATACACCCTATACTAAGATGAAATTTGGCAACATTGTTAATTTCCAAAAGGGACCATATAGAAGAGCAATCCAAACTAAGAGACATATAATTTTGTTGATGTTTTATTTTTATTTATTTGAATAAAATATGAATCCATAGCTTTCTAAAGTATTCTCTATAACATTTTATTTGAAATTAATTAGTAATACAGACTATAAAAAGAGGAGAAATATAAACCTACAAGTTAAATTAGTGTGCAGGAAAAACCCCATAGGCCAAGTAGAAAGTTTTTTGTAAGAAAGGGAGAAAAGGCACATGAAAAATTTATGCTTCTGTCATTGTCTTCCTTTCTATAGGTTGGATTGATGTGAAATTTTTCCATTATAATCTGATACTATACCTTCTTATCTGGAGGTGTTGATTTTGGCCGTGGAAGAAGGCTTTGGCAATGATATTTTAAACCTTTTAGGCTGGAAGAGAAGCAAAAATTCTGAGAAGGAACAAGTAGAAGTTTTTGGCGCAGATTTCTAGGTTGAAAAGGTGGTCTAGCTGCACGCATTTCCAGAAATTTAATCCTGGTCAGATAGCATATATTGCAAGGAACAAAAGCACTTTTGTTAGCATGTATTTCAAGGAGAAATTTGCAGGTCAATGGCACAGATTTTGACGAAGGGAAATATGAGAAATGGTATGAAATTCAAGGGACAGTGGTCTGTGAGTGGCATTCAATTCATGGTGTTGTTTTCAAGGGCAGTGATATTTTTTTGAGTGGAGAAATTCTGTCAGTGGCACATATTCCAAAGTAGTGATTATTGGACAGTGAACGATTTTCAAGGGCAATAGCACGATTTCCAAGACATGAAAAGGGAGAGATAAGTACCATGTGTGATGTAATTAGTGTTGTAATTAATTCTATGAGAAAAGGAAAATAAAATCCTCCTTCAAACGAGATTTCCCCTTTGGGGTTTTTCCAAGGTTCTTAGATTGACCAAAACCTAGAGTCTAGAAATTTGTGTGTATAAGTAAAAGAGTACTGGTAGCCTAGCAGTGTTTCCTTTTAATTTTATATTTATGTTATATCAAAAATTAACCATGGGATGTGGGCACTAAATATGATTTTAAAAACAAACTAAAACCAGATGGGGCTACAGGACACATAATAATTTTGTACACTCGCTAGTGGGTACTTTGGCTCTACTGCTTAGAGACTCTGTCTACTAAGAAAACTTAATAAAAGGATGCAATTGTCCAAGTAATCTCCAATAATGTAGTGGCATTTGGAATATTGGAGGAGCAATGCCCTCCTCATGAACAATGCTAAGCACTGTTGATCGAGGTACAAAAAAAATATGGAGAGAGGGTTTTGATATTCACTAAAAAGGTGACATAATCATCCCTACATCTTGTGGTATATAAGGCAACAAAAAAAAATGGTTCCATTTCAATATATTCTATATGACGATTGGAAAAGCCTATTCTCTTGAGGAATATTTTTTTATCCTCCACTAATGCCTATGTAACCCCACACAAAACTAGCACAGAGATATCTTAGAGTGCATGCATCTAGTGTCACAACAAGGGGATAAAAAAAATAGGATATGTCTCTAAGAAATGCATAGAAGGTCATCTTAGGCTTCAATCATCCTAGTGGGTCAAGCCAGGAGACTTAGATATATTACTTGTATATGTCATCTCTGATGAACGTGTTCATAACATGTTATTCAATAAAATATTTTCACGAACATCCAAAGTATACCTAAAAACAGGGAGGCAATCCATCATCCAAATTACCATAGAAAGACATGAGACCTTTGAAAACCAAAAAAAAGTTGTGTTGGAAGAGAAGCATGAATTTTGAGGAGCAGATAGAGTTTTCCAACACAATTTTCTAGGCTGAAAAGGTGGTCTGGTTGCACACATTTCTAGAAATTTATTCCTAGTTAGATATCCCATTTTTAAAGGAGAAAAAGTAGTTATGTGAGCATGAATTTCAAGGAGGAATTTCCAGGTCAGTGGCACACATTTTAAGGAAGGAAATTTTGAGTATTGGCATGAATTTTAAAGGAAAGTGGTCTATCAGTGGCATGAAATTTGTGGCTTTGGTTTCAAGGATAGTGAAAATTTTTTGAGCAGAGAAAGTATAGTAGGGGAACACATTCCAAAGTAG
This sequence comes from Pinus albicaulis, assembly GCA_034641835.2. Lineage (NCBI taxonomy): Eukaryota > Viridiplantae > Streptophyta > Pinopsida > Pinales > Pinaceae > Pinus > Pinus albicaulis. The sequence continues at coordinate 346,554,159 of CM076583.1, read as the reverse complement.
TGTTTATTGGAAAGTGAATGAGTTTCAAGGACAATGGCATGATTTCCTAGACAACAATAGGGAGAGATAAGTACCATGTGTGATGTAATTAATTTTTTAATTAATTCTCTAAGAAAATAAAAAATAAATTCTTTTTAAAACTGGCTTTCCTCTTTGGGGTTTATCCAAGGTCTCACATTGACCAAAAAATAGAGTCAAAAAATTTGTGTGTATAACTAAAAGAGTAGTGGTAGCCTAGTAATGTTTATTTTGAATTTTATATTCATCTTATATTAGAAATTAACCATGGGATGTGGGAATTAGACATGATGTGTAAAATAAACTAAAAATGGGTCAGGCTATAGGACACACAAGAATTTTATACACTCGCTAGTGGGTCCTGCAGCTTTGCTCCTTAGAGGCTTTGTCTACTAAGAACATCGAATAAAAGTACGCAGTTTTCCAATTCATGTCTGATAAAGAAGTGGCATGTGGAGGATTGGAGGACCAATTTTTTCCTCATGAAAAATGGTAAGAACTATTGATCCAAGTACCAAAAAAATATGGAGATATGGTTTTTATAATCACTTAAAAGGAAACATAACCATCCCTATATCTCATAGTATATAAGTCAACAAAAAAAAAATGTTCCATCTCAATCTCTTTTATATGAAAATTAGAAAACCCTATTCTCTTGAGGAATATATTTTTTAGCCTCTAGAAAAGCCTATGTAACCCCACTAAAAGCTAGCTGAGATATATCTTAGAGTGCATTCATCTAGTTTCGGGGATTAAAAAAAGAGGATGAAATGCATAGAAAGTCATATTAGGCTTCAATCATCCTAGTGGGTCAAGCCAAGAGACCTAGTTATATTACTGCTATCTTTCATCTATGATGAAGATGTTCATAACATGTTTATTCAACAAAATATGTCCAAGAATATCCAAAGTATACCTGAAAAGAGGGAGGCAATCCATCAACAAAATTACCATAGCAAAGAACAAGACCTTTGAAACCAAAACCCTTTCATGCTAGAAGAGAAGCATGAATTTAAAGGACATGAGAAGCATGAATTCGTGCGTGAAAGGGAAGAATAAATTTAAAGGGATAGTGATATGTTATTGGCATGAAATTCATGGTGTTGGTTTCAAGGACAGTGACAATTCTCTGAGCAGAGAAACTCTAGTAGTGGCACACATTCCAATGTACTGATTGTTCGACAATGAATGTGTTTCAAGGTCAATGGCACAATTTCCTAGAAATAAATAGCGAGATATAGGTACCCTATGTGAAGTAATTAATGTTCAAATTAATTCTTTGAGAAAAGAAAAATAGAATCATCCTTCAAACTGGCTTTCCCCTTTGGGGTTTTTCCAAGGATTGAGATTGACCAAAAACTATAGTTCAAAAATTTGTGTGTATAAGTAAACGAGTAGTGGTAGGATAGTAGTGTTTATTTTGAATTTTATGTTCATGTTATATCAGCAATTAACCATGGGAAGTGAGCATTAAACATGTTGTGTAAAACAAACTAAAACTAGGTGGGGCTATAGGACACACAAGAATTTTATACACTCGCTAGTGGGTACTGTGGTTGTGCCACTCAGAGCCTTTGTCTACTAAGAACACCGAATAAAAGGATTTGGTTATCCAAGTAATGTATGATAAAGTAGTCACCTCTGGAATATTAGAGGACCAATCCCTTCCTCATGAACAATGGTGAGCATTGTTGCTCCAGGTACCAAAAAATGATGGAGAGAGGGTTTTGATATTCACTAAAAAGGTGACATAACCATCCCTATATGTCATATTATATAAGACAATAAAAAATAAATGTTCCATATCAATATATTCTATATGGAAACTAGAAGAGCCTATTCTCTTGAGGAATCTATTATTTAGCCTCCACCAAACCCTATGTAACCCCATTTAAAACTAGCCTAGAGATATCTTATAATGCATGCATAGAGTGTCACAACAAGGGGATAAATAAAAGAGGACATGTCTCTAAGAAATGCATAGAAGGTCATATTAGGCTTCAATCATCGTAGTGGGTCAAGACAAGATACCTAGATATATTACTTGTATATTTCATCTAGGATGAACGTGTTCATAACATGTCTATTTAAGAAAATATTTCCAAGAATAACCAAAGTATACCTGAAAAGAGGGAGGCAATCCCTCAGCCAAATGACCTTAACAACACATGAGTCCTTTAAGAACCAAAAATGGTGATCCCGCCCAATAGGTGTAGTCAAGGCCGTATGTTAAAATTGGAAACTGGGGACAAATTCTACTTTTTGCAGCTCATTAGGGGAAAATAATTGCAGCAATGAATTTGTATTTTTGAGAGGACTAAAATCGACCTAAATATCATCGAATTTGGTTAAGCAGAAGTATGATTTTTAATTTATGTTTCTATAATGTAAAATTAACAAGGTCAAACTCACCTATATGTCAGCTCAATATGCCCAAAATTCATGTCTTTTCAATCCCACCGACTAATATATATTGAGGTGCCTTCAACTTCATTTCAATCATCTATCTCACGGCTCTTCTCTCTGAAATAGCCACAAATGATCCTCAAAAAAGGCACAATAGTTTGGACATCATATTTTGTGGGCTATGTTCCTTTGGCATGAAGTTGAGGTAGTTTGGGCTATCATATATTTGTTCTGGGTCAAGTTTATGTTGTTTTGCAGACCGAGATATCTTAGATAGGAAGCCACATTATTTGAGGGAAATTCTGGCTATGTTATGAACTAATTGAAGTAGGGTTCTGCCCCTCAAAGCTGACCACATTCCAAAAAAGATCTTCCAGGAGAACCATGGGTGTTATCTCCCTTAGATCAGGAGGTCGTATGTCTATATAATTTCAGGATGGGGCATGAAAATAATTCTCTTGAATGCTGAAGGTTGTGAGGCATATTAGAGGACTATATATAGCCCTGGTCAGTAGAAGAATGTGGGATAATTATCTTGAATGGAAACCATAGTCAAGGAAGGATTATAGGAGAAGTAGAGGAGGTTTTGTTGAAGCCTTTCATGAAACCCTAACTAGCTCACCAGAATTCTAAGCCTCTACAGAAGTGAGCCTATGAGGGCTCAATTTTCCTATTCAAGAATTACATTTTTTTGGACCAATTATTTACCTAAAGATAGTGACATTGAATCTTCAAATTGGTAAGTATATTTTGACCTTGATATATTTTTCTCTATCTTTGTAAAACATTTTATATTAATAATAAGAAGATTTCATCAAGGGTTTTCCCCATTAAGTTTTGCAGACCAAGTTTTCTCCAAAGTCTTCTCACAGATTAAGGGCATATACTATGAGGATACCTTTTCCCTAGTAGCACAGTATTCATCCATCAAGACTATTCTAGTACTTGCATCATAGATGGGGTGGAAGATCCACTAGATGGAAATGAAGACAACATTCCTAAATGGATTTGTTGAGGAGGAGATCTATATAGAGAAGCTAGAGGGGTTTGAGCAGTTCAACAGAGACACACATGTGTGTAGGGTGAAGTGAGCTATTTATGGGCTCAATTAAGTTTTGAGAGCATGGTACACTCAGATTTAAAAATACCTTTCATGATTTGGGTTCACTAAGAATGAGGCGGATGCCAACTTCTCGTACATCATGGTTGGATGGATTCCACTCATTCTAGTTCTATATGTTGACGACATTATATTGAATGGAGATGAGAGCTTGATCCAGGATTACAAGGAGGACCTTGAAAAGGATCTTGAGATGAAGGATATGGAGCTTCTTCACTATTTCCTTGGCTTGGAGGATTTGCATGGTGATGGTGAGATATTTTTGGGACAAAGTAATAACACAATATAGATTCTCCAAAAATTTCATATGAAATATTGCAAGCCCGTGACAAAACCTATAGTCACAAACTCAAGGAAGGTGGGTGCTACTACAATAGAGCGAGTGGATATTAGAGTATATAGGAAACTCAATTGATCGTTGATATACTTTGTCAACACACAACTTGATATTTTATTTTTAGTCAAACAACTAAGTCGGTTCATGGTTGAACTAAAAAAAGTGCATTGGGTTTTTGGAAAGCATGTGTTTAGATAGCTCATAAGCAGAACAAACTATTGACTATGGTACAAAAAGGTTTATTGAGTGAGGCTCTAGGGCTTCACTAATGTAGATTGGGAAAGGAGATCCACAGATAGGAAGATTACTTCAGGTGGCATCTTTAGCATTGGGTTAGCTACAATGTCCTAGTACAACAAGAAGCAGAGATCAGTTGCACTCAGTTAAACAGAGGTCAAGTACATGGTTTCTAGTGAGGCAGCTTGCAAGGCTATTTGGATGAGGAGGTTACTTGTGGGACTTTTCAGACAAAGAATGGAGCCTATAATGATACATTAAGATAATCATAGTTGCATTAAAATCTCTCAGAATCCAACGTTTCATGATCACTCAAAGAATATCAAGATCCCGTATCATCATCTTAGAGATTTTCTGTAGAAGGTTATAGTAAAGCCACAATACATTCCAATAGGGGAGCAAATGGTAGACATCTTAACCAACGCATTGGCAAGAGGTAGTTTTTTTCATAAGAGAGATAAGTTGGTAGTTGTATAAAATCCCTTCCTCACTAAGAGGGAGTGTTGAAAAGTACCAAAGGAATGGCTTCCTTGTTATTTTCCTTCATTCAAGGAATCAATTTGAAGATATTCTTAGACATCTATGAGTTCCAGTGATAGAGTATGAGTTCAAGAAGAAGTTTGACTAATGTGAGTTTTTGGAGGATGAGTTATCTATCCTCTAGTGTGATTTAAATTGGGAACTGAGCGAATAAGTCGAGGTAGCCTCCCAAATTTTATGATGATCCAGTTAAATAGGAGTGTTGACTTTTTTTAACTAGAAAAGCTTCAATTCAACTCCTAATTTTGAAAACTCACTAACAATAGCCTAATAAAAAATCTTATAAGGAGATCAAAGGAACACAATTAATCAATAAATTTTTAAGCACAGGTTTGTGAGCAAGAGAGCTTGTGGAGGAACAAGACAAATGTTCCTTGCGTGAACTATTGAGGAAGAAAATTTTCTCTTTGGAGTGTGCATAGAAATAAGGGAAATCCATTTTTAATAGGAGCTTATCCAATGATAGGAAATAGGAGATTACTTCCTAAGGTTTTGTGTTGGAAAATCAAAGCATGTAGTGCATACAGGAGAAGGAATCAGGTAAGCTATCAGGCAAAATTTTCAGGCCTAGGACAGGCAGGGAAATTCTTGTATTTTCATATTAGAACTAACTTGTATGTGTATCATATTTGTTACTCAATTTTACTTAATAAAATTATGAAGCAAGTGAGGATTTCCCTATTGGGTTCCCTATAAACATTGTGTGTTTTATTGTGTAAATTTTGTGAAACTATTTTTGTTCTACTCCATTGCTATTTGGTAAAAAACTTATCCATCTGCGTGAATAAAAAAAAAAAATTAGATTGTTCATAATAGAAAATAATAATTTCTGGAAAAATCTACAGTGAATGCCACATTAAATAAATAATTAAATATGATAAACTTCTAAGAAAATGAATCCAATGTAATCTATTAGTTGAAGAGGGTATATATTTATCCCTGAAACAAATTCATTCATTTGGATAGCTCTAAAGCATATCAATACTTTACAGGAAATATATTTGTCTGAAATAAGTTAATAATCTTGACTGTAAATGTTTCGAGGATGTCCTGTCAGAGACTCAAGAGTGCCTATTTGATGAAAGGGAAACAAGTTCAAAATATTATCAATTATGTCTTCGGTTTCTTTGTAGCATACATTTGTAAAAGTGTGATCCCATGAGTTAGTAGATGTCCATGCCATAACATCATCATTGATTGATACGATAAGATGTATGGATTCCTTAAAAAGGCTTGGTACATTAACAATAAGTTTTTGAAAATTTGAGATTGATCAAACTTCACAGGTCTAATGGTGTCATCCCAAAAATTTTGTCAATAGAATGTATAAGGAATGACATAGTTTTTTTTTTTTTTTCCAAAACTGAGATCATGTAATTTTCACATTTTTATATGAGCTTAACTTAGCATCATGGAAATTTAGATCATATCTTTGGAGGAGGAATTTTTTTCCTCCAAAAAGGAGATTCTAAAATTTTTCTAAATAAACCTTATACAATGGAGTCATGGAAATTACTTTATCAAGCTTGCATAGACTAAAATACTTTCTCCCTTCACGGAGGGAGTTAACGTATTGTTGAAAAATCTTCTCTCTGGTAGCGTAAATATGGTATAGGCACCACACTCTTTCTTAAGACAATTTTTTTAACTTAAGCCAAGCATTCATTTTGTATCTTGGTTTGATCGTACACTCGAGATCAAAGATGAAATATTTTGAAAATGATGGAAGAACCTGAAGTGGTGTAAATATCGTACTACAAAGAAAATCGAATTTCTTTTGGATCAAATTTGAACCTCTACTCAATAATTTTCGTCTTGTCCTCACCATTTGACAAACATCATTGAAACCTAACCCAAGTCTCACAACACAACTTAACCTCTCATGTAGCTTATTGCCTCCACAATGAATCATTCTAGCATCTTTGAAGTTTGAATCAGGGTAATGTATCAAGCCTAATTTCAACCAAAGGTTTAGCTTGTGTCTCTAAATTGGCTCTTGTAAAATTTTAGTGATATTTGTTTCTTGGGTTCCTAGTGAATGTTTGAGCCTAATATCACTGAAATTTAGATCATCTCTTCTACGTATAAGATTTGATCCTCAAGAAATCTTATTCTAAATGTTTTTTGAAGAAAATTTAGAAAATTGAGTCAGATGCATTGTGCTTTTCAAATATTCTCTTTTAGAGCCACAAAAAACTATATCATGTCTTTTATGGACAAGTTCTGATTATACAAAAGGGATATTTTGAAATGTTTCTGAATAAACAATAGATAATGGAGTCATGGGAATTGTGTTTTTTAGATTTTCTCTAATAGAAACAACAATACCCTACTTCTCAAGCCCAATGTAGTTAATATCTTCAATCAACTTGGTAAATTTTTCATGAAAATAGCAAGGATGACTGAAATCTATCTTTGTCATCTCCTTTTCATCCAAACCAACGCCTGAAAAATCTGTATTGTTTGCCATGGATTTTCTTGGGTCCCATCTAAGAATCTCAGAATAATTTAAAATAACATTACATATATTTTACTTTCTTAGTCCTAGTTTTGATAGAAGATCCACTGTAGAATAAAGTCTTGTCTCTTAACTATCCATAAAAATTTGAGGCTCTGTACGGTATAGATTGCTAATATCATCCCAAGGGCAACCGATACTTTCCAAAAGCACTAGGTTTTATAGAATAATACTAGATTTGAGTGGATTTTTTTTCCAACAAACAGAAAATATTGTTCTTCTCAACTTGAAAACCATTCAAACCATTAGAAATAGTCACAATTTTTTTATATACTTGATCCTTGAGAAGTGATGGGAAACATGTACCATAGTTAATGTATATGTATTGTGGTTATCCTAGTAATGTTAAAAAGCATTCAGTTTCAAAATAAAATATAAAAAACCTACTACTATAAAGAAGGTCAAACAAGAAAGTAACAAAAAAAATAAGTACAATAAAATAAGAACACCAAAAATAGTATCAGATGTGAGAAACAAACCTTTACTGCATTTATAAGTGCCCTTCATATTTGTACGAAATTCCATAGTGCATGAGAGCACAAGCATTCTAGGGATCAAGTGAAAGATATTCTACATTAAAACATTTAGATGCCTTCAGCATGAGACCTTTTATTTTGAGACATATTCCATTTCCAATGTGAACTGCGATGGTGATAGGCTCTGTTTCTAGAACAAATTCATAGAGACCAAGTGCATCCACAAACTTATTCTTCCATTACAGTATATTAACATAAGACAATGCATCCTTACTTGAAACCTTCTTAGGAATGAGGATGAAGGGTATGAGACATGAAGAAGAGAAGAAGTAGAATTAGGGATGGTACTAGAAATGTTGCTCATTGAATGATGTTTCATTGAATAAAGACTCACTACTTCATTGACATTTGAAGGGTAGTTCCCTATCTGAGTTCAGCCAATTAATGTACAACATGCATTCACAAAATGTATGACAACTAGCTGGAAAATTACATTCTGTGAGTGCAGCCAATTAATGGGCATTTTGCAGATGATTCCTCAAATCCCGGAGGAACATGAATGAGTGGAAAATATGATGGACGTCCTTCAAACCTACCTTCAAATCCCTGATGGATGCTTAATATTTTCTTCTCCAGCAAAATCTTCTCCTCTGCAACAACACATGCAACAAAGAATGCATCAAGCTTAGAAAACCATGGTGATTTTCAAATTCAGGCATTCAAGGTCACATGAAGGACATGCTAATATCTTTGAAAAACTTACATGTGATTTTGAATCTTTCGAATGCTCCAACTGTTCAAAAATTTCTATATTTTCCCCAATTGGGCCTCTAGTTCCTAGAGATGTGAAAACTTAGAAGAAATTAGCCTTGCAATAAATAACTAAAATAAACAAAGTTTTAATAAAAAATGAAAATTTGAAATAGTTCAAAATTACTTTGTTTTCCTCTTTCAACTAATTTTCCAAGTTCTTATATAGTTTACAAAATGATTCAACATTTTCTCTTTTTCAGGAGGAATCTAGGGATTTTTAACACTTAGCTCACTAGCAATTTCTTCGACATTGTGAAGGCGCTCCAACAGTGAAGGAAAAATATCGTTTTCAGAAATATCTTACTTGGGCATATGATTTGATTTCCCCTTTGGTGTTGAATCCAAATACCTCATGAGATTGGTAGAGGATTCTTTTATATATATTTTTTCTCCACTCTACATCAACAACAATGACATGTGACAATGATAGACACTTCAAAACAAAAGTCACCAATACTGCCCATATCCAGCCATACGAACATTATTGATGATATTTATTCTTAACCTTCAACAACAAGGTTTATAGAAGATAAGGAAAATAATAACATAGATTAGATATTGACAAAATATGCCACTAGAAAGGTATGATAAATCATTCATTCTTACTAAAAAGGTAAATAATGCCACTTAAAATTTAGTGGTAACTTTTGATAAAACTAAACCCTATATTTCTTGATAATTATTTGAAAATTTGAAGAAATAATTATCCAAATTTGCTATTAACCTCTTGATTTATATAGATGTACAAAATTTTAAGAGGCCAACTATCCAATTAGAATCAATGGTGAAAAATTTACAAGAGTAAGAAACAATTAAAATAAAAGGATATATTCCCAAACACTCCGATAAGATTTTGGAAGAGGGAACAGAGGAATCGACAACATTTGAAAGACAAGTTTTCCTTAATGAATGAAATGATAACCCATGTTTCTATTGTTTTTATAGCCAAAGTAAATTTAAACACATTATTTATAGATGAAGAAGCAGTGGTATTCAATACAAATAAAAATTCTTAAGGTAACAGAAGGAAAAAAAAAAGTAGTTCTAGAATGTGCCCCCAGTATTGTTTTTAAATCAAAATACTTCAAGCCCAAAGTTCGTGGCTATTGATATAGGTCCATGTCACTAGGATATATTAAATTCACCAGGAATACTCTATAGATCCATCCATTTGTTCATGCACATCCTTCTCATTATTGTAAAAGAAAGAGTAATTTTCCCAACCTTTGTTCGTAGATTTGAAAAAAACAAAAAATATTAAGTGATAGTCAAGGCCATTGATTGAAAAATAAAGAAAATAATTGTGTCATGTTTTCCAAAGTCACTAGTCTTTGAATATCTATGACAAGAAAAATGAGATTGACCTCTAACATAGTATTTTAAGAGTAGAGTTTTATTGAGAAAATTTTGGATTAAACTATAATGAGGTTCACCTCTGTCATTATTTTAACCAACTATGGCATTGAACTCTATCATAGGTTCCCTGTGAAAAACTTCCAACCCTTATGAGACATAGTCAAGGAAGACTTAGTAGCAGTAGTAAATGAATCAAGAAGGTCCAACCATATGTTTCAGCCGTTAAACGTTTCCTTTCTAACTTTCAGACTGTAAAAGGATGGAATTGATTTTTTTTCAAAATTCGTACCAATTACATTCTGCAACACAACATATAAAATCAACACAGAAATTATACCTAAGTTTCACGAAACATGGAAACATGGGAACACCTAGAAACATGGGCCCCCCAAAAATGGGTACATGAGGAAAATGTAGTATATACAAAAAATCAAAAATATAGATATATAGTTTTTTTTTAAAATCAATGTAGCCGACAATGTGTTAGTGAAAATATCTTCAAATCTCTGAAAAAGTGAAATATTGTAAATGTCGATTTTTGTTTTCTAAATATCACAAAATATGAGAAAAATTTAAAAGAAAAAATGAGTAAAAAGAATCCAAAAAGAGTGATGCCACACCCCTGGGCAGGTCATATTTTCGATTTCCATGTGATATTATCATGATAATATCACCATCTAAATGTCATGTCATTTAGAAGCAATAATATCGGCTAGTGAAAAAATTACAAATTCATGATATCATCACAATATTAGAACCATTTTTTTAAATAACATACTATCTTACAAGAAAATCGTAATGATCCAGGAATGATACTTTAGAAACCCAGGTCTATATTAATTGTCATATAATTTTTCCTAACAAAAAATCTCATAAGTTATCTCATCTTGACCAATCCCCTACCCTCATACATGACAAAATATAGTGGAAATTCTACTATCCCACAAATATTAAAACCTTGAAAAATGTTAAGTTTGATTAAATTTAGAATTATATATGAACTAATTTCTCTAGATGAAGTCCAATGAGGTTGGAAACACTCTCTAATGCCATGAAACAATTAATGATAATGTTAAACATTTCAGTAAAAGGATAGAAAAGGAAAGTAAATGTGAATGTAAAATTTTAAAGAATAGAAAATATCACAGAAAAAGGAGAATGTTAACTTTTAATATAAACATTAATTATGAAGGTGACAAACCCCTAAAATATCTATCTTTGATCCCCTATCCTTGTGGCCCCATAAGCATCAAAAAATGTGCTCAAAATGTCACTAAAAATGACGAAAATATGTTGGAAACACCATACAATACGGATGGTAGCATTTCTAAGATGTTTCACATGATTTGACATTTTGAGAGATTTTTGGTACTAGGACATGGCAAAACTAGGCATTTCTTGCAAATCTTGGAATTACAGCTAAAATACTCAAATATATACTTCTAAGACATATTTCTCAAAAGCAATAATGGTCTATCAAAGACAAAAAAATATTGGACTAAATAGTTATAGCGCAAGAACTAGTCATTCTCACCATATTAGAAAAAGATGAAGCATGCTAATCAAATTAGATATGGCCAAAAAATTATACTAATTTAGGTTCGGTGTGTGTTAAAATATTCCTACAATAGTTTGGCTATGATTACATCCTATTCAAATTTCTTCTAAACTAATAAGGAAATCAAATATGTAGGAATCCTGAGGCCTTATCCCTTCATTCTTGTGGCATAAGCCTCAACTAGATCTATCTTGAAGTCCATAACATCCCATTTTTTCAGAAATATGAAATTGGTTGCCTCTATTAACCTATTCTCACACCATATTTCATAGATGGCACTTTCCTAATAGGTTTATCCAGACAAAAAAAATAAAAAACTTTTAGTAGAATTGCAAATGAGTATGAAAATGCCTCAATCCAAGTCACCAATGTTTTTTGAATTTTCTTCCATATATCCCCACTTCTCGAATACAAAATATGTCACAAAATTTCACTTCAAAATAGGTCAAATGAGAATTACTTTCCTAGGCCACTCCCCCATTAATTGATGTCATGAAACGAGTAGCTAGTCAAAAGTCATTAGTAAAGTAAAAGACAAGCTCCATTCAAGTACCATAGATGCCTTGATAAGGGAAAGACACTCCTAATCAAGACAACCAAGAAAGCACTTCCAGTGTACAACTACTAACTATTCCTTTCCCCATAGACAAAAATATAAGATATGAACAATGATTTGGGATTGTATGAACACAAAACAAGAGGGCATCTCTTAGCTTTATGAAGATTAATACATCTCTCAAATACAACTACAGTGGAGATGTTTTCAAGAGAAAATTAATATGGGTTAAAATCCTCTACAAATATATAAATTTCAACCTTCACCCTAAGGATAATGGAGGACTTCAACAAGCACAAAAGGTAAAAAAACGTGGAGGAATTTGACATATGCCTTGAAATAAATACATCGCCAGCTAATTTTCAAAGGAAAAACAATCTAACAGGTTTCAAGTAAGATTCAATGGCTCAAGGAACTCTCTTTCAAATATAAAATACCAAAGACAAGCGAAGAGATAGATAATAACAAATAGATATATAAAATTGTGATACTTAGCTAGAAGAAAAAATCCCACCATGGCGAATACCAATATCTAAAATTGTGGAACAAAGAAACAAGATCAAAACCACCTTACCATACACAGTTTAGAAGGGTTTTTCTAGTTTGGTATCAAAACAAAACCCAATAAAAAAAGGTAAAGTGAAGAGACAATACGATTTGGACCCAAAAAACCATGTTCCTTTACATGGTAGCCAAACACAAACCCATACATAGGAGTATCTAAGAAAAAAAATAAGTATAATTTAGCATATGCCTTGTGAATAGATGAGGAAGAAAAAAATATGCAACTTGCTTCTCTCGTGTTCTATTTCCAAATTGGAAAAAGGTTTAGGGTAGAGAAAAATAAAAATAAAATGGGTGCAAATCACAATATATCAGTAAGGAAAACATCCACGAAATCTTCACAATTTTTGCTAAAATGTGCAAGCATCACTGCAAATCGTGGGCAAAAATATCATATACCATAAGATAGATATCGCAATCAATGATCTCAAAATTTCCCACGAAAAATAAAATTTGAAGCACCCCTCCAAACTCAACAACTGTTTATTCAATTCAGTGTCTTGAATTGATAGCATAAATTATCGACCGAGGCTTGTAAACTGATGAGGTATAGTTTCACTATATATGCCTAAATATCCTTATTCTTATTTCATTGTTTTCAATATTTTTTTGATGTTTTTGAGTTTTTTTATGTTTAGGTTTTAGTATGCTAATCTATGTTCAAAAGGTGATACCAAATCTATGACAAAAAGGGAAGAAAAGAGAACCTTAAACTCACAACAAAATTGTAAATTATGTCCTAATGATGAAAAACATAGAATTTTAATCCATGGATGTCCTAGGTTGTAAATGAACATGAAATGTAACTCAAGACATTATATTTCAATCTAATCCTTTTGATTAGAGGTTTATTTGAATAGTTTGTAGAAGATATTTAACTCCAATGTGATGAGGATATTCCTAAAAATAGACAGTGACTTCGAATATTGTAATGCAATCCTATTCATATATTAGTGATATTTTGGAACAACTTGAGAAGAGAATTGCCACGATATGCTAAGGATCTCTATGAAAATTTAAACTTCTTATGTTGTTACAGCTAGGTCTCATTCATCAGTTAGAGATGTATTGGAATAGTTTATAAGGAGACTTGATATAAAAAAGTAAGGATCTTCTAAACAACAAGTAACCCACAGTATCACAATTCAGTCTTTCTGTGATTTAGAGATTTATTGGAATAGTTTTGAGAGAAGACTGCTTGTAAAAATATGAGGATCTTCAATCCAACCTAATTAACTTAATCATCATACAACCAAATCTCATTCAGTCAATAGTGATATGTTGGAAAATCTTTTAAGAAAAAAAGTGGTTGTATGATAATGAAAATATTTTAATCTAAATGACAGAAACTTAAAGTGCTGGTAACTCAAGATGTCACAATGAAATCCATTCAATGAATAGTGATATATTGGAAAATTTTTAAGAAAAGACTAAGTATAACATCATGAGGATCTGTTAGCTGAACAAACAACGCAAGACATGCTACTAGAAGATACAAAATCAGAGAACTATCTAAGTGAGAATTACAACAACATAGAATTAAAAGTTACTTATCTAGAAAGCACATGGAAGCCTCCTTATATAGCAGAGGGCCTCTGTTATCAAGTTAGCATAAAAATCCTTAACTCAAGCTTGTCTTCAACATAGCATCAAATGTATGCTCCTTATTATCAAAAATACTTCGAAACAAAGTATCACAGTTTTGGAAAATAATAGTTACCTTGTTTTCTCGGTATGATCGAGCTAAATTTATAGGCAATTACATAACAAAAATTGAATGAAAGTAGGAACAGGTGTTCTCTAAAGTCAAAATAAAACTAAAACTCTTTAATAGGACTCGTGATTTGGTGAAATCAAATCAAGAGGCCTCATCCTTATAGAAATCTGCTTCTCGGACTCTTGTTTTGACCACGTGCACAAGCATCTCCAGATTTTGATTCATCCTTCGTGGATGATAAGGAACGATGTAAGAAAGATTCAGAATCTAACCATATACTCCTTTTCTTCAGATGAAACCTGTAATATTTTCAAACACCAAAATGGCTACGGAAAGTGTAACTGGCTACAAAATGACTGCATTCTGTAGCTAAAGCTGCTCAGAAATGATAAAGACAACAAAAACACAAAAGTACAATAAGTTAGTCATTACATGTATTCCTTAAGTGATTTTAATCATCTTATTGATCTTTTAGGTATATAAATGACAAAAGGAATGATAGGATGAAGTGGAATTTGGAAAAGTAGAAGACACTTTTAGGGCTCAACATACCCCCACTGCAAAACTTTTGCATGTCTTCATGCAACCTCATTCCATTTGTACTGATACCTCTGCAAGGACATCTAACCTTCTTTTTCTACTTCTCCTGGTAGTTAATGCCATCCTGGGTTTCCTTATGAGTGTTTTTAACTTCAGGTTAATAAGTGCCTTGTTCAATTTCTTGTTCCTTTTCTTCAACTTCTTGTTTTCGTTATATAATCCTTCTATTTTCTGAGAGAGAGTACTATTAATGTTTCCTTTCAGTTTAACTTGCTCCCTTAGAATTTAATTTTCATTTTTAATATGGTTATTCAATATCTCCAATTCATAAATGTCTCTTTCTAATTTCTCAATTGGAGGTTCTTATGGACTGGGTGACCTTTCTCTATTCTCTAGGCTTTGCTCTCTAATAATTCCACATGGTCATAAAACTGCTTTTGAGTTGGGTCTACATCCGGGGTTCTTCTACCAGAGTTTTCTTCATACTGGTATACAGGAGATTTGTCAATTAGGGTCTGAACTGGAGCTTCTTCTTCTTCAATGTTTATTATTTCAGTTCCTTTATTGCATGTCTTTTTAACCATTCCCTTAAGCCTGGAACTTCTTCTTAGTTTGGGTGGATTTTCATCTTTTACATCATCTTCTTCAACACATACATCTGTTAATTCCTCCTTCCTCTTGTTACTGATTTGTTTACTTATTTTTATCAATTTCTCAGAGATAATTTCATCACTATCTTCCTATGTAGATACATTAGGCTTGACTTCAATATTTTTAGCATATTTTCCTCTCCTACCTCTTCTCAGAGGTTTAGACAATGTTTCTCTAGGTTCTTCAAAATGCATCCTTAGGAGGAATTCATCCCAATTATCCCCTATCTTCCTCAAATGAAACTAAATTAACATTTTTATTAAACCATGATGATGTAGGGTAGTCTCTAAGAACTGAAGCCTTTTCTGGACATTTGAAGACATTCTTTTCAAACAATTAAGTAGGAGAAAGGGTAGATTTATTTCTTCATCTAGAAAATTCATCATGAGCCTAATGTGATAAACATACAAAGTACCAAATCTTCCTTCATAGGTTATGAACTTTTGTAAGATTAATAGCATGTTCCTCCATTTATTCTTCAAATATGAACTAGGAATGCCTTTCTTAAACACTGTAGTGTCCATACCTGGGTTTTTAAACATTTGTCTCCAAGCCTCATTGTGAAATTCTTTGTTTTTAAACCATCGTTCTCCTTGCCTTGGCAGCTCTTTTGCTTCTGCTATGAAAGACTCTGTGGTGGATAATTTGATATCCCCAATCTCAACTTCTTCTCCATTGAATGATCTGGAAAATGACTTTGTGATTTATTTATGAAATCCATCAAATTTCTCTATAAAGCTGAGCCATCCTGCCTATTACAATAACCCTTTAATCTGTGGATAACCTTCCAAATATTTAGTTCCAATTGGCTTTGACCTGACAATAAGCCCCATTTCTTCTTGATGAAAATTGCTTCCTTCCTCTGGCTTCCATTCACTGTTATTTTCCTGTTTTTAAAGTGAAAGCAACTGTGAAGGGTTGTCTTTCCCTAAAGTGACTTCTCTGCAGATGAGGATTTGGCTACGAAAGAAATAGCAGTGAGTGGGAGTGAACAGAACAGGGTAGTGGTAAATCATAAAGGACAATCGGGTATAGGAGTTTTTCATGGGATGAATGACCGTGAAGAAATCTTTATGAGGATTTCAAAAATAATCAATGAATGCTCCAGTCTGATGACGTGACCCAATAGGTCACTTCTAGGTCTTAACTATTATCTTTCAATTAATGATAATTTGGTATGGAGCGGGGTAAAAGGGATTTGGTCAAGGAGGATTTATGATAGGAGTTTGATCAATTTAAATCATAAAATAACTTAGGAAGACATATGACCTAACCATATTATACCTTTAATTATTTTCTATCAAAAATAATTTCATACAATTTTACCTTAGCCCTTTTTGAATTTTTGTTGCTTTGATGTGCTTTTGTATTTCATTTGAGAAATACTGCTCTTTCAGGCTCCATAATCTTGTTTGAATCGTTCTCTGTTTGCTGAAGTAGGTTTTGTAGAATCAATTGGCTGTAAAATGGATCTGGCTACAGAACAGGTAGTTATAGAATGTACCTGTAAAAACTCTAAAATATGGAATGAAATGAAGTGGAATGTGGATGGAATGAATTATGGAATGAAATGAAAATGTGGATGTAGTGAAGTATGAGATGGAATGAAATAAAAATGTGGATTGAGTGAAGTATGAGATGGAATTAAATGAAATGAATCATGAATATGTAAAGTGAATCTGCAACTTATGATTTTATAATACTTAATTGCAGAAAAGAACAATTTTTTGAAAATCTAAAGTGTCAGAAGAACTCTGATTTTCACCTTAGATTTTCTGTATAAACATGCTAATCAATGATTGGCTTTCATGTTTAAATCTTTTTATTTATTTATTTATTTATTTATTTTTATATATTGAAGAAGAATACATTAAGTTAGTGAAGAAGAAGGATTCTTCTTCACTAACTTCATATCAATGTTATCTTGAAATTTCTTGACAAATTCCTCTCTTGAAAGTGGCTTATGATACAATTTCAGTCTGTGTCCATTTACAACAAAGGCTACCTTTCCTTCATCTATTGTCCTGATTTTTATTGCTCCATTTTCAAATATTTTCATAATATCATATGGCCCAAGCTAATGAGTCTGAAATTTACATGAAAAATCTTTGAACTTTGAATCAAATAAGAGATCCCAGTCACCTTCTTTAAATTTCTTTTCCTTGATGTACTTATCATGCCATATAGTCCTTTGTTGTTGGACTATGCTTTTTCTCTGGACTGCATCTTCTCTGATCTCATCCAATTCATTAATTTTCTCCAGTCTATGCTTCTGTCCTTTTGTTAGATCAAATTCCAACTGGACTGCCATTTTGAAAGTTTGGATTTGAAACTCTATGGGAAACAAGACTTGTTTTCCATAAAAAAGTTCATAAGGAGTCTGACCTCTTTTGTTTCTCCATGTAGTTTTGTAGGTGCACAAGGCTTCAGGAAGCCTTTTTTCCCAATATCTCCTATGTAAATGAACAGTCTTTGTTAGGATTATTTCAATGACTTTATTGGTAGATTCCACTTGCCCATTTGCTTGTGGATGGTAGGGATTAGATTTCCTGTGTCTGATTTTGTACTTTTCTACCATTTTCTCCACTAGCTTTGATGTAAATTGAGCTCCTTGATCTGTAACAATTTCTCTTGGAGCACCAAAATAAGTAAAAATGTCCTCAAAAAGAAAATCAACTACAGATGATTTAGTATCAGAAAGTAATGGTTTGGCCTCTACCCATTTGGTAACATAATCAATGCAAACTAATATATATTTATTTTTTCTTTATAGATGACTAATAGGTCCTACAAAATCCAAATCCCATTTCTCAAAGGGTTCAATGTGTACCTGAGGTTGCAGTGGCATCTCACCTGAAGGAGAAGGTTTCCCTACCCTTTGGAAACTATCACATATTTTAACATACTCTTTAGCATCCTTAAAGAGGAATGGCCAATAATATCCTAAATGAGGGATCTTGTAAGCTGTCCTATTATCAGCAAAGTGTCCACCACATGGTTCATCATGACATGCCTTGAGGATCTCAGGCATCTCATCTTCTCAACACATCTTCTGATGATGAAATACTAACCTATTTTGTATAACTCATTAGCAATCCATGAATATTTTTCACTGTCATAAATGATATTTCTTTTATCTCTTTTATTCATAATTGAAGGAAATTTTCCTAAAACTAGATAGTTAGCAATATCAGCAAACCAGGGAGTTTGAGTGGTAATTGCAAAGAGATATTCATCAGGGAAATTATCTTCAACTGGAGTATTGTCTTTAATGTTTTGGAGTATAGATAGGAGATCAGCTACTGTATTTTGTTTTCCAGACCTATCTAAAATGGTGATGTTAAACTCTTGTAAATTCAATAACCATCTTGTGACCCTGCCATTAGTAATTGATTTGTTCATTAAGTATCTAATTGTAGAATGGTCTGTATGAATAAAAGCTTCATAGCTTTTTATATAGTGTCTAAATTTATTTATGGCATGAACAACAACTAAGAACTCTTTTTCAGTTACAGTATAATTCAACTCTGCAGGAGTTAAATTTTTACTTGTATAGTAGATGGCATAAGGAATCAGGTCTTTTTGTCCCAATACAGCCCCTAAGGCTGTATCTGATGCATCTATTGAAATATGAAAAGGTAATTTCCAGTTAGGTCCTCTTAAAATAGGTGCTTCAGAGATTTTTGTTTTCAAGGTTTCAAAGGCTAACTGACAGGAAGAAGTCCAATTGAATTCATAGCCCTTGGTAAGTAATTTAAAAAGTGGAGATGTTATCTTGGTGAATTTTTCTATGAATCTTCTATAATACTCCGTAAATCCTAGAAAATTCCTAACATATTTTTGAAAACTTGGAACTAGTAGTCTGGAGATGACCTCAACTTTTGACTTATCAAATTTGATCCCCTCTCCTGAAATGTGATGTCCTAGAACAATCCCTTCAGTAAACATCATAAAACACTTTTCATGACTTAATGAAAGATTTCTTCTTTACATCTCTTTAAAAAAAATTCCAAGTTTTTTAAGGCTTCTTCAAATGTGTTTCCATAGACTGTGAAGTCATCCATGTATACCTCTACACAATCATGTATTAGATCTGAAAATATTCCTAATACTGCCCTTTGGAATTTTGCAGGCGAATTGCATAATCCAAATCATAATACTCGGTAGGCATAGGTACTGCAAGGACAGGTAAATTTGGTCTTGTCTTGATCCTCAAGTGCTACTTGAATTTGATTATAGCCACTGAACCCATCCAAAAATGAGAAGTACTTCTTGCCTGCTAATGTGTCTAACACCTGATTTATGTAAGGTAAGGGAAAATGGTCTTTAAGAGTAGCTTTTTTCAGTTCTTGGTAGTCCATACATACCCTCCATTTTCCGTTTTTCTTGGGTACAATCACCAAAGGAGAGACCCACTAACTATCTGAAATGCGATAAATAAAATTGACAATTAACAATTTCTACAATTCTTCTTTAACAATCTCCCTAAGGTTTGGATTCATCCTTCTCTGAGGTTTTCTGATTGGTTTAAAATTTTCATCTATATAGATATGATGAGTGCAAGTCTTAGGATTGATCACTTTCATTTCAGTTTACTCCCAAGCATATGCAGAAGAATGTCTCTATAATGTTTTGACTAGATTTTCTTGTTGAAACTTCTCTAGGTTTTTGTTTATGTTTAAGGTTTTTCCTGGGAATATTTCAATTGCAGAGCTGCCAAATTCTTCCATGGAGTAAAGAGACATTTGTCTTGATGATAAGAACTCGATGTTATATTCTTCTTGAAATTTTTCATATTTAAATTCTGAAGAAGATTCATAATTTTCCAAAGTATTCAGAATCTGACTATCTCCACTAATTTTTGAAATAGTGAAGAGAGGTTGTATATATTCTTCATCATAAATCCATTGAGTATCATATAATTATGTGATTGTTATTACTAGACGATACAAGGTGAATTTCTTGGTTTAATTTCTATCAAAGATGTACATATCTCCAGATCTACAACTAATGAAAGCATTAGCTGTAGCTAACCAAAGTCTTCCTAATATAATAGGATTTCCTCCTAGATCTTTTTAGGAGTTAGGATCATGAAATCCACAAGGTACTCCAAATAATCTAAGGACACTGGAATGTATTCTATTATCCCATATGGTTTGATCACATATCTATCTGCTAATTGTAGCAGTGTGGGTGTAAAACGAAGATTAGGAAGTTTTAGTTTTTCCATGATTTGTCTACTCATGATATTGATTGTTGCTCCTAAATCAATAAGTGTGCTCTGAATTTCAATTCCATTAATGTGTATTCTGAAAACTAGATTTCTTGGGTCTAGATGCTTAGGAATGGAAATCTTACCCATCATTGTATCTGCAATTTTTCCTACCAGTTGTATTTTCTTTATCTCTTTTATTTCTTTGATAGCTTGTAATAATGGAATATTAATACAAACATTTCTCAACTCATCTAGGAAATCATAATTAGGCATCATAATTTGTTTCTTTACACCCCTATCAATTTGTAATCTTTCTGGAAAAGGAGGTGTGGAAGTAGATGTTGATGGCTGCTCTAATATAGGAGTTGAAATTATTAGTTCTTTTTTCTTTTATTTTTCAATGTTTTGGTCTTGAAAATATGTGCTTTCCTCAAGAATTTTATTTACCCGTAGAGAATCTTCCTCAGAATTTTTTTGCTCTTGTATAATTACATAAGGTTTCTTCTTTTCAAGTATTCTTCCAGACCTAAGTTGAACATCATTAAGGTCTAAAGGGGTAATCAAATAGGTTGGGAATTGTTGACCTTATATCATATATGTATTCTCAGGGTTTTTATTATTGGGTTTTGGTATTGGCTGGGCAGGCAATTGATTTTATTTTTGAGGAAATGGTAATGGAAGTGGTTGACTTTGATTTTGGTTTTGATGTTGTGGATTCTGTTGAGGATTTTTTTGTGGGGGAAAGTTTGAATATGTTGGATATGAAGGATAAGAAGGTGGTTATTGATAATACTGGGAGAACCTTCCATAAGTATTTTGTGCTCCTTGTGCCCAAGGTTGAGATTGATTTTGAAATTGTGGCCAAGGTTGCTGCCAAGAGTTCCAATTTGGTAGGGGTTTATTGTACATTTTATTATTAAACCCTTTTGTTTGAGGTCCTTGCCAAGGTCTTCTAGAGACAAATTTAAGAGATTCTGTGGAATTTGTAGGTGTTTCTTCTTGAAATACTAATTTAATACCAAGGGGTGAAGGACAACTATTGGTCTCATGTTTTTCTGAACAAATTGCGCAAGTCTCTATTACTTTTGCATCTAAAGGACACTCTCTCAAGGCATGCTTATTCCTACATTTGGGACAAAAGATTGCTAAGGCATCAGTTTCAGCTTTTTTCTTGTTTTGTAACTTAAGGGTGCCTATTTGTTCACTAAGACTCCCTAGAATTTCAGATTTGAATTCATCAAGCATATTACCTATTTCTGCCCTACTTACTATTCCACCTATAGATTTACTTTCCCTTGCAAGAGCAGGGTCTCTTGGTCCTTTTAGAGTCTTAGAATTTCATCTTGAAATATTAATACATAACTCAGCTATATTAGGTAATGGAAGCTAAGATATGTCCCCTTTTCCCATCATATTGAGGATATCTATCCATTCATCCCTAATTGTTTTCAACAAGAGAGCTTTCAAATTTTCTTGATCTAAGGTTTCCATTTTTTCCCTCTTGATGTTATAATTAAATCTTTCCAACAAATATTCTAGATTTTCATCCTCTTTTTGCATCATATTGAACACTTCTTCCTTATGATTGACTGGTATGAAGTAATCCAAGTATCTATCTAGAAATGCTTTCCTCATTTTATCCCATGTCCTAATAGACCTATTGATTAAACTCATAAACCATTTTAATGATGCTCCTTTCAATGTTGAAGGGAATAGTTTAATTTTCTCAGCATCTTGTAGATAATCATAGGTTCTACATAGAATTTCAAATTCAAATAAGAAGGTTTCAGGATCCTCACTTTTCAGTCCATGAAAGTTAGGAAGAATAGAAGGTGAGATGTTTTTCATAGTTGCATTAGTCTCTTCATCTACTGTAGGGAATCCAAAAGGACTTCCAGTTCCCCTTCTACCTTTGCTTCCTTCTACATTTCCTCTTCCTCCTCCTACATTTCCTCTACCTCTTCCTCTATCTCCTCCTCTTCCTCTACCTCCTCCAAATAGTGTATTTTCTCAATTAAAGACTTCTCCTTCACCTTCTTCTTCCATGATAGAATCTTCTGAACTGATATAGGGTTCAGTTGGAAGAGCTAGTTGTTCTACTAGTTCTTCTACTAAGGGTATATTAAAGAAATAGTCCTCTTCTCCCTCTTCACTAGGGATTTTTAATTCTTCTACTGCAATATATTCCTCCGTGGAAGTGAAAAAGGTTACCCCTTCTGTAGGAGTCCTTGGATCTTCCTCCTCTAGAATTGCTTCAGTGGATGAAGTGGGGGATCTTCTTGATGGGATATCTGATCTTGAGACTTTTGGAAGCCTATGACCAGTATAGTGTGGAATGTGAGTTTGGGTTGGAGGTGTGCTACTTCTTGGTCTTGTTGGAGTGAGTGGAGTTGTGGGAATTAAACTTCTTCCTTTGACAAATATACCCCTAGAATCTCTTTCTCTACGCATATCGTTGTTTTTGGGAAATATGAAATAAGGCTACCTAGTTATACCTCCCCGGCAATGGCACCAAAATTTTTAGTCAATTCAGTGTCCTGAATTAATAGCATAAATTATCGACCAGGGCTTGTAAACTGATGAGGTATAGTTGCACTATATATGCCTAAATATCCTTATTCTTATTTCATTTTTTTCAATATTTTGTTGATGTTTTTGAGTTTTTTTATGTTTAGGTTTTAGTATGCTAATCTATGTTCAAAAGGTGATATCAAATCTATGATAAAAAGGGAAGAAAATAGAACCTTAAACTCACAACAAAGTGTAATTGTAAATTCTATCCTAATGATGAAAAACAGAGAATTTTAATCCATGGATGTCCTAGGTTGTAAATGAGCATGAAATGTAACTCAATACATTATATTTCAATCTAATCCTATTGATTAGAGGTTTATTCGAATATTTTGTACAAGAGATTGAACTCCAATGTGATGAGGATCTTCCTAAGAACAGATAGTGACTTAGAATATTGTAATGCAATCCTATTCATATATTAGTGATATTTTGGAACAGCTTGAGAAGAGAATTGCCACAATATGCTAAGGATCGCTATGAACATTTAAAATTCTTATGCTGTTATAGCTAGGTCTCATTCATGAGTTAGAGATGTACTGGAATAGTTTATTGAAGGAGACATGATATAACAAAATACGGATCTTCTAAACAACAAGTAACCCACAGTATTACAATTCAGTCTTTCTGTGATTTAGAGATTTATTGGAACAGTTTTGAGAGAAGACTACTTGTAACAATATGAGGATCTTCAATCCAACCTAATTAACTTAATCATCATACAACCAAATCTCATTCAGTCAATAGTGATATGTTGGAAAAGCTTTTAAGAAAAAGAGTCGTTGTAGGATAATGAAAATCTTTTAATCTAAATGGCAGAAACTTAAAGTGCTGGTAACTCAAGATGTCACAAAGAAATCCATTCAATGAATAGTGATATATTGGAAAAAATTTAAGAAAGGACTAAGTATAACATCATGAGGATTTGTTAGCTGAACAAACAAAGCAAGACATGCTACTGGAAGATACAAACTCAGAAAACTATCTAAGTGAGAAATACAACAACAAAGAATTAAAAGTTACTTATCTAGAAAGCACACGGAAGCCTCCTTAGATAGCAGGGGCCCTCTGCTATCAAGTTAGCATGAAAATCCTTAACTCCTTAAGCTTGTCTTCAACACAACATCAAATTTATGCTCGTCATTATCAAAAATACTTTGAAATAGAGTATCACAGTTTTGGCAAATAATAGTTAACTTGTTTTCTCGGTATGACCGAGCTAAATTTATAGGAAATTACGTAACTAAAATTGAATGAAAGTAGGCACAGGTGTTCTCTAAAGTCAAAATCAAACTGAAACTCTTTTATAGGACTCGTGATTTTCTGAAATAAAATCAAGAGTCCTTATCCTTATAGAAATCTGCTTCTTAGACTCTTGGTTTGACCACGTGCATAAGAATCTCCAGATTTTGATTCAGCCTTCGTAGATGACAAGGAACGATGTAGGAAATATTTAGAATCTAACCATATACTCCTTTTCTTTATATGACACCTATAATATGTTCAAACACCAAAATGGCTACGAAATGTGTAACTGGCTATAGAATGACTACATTATGTAGCTAAAACTGCTCAAAAATCATAAAGACAACGAAACCACAAAAGTACAACAAGTTAGTCATTGCATGTATTCCTTAAGTGATTTTAATCATCTTATTGATATTTTAGGTGTATAAATGAAAAAAGGAATGACAGGATGAAGTGGAATTTGGCAAAGTAGAAGACACTTTTAGGGCTCAACAACAACCACAAAGAAATTTCATAAATAAGAAAACAAGATCACATTTTTCTTCAAGCTATACCACATTCACAAGTATGAGTTTGAATTAAATGTGTCCCTACAACAGTTAAATGGGGCATCCGATAGATGGGATGATATTGCGCTATAAAAACCCTTGAGGGGACTTTGGTGAGTTTGTAGATGTATTAATTCAACAAGAAAAAAATAACTTAGACAAGCCTTATGATGTTCAACTCATTCACCTAATAAGAGTCAGTATTTTTCCTCAATGTATATAAATTAGCATTATATATTTCACTATAGATTCAAATAAATATATACTAGATGCAGAGCACTTAATAGCAACGATAAACATCGAAATTTTAGTATAACATAACTATGTACGAGAACCTACTAAAATTACCATATCCATAAACTAATTCATGGTACCTCTTAATGGATTGTAATGGGCATGTACTACAACGAAGATAATGCCACCATGTGACTTGAAAAGGTTAGTGTGGTTTTCCCAATATTTCTTGTCTAAGCATATCCAAGAACACCCTTCAAAATTTTTGAAAGATCCGATCCCTTAAGGAAAAGCTCGTTCTCCTCCAAGCTATCCCAAAAGAGCTGAACATCAAAAGCCCTAAACATAAATAATAAAAAAAAAAAGTTATAAACTCCTCTAGTAGGCTTAAATATTTGTTAAGTGCAGCCAAAATCTAGTTGGGAAAATAATAATTTTTTTTATTTGTTATGGGTTGGGTTTAGTTAAAATCTACTTGGCGGGAATTTAATTTTCATTTTTTTTAAATATTTATATTTTTAATAGTTAATTTATTTTTTACATTAAAAAAATAAAAATATTTAATCAATTAAAATCATTTTAGTTAATTTTTTCAAATTAAAAGTATTTTTAATATTTATCAATAAAATCAAAGTGGCAATTGGATGGAGTATATTGCCAATATTGTTTAATGTTCATGTATTTGAAGGATATTTCCAATTGTGTTTAGTGTTGAAGTAATAGAATGAAGAATGATTAACCTTCTAAGAGAAAAGGAGGCCATTATTATTTCACATCAATGATGAGAAATGTTATGAGAATATACCAAAAGAGATTAAATAATATGCAAACAAATCAAAAAGTTAGGCCACCTTACTCACCTACAATTTAGTGATGCTCCTATAAAATATAAGAAAGGTATTCACATCTCCACACATACATATAACAAAAGGAGATGAGAAAAATGAAGACATAAATCTAAGAAAAGATGTATTTAGTATTTGGTAGAAGGATATCAATCTCACACCTTAGAGATATAACTAAAGAATTCCTTTGAGGTGATAATTTAAGGAGATGATCAAACAAAGTATGAAGAAAGTATGATTCTCAACACTTAGATAAGCATGTGAGTGAAACATGTCAGAGTAAACTTGAATATAATCCTTGCATTGCTTGGAGTCCTCGAAAATAGAATGCAACTCATTGTTAGAGGTTGGGCATCTATGAAAACCATCATAGAATGTTTGAAAATAATATACCATCAAATTTTTGTGTTGTTTAGGAACTAAATCAACAACATGAATGAGTGGCTCATAGGGTCCCTGTTATGTAGCCATTGATCGACAAAACTTACTTTCCTAATGGGATATAAGTGAAAACTGATAGTTTCAAAGGTAGGAATAATGGCGCCAAAATTAATATTGTTTCCATAAATAATAGAACTAGAAATAGGCTCATGAATACCATCAATATATATTTGAGGTGATACAAGAAAATCAATAATGAATATAATTTTTTTGTTTAATAGGATATCAATCATCAAGATGTTGAACCATCCAATGTAAAGATGTGTTCAGTGATAGTGATCTAGTCACTTAAAATACCTTATAGATTTGCACTTTAGGATACCCCCATGATTCAATAAATAATCCAAAATGAGAGGATATGTTTGTAAGGTTATTGGTTCCATATCAACAACCATTTTGTTTAGCTCAAACATTTTAATAAAACTATAGTGATATCCTTTCGCGTCCTTAAATTGTAGCACCCCAAGACATCTATTTTCCATCAAGTATGAGAATTCAAGTAAAGCCATATATATCATAAATCATGACATATACTATAATATTGTAATAATATCTACTAATTATTTTTTATTTTCTTCTTAGAACATGCCAAAAATGATCTAGCGGGTATCAAATTATCATCATTGAAGAGAAAAGTAATAGAAACATATATTGACAATGCAAGAAATTGTTTGTAAGGATTAAAACAATACTAAGGCAAGCATGTTAACACACCAAGATTCTAATAATTCCCAAATAATTTTCTCATTATATTGGCTAGCCTAGCATTAATGAAAACAACCCATGATTCTCTTGTTATTTCCTTCTCAAGTAATTTTTTCCTAGTACCAGAAGGGCCATACACCAAAACACCTTTTGGAGGAGTCTGGAATAAAATCCATAAGAAATTTCAAAATAGGCTACATGAATCCATAAATTGTTGGGGATTCTTTGAGGATTCTAGCAAATGAACCTAAGTAAACCAATGCATAATATTAGTGCATTTCTACTATTCCTAGATAATTATTTTCACTTTCACCCTTGATTTCTTTTATACTTACTCCATTTTTATTAATTAATCCATTGTTTGTATTTCTCTATTTTGTTTTCTCAGGTTCGAGAAAAATGATTTAACCTATTTTATGCTATATTTTATGGAAACACAGAGGTAAAATATATGTATTTAAATTGAAATGCTCTCTTGTCCTATTCAAATTTCTCTACTCTCAATATTTTTCATTTTATATTTATTATTTATATATACTTCTAAGACTCATAAACACTACATTATTACCATCAGCATGGAACTTTATTTTTTCAAATATTAGGCCCCTTATTTATGTTCTATCAGCATTTAAAAATATTAATGCTTCATGGAAACTATCTTCATATTGAGTTATGGCGTTGATGTCTCTAACACTTGCAAGCATATTGTGGGTGCCTCCCATCATGGGGTGGGAGTGTAGCTCCCACTAGCTAATTTTTTCTCTTTCATTTAATCCTCAACAATGAAAACCACTTTATAATATTGAATAAAGAAGATTGAAATCCTCATATTAAGGAATCTAGAATGCACGTGGGAAAGACTCTAAAGTGAACACAATAATGAGATAAGATTCATGGTTCTTTCCAAGTATTGTGTGAAGCTCTTTTCAGCATGGATGCTCTTTGGGATAGTTTAATTCCCCCATAAGTGGCTTCCACCCAAAACCCCTTCCCACAAGGTTTGAAGATGAGACCAATTGGGGACTAAAGTCAACTCAGACCAATTGGTCTACACCTCATGGGTATGATAGAATTTTACAAGCAAAGGTTGTCATAAAACAAATTGGTGTTTGTCTTGTAAAAAAACATAAAAATAGACTATTATTATTATTATTATTATTATAATTGTAAACTTTTAAAAATAATTTTGTAAATATAAAAATACAAACACTATATAATACCTAATAGATAAACTAGAAATATAGGTGCAAAGAAACTAATCACTACCTCATAAAAAAATTAAACAATTTGTAATGTTTTATAAAAATAAATCAATCCTTTCTTTATATTTTGATAGTGAACAACCCCACAACTCATAAAATTACAACATTCGAAGCTCCATCAAATTTAAGAATTAAAAAAAATGCAATAACTATAACAAAGGAAGCAACTGTAAGGTACATATATAAGAACAAACATATGATGATGATCCTTTCTCTACAAATACAACCAACAATAAAGGATGTTACATAGCATTTGTCACCATAATACAAATATAACTTGATTACAAATAAATAGATATATATTATTTTTTCTTCAGATGGATGCTAATGCAGGGATTATTTTAATCACAATTTTAATTATGAGGTAATTTTTAAATGTTAGACCCATTTAACGTTATTAATCTTCTCTAAATTATCCAATATCTTGTGTCCACCAAATGTTTTTCGCAGTGATTATCACGTATATTTAAATATTTTTAAAACAAAAACTACTATATATTTCATGACTCCCGAGCATATCAATGGAGGTTTCCAAGATCGAGGAGATTGCACTTATGGATGACACTTCTTCCACGAGAGTTCATCCCCTCATTTAAGTATGACAAATACTAGATGCATAATTTTAGTTTGTGCAGGATTTTGATGAAAATTTTGATTAGCATGAAAATAAAGAAAAATTTAATTCCTCAGATAAGCATATATGCATATGCCACAATTGTTGGCAAAGAAAACATTTTGGAAGTATTTTGCTTCATCGTCGTTAGGGTATGATCGATGCCCTTTCCATGAAGGGCATCTATTGGAAGGAAGCTAGGAAGATATGCCCTAATTTTATGTGTCCATGCACACCGTAGTGAATCACACATGATTTGGACACAATCAAATCACTATACTTTTCGGTAATGTGTAATTATTGTCAATGGTAATCGAAAAGCCTATTACTATAAATTAATTTTACCAATGGGAGGAGGTTAAGCACTCATGGTTGCATGAATATTAATCCATTTCTATCATGTGCTTTCATTTCCATATTTCCTCAAATTTTATCCTTCATGACGAAAAGGAAATCTCAAATGAAATTTCATTATATCTTTTCTCTCACAATATTTATATAAAAAGGAAAAATTGGAGCAAGGATT
This sequence comes from Pinus albicaulis, assembly GCA_034641835.2. NCBI lineage: Eukaryota > Viridiplantae > Streptophyta > Pinopsida > Pinales > Pinaceae > Pinus > Pinus albicaulis. Next base: position 346,524,544 of record CM076583.1, on the reverse strand, counting down.
GAATAACACACAGTAGGAAAAAGACTGAAGCTAGATTATTACCTTTGGATGCTTCTTAGAAGTGTCATTGTTTTAACAATATTTCTAAGATGCAGGGGTTTCTATTGGTTGGGTGAATGAACTACCTAGGTCATAAAACAAGAAATATTAGGAGGAAGGGTGAAGAAGGAATTAGAAATTTCTTACCATTCCAATTACAATGCCTCTAGAAATACCCAAAAATTTCTACGATGTGTGGATCTTACTCCTGACTACAAGAATCTTCTCATCATCATCAAGGTTTTTATACTTACCCATTACTTAAATATATATCATTTAATTTTTCAAAAAAATTGAATTTACAGATCCGATGATCTCAAAATATGTTTATTTTAGATTGAATTCTAGCCATAGCGTTGTTAAAGGTCCGAATTAGCGCAATTTTCTGATTCATAAACTATGGTTTATTTTGCATGACTTGAAAAAATAAGGTTGAAGCCTATTTCTCAACTGCCAATCTAGCCTAGATGACCTAGATGACCTATTTCCAAATCTGGATTGACTAAAATTCCATCAAATGGAAATCCAACCTAGATGAAAGAAAATGCCCCAAAATACAATTTACTAGAATTTGCCAAAATCCAACCCCTATTACATTGAAAATAATAGAATTTATGAAAAAATACATATAAAAGATATTAATAGCTTTCAAGAATCAATTTCTATTAATAATAAAGAAAAAAAATCTTTATTTTTTCATATGGAACTTGGAAATCGAGGAGTCAAATGCCCCTAAATATGCGTCTGATCCTTAGGTGTCTAACCTCCTCAAAACCTTGAATTGCCATGCAGTTTTCCCCTAAATATATGTCAAATTCACTTTAAACAAGGAAAAAACTAGAACCTATGAGGTACCACGTGGTGAGCTCCGGTTGGTCCACCAAAATACACTACAACCAATAAAATTCGGCCAACTCACACTTTAGTATCAAAATTGCAATTTTTCATTTCTGGAGTGACACAATTAAAAATTACTAACATAAATGACTAATCCATATAAATTTTCTACTTATTATTTGGCCATATTTTTATTCTTACCCTATAGTAGTCATTTATTTTAATCATTATTAATTTTTTCACTTATCTACTCATATATTTTAGACTTGGATTAATTTAGTCATTATATTTAGTTGCTTTTATTTTGGTCACTTATTATCTAGTCATGTATTTTATCCCGAGACTAAAATAGTCGTTTAAGTTAATCATTTTTAGTTCGGTCACATAAAATTTCTCAAATTTAGTAGTAATTCACTTGAAATAATTGCGGTGACTAAAATTTTTAGTCACCTAGTCACTAATTTCATAATTTTCTACTAGTGTATCCACATAACAACTTGGCTAATCCTCTGGGGAACAAGATGCTTTTTAGTGGTTTTTTTTGTTTATCGTATTAATACCTTTGAAACTGACTTTATTTTTCCTGTTGATAGTGTTATTAGACTTAGGAAAGCTTTATTCTAATCTTGGTCATGGTTTCATTTGTATGTTTTAAGCATAATTAGCCCTATCTCACTTTTCCTTCTTAGACAGTGAGATTCATTACAGTTTACCTGCGCAATAAGTGAGATACATCACATTTTCATTGTTTATTAAGTCTAATGATTGGATTCATTGTCATTTTTCTATATATTTATTGTGATGCATTATAGTTTCATTTGTATTAAGTGCTATGCATCTCTTTGGTGCAGTTATGCTACTTGCGATGATTCTTGTAACTTGGAAATTTTTAATTCCCTTTTATTTTCTCTAAATTATTATTTAGTGCAAGTGTTCCTTTGATTCTCTAGTCTATTTTAGTTCTTTGTAAATCCATATGGTTTTGTGTTATTTGAGTGTTTGATTTCTTTGTTAGGAGAATACTTTTTTTTCTTTGTTAGTTTGAGTTCTTGATAGCTTGACTTGATTATTGATTGATTGAAAAAATAGCTTTTCATATCACATTATCAATCTATTTGAAATATTTATGTTCAATAATCTTGTCATCATTTCAAGTTTCTTTGCATTTAAAAATTGACAAAAAAATAAAAAGAAAAATTTAATTTATCATGCATTAAGGAATCAAATCTTTTCATTAGACCAATGAACTTAAAAATATTTTTTGGAATTTTTTGTTTTCTGCATCATTGTTTAAAACTCCTTCCCTTGTTGAGTTATATTTTCATTGAATAAAAATATTTCATTTTCCCATGATAGTTTCATTTTAGGAGTTCAGGTGAATTTTTTTTAATCCTTGAAACTAAAACATTAATAAATATCAACTTTAAAATTTATCAATGAACCTAAGGGGCATCTGAAAAATTAAAGACACATTTATTGGTCTAGGATAGAAGACATGTTCTCATGTCTCTAAACATAGAATTTATCATTACTTGTCATCGTTACATCCCATGGATTGTTGATTTTCTATGTACATCAGAGTATATCAAAATTTTCTTCTATGTACATTTTGGTATATACGACGATGCTACATGTACACTGAGTATATTCAAACACCCACATCATATCGTTACTCACTAGACAATACTGATACATACTACATTTCCACATACCTCTAGGTATATTTTGTAAGTCCACATTAGAATGAAAACCAACCCTAGGTAACCAATTCAATGGCCTTATTATTGTGATACAACGAACACAACAGTCTGGTAATCCATTTATACGTAGTGACCCTTTTTCTATTACTATTTATTTGATTGAATTCACTTTTTACTCCTTAGTAGACCTTGGGTTGAGTGTGATGGCAACAATTCCAGAGTTTTCCAATCAAGTAAACCCATCTAATGGGAATCGTAGTCATTTTCCTTCTTTTGGAAATATTAGTTCTCCTTTTATGGCTACATTTTTCCTTATGTAATTTAATATAGGTTTACCAGTCTGGTTTTGATCAATATCCTTGGTTCCAAATTTCCAAATCATTCCACAACCAAGTCCTCCACCCAAAAAATATAAACCTAAACTTAATCCTTAAGTTTACCCTTTGTATTTTTCTCCCATTGTCTCTTCTTCCATTTCTTCTTCTTCGTATCGTGAAATTATTGATCTCGGTAACTAGGAAGCTACAAAAAATAAAGGGAGCAAGAATATGAACATGAAAAAAAAATAAAGGGAGTCATGAAACCATTTCTATCAATTCAAATAATGTTGAGAAACCTTCCAGGAAGCCCCAAAAATTTAAATTCCCTTGCAACTTATGTAAGGGTTACCACCTTCTTAGAGATTTTCCTAGTATTATACAGGTATTATAAGTGTGGTCCAGAATATCACTTCATCCCTTGTCGTAAGCCCCTAGATATTACGCTGGTGACAAACCGTCAACTAGTAATTATAAGGTTTACAAGAAAAAGGTTAAATAAAATTTTCCTATAGATCATGTCAAGGGAATCGTGTAATTGACATTTTCCCTTGTATGGATGAGTCATCCAATTTTTTGGAAAATATTACAATTTATCAACTTCCAACTTCCAACTATCTACTTAACTATTTCCCATAATCCTCTATTATTTTATGAAATGATTGATCCAAATCTAGTTGCAACCAATCCCGCCCTCTATAACAATCACTCCCATGAGTCCTTCCCCAACCAAATATTGGTTGAGAAAATGGTGGACTTGATATTACTTCATATCATGTCAAACAAATGATATTTTCTCCCATTCCTATGGAACCCCCTCCAAGTAATCATGTCATTTCCTTTGATTGGAATCAATTGACAAAGCCTCGTCTTCCTTCTAACATACCCTTCCAGGTCATGGTGAAGTCTTCTGATAACAACATATATTTCACTATTATAGACAAAGGCATTTTTGTTAACATTATATCCTTGAATGCTTGGCAAGATTTAGGTTCCCCACAACTTGTGTTAGTTACTCAAAATATATTTTCTTTCAACATAATAATGAGCGAACCTTTAGGGATCCTTCCTAACCTACGTATTACTTTAGAAGGAAGAAATATCTATATTGATTTTCTGGTGATCCAAGGCCCATTGGATTTCAAATTTTTACTTGGGAGAGACTATGTTTATTCCATGAATTTTGTCGTGTCCACACTCTTTCTAGTGATGCATTTCTCGCATGATCGAAAATTTGTGACTATTCACAAAATTTCATTCATTGGTCATGATTTTACTAGCAACCATCCAAATTCCTAAATGTTCCTAATATGCAAGCAGTATCCCCCTTGCAACAGGTTAATTATGTGGCCACTTGTTCCATGTCTGCACCTACCAATGAAGAAGAGCCTCTCACTATTTTCTTTATACATTTTAACATAGATACAATAAGTAATATGGTAACTTATTTACTAGGGGAATTTGAGCCTAATATTACTACCCCTATTGGATCTGTTGATACCTTCCAGAGAAATGTTCATTCATCTTATGAAAACCTCTTGGAAGCCATGATGAATACCTTGATATCTATTCCTTCCATATCCTTGTCCTCTGGGGAGCCATTATCAATATAAACAGTGAAATGAACACAGTTATTTTACTGTGTCAAGCTTGCTAAAAAATTAAACATGTCAGCATGAGCATAGTTTCTTCTAAGTTTCAAGCTTGCATAAAAATGAAAAAAACCTATGAGCATGGTGCTTTTGTTTGAATCTCTTTAAAAAATGAAACATGTGCCCCTCTAATTGATTCAATTCTTTGGCTATATTTCAACAATGTTGAGTTGAGTTTTTCACCTGAGCTCATAAATTCATCTTCATTTCATCTTCTTATTAGTAACCAATAGTCTATCTAGGTCCATAAGAATATTTGGAAGGAAAAACATAAATGGGAGAGGGACGTATCTACCCTTTTGTTAGGGGAAATATACTTATCTCAATCATAGTTTCTCTCTGTTTGAAGCTTGTATAAAAATGACACCCCTCTCAAGCATAGTTTATCATTGTTTCAAGTTTGTGTAAAAAATGAAAATTATTCCAAGCTTAGTCTTGGTTCACCATCATTGTGCCTTAGGCCAGACCTCATCAATTTATGATATTAGCCATATCTCCTATGCATGGCATAGCTTGATGGTAGAACCTACATGATCATGGATTCCTTATATAGCACATTTTTTCCACCTTGTCATCCATCTAATCATTGTTATTATCTTTTTAGAATCCCTCCTTCTGACCCAACATGACCTACAATTTGAGTCTATTGTCCTCTTCTTTGTCATATTTTTAACTTTAACTTGGAAATATTAAACATGTTATCCCTTGTGATTCCGAATTTTTATCATCATGTTTGTGCAAGATGATCGTTGGTTTTCTTTTACCATCGTAATCATCTACCTGGGGTATCATTCACTTTCACTTGGTGTTTTACCATTTCTTGAGGAAGTGATATGATGAGTGGTATTATTAGTTTTCCTCTTGACCTCTTGATGTTTTACAAAATTATATCATAACTAAAACCAATTTTTACCCTTTACACCACCCATTCCTCTAGGAGGAGTTTGCTTAAGTTCTTTTCAGACTCCCAACATATGAAAAAATTGTCGAGAACTTGTGTCTTTCTAACTCGTTAAAGTAAATGAAAATAATTTTTCCTAGTATAACTTTAACCTAGCCTTTTATGGACTAGATGTCCTACTTACAAAAAAGGAATAATTTATTCAAACATGGCTAAAAGGTGCTTCTGGGTACCAAAGAGACGAAATTTATGAAAGCGAACCTGTTGGAGTTGTATTTCTCTCCTTTTTTCAAACTCTCTAAATATGAAAAAGAAGTTGAGTTATACCTTCGTTCGGCTTGTAAAAATATAAAAATTGTAGGACTTGTCAAGCATGACGAGAATAGACCACTCCTTCTTAGGGTTTGTTAAATATACTCAAAAGGATTCATATAAAGGATGTACTTAGAAGCCAAGCACATGTTATCCTCATCAATCTTGTAAGAAAATAAAAGAGGTACTGGCAAAAAATGGCTGGGAAATTGGGGACAGAAGGCATAATATCTCTTTATGGTAGCGAGTTTCTCTTGAACATGACACTCTCTGGCCTCCATGACTACTTTAGGTTGGGTAATATTCTTTTCTCTCTATTGATTACATCTCATTAAAAGCCTTCATGATGGGTTTTTCAGTCAATGACCCCAACTCCATAAAAGTTTCATCGATATGTTCAACATAAGTCCACCCTTAGTTTACATATACTACTATACGTTATTCCTTCTTTCATGTCTGTCACCTCTAAATTAGCTCTAAATTACCGTATTTTGTCTCAATTATTGATTCTCTTCTTATGTCATTTATGCGGGATACATAAAGGCCCTATTTCAATGGGCCACTTCCTATAAAAAAACAACACATTATCTAGGAAGGTGACTTAGAAACTCCTTTTAGTGCCTTGGCACTTACATACCTCAATAGAAAGTCTCCTTAATTTTGACAACACATTCTCATCATTGGCCTTCAACTGAAGTATTTTGTGTGGTGTTCAACATTAGCTCATATATTCACACCATATGGATTGTAGTGTAGTACCTTGAGGTCCATTATCATTATTGGTGGTCCCTCTTGCATAATTTCATGGATTTAATCATTGTCCGATAATCATATGATGTCTACTATGTTTGAATCCAACACATATATTCACGTGCTTAGACTTGTACTATCGAGTGACGATGAAGAAGACCCAAGATCTAGTTTCATCCATCCAAGCTATGATTTTAGGATTCATATAAGATCTAAAAAGTATGATGGTTGTGGTCATACAAAAATTCATCCAAGCACTGCTCCAAAATATGTCATTGATGGACATAAATTTGATCATTGTGCATGTAAAATGCCTTATATGATGAGTATGGCTATGCCTACCTCGGCATTGACATCATGATCGTAATTTATTGTAACTCTCAATTGATGATCTCAAATAGATGACTCTTGATCTGGACTTTTCACATGGTAAAGAACTTGAGTGCTTAGCCACTGCTTCTGAATTTGCACTTTAGGGGGGAATCTATTATAGTTCATTTTATCACATAAAATCAAATGAATATGAACCTAGATTTATCATCATCGATTAACACTTTGCAATCATCCCCTAAAAATCCAAAAAAAATCCCTTTCCATAAGTCATAAGAACCCTGGATTACATTGGCTAAATAACGCTAGTTTTTATAATCATTGTACATACCTTTAAGACAGACTGCACTAACGCAAGTTGTACACATGGAGACTATGTTATCTAGCACATATTGGCTTCTCAAAAAGTGAAATGGTAGCAGGGAATGAGTAAAAAATAAAATTAATTTCAAATTTTCTCCCTCTAGAAGCTTTGAAAGTCATTTCAACCACTTACTATTGGATCAGATGTTGAATTCTTACTATTGAGTTTTTATCCTTATCTCCTAGAACTTATCTTGCTCTAATTTAGATCTAAGCCCTATTATAGCAAACCCAAAACCACCTCATTTACCCTATAAATTCATAGCCTCCCATAGAGTCTCGGTTGGATTTTTGAGACCCTAAATGATGCCCTTATGCTACTCATTCATGTCTACAGATCTATAATCCATCCATGGACTTGAGGTGTGATTGAAGTCTTACTATTGTCACAAAGGAAGGACAATATATATGTGAGAGATTCACAAGGTTAAGGCCTACAAGGGTTGTAATATTTTCATAATTTTGTTTATACAAAAGTACATTATTTGTCATATACATTATATTGCATTTATGCATATGTTGTACATGAATACTTGACTTCTTGTTTAGATTTGATGAGTACTTGATTCCAAGTAAGTTTTATTCCCATATTTCAAGCATCTCTAAGGAGAATAATTTTAGTTTTGTCTTAACTGTTTCTAAACTAAGAAAAAGGTCTAAGGAGATTTATTTTGTCCCCAGAAGTAATTTATCCACAAAAAAACTTGGTACTAGTAGTGATGTTTGTTGTGATGAGTGGCCTTATTATCCTTACTCTTGATCTCTACATGTTTTGATAGGTTCCATAATTACCAGAACTACTTATACAACTCGTTCCTCGAGGAAAAGTTTCCTTTAATTTTTTTTTTCTGATTCCAAAAATACGAAAAGAATGTCGAGCACTTGTCTCATTCAAATTTGTTAAAGTAAATGAAAATATGTATCCCTAGTATAAGTTTAAACCTTTTCCATACTGGATGGAATATTTATAAAAAATGAATACTTTAGTAAAAATTTGATAAAACATTCTCTTGGGTATTTTTTTATGTTCTTTCTATAGGCCCAATACAATACCGTTACGAAAAGGAACCTCTTGGAGTTTTTTTTTGCCTCTTTTTCAAACTCTTTATTTAATGTGAAAAAGAAGCCAAGTCATACCTTCCTTGGGATTGTAAAAATATAAACGTCATAGGACTCACAAAGTATGACAAGATCAGACCACTCCTTCTCAGGGTTCATTAAATATAATCAGAAGGATTCATCTAATGGAAAAACATATAGGCCAAGCATATGTTATCCTCCTCAAGCTTGTAGAAAAATAAAAGAGGTAATGGATATAAATGGTTCAAAAAGTGGGGGATAAAGGCATAAGACCTATTTATGAAGTGAGTTTCTCTTGAACATGACACTGTCTCACCTGCTTGACAACTTTGGGTTGGGGAATCTACTTGCATATCTTTTGATTACACCTCATTGAAAGCCTTCATGATGGTTCTTTGAGTTAATATTTCCAACTCGATAAAAGTTTCACTGATATGTTCAAGAGAATTCCACCATTAATTTACATCTACTACAATACCTTAAGCCTTCTTTCATATCATTCGCCCCTAAACCAGGTCTAAATTATCATATTATGTTTCAAATATTGATACCTGTTTTGTGTTATTGATGGGGGATACATCAAGGCCCTCCTGTGATGGATCACTTCCTATCGACATCAATACATTATCTAGGAAGTTGACTTGGAAACTCCTTTTAGAGCCTTGGAACTTGCATACCTCAATGAAATGTTTCCTCACTTTTTATGAGAGGTTCTCATCATTGGCCTTCAACTGAAAGATTCTATGTTGTGTTTGAATGCAACTCATATATTCACACCATATGGATTTTATTATACTATGTTGAGGGACAATATCATTATCAGTGGTTTCTCTCATGTCAGTTAATGGGTTTCATTATTTTCTGATAATCAAAGTGTATATACCATGTTCAACTCTGACAAATCTATTCACATGGTTAAACTCATACTATCTAGTTATGAGGTGGAAGACCACAAATATAGTTTCATCCATCTGGGCTATGATATCAGAATTCTTGCATGATCTACAAAGTATGATGGTTATGGTCATACAAAAATTTATCCAAGAATGGGTCGACAATATTTCGTTAGTGAATGTAACTTTGATAATTGTACATGTAAAATGGATTATACACTAAGTATGAGTATGCCTACCTCAAAAATGATATCATGATCATAATGTATTGTAATATTCAATCGATGATTATTGATCGACAATTTTCACATGGTAAATCACTTCAATCCTCAGTCACTTCTTTTAAATTTGTACTTTAGGGGGAACACGTCTTTTTTTTTCATCCAATAAAATGACTCTGAACGTGAATCTATCATCATCAATTCAAACTTTGTAATCATTCCCTTTAAAGAAAAAAAACATTCCCTTTCCAGAAGTCACAATACTCTTGGATTACATTAGCTAAAAACCCTACTTTTTGTTGTGTATGTGTTATATTATTTCCACGACTAGCCCTACAAGCTAGTGTTTCTCCGAGAAGGGTTTTGCAATTAAAATATATTATGTATTTTATTTTATGTTGTGTTTATTTTTGAATGGTGTGTATTGATGTTAGTTTATGTTAGATCTGATGCTAATGTAATTTTATGCTAGTGAAATATTCAATTCACCACCTTCTCAATATTTACAACACTTAGGGCCTATCTCTAACTTAAAATGTAGATATTAAAAAAAATCATGAAATCAATACATGCATGGGAAGGATTGGAAGGAACCCAAAGATCCATATTTACTAATAAACTATCCTTCACTGAGTTAACTATGAGGCTAACATTGGGATGCACGGGTTACTTCGGCCATTATTGGACACATATACCCCAAGAAAATAGGGATAATATCCTCAAGGATGGTATAGGAACAAGAGGCACAATTCCACTAACAAACCTAGTCAAGGATGTCAATACAAAATTCTATAGTGACATCAAATTAGGTAAAAACCAATATGTTGATATATTTCCTTTAGGTATGAATACAAATGCATGATGAAATAATTATTATAGAGATATGGAGATGGATGAAACCCTATATTTAAAATATATTACGTTATATCATGACGAGGGATCATCCCTTAATCAGAATTCAGATCAGGGCCTAAAATTGGCCAAAATTTCGAAGTGCTAAAAAATTCTTCAAACTAAGATGAGAGCATAGACCTCATCAATAGGATTCCCACGCAGCTCATTTCCTCAAATTCTAAGTTTGTGTGATTGAATTATGGCCTCTTGTTCCCTTTCCAAAACAGATTCAGAACCAGATAAAACAACAAAGTGGGATTTGAATTGGTGGCTTTCATGGATTCTTGAACTCTACATATAAAATCAGGGATTGCACAGCCGTAAATTTTTTTCAGGTGGAACAGATGGTCATGATCCAATCAACAACAAGGGATGAACGATGGTGATTAGATCACAGACGCAGTAGTAGGAGATCAATGGGAGAGATCTCATCGCAGTTGAGAAACATCGCACATTGCACACAATAGATTTTACTGTTAAAAGAGGTTCACAAATTTAAATTGTTTAACTTGCAATATGAAGTGAAGTTAATTGCTATCAGAGCACAAGGTTGATTTGTTTTTTTACTTGAAGGGTTTCAACAGTGAGAATTTACTGATGCTTACAAGATTGAGATTGATAGAGGAGAAGGGAGGCTACTGATAGCTAGTCTTGAAGTTAGGACAAGAAGGAAGAAGGCTAAAGGAATCATCCTTACCTAAAGGACCACTCAAGGAAACACTTGAACCACAAGAGGAATTATTTTCATAAGAGGCTGAATTGCTTGAAGAGATATAAGCTACAGAGAGTGAGCTGGAATCTATAGCCAAAATGTCAGGGCATGAATATTTGTGAATTGTTGTGAAGCTCTTTAATTCATTACATTGTGATGGAAACTTCATTAAGTGGTGTTTCTAAACCATCCTCCTTTGCAAGACTCTTTGATAAAGATATGTTTCAGGAGCCAAGATGATTGCCTTCAAAAATGGAAATTCCACATGAGATTCAGTTGCAACAGGATTGTCCTCTTCCAAACATCGGTACGTATCTCATGTCGACAATAGAGAATGTTGAAATAAATAGGCAAATCAAAGAGACTTTGGATAAAGGTATCATAAGGCCAAGCACCTCGCCATGCTGTTCATCCATAGTCTTGATACCAAATAAATATGGGACTTGGCACACGTGTGTACATTTTTGAGCTTTGAACAAATTTATGGTAAAAAATCGTTACCCACTCCCAAGAATAGATGATTTTATTGATCAGCTGAAATAAGATTTTTTTTCACTAAGTTAGATTTATGAAGTGGATATCATAAAGTAAGAATTGCAGAAAGTGATATATGGAAAACTGCATTCAATACCAAACAAGGACTATTTGAGTGGCTAGTTATATCTTTTGGTTTCTGTAATGCATCGACAAATTTTATGCGGGTTATGGATAATTTTTTGCGACCATTCCTTAATGAATTTGTTATTTTGTACTTAGATGAAATTTTTATTTTCAGCAAAACAAGAGAAGATCATGTCTTTCATGTAAATAGAGTGCTTGATATTTTCAGGGAAGAGAAATTGTTTTTTAAGATGTCAAAATGTGAGTTTGGAAAGATGTATTTTGTCTATTTGGGACATATTGTAGGAGGAGGAGCATTGAGGATTTATCCTTCTAAAGCGGAGGCCATTGTGAATTGGCCCACACCCAAAAAAGTTACCGAGGTAAGAAGTTTCTTAGGTGCATCTCAATATTGGAGGAAAGTTGTTGCTAACATTTCTTCCATCTCAGCTCCTATGCATGCAGTGACAAGTGTAAGAAATATAATCCAATGGGGAGGAAAATAGCAACAAGATTTCGAAGCTTTAAAAGACAAGATCAGTTTAGCTCGTGCCCTTGCACTACCAAATTTGAGATAGCCATTGGAGATACAAACTGATGCTCTTGACTATGCCATGGGCGTAGTCCTTTTGCATGGTAAGCTTGTCGCCTTTCATTCATAAAATTTTAATGGTGTTGTGACTAATTATCCTACATATGAAAAACAACTATATGCATTGGTACAAAGTGTCACGAAGTGGAAACACTACTTGATGGGTAAAGAAACTATTGTAGACACCGATCAGCAACCATTACAGTACTTGCAGTCCGAAACAAAATTGCAGCAATCAAGACATTTTAGGTGGATGGGATTTCTTCAAAAAATTCACTTGGTTATAAGGTACAAAAAAGGTATATTCAATAAATTTGCATATATTTTTTCGAGACTAATCATTAGTGCTTCTACTTTACTAAAAAATGATTATGTTGTACATGAAAGTTACATAGAACAATATGCACATGACGTTTATTTCAAATATGTGTATGCTAGTTTGAGTGAAGGGAATCAAGTTGAAGAAAGAGCTTAGAACATGCATAAAAAAATTTTGTTTCATTTGGGAAATCTATGTATTCCACAAGGAGAAAGGCTAAGTGTCATGAAATAAGCTCATTCTTCTCTTATTGTTGGACACTTTGGGGTAAGAAAAACAATGACGCATCTACAAAGGTATTTTTATTGGCCTCACATGATAGATAGTGTGTCACGTTTTATAAGAGGTTGTTCTATGTGTGCAATAAGTAAGCCTAGTAATATGAAGCTTGGATTGTACACGCCACTACCACTACCATGAAGGCCATGGGAGAGTGTCTCCATGGAATTTGTTGGAGGTATAGCTATGTCAAGAAAGCAACATGATTACCTTTTTGTACTTATGGATAGATTTAGTAAAATGTGTATAGTTATGCCATGTAGGAAGACCATTACTGCTGAACATACTGCTGAACTTTATTTTCAAAATTTTTGGGTTCATCTTGGATTTCCCACTTCTATTGTTAGTGACAAGGATTCCAGGTTCATTCGAATTTTTTTGTCAAATATATGGAGAATTCTCGACACAAAATTGGAAAAACAGTACCACTTTTCATCCACAAACAGATGGACAAACCGAAGTGGTGAACATAAAAATTGTGCATCTATTGAGAGGATATTGCAACAAACATCCTAAGTTGTGGGATGAAAAAATGCATTACATTCAACATGCTTACAACCAGGCAAAGCATTATTCAACACAAACTTCACCTTTTGAAGCATGCTTTGGGGATTTTCCAAAATCAGCAGTACACTTCATCTTTGTGAAGGATGTTGCAATTGATGGCCATAGTGATATTGATAAGGCTCAAAAGCTCATTGATAAAATTCAGTTGATACATCAACAAGTTCAAGGACAACTTGAGAAAAGTCAAAGAAAATACAAAGAGAGGCATGACAAACATTGGGTTCATCATAAGTTTGAGGAGGGAGATGAGGTATGGTTGCACATTAGCAAAGAAAGGTTGTAAGGGGAAGGTAAAAAACTCAAACCCATTCGCTATGGTCTTTTCAATATCATAAAAAAATTTGGTAATAATTCATTCTCGCTTGATTTTCCTTCTTACATGCAAATCTATTCAGTTGTTAATGTTGAAAACCTACACTTGTATGAGCCTCCTTTGATCAATGATCAAGGGAGTGATGTTTAGCTACCTTCTATTGAAGATCTATCACCAGAATTTCTGGATGAGCTCAAAGAAGATACAATTCTTGACAGGAGGACAAGAGCATCAAAGAGGGGAAGTGTTGACTACCTTCAAGTTGGGCCTAAAGGCACTAAACCAAGCAAGGGAAAATAGATGGAGATTCAAAATGTGAGGGATTTGTACCCTCATCTACTAAACAGGTAATCAAGTATTTTGGGGTCCAAAATATTCCCAATGGGGAGGAATCATCAGGATTTCATAAATTTTACTCAAAATTCAAGTTAAAGGATTGGGTTCAAAATGGAAAACAGGTTTAGAACCAGATCAACCAGCAGAATGGGATCTGCATTGGTGGTTTTCATGGAGTCTTAAACTCTGCATATAGAATCGAGGATTGAACACCTATGGAAATGTTGCAGGTGGAATGGATGGTCGTGATCTAGTCAACAACGAGGTTTGAACGGTGTTGATTAGATCGTAGAAGTAGCAGTGGGAGACCAATGGGACATATCTCATCACAGTTGAGAAACATCACACAAAATAGAGTTTATCATTAAAGAGTTTCGCAAGTTAAATTATTTAACCTGTGATGCAAAGTGAGGAGGTGGAGAGGTAACGAGGATCGTCGGATCCAGGACCAAACCAATGGTGGAGATCGTAGCACACAGGAAGCGACTTCATAGTTGCAAGGAATAGGGTTTAAGGGCATAAAGTTAAACTTGTGAAGTGTGACCAATTATATGTGTGATAAGCCGAAGAGAGATGGGTTAAGATTTCTGATATGCGAAATCTTAAACCCTGCGATCGGCGAAAAGGTATTTCGGCCGAATTGCGATGTGGCGATGTGATCACAACTTTGCGTCAGCACTTGTATTGATAAATTGCTTATTCTATTCATTATAATCTGTGATATGTGATGTACCTTGTATTACAGTTGTGATTTTTTTTTTATATTGCAAAGTCCCATAAGAGGGATCCGATGTTGATCGCGAACGTATGTATGTTTAATGAAACTTCAATATTGTATTCTGTTGTTTTTGCTAACGTATAAGCCACTTAATGGTTGGGGGTGTGCATGTGGCCACCGTCCTAACCATAAATTTTAATGCACAGATTTATTGGAAGAGCAGATAAGGGTGCGTAAAAATTGGCGGTCACCCCTAATTTAATTCCAGCTAACTAGAGTTCTCCACATTTAGTGGAGTTTTCCTAGGAGATATTGGGAAAAAGAGTAGGAGGCTCAAATTTTGACCATTCTGAGTGAATGAAGAGTCATTTTTGACTAATTGGAGCATTCTAAAGCCATTGGTGTAGAGAAAATATCCATTAGAGCACTGTAACTATATCTAATAGAAATATTTTGAGGATAATGAAATATGGACAAGCCATTGGGAGTTGTAATAACAGATGTATCCCAAGACGGGTGAACTGCTTCATCATGCCTGCTATGTAAATTTCATGTGGTGACTTATTTCTCTTTTTTACACTATTTTTTAGTGTTATTTTGACTTTTTTTATGGTTCTAATTGACTAAAGTTCATCTATAATTCATAGAAAAACTCCTTAATCCTTATGAAAACTAATGAACCAACTATCCACATGTTTTTAAAACTAAAATACCCTTAGCACAACAAAACTAATACAGTCATTTCAGATCAGAAACATTGCATCGAATAGAACAGAGTTTACCATTAAAAGAGTTTTGCAAAGTTAATTTTTTAAACCTGCAATGCGAAGTGAGGAGGTGGAGAGATAATGAGGATCGTCAGATCAAGGACCAAAACAACGGTGGATATTGTAGTGCACGGGCATCGACTTCACAGTTCCAAAGGAATAAGGTTTAATGGTATAAAGTTAAACTTGTGAAGTGCGACGAGTTATATGTGCAATAAACTGAATAATGATAGGTTAAGATTTCCGATATGTAAAATCTTAAATCTTGTGTTCTGCAAAAACGTATTTCGACTGAATTGTGATGTGGCAGTGTGATCGCAACTTCGCGTTGGCACTTGTATTTTTTAAACATTAATGGTATTGTTATACTCCGCAATGTGCGATCTATGACATTGCATGTGTCCTGATCTATGATGTACCTTGTATTATTATTTAATTTTTTTTTATATTGCGAAGTCCCATATAAGGGATCTGATGTTTATCGCAAACATATGTATGTTTAATGAAACTTCGATATTGTATTCGGCTATTTCCGCTAACATATAAGCCACTTAACGGTTAGTGGTGCACATGTGGCCACCGCCCTAACCATAAATTTTAGTGCATGGATTTATTGGCAGAGCAGATAAGGGCACTCCAAAATTTGGCAGTCAGCCCTAATTTAATTCCATTTGAGTGGATTTCTGCACATTTAGTGGAGTTTTCCTAGGAGATATTTAGAAAAAATGGAGAAGGCTCAATTTTCGAGCATTCTGCGTAAATGAAGAGTCATTCTTGACCAATTGGAGAATTCTGAAGCCATTGAAGTAGGCTCCATAGGTATAAAAGGTCATCTACATGTGTTTTAGTGCATTTGAAATTTTTTAAAGGCCCCGACCACCAGGTGTTGGGGTCATTTCCAGAGCATCTAGTGTCCAAATTCGGAAAAAAAATAGTCATTTTTGGGTGATTATGATGTTTTAAACTCATTGAAATATGTTCCAAGAGGCTATGAATCTCGTAACATCAATTTGAGCACACTTTAATCTAATACAAAGGTCACACTTGAAGCTGGACCAAGGAGATGTAGCCTAGGAGGCGTGAACTCCTTTATCAAAATTTTGTGTTAAGCTCTGTCATATTTTATTTCTCTATTTACTATTTCTTCTGTTCTTCCATTTAAAATTATGTTTTTTTATGGTTATAAAAAAAAATCATAATCTCACTAAGTACAATGTTTGCCAATTACATGCTCTTAAACAAAATCATGAAGGATAAGTTAAAGAATACAGGGAAAATTTTATATCTAAAATGAAACTATCACAAAATTAACTAGCATTGATTTTTAGATCAAGTTGGTATCAGAGCACAAGATTTATTTCTTGTTTTACTTGAAGGGTTTTAACAGTGGAAAATTATTGATCCTTACAAGAATGATATTGCTACAGGAGAAGGGAAGCAAGTGATAGCTAGTCCTGAAGTTAGAACAAGAAGGAAGAATGATGAAGACATCATCCTTACGCAAAGGACCATTCAAGGCAACACTTGAAGCACAAGAGGAATAATTTTCATTAGACGCTGAAGTGATTGAAGAGATACAAGATGTAGAGATTGAGCTTGAATATACAGCCAAAATGTCAGGGCATGAATATTTTTGAATTTTTGTGGAGCTCTTTAATTCGTTACATTGTGATGGAAAATTCATTAAGTGGCGATTCTAAACCATCCTCCTGTGCAAGAATCTTTGATAAAGAGATGAAGCAGGACTTATACATCATGAAAGATATGGTGCAACATCTATATGAAGATATGTGGGAGAACACTAAAATTCAAGAGAAATTGGTTGCTATGAAGAAAGAGAAGCAAGATTTTTTTCGAAATATGAATGAGATGGAGATTCAACTCCATTATGCCAAATAAGCCTTATCAAATCATGTTCTTAAAAAAGAGATAAATAATTCAATTTTTTCTTCAATTTCCTCTCAAGATAACTGTGTAGGTTCATTTGAAAAACACACTAGAGGAATAGGGTCCAAATTGGTGATGAAAATGGGATATGAAGGTAAGGGATTAGGAAAACATGCACAAGGCATAGTTGAGCCAATTATGGTTGAGGAAATGCCTAAGTATTTGGGTCTTGGTTATGGAAAATTTTATAGTGAAAGTTATAAAGCCATAAAGGGACTTGAAACAGTTCCAAGAAGGACTTTTGTTACAGGTTCAAAACCTCAAACATGTAAATTTTTCAATCAAGATGAATGCATTTGTTTGAAACCCATGTTGCAACAGGATACTTGTAGACATGCAACTTATGGCGAACAAGAGTTGTGACAGCTCTAAGGACATGAATGTTGTTGTTGGTATTTAAAAGACAGTAGGAAGCTTTTCAAGTTAATCTTCTCAAGAAGTTGATAAATGTGGACATTGAAAGCAACATTCAAGGTTTAATTCTTCCTATAATCATGTTTTTTATGATTATGTTAAGCATGAAAAATTTGCATCATGAATGGGAGAAAAAGATGTTGTTCATATTGTGGTTTGTATAACCATCAAGTTTCAAGATGCTGGAAGATAATGATAGCATACAAGAAATAGTCAAAGAAAAGGCGAATTGAATAGAATATGAAAAATGTTTTCACTTATTGTCAGAATAAGGGACATGTCATTGCCCAATGTTGCACATTGCATCCAACCACTCATCCCAATAATTTGAAGCAAGTGGAAAAAAATGTTCATGAGAATGGAATAAGATATTTCATCATCGATGTGTGTCAAGATGATTCAAAAGAAGAGGATGTTCAACAGAAAAAATCGCCATAGAAATTTTTTGGTAAGAAATGGCTTGATTTCTTGACCAGGTAAGGCATGCATTTCCTTTGTACATAGATGAAATTTTCAGCCTTATGTGTTCCTGAATTTCCGTTGAAAGTATGACAAGTTGCAGCAGATTATTACAACCTGTATGATGCAAGATTTCATGTGAATGTTTTTCTGTTGAAGGCATTTCTTTTTGTTGAAAAAATTTGGCCAATGTGGTGTAAAATATGGGTATGTCACTCATTTATGTTGCAACAATTTATCATTTAGTTCAGCTCTTATGATCACTGATATGTTTTAGGCTTATGTACTTGTTTGTACTTGAAAGAAAGAGTTCAATATTGTACATATGAATGAGATTTTGTATGTGTAAAAGGAAGACTTGTGATAAGTTCATTGTAAATACATACATGCATGACTATTTTCACTATGTATCTTGGAAATTTAACTTGTGTCAATTGTGTCGAACACATTTCATATCAGTTTATGTCGATTATGTTGCATATTTCATGTCAACTTGTGTTGTTGATGTCGCATGCTTTTTGTCAATTATGTTAATCAACTTATGTTTTAGTCGATTGTGTTTTTTGATTGTGGGTTGATATTGGATACACCAATGTGCAAGAAGATCATCATGTAACTGATGATACAGGAGGTGATAGTCATTTCTCTGAAGAAGAAAAGAAAAAAAATGGTCGTCATTTCAATTCTTGCATAACGATTTATTTTCAAGATTGATTGTGTGTTCTTGTGACAAGATGTTGTAGAAAGTTTGATGTCCATTCAGTGAGAATTCGATGAAATTCAAAGTGATTTGTAGCCATTGTAGAACAAGCTGGTTTCTTGTGTTGACACCAAGAGTTCACTCATATTGCAAGCTTAATTTGGATAAGAGGATTTCTAAGAAGAAGCTTGTATGCCTTTGTTGCAAGAGAGACTTCATTCTAAGTGGGAAGGCTAATAGTTTTCCAATAACAGAGAGGTTGATGTGGTACAGTTGGTTATGTATCAGTCAATATAAATCAACAATGTTGAGTTGGTTCAGTAACAACCATAGAATAGTGGTTGAGAGATGTAGCCAGCTACGATACAGGACATGTCAAGAAATATTTGTCAAGTAAAATAAGTTGATATAACTTAAAAGAAAAAGAGTGTTGAAGCTCAAGAACATAATTATCAGCTTTTGTGGTTCCAAAAGCTCGTGAGTGGGAAGGTGTGATCAGAATTTGGATCAGGGCCTAAAATTAGCTAAAATTTCAAAGTGCTCAAAAATCCTTCAAACTAATATGAGAGTGTAGATCTCATCACCACGATTCCAACGCAACTCGTTTCATAAAATTCCGTGTTCGTATGATTGAGTTATGGCATGTTGTTCGATTTCCAAAATAGGTTCAGAACTGGATCGACCAGTAGAGTGGGATCTGAATTGGTGGCTATGATGGATTCTTGAACTCTACATATAGAATCGGGGACTACACATCTACAGAAATTTTTTAGGTGGAATAGATGACCGTGATCCAATCAACAGTGAGGGCTAAATGGTGGTGGTTTGATTGCAAAAGTAGCAGTGGGAGATCAACGGGAGAGATCTCTCTAATTGATATCCCACTACTTCTTTTGTGATCTAATCACCATCGTTTATCCCTCGCTGTTAATTGGATCATGACCATCTATTTCACCTAAAACATTTCCGCAGCTGCGTAGTCCCCAATTCTCTATGCAGAGTTCAAGACTCCATGACAACCACCAATTGATATCCCACTCTGTTGGTCGATCTGCTTCTTATCCTGTTTTGGAAAGTGAACGACAATCTATAACTCAATCATACAAACTTATAATTTGATGAAATGTGTTGCGTGGAATTCTGGTGATGAGCTCTACGCTCTTGTTTTAGTTTGAATAATTTTTTAGCTCTTTGAAATTTTAGCTAATTTTAGGCCCTGATCCAAATTCTGATCATCCCTAAATTTGTAAAGAAAATTTTGAAGAGAAA
The DNA here is from genome assembly GCA_034641835.2 of Pinus albicaulis. Lineage (NCBI taxonomy): Eukaryota > Viridiplantae > Streptophyta > Pinopsida > Pinales > Pinaceae > Pinus > Pinus albicaulis. The sequence goes on along the minus strand of CM076583.1, from coordinate 346,504,263 downwards.
TGGTTGACAAATTGAAGATTACTCTCTTTAAGGTCTATATCAATAGATACAAATAACTATTTTGGATGCATGCATAAATTACAAGGATTTTAAATAACTTAAGAATAATTTTAAATTCGTCAACCAACTTCAACTCAAGCAATTTAGAGAAACTTATGGTTATGTTTATTTTAAGCCAAAGCCAAAGAATTAATATTGTCCTAGTCATTGTTCATGCATTATAGGAAAAAGAAATAAAAGGCCATTCTCCAAGCCTTAAAATCCTTTCAAGAGAAAATTTCCATTTAAGAAAGGAACTAGTCTAGGGAGAACAAGTAAATGTTACATTTGTGGCAAGACAGGGAATTGGGAAAATAATTATCCTTAGAAAAAAACAAGGTGAGGCATCAGAATATTAGAATTTTTTTCATCACACATTGACCGATCAAAATTTTATATTTGTTATAATTCTAATATAGAAATTGTATATAGTATTGGCTATTCTGATTATTACTTTGTTATTCAATAATCATTCCCTAAACATTCCACATTAGAATTTGATCTAGATACTGACTTCTTATGTATAAAAATGTTAATGATGCCCTCTGATGGTATTTCCTTTGAAATTACTTAACTCCACATACAATTAGCCAATAAAAATGTCTATGATATTCATGAGTGAAGACATTTCTCTACTAAAATTGATCATCTCACTTCCCAATGCCCTTATAATATTTTACATCATCTATTTATCTCTCATTATTACTCTAACCTGAAATGGATATTCCTACTTCTTCGAGCCAAGACTTCATTCCTAAGTACTCCAAATATTCCTCCCAAACAAGAACCTAACACCTATCAATCAAATCAATATAAAAAAGGAAGCAAAGGTAGCACCAAAAAAACCAAATGCATCAATAGATAAAGGAGAAACATTGTGCATTGAAAATTTCTCAAAAGGGATTATAAAAGACAAAGACATATAAAAAATATTGTAATCATAAGAAAGGGCATCATCAAATGAAGAATTATCACAAAAAAAATTCAAAGAAAAGCCTAAAGTTGAATCCCAATAAGAAAGTAAAGAACCAAGGAAAGTTGAATCTCAATAGGAAACTAGGGAACCAAGGCAAGGGATGAATGAGTGTGCTTCCTTACAATAGGAAATAAAGGGAATCAAATATTGAGTTATTATTGCCGTAGAAATCAAGCCCATAAAATACAAATCCTACATCAAATAAACAAAATGACTATGGTTTCTTATGTAAATTCGAGAGCAACCCCATATTACTACTCAAAACTAATACAAACAAAGGTACAGGATATTAATGGAGATTACTTCTATATGTTTACTAAACATTTCCCAATATGTTAATGGATTAAAATGCATTGTAAAGTTTTATCATTACAATATTGATCCAAATATTCTTCTTGGTTAAGATTTTGTGAAAACAAATTTTCCCTTCACTCTAGAAAAAATGAAATCATAATAATGATTGGAGCTATTTTCAGAAAAGTACCGTAACACCCTTGCAAAACCATTGGCATTCACAATTTTTGTGGAACTATTTTAATTATCATGTAGTTACCGTGAATTAAGAATCAATTGGTTTTCATGAAACTAATTCATGAGTTTGTTAGGGTTACAATTTAGTTAGAAACTAACTTATCATCTCTTTCAAGAAAATGGTTACACGTATTTTATTATAGAGGCATATGATTGTTTTTGGGGGTACTCTGTGGGTGGAGAGGAGAACAAAGTCGATTCTTGGAAAATGTTGGTTAACCATTAATGTAGTTGTGTTGAACCAGGTAGTGGAATGAGATTATATTCAATTATTATGGATCTTCTAATTAATTATTAATGGAGTCACATATCTTCATCCACAAATAACTTTGCAGAGGCGCAAACAAATCCATAGTACTATTGGGACAGTCAGTTCGAACAATAATTCTATGGATTTACTCCTATGCACAAAGTAATAAATATAGAATTGTTGCTGCATTCTTTCAAATAATTGTTGACAAGGTATGCGAGGTTCATGGATCTATATTTCTGCATGGGAGTTGTAAAATAAATGGTTTGTGTATATAGGATTCTCAAAGGCCTTCCAAATTCTCATGAAAGAAGATAGCAACATTACATCAAGCGAAGATAACAATGAAAATTTAAGTGGCATAGCGAGATAAGTATCTTTGTTTATTTTTCTATTCTTTTAAAGAGTTCTTGAAAAAGAATACATGGAAACTTTGCAAATAAGAAGACAAAGAAACAATGAAAAGACTCAATATTAGTCATATTTATTGTAAAGTACATGCAGTTAGAATGGTTATTATGTTTAGTTTTTTTCTTTTGAGAACCAAGAACATGTATTTGCACGAATGAAAATAATAGATAATAAGTCAAATTTCTTGAAAAATAAATGATAAGAAATCCAAGATTATTTTCATGAAAATGAAATGAGAATAAATCCAAGTTCATTTCTTCAAAATAAATATAGATTAAAGAGGATAACTCCTGAAATATTTTCATGTGATAATAGTTAATAATTCAAAGTTCTTGAAAAATAAATGATAAGAAATCCAAGATTATTTTCATGAAAATGAAATGAGAATAAATCCAAGTTCTTTTCTTCAAAATAAATATAGATTAAAGAGGTTAACTCCTGAAATATTTTCATGTATGGTAAAGAAGAAAAGAGAAAACTTTTCTCAGATTAATATCCTTGGAAGAGTTTTTTTGTGAATATGTATATATACATTAACCATGTTGTGAATATGTATATATAGATTACCATGTTGTTTGTAAATACTACTTATTTAATAAATCCATGGATAGTTTACCATAGTGTTGGTAAAGATTAGTTATTTAATAAATCCATAGATAGTTTACCATGGTGTTGGTAAAGATTAGTTATTTAATAAATCTGTGGATAGTTTACCACGGTGTTGGTAAATAGTAATTATTTAATAAATCCATGGACAAAATAACTATTTAGTTATATTTCTTTAGAAGAAAACAATGTGTGATTACTTTTATGTTATCATGATTATGATGTTAGTTTCTTTCGGAAAATATCATGTGTATGCATCCAACATTTGTATTAGATTTTATTGGAAAGAATATACATTTGTATATGGGAAATGATAACAAGTTTTGTTATCCTACATTTATTCTTTGGCAAAGAAGATGAATTACATGTACAAAAAATAAACTAATGTTTTGGTTCCTTGATATATATATATATATATATATATATATATATATATATATATATATATATATATATATATATATATATAATGTTGGTATAACATTTGGAGAATAGGACATGTATTCTTATGCTTTATTCCTTTAGTTTTATGGAAAAGAGACCTTATCTTTGCATACCTATTTTGTTAAATTTCCTTGAAGAGGAATCATAAGGTTGCATGTTCTATTATATTAATTATTCTGTTGGGAAATTAAGTTTAGAAAATTTCTGCATTGTATGCATAGGAACAACATTCATCATGTTAGATTTAGCACCAAAAGAAATAGCTGTAGGGTTGGTTCTTTTGCTAAAATTTAAGTAACACGAATGCACATTGTGTCATTTTCCATTGGAGGACTTCCCAGACAGTTGTAGTGATTTGTCTTGTACGAATGAGAGCGTGTGTGAGAATTGTTATAATAAGGTGGGGATTATTTGACATGAAATGATAATTACTTGCTCACACTAAGGTAGAGATGTTAGAAGAAATCATGCTATGATATTGTATTCACATTTAATGTATGCACATGAATAAGTGTTAAATAATTGCTTAAAGATTGATTATTGATTGATTGAGGCTTTATCTAATCATACTATAAAATCTTGTTGATGACATCAATGACAGGAAGCAATGGTGACTTATGAGAAGGAAATACTATGATTAACATGGTGGTAGGTAAATGATTAATGGTTCATGCATATGAGTGTGATGGTTCATGCAGATGAGTGCAAGCTGCAAGATGACCCATTGTGTTTTGGTACATTGTAGGTACATCCATGCCACCAAGATATGAAGATATGAAGACTAGTGGGTAAATGATATCCTATTTATTGTAATAGATTTAAGATACATATTTGTAAATTTATTTGTAAGATTTATAACGTTGGTTAAGGGATGGTCTCCCTTAAAAGCCATTGAGTGAGGGTTGAACACCCTCATGAGCGTTTAATAATAAAATTGAACATTTGATGGTTTTCACCCTACGGGGTTTCTAGGCTATATTGGTGTTTAATGATGTGATTTATTTTTGTGCCAAGTTGATGATTTTGATTCTGTTCTTGTTGTGATATTCATTAATGTCAAGTATGTGATGACTACAAGAATGATGAAATGAATGCAAGGTTACATCATACAGTTTTATGTTAATGTACCATAATGGAGGTTGTTAATGGTTAAGAAACTTACTATTCTTACACTAAGGTTTGACTATGAACTCGTGAACATTATATGTAATTATAAATAAGAAACATTTAATAGTGATTTGGATTGTTACCATGGGTAACTTGTATAAAAAAAATTTAACTCCTGGAATTTTCATGTGAAGTTATCGGTGTATGTTACAAGTGGTATCAGAGCTAAAGGTTTCAGCACTGACACCTTTGGGATTTGTTAAGAGACAAGAAATTGAGGTATGCTACTAATGGACATCAATTAAGGTATGATTCTATAAATCTACATATTTATTAATATATGATTCTGGAAATCTACATATTTAATGATATATGTAGTAGTCTACTATTGACATGATATGTGTGATTCATGTTTATAACTACATTGAAGAGTAAAAAGTAATAAATTTTGTTGCAAAATGGTTTTCATAATATTGGAATCCTGTTGAGGATAAAAGACAATAAAATCTTTGTTGTACTTATGAACAACCTGAGTACTCACTAGTGAAAGTGAGAAGACAATAAAACCTTTGTTGTATTTATGAACAACCTAAGTACTCACTAGTGAAAGTGAGAGTTGTTTATTAACATGGGGTATATGACATATTACTCATACATTTAGTGATCATAACTAAAGTTACTATGCACTAATTGAAAAAGATGAATGTGTATAGTGATGGTGTGTGAAACTAATGCATGAATGAAAAAGATGAGGAGAGTCCTTATATAAGGTGATACCATGTTTTAAAATTAAATTGAATGAAGCCTTTTAGATGTTAAAAAAATACTTAATGGGTCAAGTAGTGAGACTTGACTATAATGACTAGTTGATTGACTCGTTTTTGAATGAGTCGTCATGGATGCATTAAGATTATTAATGGCATTGAATGACTAGGTTTTAAATGAGTCGTGTCGTGGATGCATTAAGATTATTAATAGCATTGATTAGTTATGAATGACTAACTAATGAAAGTTATATGAACGAATCGATTTTTGACTAAAGCTATTTGAAAGTTGTGAACAATTGATTATGGTATTACTTCATGAGTCATATTGTTGGTAACAGTACACTATTGGAATTGGAAAATCTTGGACTGTTACTTGTGTGAATGTTGGACTGTTACCAGTGGGATTGTTACCCTAAGCGTTATTGTTATATACACATTAATGGATATGTGTATATAATTGTATGCATGAAACTAAAATTATTTTGAAAGTTAATATTTTTCTAACAATGTATATTTATCATTAGTGTCATTGATGAAAGTAAGCATGGAAACAAGAAAGAGATTAAGCATTGTTAGCTTAATGGAAACATGAAACCTATGAAAGTAAAATATTGCCGTGAAAATTGCAACAGTAATTGATAAAATATCATGTTATAATGTGCATGATTTTTTTATTTGGGAAATAATAACGTATAATGCATGTATGTTATTCATGTTCCCTATTAATATAGAAATCATTGGACCCAGGTGGAGGGCCAAGTATGATGTATGATGTAGTTAAAGTTTCTTTTTCTTTATGTATAATGTGTACATAGTTCATTATGTAATTTACTATGGGAAACAATTCTAAAAGAGAAATTTAACATGCAAGACAATTGTGAACAATTGTGAAATGATATAAGGCCCGGGTTGATGGTAGTTTCCTACCCAAAGGGGTTGATTGTGCTTACCTGCCCGGATTTCCTCTCTCTAGAGATATATGATCTCAGTAAGGAAGAGAGTTGGCCAAGATGGTGAAGGGGAAAATCATGAGGAAACTCTATTGATTTTGGATCCTATTGGAGGAGGCCCAAAATTCCTCATAGATGCGATGTTGTCAGAGGAATAGGAATTATGTTTCCAAGAAGAATCCATACTAGACCTAGAATGGTCTTTTGTTAAATGACTGTCTAGATGTGAAAATGACTCGATTTGGTTCCGAAAACCAACTCCCATTGGTTGGGAGGAGCATTTTGTCTACCATTGTGGTTCTCATAGTGGAAAAAGTTAAGTAATAAGTTATGTGTTATATTAAAATGATTTTTTATATGATTGTGTAAATATCTGATGTAAATATTAAGAGGAAAGGAGCTTAGCTTTCGGAAAATGAATTACTGAATATATAAGTTCATTTATTTTATTACTACTTTGTTTGAATGTCTTAGCAGAAGCTAGGATATGCCTATGGTGCATTGATGGACAATTGTTATGATTAGAGAGCTAGGTGCTCTCTGAGTAATTTTTGAAGTACTTTGTGGATGTATTTAGCAGGAGCTAAGACAGAGTGCACGTGAGGCATTGATTAGAGGATTTCTGCTCTCTGAGTACTTGTGGAAGTACTCTGATTAAAACATCTCTTGATATTGCATGAATGTTGGATAATTGCAAGTATTTCATTTGATTGAAACTATGTGACTAATGTGATTGAATTTTTTAGTCATACATTACAAGATTTTTCCATGGAGTGTTGATGGGTTGTTCAAATATTCTCAGAGAGCTTGTGTAAGAGCCATCATTACATCCAATGGTAATTGGTAAGTAATGGTAAGTTGGTATAGTATGTTTCTATATTTTTATGAAATTTAAATAATGGATAAGTTGTTAAAAATGGAAATGGAATATTTTTTGAGCTATACATGCTTATGACTATGGATAAAAAAATTCTTGTTTTAATTAATGGAATTTTAGGAAAAGAATGTGTTTCATTGTGAAGGGGAAGGACCCCCTTTGGGTTGTTTATATCATTATATAATTAGTATAAGTTTAATATTCAGCGAGAGAAGCACACCAAGGATGGTGTTCTCTTAAGGGGGGAGTATGTAACACCCCTCCAAAACCGTTGGAATTCACAATTTTTGTGGAACTATTTTAATTATCATGTAGTTACCGTGAATTAAGAATCGACTGGTTTTCAAGAAACTAATTAATGAGTTTGTTAGGGTTATGATTTAGTTAGAAACTAACCTATCATCTCTTTCAAGAAAATGGTTACACGTATTTGATCACAGAGGAATACAATTATTTTTGGGGGGTACTCTCTGGGCGGAAAGGAGAAGAAATTCGATTCTCCAAAAATGATGGTTAATCATTAATGAAGTTGTGTCGAACTAGGCGGTGGTGTGAGATTCTATTCACTTATTTTGGATCTACTAATTAATTATTACTGGAGTCATGTCTCTTCATCCACAAATAACTTTGTAGAGGCACAAAGAAATCCATTGTACTCTTGGAACAATCATTTCTAACAATAACAGTCAGTTCGAACAATAATGCTATGGCCTGACTCCCATGCACAGAGTAATAAATATGGCATTGTTGCTGCATTATTTCAAAGAATTGTTGATAAGGTATGCGAGGTTCATGGCTATATTTCTGTTTGTGAGTTGTAAAAGAAATGGTTTGTGTATATAGGCTTCTAAAAGGCATTCCAAATTATCATGAAAGAAGATAGCAACATTACAGCAAGAAAATATAGCAATGAAAATTGAAGTGGCATAGCGAGATAAGTATCTTTGTTTATTTTGCTAGTCTTTTAAGGAGTTCTTGAAAAAGAATACATGGAAACCTTGCACATAAGAAGACAAAGAAACCATGAAAAGACTAGATATTGGGATATTGGTTAGATTTCTTGGAAATTACATGCATTTGAATGGTTATTATGTTTAGTTTTTTTTCTTTTGAGAACGAAGAACATGTATGTGCACAAATGAAAAAAATAGTTAATAAGTCAAAGTTCTTGAAAAATAAATGATAAGAAATCCAAGTTTATTTTCTTGAAAATGAAATGAGAAGAAATCCAAGTTCTTTTCTTGAAATTAAATATAGATTAAAGAGGGTAACTCCTAAAATATTTTCATGTGTGGTAAAGAAGAAAAGAGAAAAGATCTCTCAGATTAATATTCTTGGAAGATTTTTTTGTGAATATGTATCTATACATTAACGATGCTATATATATATATATATATATATATATATATATATATATATATACATTAACCATGATATGAATATGTATATGTACATTAACCATGTTGTGAATATGTATATATAGATTAGCATGGTGTTTGTAAATACTAGTTATTTAATAAATCCTGTTATATTTCCTCGAAGAGGAATCATGAGGTTGCATGCTCTATTATATTAAGTATTCTGTTGGGAAATTGAGTTTAGAATTTTTATGCATTGTATGCATAGGAACAACATTCATAATGTTAGATTTAGCACCAAAAAAAATATCTCAAGGCTTGGTTCTTTTGCTAAAATTTAAGTAACACAAATGCACATTGTGTCATTTTCCATTGGAGGGCTTCCTGGACAGTTCTAGTGATTTGTCTTGTACGAATGACAGCGTGCGTGAGAATTGTCATAATAAGGTGGGGATTATTTGACATGAATTGATAATTACTTGTTCACACTAAGGTAGAGATGTTAGAAGAAAGCATGTTCTGATATTGTATTCAAATTTCATGTATGCACATGAATAAGTTTTAAAGAATCACTTAAATATTGGTTATTGATTGATTGTTGATGACATCAATAAGAGGAAGTGACGGTGATTTATGAGAAGGAAATACTATGCTTAACATGGTGGTAGGTAAATGACTAATGGTTCATGCAAATGAATGCGATGGTTCATGCAGATGAGTGCGAGCTGCAGGACGACCCATTGCACGTTGGTAAGTTGTAGGTGCATCCATGCCACCAAGACATGAAGATATGAAGACTAGTGGGTAAATGATATCATATTTATTTTAATGGCTTTAAGCTAGATATTTGTAAATTTATTTGTAATATTTATAACGATGGTTAAGGGATGGTCTCCCTTATATGCCATTGAGTGAGGGCTAAACACCCTCACAAGCATTTAATAATAAAATTAAACTTTTGCTAGTTTTCACCCTAATAGGTTTCCAAGGTATATTGGTGTTCAATGATGTGATTGATTTTTGTGCCAAGTTGTGATGTTCGTTAATGTCAAGTATGTGACGACTACAAGAATGATGAAATGAATGCAAGGTTACATCATACAGTTCTATGTTAATGTACCATAATAGAGGTTGTTAACGATTAAGAAACTTATTATTCTTACACTAAGGTTTCACTATAAACTGGTGAACATTCTATGTAATGATGAGTAAAAAACATTTAATAGTGATTTAGATAATTACCGTGAATAGCTTGTATAATTTTTTTTTAACCCCTAACATTTCTAAGTACCTAGTAAAAATACTTACCAAATTAGAATTCTTGATATTGATATCTACATTGATGAACTAGAGAAATCATTCGATAAAATATCAAAAATAAAAAAGAAATAGAATTGAGAATGATATCATGTTATCTTAAATTATTGTAAAAATAAAAGAAAATTGCACATATGAAATCCATAATACTTTCTGAACGAGAGAGAAATATTTCATGTATTTTCCATACCCAAATATTGTAAAGAGGCTTCACATAAAGGAATTGTCATTCCAATGTCATGATACGAACAGTATTACTACAGGCAAAAACCTGCGGGCCTCCCCAACCTTCTATGTTAACAAGCATTTAGAAGAGAAATGAGGTAAGGCAAGATTGGTCATAAATTTCAAAAAATTAAATAAATCATCGTTACCACTCACGTATCCAATACCTAATAAAGAACTACTACTTCAAAAGATCCAAGGCTCTAATTTATTAGAAAATTTTATCTGAAGAGTGGATTTTGGCAAGTGGGAATAAAACGCACAGATATATTGACCATTTTTATAGTTTTCCATGGCCAGTATAACTTACAAGTTATTCTTTCTGGTCTTGAAAATACGCTGAATTGCATAAAAGGAGAGAAGATATTTTCAGTTATTTATAATTCATTATTTTGAAAAGAATTACTAAAAGGTTTAGTAACATCTATTAGCTCTCTTTCATAAAAGTATGACAATTTTAATAAAATTATGATTATATTGGTTAGTTAGAATAAGAAGAGATATTTGTCTTAAAAATAACTTAGAAATTGAATAGTTTTGATTAACTCAATGCTATAGAAGCGGAAATAACTTAGAAATTGAATAGTTTTGATTAACTCAATGCTATAGAAGCGGAAACAAGAGTCGTAATAATTATTCCTATCTTGAAAAACCACAATTAGAGTTTTTTTAGAAAAGATTATTTTTATGAAAAACAAGAAAATTGAAATAATTTCTGGGACTTGAATAACTTTGATTACTTAATACTATAGAAGCATAAGCAAAGTTATAATAATTATTCTCATCTTAAAAAACCACAATTACAAAATTATTCCCATCTTAAAAAACCAAAGAAAAAAAAATCGAAATAGTTCTAAGCCACATCTAAGTCAACAAATAATTCAATTCAAATAGTATTTAATGTTAATATTCCATAAAAAAAAATTGTCAATATGTGAATGTTTTCGTTAAAATATTCCATAAAACAAATCACGTCAACTGAAAATGGAAATCATATCTAAATAGGTTAAACTTGTAGTACATCTCAATAGGTTAGAAAAGAAATTTCAAATAATATTGCCTCTTTATTAACTTTTAGATTCATGATTGTGTGTTTTTAAAATTTCTATACAAAATTTAGTTTATATAATTCAATTTTTTAAATTTATTTATAATTTTATAAAAAATGATAGATAACATTATATTTATTATTAAATTTTTTTTTAAAAAAAAATAGAAACTATATATCTTCAACTTGTATGATTTCATATATTTTATATAAACAATTTATAGCTTTATTGCATTAAAATTTACAGGGTTAAAGAGATAAGAAATTTGAAACAACATTGCTTTTTAATTTATTTTCCAATGGATATCTATATTTAGTAGGATTTTATATTTGTTTGGAGAAATTATTATTTTAAGTTTTTGTAAGGAATTTTTATTTTATTATATTAGGTTTTTAAAATTTGATTTACAAATTTTTAAATGAATTTTAATTCATTAAAATTGGATAAATTTTAAAAATAATAATAATATTTCAAATATATATATAATTTATTATCAGAAAAATACATAAATTAGTTGAAAAAGTTTTTTAAGGAATTAATATTGGAAAAACACTTAATAAAATGATTTAAACAGGATTTCATCACTTAATGGACTAATTAAAATTATGATTGAATGTGTTCTTCAAGATTGATGTGTATTTTTAAATATTTTTAACACTATGTTCAACTATCTATCTATCTATATACAATTATTAAAATAAATGAACATTTTAATAATAATGTACCAAGTTTAAAGATATGAACAAAATCAATTTAAAAAAATTTAACTCTAATAATAATGTAAATTTTAACCTAATCTAAATTTAAAAATAAATGAGAATGAATAAAAACATACAAAATGTATAGCAACTTTTTATTACTATAAAAAGTAAAAAGTTCACACTACATTACATAACAAAATTAAAATGACAGGATGCATTTCTCCTTATTACACTACTTGGCCATCTCCCAGCCCAGGACCCATCAAGCTGAAGAGAAGATGAGGAAATTACACGTCCCTGCACTCATCAAAGTTAGCACTGGCAAGGGTGATCCCACCGACCTGTTCGGAATTCTTATAGTAGAAAGAATATTTGTCTCCACCTGGTGCAAAGGTTTTGGGCACATTTACAATTTCATTTCCAAGAACGTATCCAGAAACCTGAAGGCTCACACCCTTAGCATTACAATATTTACACCGGTTTTCCACGATAATCGTATAGTGGTATAAATTATCAGCTCCTTTGCTGCTGCCACTTCCAGCAGCCTCAACAAAAGTTGTCACAATATCTTTCAACTCGCATTTCCCTTTAACACCACCAGCACCGGCTGGTTCAACATCGACGGAAGGTGTCACAACTCAACGGGTCAGTGAATTCAAACCTTGGATTAATTGCAAATTCACTGGATGAACCAAAGCCCCACCTAAGACTACGTTATATAGTATCTCAAACGAATATTAACATTCATAATTATTCTAAATGATCAGTTAAAATGCACAACCCTATGCATGAAATTATTACCTGATGCAGGTAGTGTTTGTACCAGAGCAGTTCCAGTGACCAGCAGAAGCAAAACCGCTAGTTGAGATGTTATATTAGCAAAGCGAAAATCCATCTCTAAGGCTGTGTTGCTCAGTGATATTTCTTCAATCCGAGATGTATTAAATTTCTTCGCAGGACCTGCTGGAGAGCTATATCACACAGTATTTTGATACAGGATTGCGTTCGTCTTCTCTACTTATATAGGAAACCAAAGGAACAACTAATTTTGACCCCTTCTTTGGCTTTTATTTTAATATGTATCATATATAACAATTGTTTTATTTACAGTTAATGAAATAACTATTTTTAATAATATTTAAATAGAGCGAGTGTAGATGTTTACAATGCCTTCCTAATCAAACTGTTTTGACCAAATCTTCTGGATCAAAACCGTTGGGGGTGATTTTTGATCTTGTCTTGGGTGGATTTTCTTCTTTTTATCACAAAACAAAGAATTTGTATAAACTAACCTACTAGTGGTTGATTTTAAAAATTCTTTAGATATTTAACTTGATTTAATACAATATATTATTAATTAAACATTTAAAGGTTTACGTTTCAATTTTCATACCATGTAGATTTATTTTCTTAAATAAATGAAGTTCAAATTTTTATTGGTTATATCAACATTTTTTTAATTAATTTATTATTTAATTAATTTTTTTAGTATTAATCACATTATTAAGTTTTGGTTTTTTTGGGACGATGAACCATATTAGTTGATTAGAAATTTTGACCAAATTTTAATGATGTGATTAATCAGAAAATATTTATTTACTATATGGATCACATAAGTCTTAGATCTAGCACATAATTAATAATAAGCTAACATTCCCTTTTACATTTGGTTTGATATATTTTTCTTTTGTCATATTTTTTTTGAAAATTGTGTAGATGTTTACTTTATTAGACATTTCTATGGATCACAAAAGTCTTAGATCTAGCACTTAATTAATATTAAGCTAACATTCGCTTTTACATTTGGTTTCATATGTTTTTATTTTGTCAATTTTTTTTTAAATTGTGTAGATGTTTACCTTATTAGACATTTATGGTAGACATCCACCCATCACTAAGACTAGAAAGAAAAACAAAAATTATTTCTATCTTAACTTCGAATATATTAGAGGAATTAGATCTCTTTCACTTTGTTCGATCTCACTGGACACTTGCTAGATCTGAATGTTGCAAGATCTAAATGTCACTAGTTTAATGGTTGATTATAATTACATATAATAATAATAATTACTTATAATTACTATTTAGTAATTTAACCAGGTCAAAATGCTAAACAGGACATTAATAACAACTTCTCTACCGTATTTAGGTAATCTATAGGGGCAAACATACTCCTAGCTAACAACTTTTAGGTAATTGTGTCATGGAAAAAACAATTTTTGGGTAATTGTGACACAATGTGATTTTATATCCTTAGATAACCCAAGGTTGAAGTATTATTGAGAAGTTTTAATTTCATTATGTCCAATACCATGACATAAAAAATACCATGGACCCATAAAACTTAAGCCATCAATGGTAAATCTTTCAATGGAAAAATCTTTAAATTACTTTATTAATATAAATAATAATGACAATAATTTATCTTATTTGTTACTATCAAATTGATAAAAAAAAATTATGTTATTTAATAAGGACATTGAAATCGTTTATTTATGGCTTACACTGATTTTTTTAATTGATATATTTTTGTTTTAAATATTGTATGTTAGCTCAACATAAAATGAATTACACACCATATAAATATAAATGATATTATTTTTCACACCTCATCTCTGACTTCGATGTTAAGTGGTAAAATAATTACATATTTTTGGTATACTAAAATATATTTTCTTTTTTATTTTCAATCATTTTATCTCTATATAATTTTAATATAAAATTAAGGTCAAAATTGAAATACTATAGCTATAAGCTTCCAAATAAGTAAATTATAAAGCATGTCAATCCTGTTATGCACATAATAACTATGTTGAACCCACCTTTTTCACTTAATGACTCAGTTTCCTAGCTAAAAGGGTTCTTAGAAGAGTTCAACGTGGTGTTCATATTTTATATTCCTTAACATATTTATTGTGAAGGATTTGAATAGATATTGAAAAAAGCAAAGAGATCAAACACCCGAGATAAACATTTTTGGGACTTGTTCCGTATAGCAGTAGTTCGTCAATTCGACTAGATAATAGCATGTAATTCTCATTCCAATTGTTGTGAGGTGGACTAAGAGAAATATCCCCTTTTCTACAACTTTTTTGAGGAAAATGAAACCCTCCTTTCACCCCCACACTTTATGTGCAAGTAAGAGGCTCAAATCCCGGGATATAGAGAAAAGAGTGGAGAATAAAAATAAATATTATATTTGCTCTTAGCTTGTTTTTTTTAACACATCTACTTCTCTTAACTACTAGGTGATGTCATTATCATGGTGCAGTTAGACGAATGTGGTTATATATATATATATATATATATATTATTTTTTCTTTTTCTTTTTGGAAACGTTAACCTACTTCTAAAGATAATAGTTTTCAGTGAGAAATGATCATGGGAAATTAGGAACCAGTTTTCTAAATGTACCAATATTTCATATCCTTTTCTCCTTGCAAAATAAAACTCACCTATATCATGTCTAAGTTTCTCCGCTTGAGGTCTCCTTATCTCCCCTTCTTCAAATCCCTCCCTTTGTAAGAACAAATGAACTTCCTCCAAATAAATTTCTTGATCTCGGTCATTGAAAGGAATTTACTATCATAAATAGAGATGGATGTATTTAAACTAATTCCAAAAAAATACACATTGCTCTCAACTGTAGAACAATATTAGTAAACTTCTACCAAATATCATTGTGCCATCAACAACTTTGATGATTGCATTTCTCGTAGAAAGACACACTTCAATGTCTAAAAATTCATTTATACAAGAGGCCTCAAGGAATATTAAGGTACCCTAATACATGTTACGTTGCATATTTCATGCTCATTATACAATTGTAGGAATTTCAGAGAAGACGAACTAATCACAAAAGAAAAGTACGAGTAAACATACCAAGGTAATGACTTTTGGAGACACAAATATTTGTAACTTATGGCCAAAGTAGCCTACAAAAGTAATGTGGTAATTTTCAAGTCAACAAGCCATCTTGGTTCTTTTAGCACAAAGAGAATGTAGGTGTAGGCTAGTCAAGGATCCTAATCTCACGCAGATAACATCCATTTATTGGAATTTATAGACTTATGACAAGAGTTTCTCTGACATAATATCTACAAAAATAATCCTCACAAATTGCAAGTGCCTAGTCACTCAAGATTATAGGATAATTTCTAGGCATGTCTTACTCTCATGTTTTGCAAGGAAGGATTCAGACTATGATCATATTTCTTGAAAATGGTAATGATAATTTCGAGGCACTAAAATTTCAAATGGTAATAGCGGTTCATTGTAAGCCCATCTGTTCATATCTAAAATCACCTTTATGCCTAGCTACGTTAAGTTATCATGCCTACTATTTCTCGAGGCCTATCCTACAAAACTCCCTCTTAGACCACCCTAATATTGCAACGTTGGATTAGTTATATTGAACTTGGCACCGACCATCATCTCTTTATGGAGAGCAGAGCAATGGTTCTCAATCATTCTTACTATGATGAGTATATGGAACCATACTATTAGTGAATATCGACTTCTACGATGTTCATTTTCTTTGAAATAACCACGGATAGGAGATAGATTTTAGGAAAATTCAACAACAATACAATGGTAAATGTGCCACTTAAGGGAAGGTGAGATATAAAACACATAAATGATTGACAAGAGAATCAATTGATAGCTAACATATACTATAAAGTTTACTCTTTACTAAGAGAATAATGTATTCTATTCTATGTATGCTATGAGTTCTTTAATGCAAAGTAAATCCCAATCTGTAGTTGAAGATAACCCAACATAAAAATGCATTAGCATTTAAAATAAATTGTTGAAGATATTTTGTTCAAATTTCCATAGTAACTTGCAATTGTTTTTGTACTTGACATGGCATTTTTAGTATGGTGACTTGGGAGTGGACCTACACTCAATTTTATGAGTTTAGTGGACTGAGTTTCCTTTAGGATTAAAATTTATATCTGCGGTAAGAGAGCCTTTGTCACAAGTTTTTCCACTAGATTTTATGACAATGATAGTCTATTATAATTGATAAAGTTCAGTTCACTGCTTTTGTATGTAGAGTCCAGTATTCTTATTATAAACTATATCACCTGCATACTATTGTAATTAGTTTATCCTCTCTTGTAAGTTTCATAACAATGCTCCAGTAAATTAATCATGTTATTATGACTATAGCTATTGTTAAACTAATGTCTATAATGATAAAATCTAGTTGCATATGCATATTTTCCTAATGAATATGTAACAAACCCAGGTTAAAAGTTCATTCAATAAAAGTTAATAAAGTAAAAATAAGACCACGGTAAGGGACACGTGTTTGGAGTTGACCATTGGGAAAAGTTATCCTAGTGGCCATCACTGGATGTGTTTATGGTTAAGGGAAACCAGCAAAGGAAATGGTTAAGGAATTAAAGAGGAAAAAGTTATTTTTGGCACATTTATCTATGAAAATAAAAGAAAATATGAGGAAATGAAGGTAAAAGGTCACAGGTTGCAAGTGAGGAGGAAATTGAAGAAAAATAATGGAAAATGAAGAAAATAAAGGCCTAATTGATAAAAAGAATTATGAGTATCAACTCATAGCTTTTTTCAGTTCAGTTTTAGATCTCTCTTGTTATTCTCTCTCACTTTCATGCTGCTCTTGGATACTTAGAGGTTTCCTGGATCATTTCAGCATTCAACCAAGAATGAGGAAAATAAGAAAAGGAAATGAAAGGAAAGAAAATATAAAACAAGGAAGAGAAGGATCTATAAACTTCAACAGGAATACTTACAAGTAACATATCGTATGTGTGATTTCCTAGCTCGACATGCATTACTTATGTATGTTGGTATTTAGTTCTCTTATTGTTAGTGGAATGATTTTTTTTGGGTTTTGACTATAGTTTTTGGCCTTGCCTTTACTTTTTCTGAGTAGCCATGGTGTGTTGGGATTTTATCTTTGTTTTGAGCTTTGGATTTTCTAGATGGATTTCAGAATGTAGGGCAAAGGTGGTCTCAGAAATTTCCGAAAGGCCTAGGATTTACTTGACTGGTTTTGGCAGGATACATGGTAAAATATAATGGTGGTGTCTCATTTTAGGGGCAAGTGATCCGCGATTTTATTGTGCTAAGGCCTGAGAGATAGAGAGACAAAAAACTCCTCAAGGATAGTGATGGATTTCCGGAGGTATTCCAAGCTCGGTTAAATTTTTTGATCGGGGTATCGATTTAGGTGTGATCACGGTATGTTGAGGGTGGAGTTGGTCTAACCTCTGGATTCCCTTAGTTGTCTTTGGATTGGTTTATCCATGATATACCCCATTCATGCTTGGAATATGGCATGACGATGAATGGAGGAAGAGATATTTCACTCAACCATGTTTATAGTCAGGTGGTACGTGGAAGTCCCAAACTTGGTCGAATATTTCCTATGTTTAATAAAAGATAAGTTCTCTTGATTTTTTACTTATTAATGTGTGGCTTTAATGGTTGTTATCTCCCTATTATTTACATGGTATTATGCTGGTTATAGGAATGGTTATATGACTGGCTCAAGTCATGGTTATTTCATGTATTTACTGGTAAATGTTAAAATAATGGATGAAAGAACTAATTGACGTTATATCAGTTAAAGGAAGAGGGTGGTAATGCTTCTTATCACATCCCTTAAGAGTTTTCAATCCTTCACACTCTGTCTTGTGTCCTAGCCCTATCAATTTCATTGATTCCATGTGTTTGACATAATTTCAATCCCAGTTGGGGATGGTCAGGCCTAGTCATCATGTAATGTTTTGGGTCATTGGCATTTTTTATGTGTTTGATGCATTCTGAAAAGTACAAGAAGTTATGGGAAGTGTACGGGATTTTGGGATTAAAAGGTGCCATAAATCTTGTGAACATTGGCACGCGTCTATTGATAGAGTCCCTCATGACATAAATGGCTATGCTATGGTTGCGTCTGGAGACTCCCAGATGCACCCTTTCCCATATCAAGGGAGTGTGTGAGGTTTTTATTCATTAAAATTTTGTGTAACTCAGGGAAAATTCGGGTGGCTGAATGGGATAACCTTCGGAGGTCCCATACTAGGTATAGGGGGTTTGTGTTATAGTTTTCCACGTCAATTCCATTTCCTTAAACTCACCAAAGAGGTTGAGTATACTCTTAACTTCCCTAATCTCATGTTTTCCCTGGTTGGATAGTTACTTGGGTAGATATGACGGGAGGTGTACATTAAAGGTGGTGTCATAGCCATGTTGCACTCTCCTTGAGAAAAATTTTAAGTTTTCAATTTTATTGTTGTCATGCATTCATGTCGATTGTGTATGTGTTTCTCATTGTTGTGGTCTATGTGCGTGTTGCATCTTCATAGTGTTGTTCATGATGGGAGTGATGTTGCCATGGAAGTTTCAATGGTGTTGTTGTAATGTGTTGTCATTAGCATATGATTGGTTATACATAGTACGTGCTTATATGTTGCCAATTTTTCATTGGTGTGGTCGAGGTTATCATGCATGAGGTCATGGTGTATTGTTATATGGCCATGCATTAATGATTGGAATCTAGCTAGAATGATGTCTATATGTTGTTATGATTATGTATCTACATGTATTATGATGATTGGTTGATCTTACAAATGATATATCCTTCCCGAATTATGCTAAGGTATGTTGGTTTATTGTGATTTGGTTTAAGCTAACATGATATACCTTACAAGAAGAAATCAAAGATGGCTAGCAAGATGGTAGTCTATGGAGATTCTCCCTATGAATCAAATGAACAACATGGTGCTGGGAATTCTTCTCATTTAGCATATAAAAAAATATGTTTGAAGGAATAAATAAGGAGTTTTAAAGCATATAATGACATAATTGTACATCCAAAGGAAAAATAAGCAGAAGTAAATGTAGTAATCCTTCAGAATTTCTCATATTTTGAGTGACAAGGACCACCTCAGATTATCTATGCAGATTGGGAAGCGACTAATGGAGAATATGGAAGTAGATCTCTTGGTGGTTACATGTTGGATAGAGATGAAATGATTAGATATGGTAGGTTCTTGGAAATTTCAGATAGCAGAGGTGACAGACACAAGTACTACTCTAGTTCTAGTTCTGATAGGCATTATGATTGTCATTGTTTTCATCCTTACAGGAGGAGTGATGGGGAATATTTTTCGGATGAGTTTAAGAAATGAAAGCCACATACCTTTGAAGGAGATATGAAGAAATCACAGGATGCAGAGGCATGGTTAATTGGTATGAGGAAATTCTTCAAGTTTCATGATTACTCAAAAAACATGAAATCCATAATAGCTACATTCAACATCAAAGCTAAAGAAAAAATCAGGTGGGAAGATACGTAGAATGTCAAGGGTATTTATGAGGAGGAACTAACTTGGAGTGAGTTTGAGAGGTTATTTCAGAAGAAGTATATACCGCAGAGGTACTATCATTCTAGAGCTAAGGAGATTTATCAGTTGTAAATGTGTTCCATGACAGATGATGAGTAGACTAGAAGGTTCTTGGATTTTTTGAGATATGTGCCTTACCTCAAAGAGGATAAGGCCATGGTTCATATATTCATCAGTGGGATGCTAGTATCATATTGAGACTAGATCGAGTTTTATGAGCCTAGATCATTGGAAGAAGCCATTCAAAATTTGAAGCATTTTTATCATAACACAAAGTTGAGCCTAAGTGTGATTTGAAACGAAATGAGAAAGTTAATGGAAGATGGCCACAAAAGTGGGAAATACCACAACATGGAGGTGAGAAAGAAAATTTGGTTCCTTACAAGAGGTTTAATACAACTGGGAAAATACTTGGAGAGAAGTAGACTAGAGGAAATTTTAGAGCACCATTGCAGTGTTCGATATGTGGCAAGGATAATCGTAAGAGGGGTTTTCCAAACTATTAAGGTGGTAGACCCCAGATCTATAGTGCACAAGAGGTGAAGATAGTTTGGGATTTTCTCCATAGCATTCCTTTGATTTATGCAGTTGGGGAAAGTAGGAAGGAAGATCATTAGGCATCTATCATCGAGATAGATGGTATGCTTTGTGTAGAAAATCTAACCATGGGATTCAATATCATCTTATAATGTACTAAAACAAGATACTGAATCCTTCTACAATTTGTGGAAACAAAACACGATCGCACAATAACATAACAATTAAGAGAAAGAAGAAATCAATCACATAACATAAGATGTATATGGGGAAAACATGATGCTTAAAACCCCGCTATCTAATTTTATAAAGTCAAGGATAATGAAACAATACAATGCTTATTATCACCAAAGAACTCGTGCACTCTTCCAACTGTATCACACTCATCAAGGTAAAATTAGACAAATACTTAGCCAATTATCTACCTCTTCTCTGCATGACTTACTCACGCATTCCTTAAGGAATTAAATCCCTATTAAATAGGAAAATCCCTTTCCATGATTGCTCATTCCTTACTAGGCCTCCAATTGATTATATAGCTCACGTATACAATTTTCTAATTATAAAATTGATAGTTATCTAACCTTTAACGTTTCTATCAATTGGGTCTTCCTTGGAACTAAAATTTAACAACTATTTGTAGTGAATTATCAGCTAAATAATTGATCACTCATTGGGAATTAAATAATATTTAATTAAATGGACCTATCTCTATCTCATCACTGAGTTAGACCTAGATAAAATGATTTTAACTCAATTTCTTGAGTTAAGTAATTACAACTGATGCATAATGGAAAATGGACCCCCTTAAATCATGGAATCACTCTACATGCATCCTCTTAGACCCTTAACTCAATTTTCCTAAGCTAACTCAGTCATTTTGACCTATTTAACTAATACAAGCTGTAATGAGATGAAATTACAATTTCTATTCCAATTTAATTAAGGGAAAATTGAATCAGAAGCCTTGCTTTGGGGTGCCATTTCAACACTCCTACGATCCTTTCCCTGTGGAATTTGAATTCACTTCTTAAAAACGCGTTCGTCAAGGTGTCTACATCCTGCTCCTCCATGGGAATGTACTCTAATGACATAATCCTCCTCTAAACACAATCTTTGAGATGGTGATTCTAGATATCAATATGCTTGGACCTGTGTCATGGGGTTCTTGATTAATCGAGAGTTTGATGAAAATTTGGTTATCACAATGTATCACAGCTAGATTCATCTATTGACCAAACAAACCAACAAGTATCTTCATCATCCAGATGGCTTCACATGCTACCTGACTATCCGCCATGTACTCTATCTCTTCTAAACTGCGTGCAACTGATCTATATTTCCTACTATACCATGAAAATATAGCTCATCCTATGTTGAATATGCCTCCCTATGGGCTCTTATGGTTGTATGGACTCCCAACCCAATCTACATCGGTGAAGCCTTGAATATTCACTCCCTATATTAGTCTGTACCATAATCCATACTCTATAGTGCCCCTGATATATTTCAACACATGTCTCCCTGCCTTCCAAAACATCTTGGTTAGCTTAATGATAGCTTGCCTCAACTAATTAACTACATAGAATATGTCGGGTCATGTGTTCAACACGTACTAAGTGAGCCCACAAACTTCCTGTAAACAATGGCATCCACTACCTCGCTCGAAATAAAAACCTCCTTCCTCCAGTATCCTACAAGAGGAGTCTCTGTGGGTTTTCTTCTCTCCACATGGAACTTCCTCATAATTTCCTTGGCATACTTTCCCTGAGATACAAATATCTCCCCATCTCCTTTCCGTATTTCAAATTCAATGAAATAGTCTAAGAGCCCCATGTCCTTCATCTCAAATTCTCTTGCAAGATCATCTTTGCAAGATTTTATGATTCTCTCATCACCTATCAGTATCATATCATAAACATAAAGTACAATAATGAAAATCTTACCATCAACCATGATCAGATATAGGTTTTCATGCAATTCACTCATGTTGAAGCCCAACCACTGAAATAGTTTTCAATCTTGGTGTACCAAGCACAAGGTGTTTTCTTCGACACACAGAGTGCTCTCTTGAGTCTGCACACATGCGACTCCCTATCTAGAGTGTCAAACCCTTCCGACTTATCAATGTATAATTCTTACTCAATAAATCCAATGAGAAAGGTTGTATTTACATCCATCCAATGTATCTTTCATCCCATATGCACTGAGAGTACAAGGATGGATGTAGTGGATGAGTACCTTGCGACTGGTGAAAAAGTATCATCATATTCAATCCCCTCCACCTCAGAGAAGCCTCTACCACAAATATAGACTTGTGTTTCTCCACACTCCCATTTGCTGCCTTATTCAACTTGTAGACCCATATGGATCCTACCACTAACTTCCCCACTGGTATTGGGATGAATTTCCATGCACTGTTCCTGATAATGGAGTCATAATCCTCAACCATAGCATCAAATGACACAAGTTGTTGCACGGCATCCCAAAAATAGGATAGTCTATATCAATACCTTCGCTCATAAGATCCATGTATACAGTGTACCGCTTTTGGGAATGTCTTTTCCTGCGCTATGATGTGGGCGCTCCCACATTATCTATCACATCTAGCAATAATCTGTCATCCTCTCTGGTGTGCTTCCTTCCATCTCTAGTGGATGGATTTGCGTGAGTGGTTTCTATCATTCTCTATTCCTATGCTTGTGGCTTCTCCACATCTTCAGGTTCATCCTTTGCAACTAAGAGCTTCTCAACTGCATGCAATTGATGTTCCCTCTCAAGGGAAGCTCACATGGATTTGTCTTCATCAAAATTCACATCTCTTTTGACCACTGTCATCTGATGTGCTGGGAAGTACACCTGATAGTTGTGAGGCATATCAGTGTACCCCACAAATATCCACAACTTTGTTGTTTGCTCTAGATTCTTCTTCGCATCTTTTGTCACATGGAAATATACAAATGAACCAAAAATTTTAAAATATGAAAAATTTGGTTTCTTACCTAAAAACGATTCCTCTGGGGTACTCATCCCAAGTATCCGATGAGGACTTATGTTTTTGACAAATATTGTTGTATTGCATGCTTCCACCCATATATGAAATAGTAGGCTCTGATCATGCAACATAGCTTGTGTTTCTCCCACAATAGTTCTTTTCTTTAATTCTGGAACCCCATTCTATTGTGGTTTATGAGGTGCAACCAATTCTCTTTGAATTCCTTCTAAGGAAAAAAATTTCTTGAATTCATTAGAGATGTATTCTCCACCATTGTCGCTCCTCAGAGCCTTCACCTTCTTCCCCGTATCTCTTCTCTCGACAAGTGCCTTGAAATAACAAAACTTGGAGAACATCTGATATTTATTCTCCGTTAATAAAATCCAACAATCTCTTGAAAATGTATTGGAAAAAATCACATAATACATGTGCTTGTTTGTGGAAGTTGTTGAGAAAGGTTCACATACGTCTGAGTGAGCTCTCTGAAGGATTTTTTTTGCTTATATTTCCTTATCGTGTAAGGTGGCCTTTGTATACTTCACCATATTACACCTTTTTCATGTGTCTCTCTGTGCAAGTATACCCTTTAGAAGCCCTGTAGAAATCTGGTGCATGATCCTCAAAGCAGTGTCGTGTAGATAGCCCAACCTCCTATGCCATAACTTATTGATGTCTCAACTTTCCACCTTCTCTGCTTTAATTCTCAATGATGTGGAGTAATTTACATCAATTTTTTAGAGGTTATTCAATAAAACCACAATTTTTTTCACCTATCCCATGTCTTTGTGATGAAGGAATGCCCTTCCTTCACTAAAAATCACATCATACCCACGATCTTTGAACATAGCAAAAAAACCAAAATTATTCTTTAAACCAGGTACATGCATGACATATTTTAGTATGAGGGGTTTACCTAACCCTCTCTAGAAAGTAAATGTGCCAATCCCGATAGCGCTACACCTCCCATCATCACCCATATGGATGTGCATCTAGAGATCCTTCTCCTCCAAGCTGCTGAATAACTCTTTATTGCTGGTCATGTGGAATGAGGCGCCACTATGAAAGTACCACATAGATCCCATCACCAATGAAATCATGCATGCGATGAGGGTGAAGTTAAACTCGAATGGTGAAGAAAATTATTCATCTATTGCTCCTCCTGAGGCCTTATTGTTGTTCTTATTTTTTGGACAATCTGTGGAATAATCTCCATGGTCGTAACAGTTGAAACATTTCACCTTTGAAAAGTATCGCTTCTTTCCTGCCTTAGAATGGGATGCCTTCCCCTTTCCTTTATTCACCTTGCCAAGCAAGGCACAATTATCCTCATCATTAGTCTTTGAGGAGGATCCAACTTTGGTGCTCCACCAAATTTCTTCTTGTGCCAAATCAGACCATAGTCACTCACAATATGGTAGCTTCTCCCTCCCATTAATAGAGTCCTAGTAGCTATGCCGGTTGTTGGGAAGGCATATAAGAGTTAAGATCACCAAATCATCAGTGGCAATAGTGAACCCAACACTTCCAATCTCATCTCAACATTGGGTGCACTTGGTCATGTATTTCTGGATCGTGTCTCCCTTTTCAATTTTGATCTTCCTGAGCTTGAATTTCAACACCAACTTCCTATGGTCACTGCTATTATGATACATATATGTCAAGGCCTTCCATATTTCAAATAAATTTTCCTTCTCGTGGAGGCTCGAGACAATATGGTCTCAAAATCCCTGCAATAAGATCCTTCTTGATTTTGCAACATTCTTCTTCCATGCATCACATCTGTTGTTGTGGGTTGCGGGACATCACCATTTATGAAAGCCTTTAATCCATTTTCCTCAAGCACTGCCTGCATCCAATCCTTCCATGAAATATAATTTGAATTTCCCTCGAGTGCATATTCAATGCTCAAGCCACTGAAATACATATTGATCTGTTGTTGGCTATTAAAGAATAAATCTGAAAATTTGAACCTGATAAAAAAAAACTTTTTTCTTCTCTTCTTAGTTTGATTCTTTTTGTTCTGATACCATGTAGAAAATCTAACCACCAGATTCAATATGATATTATAATGTACTAAAATAAAATACTTAATCCTTCTACAAATTTTGGAAATAAAACACAATCACACGATCACATAACAAGTAGAAGAAAGAAATAATGAATTGCACAACACGATATGTATCTGGGGAAATAACGCTTCCTAAAACCCCACTATATTTATATTTCATAAATTCAAGGATCATGAAACAATACAATGCTTTCTCTCACAAGAGAACTCCTACACTCTACCAACCGTCTCACACTGATCTAGGAAAAATCGAACAAATGATTATCCAATTCTCTACCGCTGCTGAGCCTGACTTCCTCACACATTCCTTGATGAATTAAATCTCTATTAAATAGTAAAATCCCTTGCCATGATTTCACAATCCTTCCTTGGCCTCCAACTGACTCTATAAATGACCTATACAATTTTCTAATTATACTATTGAAAGCTATATTCCCTTTAAAATCCATCTCAATTGGGTTTTCCTCAGAACTGACACAAAACAACTATTTGGAGTAAAATATTAGCTAAGTAATTGATCACTCATTGTTAATTAAATCATATTTAATTCATTGGATCTATCTCTAGCTCATCACTCAGTTAGAACTAGTTAATTTGTGATTTTAACTCTATTTCTTAAGTTAAACTAATTACAACTCATGCATAAGTGAAATTGGACCCCCTTAAACCATAGAATAACTCTTCATGCATCCTCTTAGACCGTTAAATTGAATTTCCTAAGCTAAATCAGTCATTCTAACTTAGTTAACTAATACAATATATTATGAGATGAAATTACAATTTCTCTTCCAATTTTAGTAAGGGAAAATTAAATCAGAATCCACAATTTGGGGTTCCATTTCAACACTTTGTGATCAATTTATTTCTATTTTTATTGATCCTAGAACTAATTATTGTTATATTAATCCCAACATGGTGGATAAGTGTGGTTTGAGAAAAGAAATGCATGAAAAATATTGGTTAGTATAGTTGGCTACAAATACCAAGAAAAGAGTTCACCATTGGTTAAGAGCTTTTGCATTTGAATTAAATGGTATGCCTGCAGCAACACAATTGAACATATTTCCATTGGGATTTTATATTATGCTATTGGGTATGGAATGGTGTAAAGGACCAAGGTGGATTATTATGACAAAGCCATTCAGTGCTTAGATGTCAATGAGGAAAAGATAATATTACAAGGAAAGAATAAAACCACATTAGTTAGGAAGGTGATAGTTATGCAGGCCAAGTATAGTCACAGGAAAGGGTGTGTGTTATTTATGAAAAATGTAAGGAATTTGAAGATGCATATTTTTTGAGTAGGTGTTCAGTTCTACAGAAGTTCTATGATGTATTTCCTGTAGAAATGCCAGAGTTGGCACCTCAAAGCGAAGTAGAATTTTCTATTGAGTTGGTACCAAGGGTAGCACTAGCATCAAATATGCCTTACATGATGAGCACAACTGATTTGGTAGAGTTAAAGTTGCAGTTGAAAGTGATTCTTGATAACAAATAAATTAGGCCAAGTGCATCGCCTTGGGGTGCACCAGTGTTGTTCATGAAGGAGAAGGATAGTACTCTCAGAGTATGCATTGATTATAGGTAATTGAACAAAGTGACCATCAAGAAAAAGTATCCATTATCGAGGATTTATGATTTTTTTGTTCAAATAAAGGGAGAAGAAAAGTTCTCTAAGATTGAATTAAGATTAGGATATCATCAAGTACGCATCAAAGAAGAGGACACCTACAAGACAACTTTCCAAACCAGGTATGGGAATTATATCTGTTTTATGAATAGTGTGTTGTGTCCTTATTAGGGAAAATTTCTGATTGTATTCATTGCTGACATATTGGTATATTCTAAGAACTAATAAGAACATGTTGAGTATCTGGCAACAATGTCGAGATTATTTAGAGAGAATCAATTGTATGCTAATCTCATCAAATGTAGCTTCTTTCATACTGAGGTACATTACTTGAGACATGTTGTCTCCAAGAAGAGCATAGTAGTGGATCCAGAAAAGGTAAGATATATCATGGAGTGGGCAGGTCCTAGAAATATAGATGAGGTGAGATCCTTCATGGGATTGGCATATTACTAGAAGAGTTTCATCAAAAACTTATCAAATATTTCTTATCCTATTACATCGTTGCCTAGGAAATTTAAGAAGCTTTAATGGATAGGGGAGTGTTGAGTAGTGAGCTCAACAAGGTCATATTGAGGGAGTTTCATTTGAAACCATATTCAAGTCACCCTGGCTATCATAAGACACTAACTGTAGTGAAGAGGTTCTATTATTGCCCAAATCTAAGGAATGATGTAGCAGAGTTCATAGCTAGGTGTTTGGACTTTCAACTAGTAAGGAAGAGTTAAGCATCTAGGTGGAATACTACAAACTATTATGATTCAATAATTAAAATGGGAGGCCATTTCCATGGAATTTATCACAGGTTTTCTGAGGGAAATGATGCTGCATGATTCTATCATGGTTGTTGTGGACATGTTGAAAAAGGTACCACACTTCATTCCAATGAAGACGACATATTTAGCTAGTGATGTAGCATAGGTGTTCATCAGAAATGCAGTCAGACTCCATGCTATTCCTGGGTTTTTCGCAAGAAGACTCACAAGGAACAGTATCTTCATGCTGGGTCCCATCATTTTCCTGCTCAGAAATTTGGTGTCCTGTGTACTCTTGTGACTCATGCTCTTAGAATCTCTGACAAAAATTCCTCGGAATCAGAGAAATCCCATCTTCTTGACGTTTTTGAAAATAATGGTTATAGTAGATCCCAAGGTCTTAGAGCCTTTCTGAAGGCATATAAAGGATTGAGTATAAAATCTACTTGTGTTGATTCTATTTCAAAGGTCCATCTCCCATTTATCCAAGGATAAGATACAAAATTGCTCATGTCCTTAGGAGAAATAATATCTCTGCTTCTTTCAAACCTCTCTACACTATTATAAATTCTCTTGGGTTTGTTAAAGACCCTATCGACCCTAAGGACATAGAAGGGGTTTTCTTGATTCCTTGTTCTTGTGGAACTCCCTATATAGGAGAAACAGGTCAATCCATTAGGCAAAGAATTTGGGAGCATGTTGTGGATATTATAAATAATCGGTCTCGTACCTTGACTCTTTTTGAACATGTGGAAAAATCTTGCCACTATGTTTGTATTGAAGACTCAAAAGTCGTTGCTAAGGTAGATCACTTCCACCATAGGAAATTAAGCGAGGTGATCGAAATTGAATGACATGATAAGAATTTCAACCGTGATGATGGTTGAAAATTAAGTAAGAGTTTGACCCCGACTCTCGCCAGGTAATTTTTTTTTATTTTATTTATTGATTTATTTTTATTATTTAATTTTACTTTATTTAATTTAATTTATTCTAAATAACTAATTTATTAATTAATTTTATTTTTATTTATTGATATTATTTATTATTTATTTAATTTATTGATTTATTTTATCAAAATATTTAATTAATTGATTAATAAAAATTTTTATTTTTAAATCATTTTTTTTACCCCTCCTTATTACCTATTATTTTTATTTTAATAATTTAAAAACCCGTTTTTAAAATTTTATTTAATTAGTTAATTATTTTACTTATTTATTTATTTAGTTATTAAAATCCTTCATAGGTAGGTTTGTTTTATTATTTTAATTAAATTATTTTTTTATCTTTACAATTAATTAATTAATTATTTATTTATTTTTAAATTTCTTCTTACCTATTATATTTATTTGAATTACCTTGTTTTTATTATTTTAATTAAATTATTGATTTATCTTTACAATTAATTAACTAATTAATTATATATTTTTAAATTCCTTCTTACCTATTATATTTATTTGAATTACTTAATCTTTATTAACCCTTTTGTAATAACTTTTTTTATTCAATTTATTAATTTATTTTTAAAACTAACTAACTAACTTTCTAACGACTAGTTCTTAACAATTAGTCTTAACGGTTAGTTCTTAACAACTAGTTCTCAATGGCTATTTTTGAGCAATGATGCATCTCCCTATTTATTCATCGACATTGATTGGTCTCTCCACCTTGTCCTGAGGATTAACCACATTAGCTGGTTCGAAACGTAGACCTAATCCTAATGATGTGATTTATCTGAAAGTAATTTTATCTACATTATGGATCACAAAACTATTAGATCTAAAAAAGAACATTTTGTTAGACATGGATGTGAAGTTCACTTCCAAGTTTTGGAATGAGTTGTTTGCAGGTTTGGGCACATAGTTGGCCTTCAGTACAACTTATCATCCACATAAAGATGGAAATAGTGAGAGGGTCAACAAGATCCTGGAGGACATTTTGTTAATGTATGTGATGCATGAGCAACGAAACTGGGAAGAATATATAACATTATTTTAGTTTGAATACAACAATGTATATCATGAGTCATTGGGGACGAGTCTCTTCGAGGCACTATATGGGTGGAGTGGTAATACTCCCATCAGTTGGAGTTATATAGTTAAGAGGATGTTGATTGGTTCAGACATGTTGGCGGACATGGAATAGGAATGTAGGTTATAAATAATAATCTGAAGGAAGCACAAGACATGAATGAGAGTTATGAAGACCAAGACATAATATTTGAGTTTTAGGTTGTGGATCATGTTTATTTTTGAATCAATCCCAAGAAGAGCTCCTTGAGGATCATATCATGCGTCAAGTTGGCACTACGATATTGCGGTCCTTTTGAGATCCTTGAGAGGATTTGACTAATGGCCTATTAGGTTTTACTGCCTCTAACAGTGAAATTAAACAATGTGTTTCATTTTTCATGACTTAAAAGGTATATAAAGGATGTTGGTCATGTTATTGATTGTTATGTATAGAAAGTGGAGCAAGAAGGGGAATTGCAGTCGGAACCTCAATAAATATTGTAGTGGAAGCATCTCATGCATAGGAACAGAGTAGTCAAGTAGGTTAAAGTGTAGTGGAAGCACTTTGGGCCCTATGAAGCTGCATGGGAGATGTTAGGTCAGTTGTAGGCTACGTATCCTTCGTTGTTTTTTGGTTGAGAAAAATTAGTTTTGGTATGATGTTTGGTATATGTTTGGAATATGTTTCAATGATGTTTTGGTATATTTACATATGTATATGGATGTAAATACTACCATGATATAGGTAATAAAGATCCAATAAGTGATATGGATGTTATATGATCATGTTCTCATGGTGTTTTTCTTTGAGCAGTTCATTTATTGTAAATATTGCAATGAGCTAAGTTATAAATCTCCATCGGAAGTATGTTTTATTCTAAGCAGTTTTGCTTAGGTGTAGGTGTGGTTTAACACCAAGGACGGTGTTCCCCAAGGCAAAGAGATCTCTAACAGACCAAGGTTAAAATTTAATGTAATAAAATTTAATAAAGGAAAAAATAATACCATGATAAGGGCACGTATTCCAAGCTAAATGTTGGGAAAATATATCCAAATGGGCATCACTAGATGTGTTTATGGCTAAGGGAAATTGAAAAAGAAAATGGCTAAGCAATTAAAGCGGGAAAAAGTTTTTTTTGGCATATTTATTTGCAGAAAATAAAGGAAAATAGGAGAAAGGGAAGGTAAAAGGTCAGAAGTTTCACGTGAGGAGGAAATTGAAGGAAAATAATGGAAAATGAAGAAAATAAAGGCCTCATTGGTAAAAGATATTATGAGGATCAATTCATATCTTTTCTTAGTTCAATTTTGTAGCTCTATCATTATAATATCTCTCTCATACTCTTGGATACTTGGAGTTTTCTTGGAGCATTTCAACATTAAGCCAAGAAAAAGAAACTCCATAAAAGCAAGAACATGGAAAGGAAAGGAAAGGAAAGGAAAATAATGATCAAGAAAGGAATATAAGGATATAGCAGCCTCAACAAGAATACTTGTAGGTAACATATTTCATGTGCTATTTCCTAGATGGTTTATACATGCATGAATTATGCATGTTGGTATTTGGTTCTCTTGTTGTCACTAGCATGGTTTTCATGGGTTTTGAAAATGGCTTTAAACCTTTCCTTGCCTTTTTTTTAGATAGCCATGGTGTGTTGGGATTTGATCTTAGTTTTGAGCTTTAGATTTTCCTCAAGGAAAATTCCCAAAGGCCTAGGAATCCCTTGACCAGTTTTGGCGGGATACACAGTAAAGCATGAGGGTTTTGTGTAAGTTTACGGCCTAGTGATCTGGGATTGGATTGTGGTAAATCCTGAGATACATGGAGACAAAAATTTCCTCAAGGACAATGATGGATTTCCATAGACATTCCAAGCTTGGTTTAGTTTTGTGATCATGGCACTGGTTTAGGTGTGATCACGATATGGTGAGGGTGGAGGTGATTTAACCTATTGATTCCCTTGGTTTTTATTTTATTGGTTTATCCATGAGATACCACATTCATTCTTGGAATATGGGATGGGGGTAACTAGATGAAGAGAGATTTGGCTCAACCATGTGTATGTTCAGGTGGTATGGGAAAGTCCCAAACCTATTCAATTATTGCCTATGTTTAATAAAAACAAATTTCTCTTGCTTTTGTACTTTTTAATGTGTGGCTTTAATGGATTTTATCTCACTCTGATTTGCATGGTATTATGCTAGTTATAAGCATGGTTATATGATTGGTTCAAGTCATGGTTATTTCATGTATTTACTTGTAAATGTTAAAATAATGGATATAAGACCTAATTGATCTTATATTAGTTAAAGGAATAGGGTGGTGATCCTTCTTTTCATGTCTCTTAAGAATTTTAAGTAACTCATGCTCTTATTTTATCCTAGACCCCTAGATTTCATTGATGCCAATTATGCTATAGAAATTAAATCATGGTTGGGGATGGTCAAGCCTAGTCTTGGAGTGATTTTTTGTTTCATTGGCATTGTCATGATGTGTTTGAAGGAATCTGGAAGCTACAGTAAGTTATGGGAAGTGTCTGGGATTCTAAGCTTAAAAAGTGACATAAATCTCATGTAATTTGGCATGGATCTAGGTGAAAGAGTCATTGGACACACGCATGGCTATCTTGTGGGAGTGTCCAGAGCCTCCCAAATGAACCCTTGTCCATATCAAGGTAGTGTTTGGGGATTTTCTACATTAAAATTCAGTGTGACCGAGGGACAAGTTAGGTGGATGACTGGGATAGCCTCTCAGGGTCTTGTAGTAGGTATAGGGGGTATGTGTTATAGTTTTCTATGTCAATTCCACTTCCTTAAAGTCAACAAGGAGGTTGAGTCTACTCTTAACTATTGTCATCTCATGTTTACCCCTGTTAGACGGTTTCTTGGGTGGACGTGAGGGTAGGTGTATGTTACAAAACATGTCATTTTAACCAAATAAGGTTATGAAACCATATCCAATATACCCTTCGAGAGGACAAGATTATATGCATTTAAACTCATTATCATGAACAGTAAAGAAGAAAAGGGGTTTGAAATCACTATAAATTGTTTGAAAATTGGGCTTTGTGATGAGCAGAAAGAATATGGTATCCAGCATCAATGAGATAAGTAACATTTTTCAAGGAACATTCCTCAAATTCAGTCAGGAAAATGGTACAAGGCCCTTCTTTACTTTTGTAACAAATCAACTAAGAGGTGATTCTACCGAATTTGGTGTCCTGAAAATTCTCTGGTAAAGGGATAGAATAACATGTGTGTGTAATATTCTTATTTGGTTTACTCTAAGATGAGGAACCTAATTAAGTTAGAATGAGATCACAATCAGCATGAAGTAATGGAAAATTTATCTTTAGATTTCTTTAGAGTCACGTTACGAGCAACCCTAGTACCAAAAAAAGAATTGACTAGGTAACAACAGACTATCGAGACCTTAACATATCGAAGGTTTACTGAGACAATAATGTTATATTAGCATGGAAGAGTGTGAAATCATAAAACCAAATATGGCCTTTTAGCACTAGTAAGAAATTACAACAAACTTCACATTCATCTCATTAGTGGTAAAACTTTCTTCACTATAAATTTAACTTGTGGTAAACACATATCTCAAAAGAAAATGGGTGACTGAGTTAAGCGAAAAATTCACCTCCAAAACCTTAAGAAAACTACAAAAATTCCTTTTTCATCTAGTTTCCACCCCCAAGCTAGACTCTGAGTTGTAAGAGGACTACTCCAGGGGAAAATATTAGATGATACTACCAAAATTATTGGCTGAATATATAAAACTCTCACTTTTAGACATTGTCCCACGCCTTAGAAAAATCTCCCTCCTTTATCCCACCTTCCAGTTTCAATATAGATCCCTCCTATTTCAAAGTTCAAACCTATTGTCCCTTTCTTCCAGCTACTCTCCCTTCCGAAAAATATCATCATCCAATCTTCTCATTTTTATTTTTTTGTGTCTAACCTAGAACTTGTGGGCCAATCAATTGTTTTCCATTTGTCCATTTTGTTCCATATTTTTTTTTTGTTAGTTAGCCTTGTTTTCTTACGAAGTCTTGCAATTCATCCATATAATACCACCTTCCCCCATGATTTCCAATTGTACCCAATAAAAATCCACCCCAGCCTTGGGATATATTTTCATCTTCACCTTAATGCATGTGCCTATGTTTTCTTTTAGAACATTACACATTTACAATGGTGAAAGTGACCAAGATATTTCAATTTTCCTTTAAGGACTCTAAGTATCGTTCGGTTGGGCCAACCTCATAGGTGGAAAATTATTGCCTTGCATGCAAGACATGATCTCCCAAGATTCAATGGCCGAATCTAGTAACAAACTAACAAAATAGTAAATCTTTTCCTAGGATCATCTTTATTGAACCATAAACAAGAGTATTAGAATATGAATGCCATACCTTCAAAACAAAATTTCTCATGAATATAATCACTATGGCTCGATGAAACTACCCAATTCTCAGAATATAGACCTTCAAGAAAAATAAAAATAAATGATCAAAGTCATATGATATATAAATGACTCAATAAAAAATATACTAATGATCAAGGATACTAGTACATGACATCATTACCGATGGAAACATGAGATTAAACACATAATAAATAATACCCATTAAACAATATAGTGAGAAAGAAACACTCTTTTTTATTCTGAATATAAATGAAAAGGAGAAATAGAAACTTAGACTGGATGTTCCAAACCTCCTTCCAATAGTCTAAAATCCTCCCTTAAGTGACAATCTTCTAGCCTCATATTGACAACATAAGTTTATATAAAAAAGTGTCCCCCTTCTCCTTTGGTCTGTGTTGAATTTATAGGCCAAGAGGAATAGGTTTGAGACCCTCTTCTTAAGGGATGAGATCCATGAAGAGAGGGATTGGGATTCCAAAAAGAGAGGGAGTTTGATCCATAATTCAAGGGATGAGGCCCAAGTGTGTAGGTGTTTTAGTGGTTCTAGTTGGGAAATATTCCCCCAACAAGGCTTCTAGAAATTTCTTCTTATTTTTACGTACATTAAGAGGTTTTGAAACCTTTTAATGGATAACCAAGCACATAATTTCACATGTCATAATGATCATAATTATTTTTGCATAGCTATTGACTAGGAAAAGTGTGAAAAGACTTGAAAATAGGTTTTTAAGCAAGATAACTCAAGATTCTTGTTTTATTTGGGATTGATTTCCTTCCAAACTTATAGAGAAATGACTTGGAACACTTCATCAGAGAGAGAGAGATCATTATTGGTGGTAATTTTCTTAATGGTGATTAAATGTCATGTAATAGATTTCCCCTAAAGTGCAAATTTAGAAAAGGTGTTTGAGGACTAAAACGCTTTATCATGCAAATGTTCAGATTAGAAAAAAAGTATCTTAGAAAACAAGTATGGAAATGTATGAAGTTCCAGGTCAATAGTAGACATAGTATGGACACAACCATCAAATATGGATCCATGTTTACAATCCTTAACATTTTTAAAACTCCACGTAGCATGGATGGATGAAACTAGATCCAAGGTCTTGGTCTTCATATCTATCGATCCATAGTATAAATCTAACCATGAAAGTGAATTTTTTGAAGTCAAACATGGTATAAACCACATGATTATCGGTCAATGATGTGAATCGTTAACCCATGAAAGAGAAACCAAAAAAATTGAAAATTATTCTCAACGTACTCTAGTACAATATATTAAGTGTGAATAAATGTATTAAATTTTAACACTCATAGAATAATTCAATCAGAGATAAATTATGAGAGCATGTTGTCGAAAGTGAGAAACCTATCATTGAGGTATGTAGGCTACAAGGTACTAAAGGAGGTTTCTAGATCAACTTCCTAGATAATGAGTTGAATTCAATAGGAAGTGATCTATCGGAGGAAGGAAATCGACACAAAAATCATGGATGTTTTGAAGAACATATTCAGAGTGATTCATGACTTACTTAAGGATGGGTGACATCATTCAAGGTTGTTATTTGCAAGGTAATTTTGGCAGAGGTTGGACTTCTCTTAAACATATCGGTGACACAAAATTTTAACTTGAAATAATTTGACTCAACAATAATAAAAAAACTAGTCTAAAGACTTTTAATGAGGTATGATCAAATAAGAGGAAAATTGATTCCTCAACCTAGATACAAAAGTGACAGAGTGTCTTCCAGGTATGTGCTATATTCTTTCTACAAATAGTTGCATCCATCGGGGGGTAAAAGTACTCTCCTATTCGTTGCATCAGGCATAGTAGGGGGGCTGTAGCCCCCCCATCAGGGGGTTTGGAAGGGGGTGGTAGCCCCCCCTGCACAGGGTCCGGGGCAGTGCCCTGGGAAAATTTTTTGGACCCTATATTAGGTGGGCAGACCTAATTTGGTTTTTTGCATGATTTTTGCACATGGTTTTGGGCATGATGGTTTTTTTCACATGATATTTTGTAGATCTAGTCAAGGGAACTATGATTTTGTTCTAATATAGGGTTAATGAATTGGGTTGATGGATTCTTCAGAATGTATATCTATGTATTGTAGCATTGAAAGGAACATATTGAAAAATCAATCCGGTAGTCCCAATTTTGGGATCCATGGAAAAATATCTGTGTATATGTGTTTTATGTTTATGTTTATTTTCTGTTTTTAAGAATTCACTTGTAGGTAATTTGTGTACATGGTTAAAACCTATATCTCGTATCAAATCAATTTCATATTTAAGGGGACTCATTTTCTGGTAAGGGGTTTTTATTGGGCCTTTGGTAGACTCGTTCAGTGGGAGATCTGTGGGATCGATTCTTGTGGTGAAATAAGATGGTGAGTAGTGGAAAAATCGAGATCGAGAAATTTAATAGTAAAAGTTTTGATTTGTGGAAGCTTAAGATGGAGGATCTAATGGTAAATAAATATCAGTGATCATGGTAGATCTGAGTACTAAACCAATGAAAAGTCTGGATGAATATTGGGTAAAGTTCAATCAAAAAGAAAAGAGCACAATATGGTTATGTATCTGAGATTCAGTATTGTTAAATGTATCACGGGAGGCTACGACGAAGGCTTTGTGGGATAATTTAGGGAATATCTACCAATCTAAGTCTTTGGTGAACAAATTGTTCCTACAAAAAAAGTTATATAACCCGAGGATGAAGAATGAACAGTCGGTGACAAAGCATCTGAATGCCTTTAATATTGTGGTAAGTCAGTTATTATCTATTGATATTAAAATTTCATAAGAATATAAGTGCATCATTTTGTTGTGTTCTCTACTAGATTCATGGGATAGTCTGGTTGTTGCAATAGGTAGCATTAAAAATACCTTGAAATTGATGAAATAGTCTCATCCTTGTTGTCAGAGGAGATGAGATGGAAAAGTGTGGAGGGCTATAATTTATATGAATTCTCTATACAAGGACGATCCTAAAATAGAAAAAAAAATATTTCTTTGAGTGAGAGATCTAAATATAGAGGGAGATATAAATCTCTAAGTGTGCTAGAAATGTGGAAAGGAAGGGTAGTTCAAAAAGTATTTTATATCTAAATCTCATCAAAAAGGAAATGAATCTGATGATTCTCCTTTTAGAGAGGCGAAAACCATCTTAGATGAAGGTAGGGATGTTTACTTGGCTTCTTCCTCAAGTACACATGTATATCATGAGGCATCGTTTATTTACTTAGCTGCATCCTTTCACTTCACTCCCTATAGGGAGTGGTTCTATGAATATGATAAATATAATGGTAGTGATATACTCCTAGGGGATGATAGAAATTCCAGAATCGTCAGACCCAGAAAATTAAATATAAAATTACAATATGGAAGGAATAAAAGACTTCCTAGTGTTCTGCATATTCCTGCATTGGCCAAAAATTTAAATTTTGTAATATGGATGATGCAGGTGTAAAAAATGAGTTTAATAAGGATACTTACAAGATGGTTCAGGGAGCATTGACATTCATGTGAGGAGTTAGGATTGGAACTCTATACAATATTCTATGTAGAACTATTATTGATGGGTGAAATGGTTTTGTGGTTCCTGAAGGTGGAGCAGAAAAATTAGTGGTCTCTAGAGAAAATACCATGTTATGGCATCAAAGGCTTGGAAATATTGGAGAGAAGGTCCTTCAAATATTGCATGGCAATGATATGATAGAAGGTATATATAATTAATCTCTAGATTTATATTTCTGTGAACATTGTGTATATGGGAAGTAGAATCGGGTGAGTTTTCCCTCTATTGCTAAGAGGGTGAAAGGGATATTAGAGCTTGTGTACAATAATGTGTTTGGAACTATGTCGGTTCCATCATTGGGTAAGTTTGTGTACTATGCATCATTTATAGATGACTTATCAATGATTTAATTTATATATTTCCTCGCAAATAAATTTGAACTCTTTGACAAGTTTAAAGAAATTAAGGCTCTGGTGGAAAACCAAATAGAGAAGAAGATAAAGGTGTTGAGGAGATGTAATGGTGGAGAGTTCTGCAAGAAGGAATTTGAGGATTTATGTAATAATTGTTGTATAACACGACATAATACTACTCCATACACAACTTAGCAAAATAGAGCTGCATAAAGAATGAACAGGATGTTGATGGAAAAAGAAAGAAGCATGCTTAGTGGTGCTACTAGACCTAATATGTCACATAGAAATTAGAATTCTCAACCTCTATCTCTACTCTTCATCTCTCCTCACACTCTTTAGGCTCTGACTCATCCCCTGTAGACTCTTACAACAACTTAATATTTTCAACATACATTATGCATTCCTAGCCTCTATTCTCAGCTACAACATTAAAATTGTTGGCCCATTCACTCACTTGGACCACTTAGCCCTCAGCCTTTCTCAACTCTACAATAACCTACACTTCAATCTAGTCTTGCTAAATTCCCATTTTATCAAATACACCATACATGTATTTTTTTCATTCAATTAGATAAGGCTAAAAAACAAACTTCATTTCCTCTCATAGGGCTTGAAGATGCACTTCATTAATTATTTTCATAGTTCGAGAAGAAAATTCATTTTCACCTACACAACTCAAGGAGGCGATTCTCAATAATTGTGTTTAGCATTCATTTACTGCACTTGATTCACCTGTATAGTTCTTTCATTAATCTCTCAAAGCTCATTTTGGCACTCACTCGACCTTTGGTCTTCAACTAGGCAACAATGATTTCCATCAACTGCCTTATATTTTTTAGACTACTTCACAAAAATTACTGAGAGAATGAATTTGCGTTTTTACCCTTGGTAAAATCTCCTTTGAATCTATCAACTTTCCTAATCCACATAGCCTCAAAATTTTATTTTTTTGTTTTCAACTATTCTTAATTTAATTGTCTATTCAACGTATTTTAGCACTCGTAATGCCAAAATAAGATAGTTTTGTGCCCTTGATATTTAGCTCCTATCCTTTATACACTCAAAGGCTAGAACCATACTTTATAACCCAAAGAACCTTAGGCCAAAAACTCATTAACATAAAAAAAGGCCCACAAACAAAACCCCCTAGCGTGAATCCCAATGTTTCTCCACATCAACTATTGATGTCATCATTTGCCACATGGAAGTACCTAAGTAGTGAAATGTGTCACTTAGATATGGTCCACTTACCAATCAAAGGCCCAAAAGATGCATGTCTTCATCCTATCACTTTATTTTTCAGCCATGTTGGATATATGCTGAATCATCCCTAGTTGTCATCCATCTATCACAATACAAAGTGGGGTCCTGTATTTAATATTTTACAATGTATATTTTTGTTAATAAAAAAGGCTCTTGAGGTGAAAAATTACGTTATTTACCATGTTTCCCATGTTGGAGAATTCCTTTGTCTAGTGCTTTATGTCTTCATGTCACATCTATTTTTACAACTCTCCGCCTCGAGACTCTCAGAGAAAACCTCCACGATATAATTTGAAATGTCAAGTTAGGTAACAAATATATCTTTGTCTCCTAAGATTTGTCCCATGCACCACTACACCATTTCTAAAAATTTGCAAACCTTTTTACTTCCCTTACGCAGTGCAGTGGGATGTCATGCCACCAATCAGCTACGCCATTATACTATCACATGTCTCCATGTCAGTGGCGCCACATGTCACCTAGCAAAGGGTCACTTTGAAACCCAAAAATTCCAAATCGGCATTCCATATATCCATGGCATGACATGCTATGTCATCTCCATGTTGACATGACAGCCACTTAATGGCCACATCATCCATATTAGTTAATAATTTATTTCCACCTGTCACTTGGCACCACCTCATACTGGTATCGAAGAAAGGCCAAAGATCCTATCGTTTTTCAATGTTTTCTTCAATAAATTAAAATGGCTTGAACATTGGATTTGCATGATTTATCAACCTATGGATTCTTTGATAATTCCTTCCACCTCACACACATATCTTCACAAGAACCTACCTCAAACTTGGTGTGGCATGAATAGGAAGTCAATTGCTAGGATTTTTCTCATCCTACAAGTTTTGTCAATCATGGCTCCCTGCTCACACATCCATGGACTCTCCAAACCAAATATTTGTCGTGTAACATCAAATTATCATTCATATAAAAGGAAAAAAAATTTCCGATGCCTTTGATCAACCCATGGAACCCTACAGTTTTGGGACCTTCCCATGTTGAAAAACAACAAGAAAATGTGTATCTAATTTATTTTCCTCTTAAATAAATTACACAATAAATTGTAATCTTATCTCATAACAACTTTTATTAGCTAACTAAGTGAGATGGACTTAGTTAGCTCAATAATTTCAATTTGAGGGTCAATCGTGAGGCATGTAGAGTGATTATATCATTTTTTGGATCTATTTGTAATTAATGCACTAGTGTAGTGTGAGTTTAATGAGTTAACTGAAAATAACTGAGTTAAAATAAGTTTAACTAGTTGTAACTAACTGATGAGCTAGTGAGAGGTGAAGTGAATTAAATTAGATTTAATTCACAAGTAGTGTTTTATCAAGTAAATGATGATTTTCTATTATTAGTTTCATGCATGTCTAAATTGATGAAGACGCAGTTGAGACAAAGGTTAAAGGGAAGATAACTATCAATTGTATTATTAGCAAACTGCCCAAGTGTAGTTATAAAGCCACATGATGCCCATGAAGGATTAAGAAGTAAAGGAAGGTTGGATTTCCTATTTAATAGGGATTTAATTTCCTAAGGATTGTGTGAGCAAGGCGGGCTAAAAGTGGGTAGGAAATTGGCTATGTATTTGTCCCATTTTTCCTAGATCAGTGTGAGATGATTGGTAGAGTGTATGAGGTTCTTGTGAGCACACATGTGTTTTATTGTTTCATGATTCATTGTATTATTATTCAATATAGATAGAGGGGTTTTGAGCAGTTCCTTTCCAAGGGAAAATATTTTGTTGTGTGATTGATTTACTTCTTTCTTTTACTTGCATGTGATTGAGCGATCATGATTTATATTCCACAAATATTGTAGAAGGATTCAGTATATATATTTTTAGTACATTACATAATCAGATTGAATCCATTGGTATAATTTATACATGGTATGAGAGCACCATGAATCACAATAGTGGAGAAGAAATTGATTTGGTATTGAACAATATTCAAATTTGAACATACATTATTTGGAGCTAAGAAATGACCAGGATATCTTTCACTGGCTTGAGACTCAAATGTGCACTCACGAGAAATTAAAACTATATTTCATGGAAGGACATGAAGGGGGTAATATTGGAGGATAATGGGTTGAAGCAGTTCATTGACACTGATATTCGTGAACCCAATCAGGCAAATGCTGCGCAACATGAAGCATGGAGGAATAATGTCACAAAGACGAGGAGGATATTATTAGAGGGAGTTCGAGATCATATTGCCTTGATTCTCCATGGAAAGGAAACTCCATATGCTATGAGGAAGGCCTTGACATATCTATTTCAAAGAAGAAGTGACCATAGAAAATTGGCACTCAAGGACAAGCTCAAAAAAATCAAAATGGAGAAGGGCGACACAATCCATAAATACTTGACCAAGTTCACTCAATGTCGAGATGAGCTTAGAAGTGTTGGGATTACTATATCTACTGATGAATTCATGAGCCTTGCACTTCTAGGCCTTTCCAAGAGCTGGCATAGTTACGAGGACTCTGTGAATGGGAGGGAGAAGTTACCAAATTGGGAGCCACTATGGTTGGATTTCATAAAATAAGATTTTTGGAAGAATACCATGGATGGATCCTCATCCAAGACTGATGATGAGGAAAATTGTGCCTTCGATGGTAAGGCCAAGAAGGGGAAGGGGAAGAAGTCGTATTCCAAATCCGACACAAGCAATGAAGGCAAGAAGTGAGACATTTTAAAGGTGAAATGTTTCAATTGTCTTGATCATGGACACTATGCCACAAATTGTCCAAAAAATAAGAAGAAAAACAAGAAGGCTTCGGGAGTTGCAGTGGATGAAGATTTGGCCTTATAGTTTAGTTGGAATTCTCTCTCATCGCATGCATGGTGTCAACTATGATGGGATCTATGTGGTACTTGGATAAGGGAGCATATATCCACATGACTGGGAAAAAAGAACTCTTTAGTACCTTGTAGGAGAAGAATATTTAGATGCACATCAATATGGGTGATGACCGGAGGTATAGCGCTACAAGGATTGATACAATTACTTTCCCGAGACAGTCAGTTAAACTTGTCATATTAAATGATGTCGTGCATGTAACAGGCTTGAAAAATAATTTAGTTTCAATTGCTATGTTGAACGATTTTGGATATGATGTGGTTTTCAGTGAAGGAAAGGTGTTCCTTCGTCACAAAGGCATGTGACAGGTAAACAAGATTGGGGTTCATGTGAAGAACCTCTAAAAAATTGATGTAGATGGGTGTGCAACATTGAAAAGTAAAGCGGATGAGGTGGTGAGCCAAGATACTAATGAGTTATGGCACATGCAGTTGGGTCATCTACACTACAGTGCTTTGAGGATCATGTAGTATACTTCTACAGGTCTTCCAAAGGGTACACTCTCGTATATATACAGTTGCAATGGATGTACCATGGGGAAGTATACAAAGTCCACATTTCATGAGAAGGAGAACAGAGAAGTGAAAATCCTTGAGAGAGTTCAGTTAGACGTATGTGGACCATTCTGAACAGCTTCCACAACAAAGAAAATGCATTATGTGAATTTTGTTGATGATTTCTCTAGAAAGTGTTGGATCTTATTTCTGCAAATGAAAGATCATACGTTCTCCAAGTTTTTTGAGTTCAAAGAATTGGTACGAAAAGATACATGGAAGCAGGTGAAGACTCTAAGGAGAGACAATGGTGGTGAGTCTATCTATAATTAATTCAAGAACTTCTACACCAAATAAGGAACTCAGAGAGGATTGATTAAGCCTCATAACCCATGCCAGAATGAGGTTGGAGAAAGGAATAATAGAATAATTATGGGAGAATCATGAGCTATGTTACATGGTCAGGGCCTACCATTGCATCTGTGGGAAAGGGCATGCAACATAACAGTATTTGTGCAAAACTATAGTCCTCATCGAATACTTGACATGAGTACACTAGAGGAGGGTTTTTCAGGTAAGAAAATAGATGTTTCATATTTTAAAATTTTTGGCTCATCTGTATATTGCCATGTGACAAAATATTTCAGTAAGAAGCTAGAACCAACAATAGAGGTTGCAATATTTTTGGGGTACATTGATACCCCCCACAACTATCGGGTGTATTTTCCAGCTAACTAGATGACAGTTGTCAAGAGAGATGTTAAATTTGATGAGGAGAAAAAAATTTGATTATCTCTTGAGGGGTAGCTTGAATTTCATGTAAAAGAGGAACTCTTAGTTCCAAAGGATGAACCTCAGGATGTGGAGCAGCAACAAGAGAAGGGTCATGGAGTGGCAGAAACCACTCTTGCAGACCCATCCACCACAAATGGTAGGAAGTTCACTTAGAGAGACTAGTATATTGATGGTATATGCGACAGAGAATGTAGGTGAACCTACATCACAACGCAGGTAGAGAAGGTCCCCAGATAGGTACAATGGATATATGGCTCTTATGAGTGAGTGTATTGTGACATAATCATGTTATTTTGAGGAAGCAGTGTAGCAGCCAACATGGGTTGATGCAATGGTTGAGGATTATGAATCCATTATCAGAAATAATGAAATGAAAGTGGTCTAAATACTAGTGGCGAATTCAATGGTTGGACCTAGGTGGATCTACATGGTGAAGCAAGCAATAGATGAGACTGTGGAGAAATAAAAGGCTAGATTTGTGACCATAGGATTGTCACAGGTAAAGGTGATTTAATATGAGGAGACTTTTGCATCTGTTGCAAGTTACTCATTGATTTGATCCATCCTTGCACTCTCAGTGTAGATGGGGTGGTAGGTAATCATATGGATGTAAAGACAACCTTTATTAATGCAGTTATTGAGGAAGAATAATACATTGAGAAGATATAGGGTTTTGAGACCTTTGACAGGGAGCTACAGGTGTGCAAACTCAAGAGAGAACTATATGGGCTAAATCAAGCACCTCG
Source organism: Pinus albicaulis (assembly GCA_034641835.2). NCBI lineage: Eukaryota > Viridiplantae > Streptophyta > Pinopsida > Pinales > Pinaceae > Pinus > Pinus albicaulis. The sequence goes on along the minus strand of CM076583.1, from coordinate 346,459,705 downwards.
TGCTTGGTACATGAGGATCAACTGCTATTTCACTAGGTTGGGCTTCACATAGCATGAAGCATATGCACACCTGTATCATATTGTTGTTGATGCTAAGATTTTGATTATCGTACTTTATGTTTATTATCTTATACTAACAAGTGATGAAGATCTCATAACTTCTTGCAAAGAGGATCTTGCAACAGAGTTTCAGATGAAGGAAATTGGGCTCTTGGACTATCTCCTTCGCTTGGAAATATGGAAAAGAGAAGAAGATTCATTTGTATCTCAGGAAAAGTATGCCAAGGCTATTCTGAGGAAGTTTGACATGGAGGGCAGCAAACCCATGGAGACTCCTCTTGCAGCAAACTAGAGGAAGGAGGATGCTACCTCAGGTGAGGTAGTGGAGGCTATTGTTTACATGCAGCTTGTGGGTTTAATTATTTATTTAGTTCGCACATTACCATACATATTATACGCAGTTAACAAACTTAGTCAAGCTATGGTTAAGCCTAAAAATATCTTTTGGAAGGCAGGGAAGCATGTTTTCAGATATCTCAGGGGCACTATAGAGCATATACAATGGTACAAATGGATAGAGGGAGTGAATATTTAATGCTTCACTGGAGCATATTGGGCAAGAAGTCGATCAGATAAGAGGAGCACATGAAGGGACATAATTACCATACGATCAACAATAGTTTCTTGGTATAGTAGGAGGGAGAGTACATGGAAGCTATTCAAGCTACATGTGAGGCCATTTGGATGAGGGAGATACTTTTTCGTTTGTTTGGTGATCAGATGGATCTGACAGTAATACACTGCGATAACCAGAGTTGCATAAAACTCTTAGTTAATTCTATATTCCATCACAGGTCCAAGCATATTGACATGCAGTACCACAATCTCAATTATTGTGTTTAGACGTGCATTATGTTGTTGTAGTACATCCCCACAAAGGATCAGGATGAAGATATCTTGACGAAGGAGGTTGCAAAGGGAAAATTTGAATACCAAAGAGGTAGGATTGGGGTAGCTGATAATCCCTTTGTTGTTGAGAGGGAGTGTTGAAAATCAAAAAGAAAATGTGTCTAATTTATTTTTCAGTTAAATAAATTAGACAATAAGTTGTAATGTTATCTCGTAAAAAATTGTATTATTTAACTAAGTGAGATAGACTTAGTTAGCTCAATAATTTCGAGTTGAGGGTCAAAGGTGAGGCATGTAGAGTGATTCTATTATTTTGGGGGTCAAGTTGTAGTTAATGCACTAGTGCAGTGTGAGTTTAATCAGTGAACTGAAAATAATTGAGTGAAAATCAGTTTAAATATTTCTAACTGAGTGATGAGCTAGAAAGAGGTCAAGTGAATTAGATTAGATTTAATTCACATGTAGTGATCTACCAAGTAAATCATTATTTTCTATTATTAGCTGCATGCATGTCAAATCTGATGAAGACCCAGTTGAGATAAAGGTTAGAGGGAAGATAACTATCAGTTGTATTATTAGCGAACTACCCAGGTGCAGTTATAAAGCCATAGGATTCCCATGAAGATTTGTGTGGTCAAGGAAGGTTAAATTTCCTATTTAATAGGGATTTAATTGCCTAGGGATTGGGTGACCAAGGTAGGCTGAAGGTGGGCAGGAAATTGGCTATGTGTTTGTGTAGTTTTGCCTAGATCAATGTGAGATGATTGGTAAAGTGTATGAGGTTCTTGTGAGCACACATTCATTGTATTGTTTGTTGATTCCTTGGCTTATTATACAATAGAGATAGAGGGGTTTTGAGTAGTTTCTTTCCTTTAAATTTTTTTTTTTGTGTGATTTATTTACTACTTTCTCTTACTTTCATGTAATTGGGTGATCGTGATTTATATTCCACAAATATTGTAGAAGAATCCAGTATCTTATTTTAGTACATTTCATGATTATATTGAATCAATTGGTGTAATTTCTATATTCCAAACTTAAAACCTACATAAATCTTGATCCCTTGGCATTTTTTCAAAGTTCAATATACCATTGGAAATTCCTGTAATACGACTATCAAAATATTCACTTTGCAAGAGAACTTGAGCTAATATGATACAGCCAAAATGCCTTCAAATATAGGCCATTATATCCTTCATCCAACAAACTGCAACCACTAAAATTCTCTACAAACACTCAACAACACATTAATGATGATGTTATAGGGAAAGAGAAAACCTATGATGATAAAGAAAATATTTTTCCAGTAAATAAATAGGTGCAACTGAATGGGGTGTGAATTTCATGTTGTCCAAGTGACTAGAAAATCATAGGATGGAAGGGATAGAATGGAGTAAACCCCTATAATAAAATAACCCAGTGATATGTTTCTTGAGGATATCTCAAAACTTCCACCAAGAAGAGAAATCTAATTCTTAATTTAATTATTTCCAAGATTGGTACCAATGTCAAGAGCTTCATATCACATGAGTATGCTGGACTTGGTAGACCTAAAATTATAATTAAAGGAAACATTGAAGTGACATTACATTATTCCTAATACGCCACCCTAAGGAGATCTAGTTTTATTCGTAAAAAAGAAGGATGAAACTATAAGGTGGTGTATTTAATATAGAAAGTTTAAAAAGGCCACAATAAAGAACATGTATCCCCTATGAAGAATTGGTGACTTATTTGACTATCGGAGAGGATTTGTGGTATTTTTAAAGATAGAAATAAGGTATGGGTGCCATCACGTCTGAATTAAATATGGGGATATTCATAAGACAAAATTTTGAACCATATATGGAAACTATGAATTTTTGGTTATTCTATTCTCATTCACAAATGCCCCAACGAGATTTATGTGTTTAATGAATAATGTGCGCAACCCATATTTGGATAATTTTGCGTTTTTATTTATAGATGATAGATTCTCTAATTCTAAATCTAAGGAGGAGCATGAATAACACTTAGCAATAGTGTTTTAGTTTTCAAGGGAACAAAAGTATTTATGCCAAGCTCATCATCTATAACTTCTTACAATCACAAGTTTAATACTTAGGACACAATTTCTCCAAAGGAGTAGCAGTGGATAATAAAAAGGTTAAAACCATGATTGACTACTCCTCATAATGTGATAGAATATAGATCCTTTATGGGATTGGTTGGATATTACATAAGGTTCATTTAGAATTTATCCAATAGCATTGCAAGGAAAAGGGATTAAATTCAAATGGACAACAAAATGTTCAAGAGGTTTTGAGAAGTGAAAACATTTTCTCACATATACACCAATATTGTGAATGGTAGAACCAAAATAGGATTTTGGGGTGTGAACATTTTTCTACAAGGAAGGGCTTTGTGGAGTCATAATGCAATAAGGATTGGTGGTTTGTTACAAATCAAGGAAGCTAAATGAGCATGTGTGAAATTATGTAACTTGTGACTTTAAATTAATAGTGACACTGCATGCATTAAAAATGTGGAGCCATTACCTCTTTGGAAGGAGATTTATTTTGATGTTATATCATGGAGGGTTGTGGTATATATTTGATCATCCTAGGATGAATGCACGACATGGATGGTGGTCAGCCTTCATTAGTGAATCTTATTTCAGATAAACTATATGAAGGGTAATGAAAACGAAGTAGAAAATGCACTTAGCAGGAGGCTAAAATTGGCTCATTGAAATTTATCAGTACTTTAGAAGTTGAATTTAAGGAAAATATCAAAGAGGTAATGTATAAATATGAGCACTACCAGCAAGTAAAAGAATTCCTACAACAAGAGTCATAGGGAACAATGAGTAATAATTACTCTCTCACAAAGGATGGATTGTTACGGTTAAAAAATAGGTGGGATATACCTTGTATGGGACACTTGAATAACCTCATATATGATGAGTTTCAAAAAATTACTTATTCAATTCATCCTAGTTATAAAAAATGATAACGAATATTAAAATTATGTACTATTGTCCAAGCATGAAAAGGATGTTGTTGTGTATATTGCAAAATTATTGGGGTTCCAATAGCAAAAAGTGGAATGTAGACATACAAGGGTATTTTTCTAACCAAACCCCATTCCTAAATGGATGTGGGAATTCATCTCTATGGAATTCATCATAGGACTGCCAAGGACAGCTAGACAACACAATGCCATAATGGTGGTGATGGAAAAGTTGAGTAAGGTAGCTCATTTTATAGTTGTGAAGTATACACAAAATAAAATTGATATTGATCAAATTTTCATGAAATGAATATTTAGATTACATGTTGCAACCAAAAAAATTAACTTATACATGAATTCTAAGTTCACCTCTAAGCTTTGGAAAGCACTACTTGTGGATTTGGGGATCGAATTAGAATTCAATATAACATGTCATCCTCAAATATATTGATAGATAGAAAGAGTAAATAGGGTGATAGAAAACATGCTTAGAACGTATGTCATGCATTAGCCTAAGAGGTGAAAAGAGTTTCTATATTTCGTAAAATTTACTTATAACAATGGTTGCCAAGAATCAATGAAAAGAGTCCCTTTAAGACTCTCTATGGTAGGAAATGTAATACACGTATCGACTCAGATGACTAGTGAACAATGAGCATATTGGACCTGATATTATAAAGGAAGTGGAATAAGAATTAATCTCTATTAGGAAGAAATTGAAAATATCTTAAGGCATGCAAACAACATATGTAGAGAGGAAAATAATGCATAAATAATTCCATGTGGGGGAACATGATTTCCTTCATATCAAGCCAAGGAAAATCTCACTAAATATTCGGTCCTGTAATAATTTGGTACCAAGATTTTGTGGACCATTTGAAATCTTAGAATGAGTGAGGCTAGTCGCATAAAAATTGGCTTTTCCACACAAAGTGAAAGAAAAATATGTTTTCCATATGTATTATGTTAAAAAGAATGTCCATGATGCTAAACATGTTGTTCATTTTTTTGTGATCATAGGTGGAATACAGGGGATAATTCTAACCAAAAATATAACACATTACAGATCAGACGCAAATCATGGTTTAGAATTGAGTAATCGATCAGGTCAAGGTGTAGTGGAAGCACTTTGGACTAGATGAGGCCACCTATGAAATGGATAACCAGATGAGGGTATCATACACATTTTTTTTTATTGCATAAGTAAAAATGAACAACGAGGTGTGTATATAAAGCTCACTATTAAATTTTATGTTTGGAAGTAGAATATTGTTGAATGTGTTCAAGTATAGAACAATGCTATAAGGCAGTGGGGTCTCTCAAAACCAAATTTTCCACTCCTCTTGTAATTATCACTAAGAGTTTTAATTCATGTAAATAATTTGTAAATGTAAACATTGATTTTCCTAGATGAGAGGACATGAATTTAGAGTCTGATAAGGATGAGTTGCTTAGGAAATGGTTAATTCTATATTAAAAAAATAGAGAACATGAGTTTAGTGTCTGAGAAGGATGAGTTGCTTAGGAAATGGTTAATTCTATATTAAAAAAATACAATAAATTATTGTTATTATTATTTGTAGTATCTCTTTTCATTGTTAGAGAGATATCAATATGCATATTCTAACAACAAATAGATAGATCATAGGTAGCTCTTTTGGGGACTTGTATTTCCTTCCATATTTAATATGTAGTTGTCATGTAACATTTAAAAAAATATGAATATTAATAATAATTCAATGTGTGTGTACAAAGAAAGATATATTTTTTCTATTTCCAAATATGAAGAGGCATGCATTAACATTTTTTAAAGTCAAATTTGTTTATATCATATAAAATTAGTGAAAATAAATAATTCTTATTGTTAAAATATTTTAATGGAGTTCTTTTAAAGCTAGCATAGATCCATCTTAACGCTAGATCTACTAAGGGCCTACAGAAATGGAATCTATGGAGATGCAATCCTTTTCTCAAGTTTTGTAGTCAAAAAATTAGGTTTGGCTGTTAAGATATTTTATCTTTCTTGGCTCTTGGTAGATGAAGAGTTAAGATGCATCTATGCTTGTAATATTACAAGAAAATAAATTATTTCATTTCCATATGTACAACATGGGACAATGGAAAAATATTTAAATTAAAGGCTAATTAATTATGATCAATAATAGATGGAATTTCGTATATAGATGTTTATACCAAGATAAGTTTAAAGGGAGAAATGTGGATTTAATCATGACATGGTGATAAAGTAATTAATATGTTTCCATTGATGGGTTTACAATTGATGGCTTAAGGTTTATGGACCCATGGTATTGTTTATATCATGGGATTTTATATAATGAAGGTAAAGCTTCTCAATAATACTTGAAGATAAGGTTATCTAAGGATATAAAATCACATTGTGTCAAATTACCCAAAACTTGTTAGCTAATAGTATATTTGAGCCTAGAGGATATTTCAAGCCCAATATGGTAGATAAGTTCTTGAGCATTTAACTTCGTTAAATTAAATTATTATTATTATTATTATTATTATTATAATCAACCACTAAAGCAACCTACATTCATTAACTTCCATTCTACCAAGTATTGAGAGAGATTAAACTAAGTGAAAAGAGAATCAATCCCTCTAATACATTTAGAGTTAGGATATATCTAGGTGAGTTTATAGAACTAATACTTTATTGGCTAAAGAAAAATTAGAAATAAGTTTTATTTTGCTTTCAACTCATAGTGATGGGTGGAGTGACCACCACAAATGTCTGATAAGATAAATATCTACACAATTTTATGGGAAAGTTTTTGAGAAAAACATACCAAACCAAATGTAAAAGGGATGTTAAATTAATATTAATTAAATGATAAAGTAATTAAGATAATCTTGATATAGTCAATAAAAATTGGGATTTGGATTATTTAAGAAAATTTAACTACATGGTATGAAAATTGAAATATAAAACTTTAAATATTTATTTAATAATCTAATTTATGAAAAACATCTTTGGGATTAATCACATCATTAGGATTTGGTCAATGTTTCGAACCATCTAATGTGGTTCATCCTCTCCTCAGAACAAGGTTAAAAAGATAGTCGATATTATTGAAAAAATAGTGTGGATGCATCAAATCTTATTGAATGAATAGTGTAGATGCATCAATGCCATTAAAAATTAGCCATTATTAATTAGTTAATTAGTTGTTAGGGAATTAAAATATTAATGAATATAGAAATTAAAAATGATTAAAATTTTTATAAATAATATAGTGTACTAATAAAAGAATTTAATAATAAATATTTATTCAAATAAAAAGGTCGAATTTTTTATTATTCTAATTTAATAGTTTTTTAAATTTTTATATATTATTATTATAATACTCAAGAAAATATAAATTATAATAAAAATAAAAATAAGGAAAAATCATTAAATATAAAATGATACTTAATATTTTCTAAATTATAAGTTACAAAATTCTTAGATCTAATATTTTATTAAATCAAATTAATTATGCAAAGAACCAACCTTTACCATCTGGGTTAACTTATACAAATTCTCCCACCATAAACTTTGGAAAAATTAAAAAAAAAATCATTCAAACAGTTTGGTCACGAGGATTTCGTCAAATCAACCATTGTAGAAATCTAAATATTATTAAAATTAGTTATTTCCTTAATCTTAAATAAAAAAATATTTCGAATAAATACCAACTCATTGATAATGGTTATCTTAAGTAATTAAAAATTATATATGTACTAATACGTAATTTAATATTATATATATTAAAATAAAAGCCAACGAAGCGGTCAAAGTTAGTTGTTCCTTGGGTTTCCTATATAAGAAGCGAAGACGAACACAATCCTATGTCAAAACACTGCGTGAAATAGCTCTCCAGCAGATCCTTGGAAGAAATTTAATAGATCTCGGATTGCAGGGACGTGTAATTTCCTCATCTTCTCTTCAGCTTGATGGGCCTTGTGCTGGGAGATTGTCAAGTAGCGTAGTAATAATAAGGAGATGGCCAAATAGTGTAGGAGTAATAAGGAGAAATGCATCCGGGCATTTAAATTTTTCTATCTAATGCGCACTTTTTATTTTTATTGTGGAAGAAAGTGGCTATACTCTTTGTATGCTTTCATCCATTCTAATTCATTTTTAGAAATATAAATTTAACTAGCAATTGCACCTATGTTGTAAAGGAAATTCCATAAGGCAGTACCATTGGTATGAGTAACATAGAAGGAATAAGATGTGATATGAGTAACATAGAAGGAATAAGATGTGATATCTTATGTGATGACATAACAATTTTGTCCTATGGCTTTTCATTCATCAAAGTATAATAAAGGTCATGGTCTGAAGTTTAATTTGTTTCCTATTTTCTTCTTTTGGGAATCCAGATACAATTCAAGTCAGTCGTTCTCGTATGACAAGTTTGTGAAAACCATAGATATTGATCCTCACGACTATCTCAAGCTAAGCATAGGCTTCTTCATAACAAATTTTCTACAAGAGAAATTTTATAAGAGCAGAGTAGGTTTTCATACCTAAGTGGAGTATTTTTCATACTAGGATATTATAAATTAATAAATTTTTTAAATGTATTTATATCCTTAATATTATATTATAAATTAATGTATTTTTTTTAATTTTTCAAAGAAATATTTGGGCATCCTCGGTGTCCCAAACGGAATAAAGGAGAATTGACCCCGTGAAGGGAATCAAGGAGAATTAACCCAGTGTGAAGGGAATCAAGGAGAAATTACCCTATGAAAAGCTTGAGTTGTGACATGAAGTTATGAATAAATTAAAAGCTTGAGTTGTGACATAAAGTTTTGAGTTTTGATATATGGAATTGGTCATTATCAAAATTTGAACCTGGTGTCATGACATGAAGTTATGAATAAATTACAAGCTTGAGTTGTGACATCCAATTATGAGTTTTGATCTATGGACTTGTTCATTTTCAAAATTTGAACCTGTGTCCCAAATGGAATCAAGGAGAATTGACCCTATGAAGGGAATCAAGGAGAATTAACCCTGTGACCTTCCAAGAAAGAGGGAATCAAGGGGAATTGACATGGTAAAGGGAATGAAGGATAATTGAGAGAATTGACCCCGTGACCTTCCACGAAGGTTAGTCAAGGAGAATTCACCCCATGACCTTCCTCGAAGGTTAATCAAGCATAATTGACCCCATGGTTGAATCAAGGATAATTGACCCCCACGAAGCTTAGTCAAGGATAAGCGATATGAACTCAACCAATTGAGATAACCCTCAATGCTAAAATTAATGATTTTTATTATGCCATCCTTATATTATAAATACACCAAGCTAACCCTCAATGCTAAAATCAATGTTTTTTCTTATGTCATCCTTATATTATAAATACATTACTTCCAAGAAGAACCAATTGAGCTAATCCTCAATGCTAAAATTAATTCTTTTTCTTATGCCATGCTTATATTATAAATGCACCAATCTAACCCTCAATTCTAAAATTAATGTTTTTCTTATTATGTCATCCTTATATTATAAATACACCAAGCTAACCCTCAATGCTGAAATTCATGTTTTTTCTTATATCATCCTTATATTATAATACATTACTTTCAAAGAAAACCAATTGAGCTAACACTCAATGCTAAAACTAATGCTTTTTCTTATTCCATTCTTATATTATAGATACACCAAGCTAACCCTCAATGCTAAAATTAACATTTTTTCTTATGTCATCCTTATATTATAAATACATTACTTTCAAGGAAAATTGACCTTGTGCTTTTTTCTTATGTCATCATTATATTATGAATACATTACTTTCAAGGACAATTGACCTCGTGCTTTAACAATATGAACTCAACCAATTGAGCTAACTCTCAATGCTAGAATTAATATTTTAAAGTCATGGAAACCTTTATGATGAAAAAACTAAAAATATATGTAGATATAATAAATGTCTCCTAGCATTCTAACCAATTTCACTATTATATTTCAAGAAATACTTCAATGGTGGAGGGGAGTAAATATTATATCTCGAGAAGTTAAGTTCTACTTTTTTTTCGTTGATTTCCAAACATGATAATTCCTCTAGAACATTAAAAAAAAAACTTTTAACTTAAATTTATAAAAAACCATTTGATTCTATTATATTTGACTATATTCAATAATATAATAAACCATGAGTTTGATTTTATTACCTTGGATGATATTCAATAATAATTGTAAACCATAAATAATAAACGACTATCGGTTAAGTGAGCGATAAGGATTTTACGGGAGGAAAATGACAATTAGGTTTTCTTCGTTCTCTCCATTAGCGGCCGCCTTCTCCTTTGGTGTTTCAGTGCCGACAAGGCTTGAAACACTGATCGTTTTCTCCCTTGCGGCGGCTGATCCTGCCCCAACGCTTCAGGGTCTGCAAGGCACCCGCTCTGTAGCGTTGGCCCAGATCGATGGCCGGCATCTTCTCTGGCTTCTTGGCAACCTCAACCGATACTCTAACGCCCTCCTCGACCACAGCCCACACTCTTTGCTCGAGACAGAGAACTTGGATGCGCCCCTAGCGATGTCCTCGCTCGATTCACCCCTCAAAGGTAATGCGGCAAGGGTTTTTCTGCGGCAAATGATCATTCGGCCCCTCTACAGCTCTGTTGTCCTTTCCTATGCAGCGAAATTGTGCTGGAGAGGTTGTTTCCATCTGCAGATGCAGTTTCCTCCTCCACAGCTTCCAAAGAGTCACGCAATCGGAGTTCCAAACGATTCTGGCACGGTGTTGGTCTGGAAGACATTTAAAAATTTCTCTGCCCCCTTTCATATTCAAATCACACAGCTTTCTGGCAAGACCATCCTGCTTTGGGTCCACCCTTCAGATCTGGTGCAGAACCTCAAGATAAACCTGGAACACCGATCCGGGGTTCCCTCAGCCCTTCAAAGACTTCTATTTCAAGGTAAACAGCTTGATGACCACCTTCCACTCTATTCTTACGACATAAAATGCAATAGCTCTTTAGTGTTTTCCCTTCGTCTGAGAGGTGGCGCTGCAGGTCAATCCTCTTCTGCTCCTCCCTTCTCCTACAAAGCTGTTGTTCACTTTGAGAATCCCAAACCCCCCGAGGCCCCCAAAGCCCAACCCTTTTTGGTGGACAAATTGGAGGAGGTTCCCTCTGTCGAGATCTCCCACCCTGGCCTCGCAGATGATCTTCAAAAATTTGCAGAAAGGGCCATCATATGCAGATTCAATGGGCTTTGGTCGCGCTCTAAAGACCTCTATGACTGGATCCATGCAAACTGGACTCACTATTGCAAGGTCAGCTTCTGTTCAAAAGGATATTTTATAGTTTTGTTAGATAATCCTAAGCACTATGAACAGGCCTTAGAAGAAGGTCCTTGGTTCATGGGAACTGCTGGGCTCTTATTAACTCCATGGTTCCCCGATTTTGATCCAGCAACTGCAGTTATCACTAGAACACCTGTCTGGATCTGGCTTCCAAACTTACCATCTCACCTGTGGCATATTGCAGTCTACAGAGGCATTGGCAATTCCTTGGGCCGCTTTTTAATGGGAGATCACTGGTGAGAACATCAAGGCCTTTACACATATGCCAGAATATGTGTGGAATTAGATCTAAGCAAGGGACTGCCAGACCAAATCAATCTCAAGATCAATGACTTTGTTTGGACTCAGAACCTGGATTACGAGAATACTGCCTTTTGATGTCGTCACTATCACCTAACAGGGCACCTGTAGAATTCTTGCCCATCTCTCCCTGCAAAAGCGAAAAAGGATAACATTGCAAGAACCAAGCCCAAGCGTTGGACCCCTTGTTCTCCGCCTCCAGTAGTGAGCTCGGATTCCTCAAGCTCCAAAGATGAGGGGAGCAATGCAGAACCAGACCAGGGGCCTCAGACGATGGATCGGCCCACTGCCACTCCTGCGCATTCCTCTGTCATGGCGACCACCCAGAAATGTGTCCATGAGACCTCCTCTTCTGATTCAGATAAGGAGATCCCCAGGTTGGAGAACTCTAGTCTTCAAGTTGTTCTAGCTCATACTCCCCAGGACGGCTGGATAAAAGTCAATAAAAAGAAAGGGAAAAAACTACGTGCTGAGACCTCTGCCCATGTGGGGTAGAAGTCGGTCTTTTGCTTTCAAGTCATTTGTTGTAGCTCCGTGCATGATCCATTCCTTCTCCGGGACCGAGGTTGATAGTTTCATCATTTCTGGTCGGCCGGTTTCTTGTCATACTTGATTGTACTATATTTTGCTCAATAGAAATAGCTTAATTTTACTGAGAAAAAAAAATAATTGTAAACCATAATCATAGTACAAGGGTCTCAATTATTGAAAAAACCTTATCATGTTCATTAAATATTCTATGAGAAAATGATTTTTTTTCTCACAACTTAATAACAAATATAAAATAATAATTAAGCAAATTATTGATAAGTGGTTATAATAATCTCTTATAAATGGTTGATTAGAGTTAGTGAAAATCAAACTAAAAAAAATAAATTAATACTTATGATATATTTCATTTTACACGAAATAATATCTCAATCATTATTATTAATCCTTTTTGCATTTTCTTAAATTTTTAAAATAAAGGTTATTAATATTGACCATGAGTGTCATGTTAATTAAAATATAAACTAAAATTATGAAAATTCATAAAATATTCAATATGAATATTAAAAATACCACACAATATTAATATTTCTAAAATTAATTAATAATATGGAAACCTTTTCTTTTTAATAATTAAACTGTATTTTACTTTTTATATAATTATAATATATATTTTAAATTATAAAATATATATTACACCTTTATAAAATCATAGTGCATATAATTGATTGAAATATTAATGAATATATAAATGGAAAATCATTTACAAGACACTTAGATTTTGAGATTATTATATTTCAATATTATGCGTAATATTTTATATGAATATAGAATACTTGATATTAGTAACTTATATTAAACTATATATAATAAATAAAAAGAAAAATTCCAATTAATTAAATCATTTCAACCCAAAATATATAACATGAACGTATTTATTAAAATATTTTAAAGATTTAATATCTAAATAATATATATATCTATATATAATTTAAAAAAAAAATAAAAAACTAAAATACATTTTTTATATTGGATTTATATTAAATCCTCTCACCAAGTACAAACACATATTTTATATGAAACATAAATATTGTATAAAAAAATAAATTGAATTTAAACTAAGAGTATGTAATAATACATAATTTTATATTAATCTATATCGAAAAGTTGTTAGATAAATAACAAATATGGTTTCCAATAACAAGTCCCATTAAAATATTGCAGCATGTAGGCTATTATAAAATAGCGATATCAAAATTAAAATGAAGTTTACAGTAAGTTAAAACGTGTAGCCAACCAATTTAAGGTGCACGAAATGGAGACTAGGGTTTTTTCGGTGACTCTTTCTTCTGTAACTCTCGCGCCGCACCAGATTGCCTCGAACGACATTGACCCTGTGCCTTATGCTCCGCTCAGTCCTTGCTATGCAGATCTGCTAAGGCAGACGCAACATTCAAATAAAAAGAAACAGATTCAGCTTTTCAAGGGTTCCCTTCGGCCCTCTGCTGATCTTTATGCTGCTAACCTCAGCATTTATCACGGTCCAGGGCCTTGGAGCAAATGCGACTTGACAGCGGCTCTCTCCTTTGGAGTTTCAGCGCCGAGTAGGCTTGGGTTTCAGATTGCGGCCGATCCTGCCCCAGCTCCTAATGTTCGGCAAAACCCCCACTCTGTAGCGCTGGCGCTTACACCCCTAATCGATGGCCGACTTCTTCTCCAGCTTGGTGGTGGCCTCTGCAGATATTTTGAAGACTTTCCTGCCAGCTGCCCAGACTTTTTTCCCACGACAGAGACACTGGACGTGCTCCAAGCGATGACCTCTCTCGATTTACTCCATAAAGGCAGCGAGGCAGGGGTTTGTCTGATGCAAATGATCTCTCGACCCCTCTATAAATATGCCGCCCTTTCCTTTGCAACGGATCTGTGCTGGAGCAATAGTTTCCTTCTGCAGATGCTTTTTCCTTCCCCACCACCTCCAATTCGTCAGGAGATCAGACTCCCAAAATAATCCGACACTGTGTCGATCCAGAAAGCATTTGAAAATTTCTCTGCCCCCTTTCATGTTCAAATCTCATAGCTTTCAGGCAAGACCATTCTATAATGGGTCCACCCTTCAGATCTGGTGAAGAATCTCAAGGTAAACCTGGAATGCATTTTTGGGATCCCCTCTACCCTTCATAGACTTCTATTTCAAGGTAAACAACTCGATGATCCTCTTACCCTCTCCTCTTATAGCATAAAAAATAATAGCTCTTTAGTGTTTTCCCTACGTTTGAGAGGTGGCGCTGCAGGACAATCTTCTTCTGCTCCTCCCTTCTCCTACAAAGATGCAGTACACTTTGAGATACCCAAATCCCCTGAGATTCCCAAACCCAAGCCTTTTCTGGTTGACAAGCTAGAGGAGGTTCCCTCTGTTGAGATTTCCCACCCTGGCCTCGCAGATGACCTTCAAAAATTTGCTGAAAGGGCCAACATTTGTAGATTCAATGGGCTTTAGCTGTGCTCTAAGGACCTCTATGACTGGATCCATGCCAACTGGACTCACCATTACAAGGTCATCTTCTTCTCAAAAGGATATTTTATAGTTCTGTTCGACAATCCTAAGCACTATGAATAGGCCTTAGAAGAAGGTCCTTAGTTTATGGGTACTGCTGGACTCTTCTTAACTCCATGGTTCCTAGATTTTGACCCAGAAACTGCAGTCATCACCAAAACGCCTGTCTGGATCAGGCTTCAAAAATTACCAGCTCACTTGTGGCATATAGCAGTCTATAGGGGCATACGCAACACCTTGGGCCACGTTTTAATGGGAGATTACTGGCGGGAACATCAAGGCCTCTACACATATGCTAGAAGATGTGTGGAACTAGATCTAAGCAAGGGACTACCAGATCAAATCAATCTCAGGATCAATGACTTTGTTTGGACTCAGAACTTGGATTACGAGAACACTTCCTTCTGTTGCCGCCACTGTCACCTAACAGGGCACCTGCAAAATTCTTGCCCATCACTCACTGTAAAAACGAAAAAGGACAACATTGCAAAGACCAAACCCAAGCGTTGGACCCCCTTTTCTCCGCCACCAGCAGTGAGCTCTGATTCCTCAAGCTCGAAAGATGAGGGGAGTGATGCAGAACCGGACCAGGCGCCTCAGACGATGGATTTGTCCACTGATAATCCTGCGCACACCACTGTCACAGCGATCACCCAGAAACGCGTCCATGAGACCTCCTCTTCTGAATCAGATAAGGAGATCCCCCTATTGGAGAATTCCAATCTTCAAGTTCTTTTAGCTCATACTCCCGAGGACGGCTGGATAAAAGTCAATAAAAAGAAAGGGAAAAAACTTCGTGTTGAGACTTCTGCCCTTGTGGGGTAAAAGTCAGTGTTTTTCTTTCAAGTTACTTGTTGTAGCTCCGTGCATGGTTCATTCCTTCTCTGGGACCGAGGTTGATAGTTACATCATTTCCGATCGGCCATTTTCTTGTCTCTCTTGATTTTACTATATTTTACTCAATAGAAATAGTTTAATTTTACTGAGAAAAAAAGAAGAAGGTTAAAACGTGTAGTCATCAATGATATTTCTTACAATTCATTTGTGATTACAATATCACCATGAATATTTCATAAGATGAGCCATAAAGATGGCGCTGAACTTCTGATATTCTTTTCTGATATCAGTAGAGGCAGGTGTATAAAATCTGTCAAATAGTATTGAATAGAATATTGAACTAAACAACTAGTATTGAGTGATAATGAACGTAATACTTTTAGGCCTTAGTTTAGGGAGACTTCGAGAACACAATTTGGCTGGGATTCTTGTTTTGGCTGTAATTTGGATACATATTTTTTTAAATATGTCATTGTGGTAGTATTTAAATTTATCTTTTTTTAATGGTTGAGATGGATTTATTGTGATAATGTTTAAATTTATTTTTCTATCACAAAAAAATTTTAAATTTTTTTTTTTTGAAATTGACTAAAATTTTTATAATTTTCCAAACAAAATTATAATCTCTTTAAACTATAATATAATTTTACATTTGCATTTAAAAAATTTCCCTACCCTCTAAATAAAATCTTTAACTAGACTATTCAAATGCCATGCATACTCTAGCTTAAGATGAAGCTCTCCTCCAATACTACAATTTCGACAGAGAAAACAATCTATTTTCCTCTTACCCACTTTAAATTCCAAGTATTTGCACTTTCATGGTTTTGAAAGCAGAGGGTTTCTCAAGCAAATAGCCCATCACCATAATTTCCTTCAAACCAAAATTATTTATATCCAAACTTACCATTCGAAGATCACCTCCAATACCATAATTTAGACAGAAACTGCAACAACATATTTTCCTCTTCCCCACCTTAAATTCCAAGTATTTTCACTTTCATGGTTTCTAAAGAAAAGGTTTCTAGACAGAAACTGCAACAACCTACTTTCCTCTTCCCCACCTTAAATTCCAAGTATTTGCACATTTTTTTTTTTTTTGTAAGTTAGGTGGTGCCTTTCTATTTTCTATTTATAAATGCAGGACAGGCTACATTAAAATATTTATACTTGGCCTCAACCTGCCCGTAGGAAACCAGGTCTGTTGGCCGTCTAAGTGCTTTGTACACTTGCCAAAATTGAAATTGTATCTTTATCCTATACAACGCATTCACTAGCTGTCCTACTACTTCACCATGTTCAAGCAGATAACATAAAATAAGTTCAGGCATATAACATAACATAAGTTGCCATACTTCCAAAAAGACAATATCTTATATAAAAACTATGAAAATTATCCATCAGAAGATGAAATTGGGGCTGGATCCTTGGCATGCGATCCAGGCATGTCCACCTGTTGCATCTGTTGAAGCAGCTTCTCCATACGTTCCATCCTATCGTCCATTCTCTGAATGCGATCAATTACTTGATATTGGGTAATTTTGATATGCTGCAGGTGGCTTTCAATCTTCTCCAACAAATCTTTAAGGAAGGATTTTGTCTTTGGTTGCACTTTAAACTCTGGAGGATGTGCACTTTGGATTGCTTTAGCAAGAAGGCATTTCACTAACCAGTATGTATGAATGGTTTGGTTGAATAAACTGAGGCGGCTTCGGGTGTTACCAGGGTCGTGAATGAAATCTAGAATGTCAGCTTCAGCCTCATTGTCTTCAATGTCTGTCTGTAGGTCTCTTTCCCAGCCACGAGTTTGCATTCGGGTTGGAGAGGAATTGCCCAGAATGTAGTTGACTACGAGATTTTCCAAATGCTCCTGATTTGTTTTCCTTCCTCGTTTCTTTGGCTCCGGTTCCTGCTGTACCTGCTTCCCCTTGGCTATTTATGAGCGTAGACCACGTTTCCCCATGGTGCCTTGGTCCCTATTCAGGAGAACATACATACAAATAATAACCAGAGTAATAACTAGAGTACAGTTGGCCCCTCTGTTTTCATTAATTCCAGTTTTAAAGTGCAGCTGCAAGCAATTTGTAGAGCAAATCCGCCATAAAGCGTTGCATACAAAGCATGAACAATAGAGAAATATACAAACCCAGATAATGGAGCGCAGAACCTTAAGGATGATGGTAAACCTGAGTGCAGGCGTAGGGGTTGCATGTAAACATGAATGGGCGAAACTGTCCAGAAGGCTGGAAAGATATGAGAATGCAGAGGGCGCGGACTTACAACCCATGAAAACCCAATAAAACCCAGGACGTAGCAGACCCTTTTTAAGTTGAAGAACTATAAAAGTTTGAAGGCCCAACAACCACCAAGTAATGTCGTTTGCATGTCTGTTAAAAAGAGAGAAATGAACAGGAGAGTCCCGAAGACCGGGGTAAAACAAACCCAGAATAGCTTGAGGCCGCTTCGCCCAGCTAATGTAGAGGCTGAAACCCAAACAGAGGCCCCAAAGACACAGAAGGGGCAGACCCATACAAACAATATAACGCTTCTGAAAGAGAGATTTTAAGAATCTGTGACCGGAATTAGATAACGCATTACTGAAACAGAGACAAGAAAATGAAGAAGGGTCCTGAAAACAAGGACGCACTGGGGTTTTTGGAGGAGTAAGAACCATAAACGCCCGCACAGGAATCCGAACAATCCAACAGTAATGCGGCCAGATTTTACTATGAATTATAAGCTCCTTGGAAATGAGGATGGAGGTTAATGCATACCAGACTGCGGTTGCGAAATTGACAGGGTGGTCGCGCCTCCTATTCGCCTTCCAAGCTCTTGCATGTAGCAAGCTTTGCATGAGCATTTTGGACGAAGGAGGGCGAAAACATACCTTAATCAAACCTTCCGTTCCGGGCACTGACAGTCTATCATGACAGGATCTCTGCATCATTAAACCCGCACAAGTGATCACCTTAACTATTGATAGAGCTTGGCGGTGGATCATCATGTTTATTAACTGTTGGAAGGGTGGCGTGCTGTCAACCTACCACGAACTGTCCTGCTTGCCAGCTGTTCACCCCGATTGGGGGGTTGGAGGTCTTTGTTGACAATCAATTGTAGTGAGTGTAACTCCACATCCCATATTGCTTGGTTCAGACGAGCGTCAATGGAACTCTCTATATTTTGACATCCCCAGTTAGCCAAGAAATCTGCTGCGGCATTTCCTTTTCTTTTGATGTGGCTGGGGATTAGATACTGAACCTGCCTCAGCAATTGACTTACCTCTTCAATAAGAGTTGCTGTCCTCCAGCTTTGGGTGATTTTCTCCCAAGGGGTGCCTTGTTGCAGCTTCTGAATAACTCCAGTTACCATGGCTGAATCTCCTTCGACAATAATTCTGTGATAGTTTTCTCTGATAGCTATAAGGATGCCCTGCTTTACCGCCATAAGCTCTACTTCATTGTTTGTGGCATGGCCCAAATCAACTGCATAGAATCGAAAAACTGTTCCTTGGGAATTGCGGAAGATCCCACCTGCTCCAGCTTGACCTGGGTTACCTTTAGATGCTCCATCATAATTGAGTTTAATAAAACCTGGTTGTGGAGGTGACCAGTGTTCCTCAATAGTATGTTCAGGGGGTTTATATTTCCATAATCCTTTATAAAGAATCTGAGGTTTTAGATTGAGTTGTTGTAAAATACAGGCTTCTATTCCCACCGTTTTCCAATCCTCATCTGACCAACTTTCTACAAGGATTGTTTCACGGATATTTTCAATAGTACGTTGCCAGATGTGCTGCAGAGGTTGGGTTGTATCTTGGAAGATACGCTGGTTCCTTTCTTTCCAGATGTTCCAGAGGAGGAAGCCTAATGAAAGTGTCCATGCTCTATTAATGACTTGACAGTGATATCGTCCTTTCCTCCAGTTGCTAATCATGTCAACAATGCTGGCATTATTTTTGTCCATTTGGCGAAACAGAAGCTCCAAGTCTCTCCAGATCGGTTGTACCAACGGACAAGTATTAAGTAGATGTTCAGTAGTTTCATTATCTGCATGGAAAAGCGCACAATAAGACGGTCCTATCATACCCCTTTTCTGAAGGTTCTCCCAAGTGAGGATCCTACGATGGCTTAAAAGCCACAGGAAATATTCTACTTTAGGCCAGTGTTTTAGTGCCCAAATCTTTTTCCACAGCGGCTGAGCAATTTGGTGAAGTTGTTGGGAGTGGATGTAGTATCCCTCTTTAATTGTAAACTGTCCTTTTGTTATGTATCCCCATCTCAATATATCTGGCCCTGCAACTTGTCGAAGTTTCCTTGTTTTCAGTTCTTTGGTGAAATTGTCCCATTGTTGTGTAGGTGGGGCTGCCTCCCATCCACTTTTATCTTTCCACTTCCTCCAGACATCATTATTGTTTGGACACCAGTAATTCTGTACTAAACGATGAGTTGGTGTGTTTGTGTATAAGAAGATTTCCCCCAAATATAAGCGAGTGAACAGTTTTTCTCTCTGTTTCCATGAATCCTCCCAGAATAGGGCTGTAGTTCCTTCTCTTATCTCCCAAAAGCTGTGCATTCTGATTAAATGCCTATTTGTAGTAGCCAAATTCCAAATTAAAGAAACTTTTGGGACTATGTCTATCTTCAATCTGCCAGAGACTGTGCGTGGCATAGCATATTTTGTTTGCCAGATGTTCTTCCATAGATCCAACCCTCCCATTAGCCATCGCCACCATAACTTAGCTCCAAGTACATTATTCAAAATGAAAGGATCTCTAAGGCTTAGCCCTCCCGCTGTCTTTAGTTGAAGTAGTTTATCCCATGATACTAGAGCCCATTTCCTTTTGTCTTGAGCTCCCTGCCAAAGAAATCTGTTAAACATGGATACCAATGCAGAGAAAATACCTTTCGGGCATGCTCTACCTGAAAGTTGGTATAATGGTAACGCTTGAAGGACTGATTTTAGCATAATTAGGCGCCCAGGTGCATTCAAGGCTCTAAATGCCCAATTCTGGATTCTTTTCTCCACTCTTGTAAGAATGTCTTGCCAATCTGCTTATCTAATAGGGCCTGAATTTAGATACATTCCCAAATATTTCATAGGCAGAGATCCCTTATGGAATCGTACGGTTCTTGTTAAGAAGTTTTGAATTTCAACATTACAATTAAAGAAATAAACATTCGATTTGTCATTATTGATTTCAGTACCTGAGGCATCCTTGAAGATTTCAAGGATGCTGAGGATCGCTTTGCATTCTTTTAACGTTGCCATGCAGAAGAGCAGGATATCATCTACAAATTGATGATGGGTTAGAGGTAGCTGAGGTCCCCACAGTTTTAGCCCCTGAATCTTCCTTTCAGCTAAATGAGCTTTAATTATTCTCCCCAAACCTTCTGCTGCAATTATAAACAAGAATGGAGATAGGGGGTCTCCTTGCCTTAGGCCTCTGGTTATGTTGAAAGGAGCAGAGGGATTTCCGTTCAGCAGAATTGAAAAATGTGGCGTAGCTATAAAAGACTTGATCCATTGAAGCCATCTATCATCAAATCCAAAAGCACGCATCACTTCTATAAGATACTGCCAACTGATTCTATCATATGCCTTAGACAAATCCAGTTTTATTAACAATCCTTTCTGTTTGTCTTTTGTGAGAGAATGTATGGCTTCCTGAGCGACCACTATTCCGTCCAGAATTTGTCTGCCTTTCACAAAGCCGGTCTGTAATGGTGAAATTATAGTAGGAAGCAGAGGTTTTAAACGATTGACCATGACTGTGGAGAGAATTTTATAAATTACATTACACAGTGCTATCGGTCTAAAACCCACTGGAGTGTCTGCATCTTTGCTCTTAGGAATGAGCGTAATAAAAGTTGCATTCAAGGCTGGGTAAACATTCTTGTTCCTTCGGGATTCTTCAACCACCTCGTGAATATCAGGCCCCATAAAAGGCCAGGATACTTCGAAGAATTCACTTGTAAAGCCGTCTGGTCCAAGAGCTTTGTTCTTGGGAAGATGCAGGATAACCTCTTCAACCTCCTGAAGAGTGACTTCTCGTAGCAAGGCCAAATTATGCTCTCTTGTAATCAGCTGGGGAATGTGCTGAGTTATTTTTTGTATATCAGTAAGCCTGTTTGGGATAGGCTCCGTGAGGAGGTCTTTAAAGTGAGTCGTTAGTTCCTGCTCCATTTCTTCATGCTTAACTAGACGTTCTCCATTTGTTTCTTTAAGTGAAAATATTCTATTGTGCTGGCGGTGTTGCAGCATAGCTTTATGAAAAAATTTAGTGTTACGGTCCCCTTCTTTCAGCCAGTTGATCCGGGATTTTTGTTTCCATAGAATCTGTTCTTGTTTCCTTCTCTCTTCCTGCTCACTGACGATACGTCCTTCCCCCAGAGCCAAGTCCTCTGTTCTGCCATGCAGGATGATTGATTGTTGAATTTCTTTCATTTTCTCTTTAAGGCGGATTTGGTTTTGATGTATATTCCCAAATTCTTCAATGTTCCAGCGTTTTATTTCTGATTTTAATTGTTTCAATATTAGCTGAAAGGAATGCATTTTGTTGTGTCCCCTGACTGTAATTGAATGCCACCAGTTTTTGACTTTTTCCATGAAGGCAGGATCTCTTAACCAAAACAACTCAAAACGGAAAGGGCGGTTCAGGCGTTTTGCTTTGACATCTATCTCTAGTCTAATCGGCCAGTGATCAGAGCCTATAGTTGGGAGAATAGTAGCTTCATAGTAGATATCCAGTGTCACTAGATCTTCTGAAGCTAAAAATTGGTCTAGTCTGGAAGCAACCTGATGTCGCTCTCCCCTGCGATTATTCCAGGTATACTGTCCATTAACTGTGGGTATGTCAACTAAACATAAATCATGAAGTAGCTCTCGGAAGAGAGCCATTTCCGGGTCTTCCTTCCTTATCCCTCCTTTCTTTTTCGAAAGATTCAATATCATATTGAAATCCCCCCCTAGTAACCAATACCTCTCATGATGCATTGTACTCAAAGTTCTAATACTTTGAAGAAAATTTGATCTCTCTCCTGGAATAGGAGGTCCATACACCGCTGAAATTAAAATTCTGGTCTCAGAGCCTATCTGCCGAAAGATAGCTGATAAAATTTGGGGTCATCCTATCCATCCTTCCGCACTGACCTCTACTTCATTCCATAAGACAGCGATGCCTCCAGAGGTGCCCGTCGAGTCGATTGCCATGACTTCATACTGTAATTTCAGGGATTGCATTATTAACTGTAGTTTTTGTCCCGAAACTTTAGTTTCTTGTAATAACATAACCTGAGGTTTCTCTGCTTGCAATTTCTCTTTCAGATGTCTCTGTTTTCCCTTGCTGTTAAGACCTCTGATATTCCAAGAGAGTACTTTCATTATAAATTCTTGGGTAGTTGTTGGAATACCATTGTTAACGGTATTATCTTGCCCGTGTTGATCAGCATTTCTCCAACTAACTGTATTGATTCCTGCAATGTTGGTCTTCCTCTCTTTTTTGCTGGCTTTGGAGGGGGAGGCGCCTTTTTCCCTGGTGGTTGTGCTTGGGATTCCTTCTTAGCCTATTCTGAAAGGTAATGTTAAAAAGTTTCCTTATACAATTTTTTTTCCTCCACTGGTATGAAGCGATCATCAAGATTTCGCCATTCAAACAAAAGGCGCTTCAGCAGCTTCTCTTCTGCAGTTAGGTCCTCTTTAGTTTGTTCTACCTCCATCGGGGTGTGTTCTAGCACCAGGGTTTCTTCAGATGCTTCCGCTTCCGATCCTGCTTTTCGCTTCGACGATTGATTTTTCTGTATGGTCGTCATTTGATCAGCCAGTTGTTCCTCCATTGTAATTTCTTGGACTACCGGATCTCCTTCTTCCTATAAGACCGCATACTTGTTCTCCGTTGATACCGAGCCAGGGGAGTTTTTCTTGGATGATTGCCCTGGGCGAGGATTTGCTGGACGCGTTTGGCGTTTTTTATTGGAGATAATTACAAACCCTTCATCATCTCGGCCAGTTAATTGCTCAGGTTTATTAACATTGGAAGGTTGTTGCAGAGGGCCATTTAAAGGGCAAGATTTGTACAAATGGCCATATTCATGGCAACGTCTACAACGAAATGGGATATGTTCATAATCTAGAAGTTGTTGCCAGACTTTACCTGCGTATTCTAACTCGATCATTTCTGGTAAGGGTTCAGATATATTCATATAAACACAAATTCTTACAAAGGATGTATATCGGCCACGTGCTGTGGCCTCAGCGATTTTTACAAAAGAACCTAAAGAATTTCCTATTCCTTCCAAAATTTCTGGGTCCCAAAAATCCATGGGAAGCCCAAAGAGCCGCACCCAGACAGGGGCAGCCAGAAATTGCTCCTATTCAGGGTTATAACATTCCTCCCATTGTCTGAGGAAAAGCCCTGCATTGCTATAAAAATAGGGCCCTCCTTCAAAAATGCGTTCTTTATCCTCTAAATTTGAAAAAATAACTGTAAAAAAACCTTTTGCCCCTAGTTTCAGATCAATGTGACCTTTGGGCTGCCATTTTGATTGAATCCATTTCATTAAATCCTTTTCAGAGGGCCAAATACCAATGAACTTACAGATTAGAGCATGGTTCTTCATATATCCACGGTACTCGTCCAATTTCTTCTCCGGAATGACAAATCTTGGTTTTTTAACCGCTCTTGGTAAACAGTTCCCTTTCATCTTTGCTTGCCAAGCTGCTTCCAGTACTGGGGCTGTCTGTGGTTGTGTCGAATCTGCATGAGATGTGTCGCCGCTCACTATGTTACGGTAGGAGGGGGGCGTCCCTCCTCCCGATGAGGCCGCCATGCTGAGGCCAGTCGGCAGTGACTGCCTGTGTATGCTCTTCCCGATTCAGTAGAAGCTTTTCGGCTTCAAACCCTACTACTCTGCATTCGCCTCTTCAAACCCTACTACTCCAAAGATGAACCTTCTTATCTTGAAATCAACTTCTCCCAAGTATTTTCACTTTCATGGTTTCTAAAGAAGAGGTTTTCTCAAAAAAACGGCCCATCACAGTCATTTCCTTCTGACCAAAATTATTTATATATAAACTTACCATTCGAAGATTCCCAAACTTGGTGTTTAGGTATGCTAGAATGTGATCAAGACCTAACTACGGCATACAATAGCGAAGAAAAATTCAATCATCTCCTGCCTCAAATAAGCACATGGTAATAAAAATAATAAAATCATAAAACTTACCAAAAGAAACATGGCTCTCATGTGCAAGCGTTCTAAATGAGGGTGTCTCTGGAACAAGTTGAGTATAGAAACCTTTATTTCTTTTCCCCCTTCCAGCAACAAGGACTAAACACCTTCCGTAATTTGAATGTTCCCCACTATCTCCAAAAATTCCCATGCCCAGAAATTGCAGGCTTTTCGTTCCCGCCCAAGAAAGCTCCCGAAACAAAAAGCCATTGACTTGTACATCCTTTATGGGCTTCAAGAGAGATAACGTAAGAGATCTTTCGGATGGTAATATTTGGCCACCCAAGGTAATTGAAAATTCTTAGTTTCTCAAAAAAGGGGCAAATCATTTCTGAATTCGACATAACTGAATTAGCAGGTAATGAGATGGATGAGTTTATGCCATGGAAATAGCAAAACTTGTAATTTCCGTAAAAGATACCTGTGCATATGTTTCAGAAAGGAATAAACTTTTTAGTTAATCTATCAAGAAACTGTTAAGCAAGAAACAATTGATTGATTAGTTTTTAAATTTTTTCATAAATTTTTTTAATTATTAGTTTTTTTTTTAATGGTTCATTATTAATTCTAGGGCTTAAAAACACTCAATTCTATAACATTCTATCTAATGGTGTAAATTGGTACACATTCACAGATAGGAGAGTTGTTTTCAAATAATAACGCCCTACGAACTAAATATATATTGAGTTAAATTCTACATTAATATAAAGGTAATTTACATTGCTATTTCAATTTCCATTACTTTAATTTTTTCTAAATAGATCTTGTTCATGTCTTTCAAATAAACACTAGGTACAATACTTCTAGGATTTTTGAAAGGCCGTTTATTTTAATATTTCTTTTTTTTATTGCATTATTTTAGATAGGTTTGGACTTTAGGATTTATTTTTAAGTGTAATTTATTTAAATTGGTAAAATTTAACATATTTATTTATATTTAAATAACATAACATAATAGAGTGGAAATTATATTTAGATAACTGTCTTAATTATGTATTTAAGTGATAATTACTCTCTTGCTTAAGGCATTTATGCACTTATTAAGAATTGACTTTATGTCATTGCAAAAAAAGTTACAGTACATTAAGTAGGTTCTTAAGCTCTTTGTTTGGATTATTCTCAAATATGTTAGGTAATGATTTTTACAAAACAAATAGATGATATAGAGTTTTCACCACTTCTTTATTGAATCTAAACTAACTTTAACATAGTATTGAAACTATTTTATTGTATATATCGATCTTTTATATCGAAGAACACTTCCAATCATTTGTTTAATTCTCTGTTATATTGAAATACAATTTTAATCAATTACTCTATTAAGTGAAGAAATGTTGTTTAAAATCTTTTTATTAATTTTTTTCAATATTGATTTCCTCAAATGTCAATTTAAGAATTAAAAAATCTACATTTTACAAAGGTTTTCAAAATGTTTATTTAATTTAAATATATTTTCTAATAAATTATGAAAGTCCACTCAGACTAATTTTGGTTTATCAATGACTTATTTAGTATTTAATTTAAATAGCTTTTCTAATAAATTATTAAAGTCCACTCAGACTAATTTTAGTCTATCTAACCTAAAGAAATGAATTATTTTGGTCTAGCTCACTATAATTTTGACATGTTAAAAGGCTAGGAAGGTCTGTGTGTATTGCAACAAATATTATGACATGGCCCAATGACTTGTTTCAATATGTAGCTCACTAGAGTTCTCACGAGAGTTCGTTATTATCTTGGCTATATTAAATTTTTCCTTTGAGCTAGTTAAAACATAAAGAAACTTTTGATCATCTAGAGTAGGGTTGATGACCTCCTTATAATATCTTAATTTTCTTTTAGCCTGTGAATATTATTAGAATTAGTTAGGATTATGCTTACTTTAGTATATCTTGGATTGGGTTTGTTGAGGTTGTTGAGAGATTTTCTCAACCTCTCTCTCCAAGATTAGAATCAGTTGGATCTCACTCCAACTATATGTATCTCTTGTGTATGTGAGTAATACAATTAATTATTGTGTGTTATTTTTGTGAAATGGGGTCTCTCTCTAATTTTAATATGGTATCATAGCCTCTACTGGCATAAATCCCTCATGGGATGGCTAGGAAGATGCGAGAGCAATGATTTTCAAACCACTGCTGTAGGAGAGTAGGAGAGTAGATAGTTTAGTGAATTTATTTTCTGGGTGAAAGTTTTTTGTGTTTGTTATTTTATTTTGTTGTGTGTGTTTTTCATTAATTTTAATTATCAAATCAACGCAAGAAAAATTCATGGAGTTCCGCCCGGCATACTAGAGGAGTCGTTTCAGAGTTTTCTTACTCTGCAGTCCATATATTGCTTTATTCCCCTGCTTCACCGCAACATATCAGATTGCAGATGCCAAAGATGAGCACTTCTTTATTTTTCATTGCCGTGAACATTATTTTGTTAACTGCATTGCAAATATCGGAAGTCCAATGTGGTCCAAACTCCACAGTGGATTTCGAAAGAAACGATTTTCCTCCTGGTTTTGTATTTGACACTTCCTTCGCAACATTCCAGTACAAGGGATCAGTAAAAGAAGATGGGCAAGGAACCAGTGTGTGGGATACATACTTCCATAAATTTGGGCATATACTGGATTTCAGCAATGTAGATATTGCAGTCGACCAGTATCATCATTACAGGGAGGATATCAAGATTATGGTAATAATGGGAATTGTCTCTTCCTGCGTTTCGTCCAAAGCTTGTGTCATTGCAGCGAAAGTCATAGCATTGCATGGCAGCATAAATAAATTCGAGAATCAAATGAAAGTCACACAACTGATGATCGACAATAGGGGACATTTCATCTGTAATTCTAACATTTTGCAGGCTGGACGCCGGATCTCGGCACTGACAGTGGACGAGGAGCTCGAATTGGGGAATCTCTATTTCCTTCTCCCCATGTGCAAACTCAACCACTTGCTCTCGCTTTCTGAGATAAATTCCCTCACCAATTCTACTTTCAAGAGGTCAACCTCCAAATTCAAGAGCATCGCCAAAATCCTTCCTGTGTTGGGTGACTGTCATAGTCTCGGTGACAGAAAAGTTGCGAGAATTTAGCCAAACAAAGAGACGAATGCTAAGGAGGAAAACAACGAGCCGAGGGACAGTGGTGGGTCTAAATTGCTGGTTATGTATGCTATTGGTTTGATTTACGTTGGATTTGTGGGTTTATTAGTGAGAGTAGTGTTTTTTTTTTATTTGTAAAATTTTATAATAAAGAACCAATTATTGAATAAATTTACACAATTTAAAATAGCGGTTCTCGACGTTCTTCGGTGCCGAGGGAATGTATCGCTAATTTGATTGTGAGAGTCTTTTATATGTTGTAGATTCTTGTTGTACTTCGGTGCTCCAAGATCGACAATTACAGGTTATTTTTTATGTGATTGTAAGTGTGTAAAGGTCACTTTGTAGGATTGATCGCTGATCATATTCTGTACCTAGAATATTTTCCTATAGACTGTTGAAATTTATTCTTCAGGGTTATTTCACAGATGGAAATATTTCAATAGGGTAGTTCAGTGTCGAGACTCTTCTTCAAGGGTGTCAAGAATCCTTTATCTTACAAATTCAACATTGCTGGTCAGAAAAAAATTTGTTTTAAATGGGTTGAATGGTAGCTCGAAAATGGTGGAGAAAAGAGCATTGTCTATGAGATCTCAGAGTGGGTACAAATGTTAATGAAGACCAGATCAGACAAAGAGACGAAAGTTCAAAGTGTTGTAATTGTGATTAATTATTATATCTTTTGTGAAGTAAGCATTAAGGTAGGGTATTAGAATTAGTTAGGATTATGCTTACTTTAGTATATCTTGGATTGGGTTTGTTGAGTTTGTTGAGAGATTTTCTCAACCTCTCTCTCCAAGATTAGAATCAGTTGGACCTCACTCCAAATATATGTATCTCTTGTGTATGTGAGTAATACAACTAATTATTGTGTGTTATTTTTGTGGAATGGCTCCTCTCTCTAATTTTAATAAATCTTTCCCACACAACATTTCCTCTTTAAACTTAGAAGTAACAATGTTTTTAATGTTATTAATATTTTGCAATGAAAATTTTTTGTCCATCTCCCAATGGTCCCTGTATCTTTATACAAACCTCAACCTTATGTTGTTTTGGATGGAATTTAAAGCTAGACTAGGAATTCTATGGCCTCCCATATTATTGATTTTGTGCTAAGATAGCTTAGGAAGTCTATGGCCTCCCGTGTTATTGATTTTGCATTTGTACAAGAGTAGCCTAGCCATAGCTAGCCTCTCTATAGGGGAGGGACCTACTTATATAAGGAGAATATGATAGGGTGTATTGCTTTTAATTTTTAGGTTATCCGTTATAAAATGCTTCTGGATTTTCTTAATTTTTTTCCAGGATTCTCTGGAGATGCTGCAACCCCAAAGCTCACATCCATACAAGATAAAAAAAGTGACTAAAGTTTCAAAAAAAAACTTCTTTTTATCCCCCATCACAAAGTTTTAATTATTATTTTTATCCCATATATATTATTTTCATTATTTTTAAAAATAGATAAATTTTAATCAATCAAATTTCATATAAAAGTTATAAATCAAATTAAAATATCCAAATGAAACTTTTTTACAGATTCTCAAAACATTAAATTATCTAACCAAATATAAATTCTAAGAAACCATATCCATCTCTATAAAAATAAATGAAGAGATAATATTGTTAAAAATTTCTTTTAACATCTTTGATAAAAATATTATTTTCTAATAAAAAAAATATGATATAATATAAGTTACACACACACACACACACACACACACACATATATATATTTCTTATAATAAATTATATTTTTTCAATAATTTTTTTAATTTTAATTAACTAAAATTCTCATATATATATATATATATATATATATATATATATATATATATATATATATATATATATAAAGTGTAGCATAGTAACATATTTAAAATTCAGCTTATCCTATTAATATTAGATTAGAACTTGGTCCTCTAAAAATATTGTTTATGAGATAAGGGAGTCACCTTACCTGTCTGCTTTGATTTTAAACTTGTTACCTCTTAAGAGAAACCACATGTTCTTAACCATTAAAATTACTCAAAATGAACATTAAGGTACATCTTATATCAGTTATTGGATATAATAATTTAATATGCATTACCACATATTCAATAAATATATAAAATGGAAAAATGAAATAATTTTGTTTTAAATTATTCGAGAATCTTAAATATTTAGTAAAAATTTAATAAATGATTAAATTAGAATGAGATTGTGTTGTGAATTATTAGTCTGCCATTTGTTATTACTTAAATTTTTTTGAATTAAAATTTACTCAGCTTGACTCTTTTTTAAAATGAGATTGTTGAGTTTTGCATGATGCAGCTATAATACTTTGTGATGCAAGAGCATCTCGACTTAGCCAGCAATGTGATTTCATGTTTATATGTTGTGGCTAACGTGAGATAAATCTCATTGAACTAAGTGATTCAGATGTTGTGGCTAACGTGAGATAAATTTCATTGACTAAGGGGTCAAATAAAAGTTTAGAGAAAGGGTTGGACCTCTCGAATATTCATTTATTTAAATATTGTAATAATCCATACAGTGGTGTTATGGTTAGGATAAAAGGTGAGTTGTTAGCATAGGTGTGCATTGAGACTTTAGAATAGGGATTTAATTGTTAAGGTGATAAGAATAGTGATTGAGTTGTTAGTATTGTTAGATTTAATCAATAAAAGAAGAAAAAGGTGTAATGATAGGGATATATAGCAAGAGAGTGAGAGAAAGACACTAAATATAGGGTTTAAGGAGTGACAGAGACAGAGATCAAAAACTTATATAATCATTCCATAGAGGGTCACGACTCTGTAATCTCATTTTGAATGAATAATTTATTCAAGTGTGATGTGTAAATTCTTCTGTTGTTGAATATCATTCTAAAATTGCTTATCTGTGTCTTAAACCTGGTTTGAGTTATCCCTTGTTTTATGCACCATTTAGGTTTAATTAGTATTAAGATTTTGATGATTCAATATGTAGTCTCTAGCAATTTGACTTTTTATTACTGAACATTACTTTCTTCTGATTCTAGTTTTATATTCTTTGAGTAAAACGAATATCATGCTAAACGACTCTAGATTGAGTCGAGCAAGTTTTCATGCAGAAATATGATACAACATGATTTGGAGTGGTTTCGGTAAACCACCAGTGAATATCGCACTGCTTTTAATCAGCAAGAGGTAAATATCAAAGCAATGTGATACAGTTCGGAGGGTGACACATCGAGTCATAAAAACCACTTCTATCATGCATAATCAGGTGTGTTATTTTCCAGAGGAGTGGAATGCATATGCCTTCGAATCATTGATGAAATAAAATCGACGGCGGAAGATCCATCATCGAACGATAATCAAGTAAACCATTATTGAAGGCGCAAATGACTGAGATTGGACAAATTAAAGTGGGACCTCAAGTCTAATCTGTGTTTATATTTAAGTTAATAAGGGTTTATATAATAAATCCGAGATGAAGTTTTAATTTATTGATGAACATATAACAGAGTTGAATTTTTGTGTATTTCCGGCATCATTTGGTATCAGAGGCCAGATCGTGTTGTTTTGCAAAAATGCCACCAAGAAGAGGCGTAGGAATAGGCCGAGGAAAACCTGCAACAAATGAATTTTTTCTTAAATAAGTGTGACATGTTGGTACATGGATGGAAGCTATGGAAATAGCCAAGACAAGAGCACCTGATGAAGGAGGCACTAGTGATGTAGAGGAACCTTTTGAAGAAGGAGAAGAAGAAGACAATGAAGTAGTTAAGGTGTTGAATATGTTGGTGAAGGCAACTGGAAGACCAAAGGTGGACATACCTATGTAAGAGGGAAATCTTAATGTAGAAGAATTACTAGACTCGATCATTTCGTTAGACAAGTACTTTGAATTTGAAGAAGTTGAAGACAAAAATAAAGTGAAGATTGTAGCTACCATATTAAAAGGCCATGCAACTATTTGGTGGGAAGAATTACAGCTATCCAGACATAGAAAAGGGAAAATAAGAATCAAAGAATGGGATAAGATGGTGAGAAAATTAAAAGGCAAATTCACGCCCAAGGATTATCAACTAAATATTTTTATGCAATTACAGAATTTAAAGAAGAAATGAATGACAGTGAAAGAATATATGGAGGAGTTCTATAAATTGAATATTAGAGTTGGACATGTTGAGGATGATGTTGAGAAGGTGGCCAAGTATATAAATGGTTTGATATATGATATCCAGGATAATATTAGTTTATTAAATCTGAATACAATTGAGGATGCTTATCAAGCAGCCTTAAAAGAAGAGAAGATACAGAGGAAGCAAAACTAGAGGAACCAAGTTAAGAGTTCCATAGGAGGCAGAGGAGAATTTAAACCTAGATTTTAGCACTCCCGGAATGAAGCAGGAGGCTCAAGTAACAGATCAACACAGAGAGGAGACTTTGGTCAAGGAAGGTTTATACCCAGAGGTAGAGGCCGAGGAAGATAAATTTAGTGCTATACATGTGGTGAATGGGGACATAGGTCATGGTACTATCCTTATAATAAATCAACAACTTAGAGAAATGTGAATGTTGCTGAAAAGAATGAGGAAATTCCTCAAGATACAGGAGAATAAGAACCACCCGAAGCAGGAGAATATTTGTTATTGAAAAGGATATTGCTTAAAAAATAAAAAGAAGTAGGAGATCAAGCTCCGAGGAAGACTCTATTCAAAACAATATGCCAGTCCAAGCATAAATGTTGCAAAGTGGTAATTGACAGTGGTAGTAATGACAACCTTGTTTCTACAGAAATAATAGATATGTTGGGATTATAAAAGAAAGTACACCCTACTCCATATAAGGTATCATGGCTGCAAAAAGGACATCAGATTATTGTGACAGAACAATGTAAGGTGGAGATCCAAATAGGCACTTACAAGGATGTTACATTATGTGATTTAATGCTGATGGATGTATGTCAGATTTTGTTGGGAAGACCTTGGCAGTTTCATCAGAAAGCCATACATGATGGAAGAAGACACACTTATACCCTGTAGAAGGATGGAACCAAACATACATTTCTACCATTGAAGGGTGAATTTCACAAAGGAACACGAGGAAATAGTGTTATGCTGGTGAGTGGAAAAAAATTGTTGCAAGAAATTGAAAAAAATGAAGGGATGCATTTTTTTGTCATAGGGAGACCTAAGGTAATTTTGACTTCCACAAACTTAGATGATTTATCTGAAGAAATCAAAATTATGTTGAATTATTTTTTTGATATTATTGTGGATGAGTTCCCAAATGCATTACCACTGATCAAGAGTATTATTCATCACATTCATCTAATACTTGGAGCAAGTTTTCCGAATAAAGAAGCATATATATTAACTCCTCAAGAAAATGAAGAAGTTGGAAGAAAAGTACAGGAATTGTTGGATAAGGGGTTGGTAAGAGAGAGCCTTAGTCCATGTGTTGTACCAATATTAGTCAGTCCAAAGAAAGGAGGAGAATGGCGCATATGCACATATTCCAGAGCCATAAATAAAATCACCATCAGGTATCGTTTTCCTTTACCTCAAATGGATGATTCAATGGATTGCTTGAGTGGATCAAAATATTTTACTAAGATATATTTGAAGAGTGGTTATCATTAGATAACAATTAGAGAAGGGGATGAGTGGAAGACTGCATTCAAAACAAACAGTGGGTTGTATGAGCGGTTAGTGATGCCTTTTGGACTTACTAATGCACCCAACAAATTCATGAGGTTGATGAATGAAGTATTGAAGGAATATGCAGGTAGGTTTGTCATTGTTTACCTTGATGATATTCTAGTTTTCAGTCAAAGTAAAGAATAACGTTTAGAGCACCTTAAGTTGGTTCTGAGAACTTTGTAGAAAGAGAAAATGCTAATAAATCTGAACAAATGTGGTTTTATGAATGAAGAGTTAGTATATTTGGGGTTTGTAGTTTCTAAGGAAGGTCTAAAAATGAATCCAAAGAAACTACAAGCATTTTAGAACTAGCCAACTCCAAGAAACATATTTGAGGTAAGAAGATTTCACGGTCTTGCAAGTTTTTATAGAAAATTTATCAAAGGCTTTAGTCATGTTTGTGAAATGATTATTGAATCAATCAAAGAGAAAAATCATCTATTCAAGTGGACAGAAGCAGCAGACAAAAACTTTAAGTTGTTGAAAAGAAAAATTATAGAAATAAAAGTTTTAACTTTGCCTGATTTTGAAAAAGTTTTTCAAGTTGAAAATGATGCTAGTGGAGTTGAAATTGGAGCAGTTTCAAGCCTAGAATAGAGGCCAATTTCATACTTTAGTGAGAAACTAGATGAATCTAAACAGAAATATTCCTCGTATGAGAAAGAATTTTATGCTACTGTACAAGCTTTAAAAAAATGGAGACATTATTTGCTACCAAAGGAGTTTGTATTGTATTCTGAAAATCATGCATTGTAGTTCATAAAAAACCAACCAAAATTGAACCAAAATCATGCCAAATGGGTTGAGTTTATGTAGATTTTTACTTTTGTGATAAAGCATACAAGCGGTAAGTTGAAGAAAGTTGTTGATGCTTTGGGTAGAGTGAATTTAATCATGCAGGAATTACAAGTTGGTGTTGTAGGATTTGAAGGAATGGTTGACATGTATAAAGAGGATGCATAATTTAAGGAAATTTATGCAGATGTACAAAGCCCAACAGTTCATAATAGGAGCTAGTGGTTGGATTATCTTATCCAAGGAGATATATTATTTAAAATAATAAATTGTGTATTCCTAAATGTTCTATGAGGGAAAACATAATTAAAGAGAAACACAGTGGAGGCTTGTCTGGAAACTTTGGACAAGACAAAAAAATTTCTCAGGTAAATGCTTTTTATTACTAGCCGAAGATGCAAACTGATGTTAAGAGATTTGTTGAGAAATGCAAGATTTTTCAGCATGCTAGGTGAAGAAGCTAAAATACAGGATTGTATCAGCCATTACCAATACCAAAACGACGATGGGATGTAGTTAGTATGGATTTTGTTTTGGGTTTTCCAACAAATAAAAGAGGAAATGACTCCATTTATGTTGTGCTGGGTAGATTTTCTAAAATGGCTCATTTCATTGCATGCAAGAAAACTAGTGGTGAAACACATATTTCTAATCTGTTTTTTTCAGAAGTTGTAAAGTTACATGGATTGCCTATAAGTATTGTATCTAACAGGAATACAAAGTTTGTTGGGCATTTATAGATAACTCTTTGGAAGAAACTAGGTACCAACCTTAGTTTCAGTTCAGCATATCACCCTCAAACGTATGGGCAGACCGAGGTAGTAAATAGAAGCCTGGAAAATATATTGAAGAGTTTAGTGTATAAAAATTGTAAGTAGTGGGATTTAGCACTTGCTCAGGCTGTGTTTTCGTATAATGATAGTCCAAACCAGAGTACTGGGATTAGTCCATTCGAGATTGTTTTTTGGATGATCCAAGAGGTGTGTATGAGCTTAGGGATTTGGGAAAACGAGATATAAGAAGTGCAAAGGCTGAAGATTTTTCATAGCAGATGAGGAGACTACAAGAAGATGTTAAAGATAGATTGCAGAAAATAGTGGAAAATACAAACAAAGAGTTGATACGAAAAGGAAAGAAAACGAATTCTAGGTAGGAGACTTAGTCATGTTTTATATGAGAAAATAAATATTTCTTGTTAAGACTTATAATAAATTAAATATTAAGAAGATAGGACCATGTGAAATTTTGAGAAAATTTTCTTCAAATGCATATGAAATATAATTTCCAGAAGGGAATGGAATATCACCCATCTTTAATGTTGCAGATTTGTACCCATAAGGAACATAGGAAGAGCTACAAGAAGACTCTACAGCAGAGGAAAACCAGACTTTAAATTGAGAAGAAAAAATGCCAAAGATGGTCAAGAAAGAGGTGGAAGCTGTTTTGGAGAAAAGAGTATCCAAAAGAACGTTGGGACAGGTTTATTTTTAGTACCTAGTCAAATGGAAGGCACAAGCAATGGAGGATTCCAATTGGTTGAGAATTTTTTTTTTTGCAAAAGTATGGAGTAAACCTTGAAAGTTTGATGGATGATTCTTTTCTTCCACGGGAGTCTGATGCAGGAGCATCTGAACATAGCCAACAATTTGATTGCATGTTCACATGTTGTGGCTAACATGAGCTAAATTTCATTGACCTAAGTGGTCAAATCAAAGTTTAGAGAGAGGTTTGGACCTCTCAAATCTTCATTTATTTAAATATTGTAATAATCCATACACTGGTGTTATGGTTAGGATAGAAGGTGATATGTTAGCATAGGTGTGCATTGAGACTTTATAATAGCGATTTAATTGTTAAGGTGATAAGAATAGTGATTGAGTTGTTAGTATTGTTATATTTGATCAATAAAAGAAGGAAAATATGTAATGATAGGGATATATAGCAAGAGAGTGAGAGCAAGACTGAATATAGGGTTTAAGGAGTGACAAAGACAAAGGTCAAAAACTGATATAATCAGGTCATAGAGGGTTGAGAGTCTATAATTTCATTTTGAATGAATAATTGATTGAAGTGTGATGTGTCAATTCTTCTGGTGTTGAATTTCATTCTAAAATTGCTTATCTGTGCCTTAAACCTGGTTTGAGTTATCCCATGTTTTATGCATCATATGGGTTTAATTAGTATTAAGAGTTTGATGATTAGATCTGTAGTCTCCAGCGATTTGAATTTTTATTACTGAACATTACTTTCTTCCTAGTCTAGGTTGAAATTCTATGAGTAAACAGAATATCGTGCTAAACGACTCTAGATCGAGTCAGTCAATTTTTCATGAACCCATATGATACAACGTGATTTGGAGAAGTTTCAAAAAACGACCAGTGAATATCGCACCACTTTTGATCAGCAAAAGGTAAATACCAAAGCAATGCGATATAGTTCAGAGGGTGACACATCGAGCCATAAAAACCACTTTTATCATGCGTGATCCAGTGTGCTATTTTCCAGAGAAGTGGAATGCTAATGGCGTCAGATTGTTGATGAAATAAATCGATGGCAGAAGATCCAGCATCCAACAGTAACCAAGTAAACTATTATTAAAGGTGCAAATGACTGGTATTGGATAGATTAAAGTGAGACCCCAAGTCTAATCTGTGTTTATATTTAAGTTAATAAGGGTTTATATAATCAATCCGATATTAAGTTTTAAGCTGCTTATGAACATATAATTGAGTTGAAGTTCTGTGTATTTCCTAAATCACTTTGGTTTTATTTTAATTTTGGACTGTTTATTTTTCCATGAGGTAGCTCTTCCTTTGAATTCGAAGAGTTTTCTTTTCATTTTGGATTGTTTATTTTTTTTATAATGCACTTCCACTTTATTGGTTTTTAAGAATTTTATTCATTGTTAGATATGTGTAATTTCTAAGAATTTTATTTTTATTTAATATTAAATTATTAAGTTTGGTAATTTAAAAAAAAATTACTTAGTTATATTTCAATTCATTAATTTCGAAAGGTTTTTTATTACACTCTAGTAAATCAAAGCATTTCAACGAATCATTTTGTCACGATAAACTTAAAAATTTTGAATTAAAATGTTATATTTTATACAATTGTTTTTTAATTATTTCCATATAGATTTAAAAATAATAGCGATAAATTATAAATTTTATAAAATTTTAAAATTAATTTTAAATAAATTATATGTTTTACATTTATAAATTTTAATTTATAAAAATTTGAATAGTGTAATCAACTCTAATTTCATATCTAAATATGTGTTATAAAATTTAATTTCTCTTAATTTGAATAGTGTAAGAAACTCTAATTTCATGTATAAATATGTATGGATATAGAATAAGATTTCATTGATAAGGAACAGTAAATGTTATTTGAATTGACTTGACAAATTTTTTAACTTGGAACTTGGATGTGGTTTAGCAACTCTGCTTCAATTTTCTTGCTTTTCATAAAAATAACCTCCACTAAAAACACTATCATTGTGGTTTTGATGGTTCTTGCTTCTACTTCTACCTCTTTAGTATTAAGGTAATGGAAACTATTCAAGTACTATGTACTATTTTAAATGAGCATTACTTTATTATTCTACCCAACCATGGAGTATTACTATGATGATTTTAGATCTTCAACATTTTAGTTAAAATTTACACAATTACACATTATTTTTTAAGATTTTTGTATTTTCTGCAATATTATTTATAATGGTGAAATTTGCATTAATCAATATAAAATAATTAAACATGATTGAAATCAATTTTTCAAATTCATAAGATATTTGATATATTTGTATCAATAATTAATTATACTAATAATTATAAAATTTTTATATTATTTTTAATATATAATATTTTTTATATATAAGAATGCAAATATTAAATCAATTTGAATGTATAATATAATCATATTTAATATTATTATATGCTGCTAATTAAGGTTTTGGATCTCATTTGGTTTAAACTGAGACAATTATTGATGTATCATGTTATATACAATGATCACAAAACCATTGAAATTGTGCATTCACAACATGAGATATCTCGTGTTTCCAGATCAAATCATCTAACACGAACACAAATAATATAACTTTTCACAAATATTGTAACTTTTCAATTCGTATACCTAGGATTAAAGGTAGGTTGGTGCTCCAACTCTACATAGGATGAAATACTATTAACAATTTTTTTAAGTGAAGATCAAGTGATCAAATAAAAGAAAATATTAAATTTAAAAGGATCATTTTGGTTTTGTATGATTATTTAGATGCACCTAGATGCAACATATGGTAGTCCACCACGAATTCAAGTAACATTGTAATTGAGGGACAATAGTTTATAATTTATATTAGCATTGGTAATGTAGATTAGCTTCATAGGGTTCCGGTAGAGCACAATGGTAATGTTTAGTTTTTAATTAGGTGAAGAAATGTTGTCTAAAATCTTTTTATTATTAGGTAAATAAATGATGTAAAAAATCTTTTTATTGAGTTTTTTTGAATATTGATTTTCTCAAATTAATTTTTCGATGTCATTTTAAAAACAATTTACATTTCAGAGAAGTTTTCAATTTTTATCTAATTTATATATTTATTTAATAATAAATTATAAATAATTTTGAAGTATTATTATTATCTATTAAATTTATCTAATCTTAATACATCAAAATTAATATAAAATTTATATATCAAATTAAAAAACCCTGAAATTTCCGTACAAATTCCTAAAATAGTAATTTTTCCAAACAATTATAAATTCAAAAGCTCATATCCATCTCCATAAAATAAATAAGGAAAAAAAATTATTAAAAAATTAACATCTTTCACAATACATTTTTTTAACAAAATTGTAAATTAGTAATAAAAATTATTGATATAATAGAAGTTGAACATATTTATATAGTTTTAGTTTTTAATTTTTTTAATAAATCAAAAAATTTACAAAAATTATAAATATATTTAAAAAAAATCTAAGAATATAAAATTTTAAAAACTCACACCCACGAAACTAAAATAAAGAGAGAGCCAGTATGGTTTAAATTTATTAAATTTTGTAATCCATGTTGGAACTATTTATATATGATTTTTGTTATATATATATATATATATATAT
Organism: Pinus albicaulis; assembly: GCA_034641835.2. Lineage (NCBI taxonomy): Eukaryota > Viridiplantae > Streptophyta > Pinopsida > Pinales > Pinaceae > Pinus > Pinus albicaulis. Next base: position 346,420,378 of record CM076583.1, on the reverse strand, counting down.
ATATATATATATATATATATATATATATATTGTAAGTTTGGCAAGATTAAATATTCAATATGTCCAATATATTACTTTGATCGGGGCAGGGAATTGAACCTGTAACTTCACATAAAAAAGTGCCTTAAGAGAACGCATCATCATCATCTATCTAAAACTCTATGGAATATACATACATATATATCTATATAAATATGGAATTTGATTATTCATAGTAAATATTTGATTTTATGTATGTATTTTACATGTGATTATGAAATCCACTTTTCTATCTTAAATTTTCAGGTTATTATGTTGAGAGGTTCTTGTACAATCTTGTATAGAGGGGATGTGTACGTTTAATGTAATCTATTGTAAGTATGTCAATATTTTTTAAATAAATTAAATTTAAATTAAAGTTAAAAAATAAAATTAATAATTTTGTCGAGATGCATTTTATAACCCAATAAAGGGGAGATGTTTATGCACTTGACCTTAGAATTAATGTAATTTTGTTAACATTTTAAAATTAAAAAAAAAAATAATTAAAATTATATTGAGGTAAATATTCAATTTACTTGGTTTTTCTCTCCCCTATTATGGAATAGGTATTTTCATGTCATATAAACATTAGTGGTTTCCGTACTTTGGGTTTTGACAACTGATAGTTTCCCCATGATATTCTTAACCCTTGGCTTTTCCCATGATATTCTTCGCTAATGTAGCCTATTTAAAAGAACCAATTTGTTCAATCTTCATACGCCTATTTAAAAGCAGTAATTTCTTCAATGTAACCTATTTAAATACATCAATTTGTCCAACTCATTTTTACTTAGTGTTTTAACTGATATGGGTGATCTTAGGGCAACAAGAGTTGTAAATATTTTCTAGAATCACCCAAAATATATGATAGGAAACATGTGTAATGGAAACTGAAGTTGTATTCTTTTTTTTTTAAATCATCCAATATTTACTGGTGGGCAAGAAAACCTATCATCCTAATTGCAATGATAACGCATAACAAATAATCATACATCTAAATCAAGAGCCATTAATTAGGCATTCATTCTCAACTTCTAGAGTAAATATCCTAATCCATTTAAAAATAACATCCCATATGGTGTAATCCAATCTTGGTTAGATATGATTCCCTTTTATCTACCTTCCAAGAGTTAAGTTGTTCATAAAGGAACCAACTCTAATACCAATTATTGAAAATCAGGTTAATATTGAGAGGCAGGGTGGATCAATATTAAGTTCAATTTTAACAATTTTACCATATTTAAAAATTTAACGATTCAACAATGTATCATCTAAACATTTCATGAGATACCCAATCACAACATATTCTACATATACACATATGTAACACATAGCGACAGTGGTTGTATGTGGAAACCCCTAAAGGGATAAACCACCAATATTGTATTGGTATGATGTAAAACTAAAGCCACCACTTCTAATTATATCAAGTTTTGTGAGAACCCTCTCATAGGAGACACCAATGTGAAATTTGTTTTGTTGACACTAACCACTAGGAATCACCAACCCCCTGATTTTTTTTGTTGGCACCAACCAATATGAAGCACCAAATCCCTATTTTTTTTGTTTTCACCAACCAATAGGAAGCACCAACTCCCTGATTTGCAAGCCACTACTTGCAGGTGGAACCATCCACCTTAGTTTTATTTTTAGCATCCACTTGAAGGAAGCATCAACTCCTTTATGTTTAGAAATCAATATATTGAACCATGTAGATCCATTTTTCATGCATTCTGAAAATCAGATATGGAAGTGATGTATTCACTAAAAGAATTGTTCTCTCTTTTCTTCAGCTACTACTAAACCTAATATGTCACACTGCAATTAGAATTCTCAACCTTCATCTTTACTCTTCAGCTCTCCTGACACTCTTTAGGCTCTGACTCATCCCCTGTAGAATCTTACAACAACTTGCAATTTTCAACACACATTATGCATTCCTAGCCTCTATTCTCAGCTAAAACATTAACACTCTTGGCTTATTCATTCACTTGGACCACTTAACCCTCAACCTTTCTCAACTCTAAAATAACCTACACTTCACTCTAGTCTCACTAAATTCCCACTTTATGAAATACACCATAGATATATTTTTTTCATTCAACTAGATAAAGCTAAAAAATGAACTTCATTTCCTCTCATAGGGCTTGAAGATGCACTTCATTAATTATTTTCATATTTCGAGAAGAGAATTAATTTTCACCTACAAAACTCAAGGAGGTGCTTCTCAATAATTGTGTTTTTCATTCATTTACTGTGCTAGATTCACTAGTATAGTTCTTTGATTAATCTCTCAGAGCTCATTTTGGCACTCACCCAGCCTTTGGTCTTCTACTAGACAACCAATGATTTCCATCAACCATCTTATCTTTTATAGACTACTTCACAAAAATGACTAAGGGAATAAATTTTTGTTTTTACTCTTGGTAAAATCTCTTTGACTCTATCAAATTGCCTAATCCACATAGCCTCAACATTTTGTTTTGTCGTTTTCAACTCTTCTTAATTTAATTGTCTATTCAATGTATTTTAGCTCTCTTAATTCCAAAATTATATAGTGTTGCGCCCTTAATATTTAGCTCCTATCATTTTTACACTCAAAGGCTAGAACCATACTTAGCACCAAAAGAACCTTAGGCCAAAAACTCATTAACATAAAAAAGGGCCCACAAAGAAAACCCCCTAGCATGAATCCCAATGTTTTTCCACATCAACTATTGATGTCATCATTTGCCACATGGAAGTATCTAAGTAGTGAGATGTGTCACTTAGATATGGTCCACTTAGCCAACCAAAGGCCCAAAAGACACATTTCTTCATCCTATCACTTTCTTTTTTAGCCATGTTGGATATATGTTGTGTCATCCCTAGTTGTAATCCATCTATCAAAATACAAAGTGGGGTCCTGTATTTCATATTTTACAATGTATTTTTTTTTTTTTTTTAATAAAAAAGGCTCTTGAGGTGGAAATTTACGTTATTTACCATGTTTCCCATGTTGGAGAATTCATTTTTCTAGTCCTTTATGTCTTCATGTCACATCTATTTTTCCAACTCTCCACCTTGAGACTCTTAGAAAAACCTCCACGACAGAATGTGAAATGTCATGTCAAAAAACAAATATCTCTTTGTCTCCTAAGATTTGTCCCATGCACCACTACATGATTTATAAACCTTTGAAAACATTTTTACTTCCCTTACGTGGTGCGGTGGCATGTCATGGCACCCATCAAGCTACGCCATTATACTAGCACATCTCTCCATGTCAGTGGTGCCACGTGTCACCTAGAAAAGGGTCACTTTGAAACCCAAAAATTCTAAATCATCATGCCATATGTCCATGGCATGACATGCCATGTCATATCCATTTTGACATCACTGCTACTTAATTTTTACATCATCCATATTATTTAATCATTTATTTCCATCTGTCACTTAGCACTGCCTCATCCCGGTATGGAAGAAAGGCCAAAGATCCTATTGTTTTTCAATGTTTTCTTCATTAAATTAAAATGTCCTTAACACTAGATTTTCATCATTTATCAACCTATGGATTCTTTCATAATTCCTTCCACCTCACACACATATCTTCACAAGACCCTGCCTCAAAATTGGTGTGGCATGAATAGGAAGTCAATTGCTAGGATTTTGCTCGTCCTACAAGTTTTGTTAATCATGGCTCCCTGCTCCCACCTCCATGGACTCTCCAACCAAAATATTTGTCATGTAACGTCAAATTATCATTCAGATAAAAGGAAAAAAAATTTCCCACACCTTTGATCAGCCTATGGAACCTTACAATTGTGGAACCTTCCCATGTTGAAAAACAACAATAAAATGTGTCTCTAATTTATTTTCCCCTTAAATAAAGTACACAATAAATTTTAGTCTTATCTCATAACAAATTTTATTATTTAACTAAGTGAGATAGACTTAGTTAGCTCAAGAAGTTCAAGTTAAGGGTCAATCGTGAGGCATGTAGAGTGAGTCCATTATTTTTGGGATCTAGTTGTAGTTAATGCTCTAGTGTAGTGTGAGTTTAATGAGTTAACTGAAAATAACTGAGTTAAAATTAGTTTAACTAGTTCAAACTGAGTGATGAGCTAGTGAGAGGTCAAGTGAATTAAATTACATTTAATTCACAAGTAGTGTTTTATCAAGTAACTGATGATTTTCTATTATTAGTTTCATGCATGTCAAATTTGATGAAGACCTAATTGAGACAAAGGTTAAAGGGAAGATAAATATCAATTATATTATTAGAGAACTACCCAGGTGTAGCTATAAAACCACATGATGCCCATGAATCACTGCGTAGTAAAGGATTTTTGGATTTCCTATTTAATAGGGATTTAATTTCCTAAGGATTGTGTGAGAAAGGCATGCTGAAGGTGGGTTGGCTATGTGTCTGTCCCATTTTGCCTATATCAGTGTGAGACGATTGGTAGAGCGTGTGATTGTGAGCACACATGCATTTTATTGTTTCATGATTCGTTGTATTATTTTACAATATAGATAGAGGGGTTTTGAGCAGTTCCTTTCAAAGGGAAAATATTGTGTTGTGCGATTGATTTACTTCTTTCTCTTACTTGCAAGTCATTGAGTGATTGTGATTTATATTCCGCAAATTTTTTGTAGAAGGACTCGGTATATTGTTTTAGTACATTAAATAAACGGATTGGATCCATCGGTGTAATTTATACATGGTATAAAAGCACCATGAATCACAATAGTGGAGAAGAAATTGATTTGTTGTTGAACAATATTCAAATTTGAGCATACATTCTTTGGAGCTAACAAATGACTAGGATATATTTCACTGGATTGAGAATCAAATATGCACTCGAAGGAAATTAAAAATATATTGCATGGAAGGACATGATGGAGGCAGTAATGGAGGCTAATGGGTTGAAGGAGTTCATTGACACTAATATCCGTGAACATAATCAGGCAAATGTTGTGCAAGATCAAGCATGGAGGAATAATGTCACAAAGATGAGGAGGATATTATTAGAGGGAGTTCAAGATCATATTTCCTCGAGTCTCCATGGAAAGGAAACTCCATATGATATGAGGAAGGCCTTGACATATCTGCTTTAAAGAATAACTGACCATAGAAAATTGACACTCATGGACAAGCTCAAAAGAATCAAAATGAAGAAGGTCGACACAATCCAAAAATACTTGACCAAGTTCACTCAATTCCGAGGTGAGTTTAGAAGTGTCGGGATTACTATATCTAATGTTGACTTGGTGAGCCTCGCACTTCTAGGCCTTCCCAAGGGCTGGCATAGTTATGAAGACTCTGTGAATGGGAGGTAGAAGTAACCAAATTGGGAGCCACTATGGCCAGATTTCGTACAATAAGAGTTTTGGAAGAATACTAGGGATGGATCCTCATCCAAGACTGATGATGAGGAAAATTATACCTTGGATAATAAGGCCAAGAAGGGGAAGGGGAAGAAGCCCTATTCCAAATCTGACACTGGCAAAGAGGGTAGGAAGTGAGACATGTCAAAGGTGAAAAGTTTCAACTATCCTGATCATGGAAAATATGCCACAAATTGTACACAAAATAAGAAAAAGAACAAGAAGGTTACAAAAGCTGCAGTGGGTGAATATTTGGCCTCACAGTTTGATATGGAATTCTCTCTTGTCGCATGCATGGTGTCAACTATGATGGGATCTATGTGGTACTTGGATAGTGGAGCATATATCCACATGAATGGAAATAAATAACTCTTTAGTACCTTGGAGGAGAAGGATCTTTAGATGCACATCGAGATGGATGATGACCCGCCATGGTTCTGTGCATGGGTTTGCACATGGTTTTGAGGCATGATGGTTTTCGGCCCCTGGTATTTTGTAGATCCGGTGAAGGGAACTACGGTTATGTTCTAATCTAAGGTTAATGTATTGGGGTTTATGTATGCTTCAACATAAATATATATGTGTTGTAACACTAAAAGGAATATAATGAAAAATCAAGCTGGTCGACCTGATTTGGGATCCAGGGAACATCTCTGTGTTTAACTATTTTGTGTTTTATGCTCTCTCTATTGTTTATTTTCTATTTTAATATTCGTTTGTAGATAATTTCTTTACAGGGTTAAAACCTACCTTTGGTATCAGAGTTGTTTCGACTTCAAGGGGATGCCTTTGCTACTAAGGGGTTTTTTGCTCAGACCTGAGGTAGACCCTATTCAGTGGGAGACCTACGAGATTGATTCTTGCGGGGAAAGAAGATGGCAAGCAGTGGAAAGATAAAGATTGAGAAATTTAATGGTCAAAGTTTTGAGTTTTGGAAGCTCAAGAAGGAGGACCTATTGGTCGATAAAGATTAATGGATCGAGGTAGATCCAGGTACTAAACCAATGGCAATGTTAGATGAAGACAGGAAGAAGTTGGATTGGAAGGCGAAGAGCATAATACGGTTGTGTGTCTTTGATTCGGTATTTTTGAATGTGTCTGGGGAAGCTACGACAAATAATTTGTGGGACAAACTTGGGACTTTGTACCAATCTAAGTCTCTTATGAATAAATATTTCCTGTGAAAAAAGCTATATAACTTGAGGATGAAGGATGCAGACTCAGTGACCGAGCATCTGAATGCCTTCAATATGGTGGTAAGCCAGTTTTCATCTGTTGATATTAAAATCTCAGATAAAAATAAGTGCATCGGTTTTTTTTTTTCTCTACAAGATTCGCGGGACAGTCTGGCTATTGCAATAGGTAGCAATACAACTACCTTGAATTTTTATGACATTGTCTCAGCCTTCCTATCAGAGGAGATGAGACAAATAAATATGGAGGGTTAGAATGGAGATGCCTTAGATGTACAAGGAAGGTCCCAGAACAGAAACAAGAATAAGGTTTCAAGTGGGAGATCTAAATCTAGAGGGAGATCTAAATCTCTTAAAATTTTTGTAAAGGTCTGCTGGAAATGCAGAAAAGAAGGGCACTACAAAAAGCACTACAGTCTAAAGCTCATGAGAAAGGAAAGGAATCTGATGATGCTCCTTCTGCAAAGGAAAAAACCACCTTGGATGAAGGTGGGAATGTGTATTTGGATTCTTCTTCAAATACACATGTAGATCATGAGTCATGGTTGATTGACTCAGGTGCATCCTTTCACTTCACTCCCCATAGGAAGTGGTTCTCGAGTATGAGAAATATTATGGTGGTGATGTCTTATTAGTTGATGATAGGAAGGCCAGAATATTTGGACGTGGAAAAGTCAAGCTGAAGCTACAAGGTGGAAGGATTATAATACTTCCTGGTGTTCTGCACATTCCTGCATTGGCTAGAAATCTGATTTCTATAAGTAAGATGGATGATGCAGGCGTAAAAATAGTGTTTGAGAAAGATACCTATAAGATGGTTCAGGGAGCACTGGTAATAATGAAGGGAGTTGAGATTGGAACTCTGTACAAGCTTCAAGGTACCATTTTTATTGATGGATGCAACAATTTTGTGGTTCCTGAAAGTGGAGTAGAAAGCCTAACGGTCTCTGGAGAAAAGACCATGCTATGGCATTAAAGGCTTTGACATATTGGAGAGAAGGGCCTTTGGATACTGTATGGAAATGGTATGGTAGAAGGTATGTATAATTTCTCTCTGGATTTCGATTTCTGTGAATATTGGGTATATGGGAAGTAGAATCGGATGAGTTTTCCTTCTGGTGCTAAGAGGGCGAACAAGATATTAGATCTTGTGCATAGTGATGTGTTTGGACCTTTGTCGGTTGCATCACAGGGTAAGTCTGTGTACTATGTTTCATTCATAGATGAATTCTCAAGGAATACATGGATATATTTCTTGAGGAAGAAATCTGAAGTCTTTCACATAATTAAATAATTTAAGGCTCTGGTGGAAAACTAGACAGAGAAGAAGATAAAGGTGCTAAGGACAGATAATGGTGGGGATTTCTGTAAGAAGGAATTTGAAGAGTTCTGTAAGAAGTGTGGGATAGCATAGCAGAAGACTACTCCATACAGACCTCAGCAAAATAGAGTTGCAGAAAGAATGAACAGAATGCTAATGGAAAAGGCAAGAAACATGCTCAGTGGTACCGGGTTAGGACAAGAATTATGGGCAGAGGCAATGAAGACTGCATGCTACTTGGTTAACAGATCACCTTCATCAACATTGGAGGTTAAGACTCCACATGAGGTATGGACTGGTAATAAACCCTCTCTTTCACATCTGAGGGTATTTGGATGTGATGCATATTTACATGTTCCAAAGGAGAAAAGGAGCAAGTTGGATAATAAATCTGAAAGGTGCATATTTATTGGGTATAAGGATGGTTTAAAGGGTTACAATCTTTGGAGCCCAGAAACATGGAAGGTTGTGTACAGCTGAGATGTGGTTTTCAAAGAGGTTAAAGATGTTGTTAAACATGAATTCCTACCAAAGGAACTTGAGAAGATAGAGTTTGAGATAAAAGAGGATGAATCAGACTCTACAACAGAAGAAGACTCAAAAGACGAAGAGCCACAAACTCCAGCTGTGAGAAGATCAGCTCGGGAAAGAAGACAACCAGAAGGGTATAGTCCATTTTCTTTCTGTTAAAATTTTTCTTTAACTATAACTGATGATGATCCTAGAACTCTTAGGGAGGAAGTAGATTCAGAGGATGGAAAACTCTGGAAGGAGGCCATGGTTGATGAAATGGCATCCTTGCACAAAAATGAGGAATGGGATCTGGTGGAGTTTCCGGCTAGAAGGAAGCCCATTGGGAGCAAATGGGTGTTTAAGAAGAATATGAATGTAGAAGGCAAGGTGGAGAAATACAAAGCTCAGTTGGTAGCAAAATTTTATTCCCAGGTGTTGGGAATTGATTTTGGTGATATTTTTTCTCCTTTTGCCAAAGTTACTTATATTAGACTAATTTTATCTGTTGCTGCTACATTTGATTTTGAGGTAGAACAGATGGATGTGAAGACAAAATTTCTTCATGGGGATCTGGAAGAGGAGATCTACATGAAATAACCTAAAGGCTTTATGGTGAAGGGGAAGAAAGAACTTGTACGCAAGTTACAAAATTCTTTGTATGGTTTAAAAAAGTCACCAAGGATGTGGTATCAGAAATTTGATACCTATATGAGGGGAATTGGCTTCACGAGAAGCAAGGAGGATCATTGTGTTTATTTTAAATTAATTGGTGACCGTGTTATTTATTTTTTCTTGTATGTGGATGATATGTTGTCGATTGGAAATGACAAAGAAATTATCCAAGACTTGAAGACCCAACTGTTCTCCAAATTCGACATGAACGATCTTGGTGCTGCAAACTATATTTTGGGCATGGAAATTAAGAGATATCAGGAAAAGAGGAAGCTCTGGTTAAACCAAAGGAAGTATGTCGAGACTATATTGTAGAGGTTCAATATGCACGATAGTAAACCAGTGAATGTTCCTATTCCTATAGGTGTAAAGCTGTGTGCTGAACAATGTCCCAAGACACAAGAAGAAGAGGAGGATATGACCCGAGTTCCATATGTAAGTGCACTGGGTAGCTTGATGTATGTAATGATCTGTACTAGACCAAAAATTGCAGATTCAGTGGGAGTAATGAGCAGGTTTATGTCAAACACACAGAAGGAGCATTGGACAATGGTGAAGCAGGTTTTTAGATATTTGTGTGGCACCAGTGATTATGGCTTATGCTACCGGAGAAGACCAGGATTGGAAAGAGTGTTGGACATTCATGGTTTTTTTGATGCAGACTTGGCTGAAGATCTGGACCAAAGAAGATCTACAAGTGGGTATGTGTTTAGCCTATTTGGAGGTGCAGTCAGTTAGATAAGTAAAAGACAGTATGTAGTGGCTCTTTCAACTACAAAGGTAGAATAAATAGTATCTCGTCATGCAAGTATGGAAGCATTTTAGTTGCAGAGATTGTGTTCAAGTATGAGGTTTGTGCAGTAAGCTATAAGGATAGACTGTGATAGCCAAAGTGCAATTTTATTGGCTAAGAACCTGCTTATCATCCAAGGACAAAGCACATTGATGTTCAGTATCACTTTGTGAGAGATATGGTTGAGGGTAAAAGGGTGTTGCTGGAAAAGGTGGACACTTTGAAGAATGTTGCAGATGCTGTGAGCACTCAAAAGTTCTCTTGGTGTAGAGAAACAATGGGTGTTGAAGAATTGGCCCAATGACTAAGCTCTCATGTGGCCCCCTCTGAAAAGAAAACAATAAGTGGGAGACTGTTGGGTATGTGTTATATTCTTTCCACGACTAGTGATGTGCGGGGATAGCCCCCATATTTTTTGATATTTAGTGCGATGAGGGGGCCACGGGGCGATGGCCCCCACATGGTGGGTCATGCGCCACGGTGCTGGATCATGTAGTATATTTCTACAAGTCTTCTAGAGGGCACACTTGTGTAGATATACACATGCAAGGGATGTACCATGGGGAAGTATACAAAGTCCACATTTCATGAGAAGGAGAAAAAAGAAGTGAAAATCCTTCAAAGAGTTTATTGAGATGTGTGTGGACCATTATCAACAACTTCCACAGCAAAGAACAGGTATTATGTGATTTTTGTTGATGATTTTTTAGGAAAGTGTTGGATCCTCTTTCTGCAAAAGAAATATCATACGTTCTCCAAGTTTTGTGAGTTCAATGAATTGGTACAAAAATATACATGGAAGAAGGTGAAGACTCTAGGGAGAGACAATGGTGGTGATTATATCTCTAATTAATTCAAGAACTTCTATGCCAAATACGAAATTCAAAGAGGATTGATTGCACCTCATAACCCACACCAGAATGAGGTTGTTGAAAGGAAGAATAGAATAACTATGGGAGAATTGCAAGCTATGTTACATGATCAATGCCTACCATTTCATTTATGGGCAGAGGCATGCAACACAATAGTAATTTTGCAAAATTGTAGTCCTCATCAGATACTTGACATGAGTACACAAGTGGATGGTTCTTCAGGTAAGAAGCCACATGTTTCATATTTTAAAATTTTTGGCTCATCTGTATATTTCCATGTGTCCAAAGATGTTAGTAAGAAGCTAGAACCAACAAAAGAGGTTGCGATATTTTTGGGGTACATTGATACTTCCCACAACTATCGAGTGTATTTTCCAGCTAAGAAGATCAAAGTAGCCAGGAGAGATGTTAAATTTGATGAGGAGAAAGAAATGTGATTATCCCTTGAGAGGTAGCTTGATTTTCATGCAAAAGAGGAACTCTTAGTTCCAAACGATGAACCTCAGGATGTGGAGTAGCCACAAGCAGAGGGTCATGGAGTGGTAGAAACCACTCATGCAGATCCATTCACCACAAATGGTAGGTAGTGCACTAGAGAGACTGATATATTGATGCTTGATGCAACAGAGGATGTAGGTGCACCAACATCACAACGTAGGTAGAGAAGGTCCCTAGATAGGTATACTAGATATATGGCTCTTATGAGCGAGTTTATTGCCACATAATCATGTTCTTTTGAGGAAGCAGTGCAGCAGCAAACATGGTTTGATGCCATGGTTGAGGATTATGAATCCATTATTGGAAACAATGAAATGGAAGTGGTCTGAAGACCAGTAGAGAATTCAGTGGTTGGATCTAGGTGGATCTACAAGGTGAAGCAAGCAGCAGATGGGATTGTGGAGAAATAAAAGGCTAGATTTTTTACCATAGGATTCTCACAAGTAGTGTTAGGCGGACAAATCCCTCTTGCGGACAAGAGCGATCTCCCTAGTATCCTAAGGATATCTAAAAACAAACAGAAAAATGTAGACCATTTTATCTAGACCATTATTCTGATGAGTTATTAATTAACTACAGAGAGATACTCCTACCTAAAGTCTAATGCTTGCTCGATCTTCAATCTAGTCGCTCGAGAAGGTATTGATCCAAAATGTAAGATCTGTAATCAAAGACAAGCAAACAAGATCAAAATCATCCGCAAAGTATGATAATTCAAAAGCAATAATATATCTCAGTGATCAAGGAATCGAAGAATTAAATTATTCAAAAGATAGATGAACAACTCAATGAGAAAATAGAATCCAATTGTATTAACTTTGAATAAAAGAAGAAACCTTACAACCTTGACGCCTTGATGTTTGTACAGGTTCTTCCGAGGTCCCGAACAATTGTTTTCCTTAGTTTGACAAGAATCCAACTCTCTGAATTAGCATAATACTATGGCCATGAATATCTAATTTCTCTCATGCCAATGATGCCAAATGTGGATAGTTTCTTCAGCAATACTCAGAAATTACTTTCTCGAAATCAAGAAGCAAGTACTTTCTAAACTCTCTATGTACTATTCTTCCATCTAAGAAGTACCTTTGAGGCTGAAACTTGGTCTCAATTTATAGCAGAATGGAGGTAGTTTCAGTTCCAAAAAGGAAGGGATAAATCCCTCTCATCATGGGATTTCAGCTCCAAAAACCAAGGGATAACTCCATCTATGAAGGGATAAAGGTTCATGAATGGAAGGGGTGAAGCTCGACCAGATAACGCTTCTATAAGGCTCTAACTGGGAGAATATTTGACCAGTTGGGCTTCTAGAGCTTACCTTTCATTTTATTTTACCTTTTATGTGGGTATGCAATTTTAATGAGTAGAACACGCAGGATGTGTTGCAGGTTTTAGAGCAATAAATCACAGTACCGTAGGAAATGGCTAGGAAAAGTACGAAGTTAGAATTTTTAGCGTTTGAATGAGCTTTTATCCAATTCCAAGACTTGATTTAAGAACTTTGTGACTTTATACTTCTAAGGGAGCAATAAATTGGTAATGATGAACCCATATAGACAACTAAATGTCATGGTGAAAAATTCAGTTTAGCAAGTAGAGGTGATTTAATATGAGTATAATTTTTCATCTGTTGCAAGTTACTCATTGATTTGATCCGTCCTTTGCACTCTCAGTGCAGATGGGGTGGAAGGTACATCAGATGGATGTAAAGAAAACCTTTCTCAATGTAGTTATTGAGGAAGAAGTGTGCATTGAGTAGAGAGAGGGTTTTGAGACCTTTGACAGGGAGTCGTAGGTGTGCAGACTCAAGAGAGAACTATATGGGCTAAATCAAGCACCTCATGCTTGGTACACAAGGATCAATAGCTATTTTGCCGGGTTGGCCTTCAAAGAGCATGAATTAGATGCGCACCTATATCATATTGTTGTTTATGGTAATATTTTGATTATTGTACTTTATGTTTATCATATTATACTAATAGGTGATGAGGTGCTCGTAACTTCTTACAAAGAGGATCTTGCAAGAGAGTTTCAGATGAAGGAAATCAGGCTCTTGCACTATCTCATTGGCTTGGAAATGTGGGAAAGAGAAGCAAAGTCATTTGTATCTCAGGGAAATTATGCTAATGAGATTCTGAGGAAGTTCCACATGGAGGGAAGCAAACCCATGGAGACTCCTCTTGCAGGAAACTAGATGAAGGAGGATGCTACCTCAGGTGAGGTAGTGGATGCTATTGTTTGCATGCAGCTTGTGGGTTCAATTATGTATTTGGTTCACACATGACCATACATATTATACGCAGTTAACCAACTTAGTCAAGCTATGTTTAAGCCTACCAAGATATTTTGGAAGGCGGGGAAGCATGTTTTGAGATATCTCAAGGGCACTATAGAGCATATATTATGGTACAAATGGATAGAGGGAGTTAATATTCAAGGCTTCACTGAAGCAGATTGGGCAGGAAGTCCATTAGATAAGAAGAGCACATGAACGGGCATCATTACCATACGATCAAAAATACTTTCTTTGTACATCAGGAAGTAGAGATAAGTTTCACTTAGTTCACCAGAGGGAGAGTACATGGAAGCTATTCAAGCTACATGTGAGGAAATTTGGATGAGGTAGATACTTGTTGGTTTGTTTGGTGATCAGATGGATCTGACGGTGATACATTGCGATAACTAGAGTTGCATAAAACTCTTGATTAATTCGGTATTCCATCACAGGTCCAATAATATTGACATCCAGTATGACAATCTCAGTGATTGTGTTCATATGTGCATTATGTTGTTTTAGTAAATTCCCACGAAGGATCAGGATGAAGATATCTTGACAAAGGAGCTTGCAAAGGAAAAGTTTGAATACTAGAGAGGTAGGATTGGGGCAGTTGATAATCCCTTTCTTGTTGAGAGGGAGTGTTGAAAATCAAAAATAAAATGTGTCTAATTTATTTTTCTTTTAAATAAATTAGAGAATAAATTGTAATGTTATCTCATAAAAACTTGTATTAGTTAACTAGGTGAGGTAGACTTAGTTAGCTCAATAATTTCGAGTTTAGGGTTGAAGGTGAGGCATGTAGAGTGATTCTATTATTTTGGGGGTCTATTTGTAGTTAATTCACTAGTGTAGTGTGAGTTTAATCAGTGAACTGAAAATAATTGAGTTAAAATTAGTTTAAATATTTCTAACTGAGTGATGAGCTAGCGAGAGGTCAAGCGAATTAAATTCGATTTAATTCACAAGAATTGATCTATCAAGTAACTAGTTATTTTCTATTATTAGTTGCATGCATGTCAAATCTGATGAAGACCTAGTTGAGACAAAGGTTAGAGGGAAGATAACTATTATTTGTATTATTAGCGAACTACCCAGGTGCAATTATAAATCCACAGGATGCCCATGAAGGTTTTTGTAGTCAAGGAAGGTTGAAATTCCTATTTAATAGGGATTTAATTTCCTAGGGATTGGTTGACCAAGGCAGGTTTAAGGTGGACAGGAAGTTGGCTATGTGTTTGTCTAGTTTTGCCTAGATCAGTGTGAGATGATTGCTAAAGTGTATGAGGTTCTTGTGAGCACACATTCATTGTATTGTTTCCTAATTCCTTGGCATATCATACAATAGAGATAGAGTGGTTTTGAGTAGTTTCTTTCCTTAGGAAAATCTTGTGTTGTGTGATTTATTTACTACTTTCTCTTACTTTAATGTAATTGAGTGATTGTGATTTATATTCCACAAATATTGTAGAAGTATCCAGTATCTTGTTTTAGTACATTTCATGATTAGATTGAATCAATTCATGTAATTTCTACATCCCAAAGTTAAAACCTTCATAAATCTTGATCCCTTGGTATTTTTTCAAAGTTCAATATAACATTGGAAGTGCCTCTAGTACGACTATGAAAACATTCAAATTGCAAGAGAACTTGAGCTAATATGATACAACCAAAATTCCTTCAAATATAGGCCATTAGATTTTTCATCCAACAAACTGCGGCCACTACAAGGCTCTACAAACACTCAACAACACATTAATGATGATGTTGTAGGGAAAGAGAAAACCTATGATGATAAATAATTTATTTTTGCAGTAAATAAATAGGTGTAAATAAATGGGGTGTGAATTTCATGTTTTCCAAGTGACTAGAAAATCATAGGATCAAAGGGATAGAATGGAGGAAACCCCTATAATAAAATAATCCAGTGATATGTTTCTTGAGGATATCTCAAAACTTCCACCAAGAAGAGAAATCAATTTCTTAATTGAATTCATTCCAAGATTGGCACCAATGTCAAGAACTTCATATCACATGAGTACGTTGGACTTGGTTGACATAAAATTATAATTAAAGGTAACATTGAAGTGGCATTACATTATTCCTAACATGCCACCCTAGGGATATCTATTGTTATTTGTAAAAAATAAGGATGACACTATAAGGTGGTGCATTTAATATAGGAAGTTAAAAAAGGCCACAATAAAGAGCATGTATCCCCTACTAAGAATTGATGACTTATTTCACTACCGAAGAGGAGTTGTGGTATTTTCACAGATAGACATAAGGTATGGGTCCCATCACATCTGAATTAAATATGGGGATATTCAGAAGACAAAATTTAGACTATGAATTTTTGGTTTTTCCATTTTCACTCACAAATGCCCCAATGACATTTATGTGTTTAATGAATAATGTTCGCAACCCATATTTGGATAATTTTGTTCTGGTATTTATAGATGATAGATTGGCTTATTTGAAATCCAAGGAGGAGCATGAATAACACTTAGCAGTAGTGTTTCAGTTTTCGAGGGAACAAAATTATTTATGCCAAGCTCATCATCTATGACTTCCCACAATCACAAGTTCAATACTTAGGACACAATGTATCGAAAGGAGTACCAATGGATAATAAAAAGTTTAAAACCATGGTTGACTGGCCTACTCCTCATAATGTGATAGAATATATATCCTTTATGGGATTGTTTGGGTATTACATAAAGTTAATTTAGAATTTATCCAATAGCATTGCAAGGAAAAGGGATTAAATTCCAATGGACAAAAAAATGTCCAACATGTTTTGAGAAGTGAAAACATTTGCTCACATATACACAAATATTGAGAATGGTAGAACCAAAATAGGATTTTGTGGTGTGCACATTTTCCTACAAGGAAGGGCTACGTAGAGTCCTAATGCAATAAGGATTGGTGGTTTGTTACAAATCAAGGAAGCTAAATGAGCATGTGTGAAATTATGTCACTCGTGACTTTAAATTAACAGTGACACTACATGCATTGAAAATGTGGAGCCATTACCTCTTTGGGAGGAGATTTATTTTGACGTTATATCATGGAGGGTTGAGGTATATATTTGATCATCCTAGGATGAATATGAGACATGGATGGTGGTTAGCCTTGATTAGTGAATTTTCAGATAAAATATATGAAGGGTAAGGAAAACAAAGTAGCAAATGCACTTAGCAGGTGGCTAAAAGTGGCTCATTGAAATCTATCGGTGATTGAGAAGTTGAATTTAAGGAAAATATAAAATAGGTAATGTATCAATATGAGCACTACCAAAAAGTAAAAGAACTACTACAACAAGAGTCGGAGGGAACAATGAGTAATAATTACTCTCTCACAAAGGATGGGTTGTTACGGTTAAAAAGTAGGTGGGATATACCTTGTATGGGAGACTTGAAGAAGCTCATATATGATGAGTTTCAAAAAATTACTTATTCAATTCATCCTAGTTATAAAAAGTGATAAAAAATATGAAAATTATGTACTATTGTCCAAGCATGAAAAAAAATGTTGTTATGTATATTGAAAAATGCTTAGAGTTCCAAAAACAGAAATTGGAATGTAGAAATGCAAGGGTATTGTTCCAACCAAACCCCACTCCTAAATGGATGTGGGAATTCATCTCTATGGACTTCATCATAGGACTACCAAGGACATCTAGACAACACAATGCCATAATGGTGGTGATGGGAAAGCTGAGTATGGTAGCTCATCTTATAGTTGTGAAGTATACACAAAAGCAAATTGATATTGATCAAATTTGCATGAAAGGAATATTCAGATTACATTGTACAACTAACAAAATTAACTTAGACATGAATTCTAAGTTCACCTCTAAGCTTTGGAAAGTGGTACTTGTGGATTTGGGGATAGAATTAGAATTCAATATAACATATCATCCTCAAATAGATTGTTAGATAGAAAGAGTAAATAGGGTGCTAGAAAACATGCTAATAATGTATGTCATGCATTAGCCTAAGAGGTGGAAAGAGTTTCTACATTTGGTAAAATTTACTTACAACAATGGGTAGCAAGAATCAATCAAAAGAGTCCCTTTAAGACTCTCTATGGTAGGAAATGTAATACACCTATTGACTTGAATCCTAGTGAACAATGTGCATACTAGACCTACTATGAACATGTTTTCCTTCATATCAGGCCAAGGAAAATTTCACTAAATATTCGGTCTTGTAATAATTTGGTACCAAGATTTTTTGGACCATTTGAAATATTATAATGAGTGAGCTTAGTGGAATAAAAATTGGCTTTTCCACACAAACTGAAAGAACAATATGTTTTCCATATTCATTCTACTAAAAAGTATGTCCATGATGTTAAACATGTTGTTTATTTTTTTGTGATCATAGGTGGAATACGGGGGAGAATTCTAACCAAAAACATAACACATTATAGATCAGACACAAATCATGGTTTAGAATTGAGTAATCGATCAGGTCACAGTATAGTGGAAGCACTTTGGACTAGATGAGGCCACCTACGAAATGGATGACCAGTTGAGGGTATCACACCCATTTTTTTTATTGTATAAGTAAAAATGGAAAAGAAAGTGTATATATAAATCTCACTATTAAATTTTATGTTTGGATGGAGAATATTGTTGAATGTGTTCGAGTATAGAACAACGCTCTAAGGGGGTGGGGTCTCTCAAAACCAAATTTTCCACTCCTCTTGTAATTACCACTGTGAATTTTAATTCATGTCAATAATTTGGAAATGTAAACATTGATCGTACTAAACGAGAGGACATGAATTTAGAGTCTGAGAAGGATGAGTTGCTTAGGAAATGGTTAATTCTATATTAAAAAAATAGAGGAAATTAATTCAGTGTCTGAGAAGTATGAGTTGATTAGGAAATGGTTAATTCTATATTAAAAAAATACAATAAATTATTGTTATTATTATTTGTATTATCTCTTTTCATTGCTAGAGAGATATCAATATGCATATTCTAACAAAAAATAGATAGATCATAGATAGGTCTTTTGGGGACTTGTATTTCCTTCCATATTTGATATGTAGTCGTCATGCAACATTTAAAAAATATGAATATTCATAATAATTAATGTGTGTGTACAAAGAAAGAGATATTTTTTCTATTTCCAAATATGAAGGGGCATGAATTAACATTTTTTAAAGTCAAATTTGTTTATATCATATAAAATGAGGGAAAATAAATAATTCATATTGTTCAAATATTTTAGTTGAGTTTTTTCAAAACTAGCGTCATTCCATCTTAACACTAGATCTACTAAGGGCCTAGAGAAATGGAATCTATGGAGATGCAATCCTTATCTCAAGTTTTGTAGTCAAAAAGTTAGGTTTGGATATAAAGATATTTTATCCTTCTCTGCTCTTGGTAGATCAAGAGTTAAGATGCATCTATGCCTGTAATATTACAAAAAAACAAATTATTTCATTTCCATATGTACAACATGGGACAATGGAAAAATATTTAAATTAAAGGATAATTAATTATGATCAATAATAGATGGAATTTTATATATAGATGTTTATACCAACACAAGTCTAATCGAGAAATGTGGATTTAATCATGACAGGGTGATAAAGTAATTAATATGTTTCCATTGATGGGTTTAGAATTGATGGCTTAAGGTTTATAGACTCATGGTATTGTTTATATCATGGGATTTTATATAATTAATGTAAAGCTTCTCAATAATACTTGAATATAAGGTTATCTAAGGATATAAAATCAGATTGTGTGAGAATTACATAGAACTTGTTAGCTAATAATATGCTTGAGCCTAGAGGCTCTTTCAAGCCCAATATGGTAGATAATTTCTTGAGAATTTTGACTTGGTTAAATTAAATAATAATAATAATAATAATAATTATTATTATTATTATTATTATTATTATGATAATCAACCACTAAAGCAGTCTAGATTCATTAACTTCGAATCTACCAAGTATTGACAGAGATCAAACTGAGTGAAAAGAGAATCAATCCCTCTAATACATTTAAAGTTAGGATATATCTAGGTGAGTTTATAGAATAAATACTTTATTGGCTAAAACAAAATTGGAAATAAGTTTTGATTTTCTTTCAAGTCATAGTGATGGGTGGACTGTCTACACAATTAATGTAAAAGGGACATTAAATTAATATTAATTAAATGATAAAGTAATTAAGATAATCTTGAGATAGTCAATAAAAATTGGGGCTTGGATTATTTAAGAAAATATAACTACATGGTATGAAAATTGAAATATAAAACTTTAAATATTTAATTAATAATATAATTTATGAAAAATATCTTTCCGATTAATCATATCGTTAGGTTTTGGTCAATGTTTTGAACCATCTAATGTGGCTCATCCTAAGGACAAGGCTGAAAAGATAATCGACCTTATATCATTAGGATTTGGTCAATG
The DNA here is from genome assembly GCA_034641835.2 of Pinus albicaulis. Taxonomy (NCBI): domain Eukaryota; kingdom Viridiplantae; phylum Streptophyta; class Pinopsida; order Pinales; family Pinaceae; genus Pinus; species Pinus albicaulis. The sequence goes on along the minus strand of CM076583.1, from coordinate 346,400,409 downwards.
TTTCAAACCATGTAATGTGGTTTATCCTCGGAACAAGGTTAAAAAAATAATCAATCTTATTGAGTAAATAGTATGGATGCATCTATGCATTAAAAATTAGTCATTATTAGCTAGTTATTTAATTGTTAGAGAATTAAAATATTAATGAATATAGAAATTAAAAATGATTAAATTTTTTATAAATAATATAATGGGATAATAAAAAAATTTAAAAATAAATAATTATTCAAATAAAAAAGTTAATTTTATTATTATTTTAATTTAATAATATATATATATATATATTTTTAATTTTTATATATTATTTTTATAATAGTTATGAAAATATAAATTATAACAAAAATAAAAATAAAGAAAGATCATAAAATCTGAAACGATACTTAAATACGAAAATATGAAAAATTTTAAAAACAAAATTTTTTTCTAAATTATAAATCACAAAAATCCTACATCTAAAATTTTATTAAATCAAATTAAATATGCAAAGAACCAACTTTTACCATCAACAATTAATGGGTTAACTTATACAAATTCTCCCACCATAAACTTTGGACAAGGTAAAAAAAAAAAAGATCCAAACTGTTTGGTCACGAGGATTTCGTCAAATCAACCATTGTAGAAATCTACACTTTCCCTATTAAAATATTATTAAAATTAGTTATTTCCTTAACCTTAAATAAAAAATTATTTAGAATAAATACCAACTCAGTGATGATGGTTATCATAAGTAATTAAATATTATATATGTACTAATAAATAATTTAATATTATATATATTAAAATAAAAGCCAACGAAGCGGTCAAAGTTAGTTGTTCCTTGGGTTTCCTATATAACAAGAGAAGACGAACACAATCCTATGTCAAAACACTGCGTGAAGTAGCTCTCCAGCAGATCCTTGGAAGAAATTTAATAGATCTCGGATTGAAAAAATATCAGTGCGCAACACTGCCTTCGAGATGGATTTTCGCTTTGGTAATATAACATCGCAACTTGCGGTTTTGCTTGTGCTTGTCGCTGGAACTGCTCTGGTACAAGCACTACAGGCATCAGGTAAATATTTCGTATATAGCGTTGTGCATTTTAACTGATCAATTAGAATAGTTATGAATGTTAATACTGAATTTTTCGTTTGAGATACAATATGACGTATTCTTAGGTGGCTTTGTTTCACCCAGTGAATTTGCGATTAATCCAAGGTTTGAATTCACTAACGCGTTGAGTTTCAGAGATGACACCCTCCGGTGTTCAAGCAGCCGATGCTGGTGGTGTTAAAGGGAAATGCGAGTTGAAAGATATTGTGACAACTTTTGTTGACGCTGCTGGCAGTGGCAGCAGCAAAGGAGCTGGTAACTTATACCACTATACGATTATCGTGGAAAACCGGTGTAAATATTGTAATGCTAAGGGTGTGAGCCTTCAGGTTTCTGGGTACGTTCTTGGAAATGAAATTGTAAATGTGCCCAAAACCTTTGCACCAGGTGGAGACAAATATTCTCTCGACTATAAGAATTCCCAACAGGTCGGTGGGGTCACCCCTGCCAGTGCTAACTTTGATGAGTGCAGGGACGTGTAATTTCCTCATCTTCTCTTCAGCTTGATGGGCCTTGTGCTGGGAGATTGTCAAGTAGCGTAGTAATAATAAGGAGATGGCCAAGTAGTGTAGTAGTAATAAGGAGAAATGCATCCGGGCATTTAAATTTTGCTATGTAATGTGAACTTTTTATTGTAAAAGAAAGTGGCTATACTCTTTGTATGCTTTCATCCATTCTAATTCATTTTTAGAAATATAAATTTAGATATATGTTGAGTTAAATTTCACATTAATTTAAAGGTAATTTACATTGCTATTTCAATTTCCATTACTTTAATTTTTTTCTAAATGGATCTTGTTCATGTTTTTCAAATAAACACTAGGTACAATACTTGTAGGATTTTTAAAAGGAGATTTATTTTAATATATATATATATATATATATATATATATATTTATTTTTTTATTGCATTATTTTAGATAGGTTTGGAGTTTAGGATTTATTTTTTAGTGTAATTTATTTAAATTGGTAAAATTTAACATATTTATTTACATTTAAATAAAATAACATAATATAGTAGAAATTATATTTAGATAACATTCTTATTTATGTATTTAGGTGATAATTACTCTCTAACTTTATGTCATTTCAAACAAAGTTACAGTACATTCTTAATCTCTTTGTTTGAATTACTTTCAAAGATGTTAGGTAATGATTTAAAAAAAAAAAAATGAGGATATAGAGTTTTGACCACTTCTTTATTGAATCTAAACTAACTTTAACATAGTATTGAAACTATTTTATTGTATATATCGATCTTTTGTATCTAAGAACACTTCCAATCATTTGTTTAATTCTCTGTTATATTGAAATATAATTTTAATTAATTACTTTATTATGTGAAGAAATGTTGTTTAAAATCATTTCATTAAATTTTTTCAATATTGATTTCCTCAAATGTCATTTTAAGAATAAAAGAATTTACATTTTACAAAGGTTTTCAAATTTTTTATCTAATTTAAATATCTTTTCTAATAAATTATTAAAGTCCACTTAGACCAATTTTTGTCTATCAAGCCTAAAGAAATGAATTATGTAGTTTGTTTTAAAAATTTTCTCCTATGCTCAAAGAACTTGGAAAGAAGCATCCTCAGCTCACTATAATTTTGACATGTTAAAAGGCTAGGAAGTTCTGTGTGTATTGCAACAAAGATTATGACACTCCCCAAAGACTTGTTTCACTATGGAGCTTAGGAGAGTTCCCACAAGAGTTCGTTCTTATCTTGACTACATTAAATTTTTTCTTTGAGCTAGTTAAAATAGAAAGAAAATTTTGATCCTCTAGAGTAGGGTTGATGACCTCCTTATAATATCTTAATTTTCTTTTAGCCTCTAAATTTTTCTCACACAAAATTTTCTTTTTAAACTTACAAGTAACAATATTTAATGTTATTAATATTCTGCAATGTGTAAGATCCCAAACATTAATAATTTAGTCAGATCTAGCACATTCTAGTGTTCTTCAATAAAATTCCATTCAGTAAAAACCATGAACAAATACGAGATCTAGAAATGCAACCTTTTATTTATATTATTAACTGAAAACAAAGATACATGCCCACACCAAAAATATCTAAGCCTTTGCACTGGCATGCTCAGCTCCTCATTAAAACAAGAAGCCAATACTAAAGCACAATTGTGGACCTTGGATGGATCCACTAGACAAATTCACCACGGTGTTTTTGTCCCGGGATCAATGTTAGAACTAGCGAGGCCAAGTTGTTAACCCAAACGCAATAAGATAGATAAAACCAGAATGATCTTAAATGCATAGCTTCTATCCCCTTTTATAGGCTTCATGGAACTTATTTTATTATTTTCCTCGAAAACCGACAACAAATACCATGGGTCGCTACCATGGGAAAATACCATGGTAATACCAGGATCGATTTTTTCCATTTAGACCAGATCAAGAAAGGAAATATTACAAATCGTCTCGCCAAATATTGCTTGTCCTGAAGCAATTCACTTCTATCCACAACAGAATCATTTGTACATTAATACTAGGAAACCATGTAACCCGATGTACTATTCCATCCCTCCATGTCGAATGGTCCTGAATGGATCCTTCGATACCTTGATCCCAAATAATCCTCTGACCAATCCTCCCCTCAATGGATTTACCTGCATCCTAAACAATCCTTTGGCCAATCCTGCCCCCAATATATTCTCCTGGATCCCAATGCCACCTAAATCCTAGGACCTGTGGGTTATGGTACCATTTTAGCCCTCCATCACTGCCCGTATCAAAGGCCCCAAGTTGCAATATGCCCTCGGCTGTGAGTATCCTCCAAATAATCAACCTATCAATAGAATACCAACTCATAATCTCTCGCCAATCCATACTTGGGGAAGGATGAATATCTACAAATCTACTATGTTGATGTTGTTCGATGCTCAATTCATGCTTCTCTGCCCGGTTACCCAATATGATGTCTTTGGAGAACTCTGCCCTACTCTTCTCAATGTATAAATGTGGGTTGTTGGTGTTGCAAGCCTTATCTATGTATTCATGTAGAGTGCTTCCATGGAACTCCCAATTGTACTCCTCATGCGGCCTTGTGAGGGACTTGAGTTATTCCTCAATACTAGATAGCTTGGTCGATGATTTGACACATATCCCTATGAGTTCCTCAGTTTTTCTGTTCTCCTATAAGACAATGTCTCAGACTGTCTAGAATCTTTTCTTCAACAACATAAGATCTATCTTTAAATGCATGATCCTTTCCCAAAATTCTTTCACTGGAAATTCTTGTGCCCTGCTGAATGTCTTTGTATTTTACTTCACCGGATGCCCCACGACCACAACTTCAACTTGAGCCTTTGACCAACTCTCTAGGAATGGTTCATTTTTCACATTATGTTTTTCACGTTTCTCCTCATGATCATACTCATCATGCTATTTCACTACGGCTAGATCCTCACACAAATCTCTGTGGTCTCCTCCATCTGTGGAGACAATATGTTCATCCTTTTAAACTATCTAACATAGATGGATTGATGGACTTTTATCTATACTTTATTGTTCATATTCTTTATGGATATTCCCTTGGGGATATACGAACTCAATTGTATAGGAGTCTACCTCATCAATGCCATTAGGTATAATTTCTTCATGCACTTCCAAATGCTTGTCATCCTGCAAGCCTCCCTGAATAATGTCATGATGTTGCTCACCATCTTTAAGATCAATACACCCAACTACAAAAGACTCTCCATGATTTGAAGTAATCTCCTCTTGTTTTGTCTTTTTTTCCTTCTTCTTATCATCTGGATAGGAATGGTTAAGGGCCGAAGGTCCGTTGCAGATAAAGCATAGTCCTCCCCTCCTTAGTTCATTCTTGCTGCAGATTTTGTTCTTGATTTCCCCATCAATCCTTCTCAACTCCTTCCTAGTCAACACCTTTCTGATCCATTTTATGTTTAGACTAACCACTTTCTCGACTAGATCATAGGCAACTGGTGATACCTTTGGCTCCTTTCTCCAAATGGTTAGCAATTTGGATCTTAGTATCTTGCATATGTCAGCATCTCCTTTTAAGAACATAGACACAATCTTTTGCATGCATGCTTTGACATGGTCTGAGTGAGCTGATGTAATATTGGTATAAATTTTTTGGAGCAACTAAAAGATCAACTCGTCACATTCCATATTCAACTTGAATCTGCCAAAGCTGAACTCTACCATGAGTTTTAAAATTCTGCATTTCTTTTGATAAGTAGGACACATGATGTTGATCAACCCTTGAAGGGCTTCCACTATTAATTGCAATGCCTCCTCCATTATATCATTATTTTAAGGAAGTAGTGGGGATGTTAAAGCCATGATTCCGCTGAGACAAGAAGCAGCTGTGAGCGTGAATTCTTCATCAGGATGTTCCCAAAGTTTGGGGTGTATTAATGCAAGCATGGATGGCTTGAGAGCCTAGTTGAGTTTTTTCCATTCTGGTTGTCCCACCTTAGATATACATGTGTCTAATCCCTCCAACTTATGAAGGTCTATGACTGATTTTGTTTGTTGCAATTCTGAGCCAAGTGCAAAGAGCTTATATCCTCTTCTTTGTCCTTCCTTCACCTCCCCTGGTTGCTTTTGCTGCAAAATGTCATGGACCCTTTTTGAGAATGGTCTCCAGCTTTGACTATAATTTTTGTCTATGGAGATATGGTTTTTTAAAGGACCATAAATCCTCACTAGTTCATCAAGGATTTTCTTGTTGTTTTCTATAATTTATTCAAGATGATCCATCTTCTCAAGATTCTCATTAAAAGTTCCTTTTTTTTTCTTTTTTTTTTAATAAATATACATAAACAAACCCTTATAGCTCCCTATATAACAACCCTCAAGTGCTTCCATCAATAACCTACAAAGCACTTCAAATAAAGAAAATAAACTACAATGCTTCAAACCTTAAGATGTAATATCCCATTTCGGGGATATCTCTAAAACACGACAAAACTCCAACCAGAGATAGACTGTGAGGGCATTTACCGAATATTTCACCTCTAAAAAGAGGACGAGAACCAGAGGCTACCTGGCCCTTTCCAGACTCTGTCTAAGAGTGAAAGATAAACACGCCAAGTTTTATAGAACTAGAATGCTCAAAAAAAACAATAGACATATAATAGAAAGAGAATACAGCAAATATGGCAACAACGGAAACTATGAGAACTCAGCCAGAAAACATAGAGAGGAAATGTTGAGCTATTTTATTAATCTGAGAAATGTAATTAAGTACAAGAAGTGATCTTGCCCAAAGCAAGTAAGAAAACACTCTCATAAAAGACAGGAAATGGCTGATCTATGAGCTGCATCCCAGCTGCTGGAAAATTGTTGTGTAGCTGCTACTGCTGGAATGGACTGAATATTAGGGGCTGATCCCCTTGCCGGAATGGGCTGAAAATCGGAAAACCACCTCTCCTCAACAATCCAAACAAAATCCAAAAACGATTCCAAGAATGGCCAACCCCGTAAATCACCAGAAACCGCCTCCCTAGTGAATTACACTGGCATGCAAGGATCTGCGTAATGGCTAGATGGAAACAGCTGAAATACTGCCTCAAACTCCACCAAAGGTCTCCTAGCGGCAAAGGCTAACCCTCTGCTCAAAATCCCGAAGAAATAACCTGCAGAAACCCCAATCCGAAGCTCCTCCACAAAGGACTACGTCCTCTCTCCCAGTGACTATGCAGTCTCTATAAGCTCCGGCTCCGCAATAAACCCAAGCAATATAATGACTCACAAAATGTTGAAAAACAAACCTTGCCCAAGTAGTCACTCGAAGTCCCCCAGGGCTAAGGGCGAGATCTCCAACCGGAGACACTCAATGCACTAAATAGTGCTGGAGACAGGCTAAACAACCAACGTGCTCAAGAAGACAAATGTCTCACTCAAAAATCATCAACTCCAGAATGAATAAAATGAGGAGGCTCCTTCATCTTTTATAACGTTGGTTTCCCTCCAAAACCTGAAGTAGCCTCTCTTTCCTCCCCATACTCATCCTTATCTGTGTAGAAGCTTGCAGAAACTTCTAGAGTGTATGTAGGCCCCCCTCCTCTACGTGGTGTTAGGCCCCCTTGGCTCCCCCTTAAGTCCCAACTTTGTGCTACTAGGAAGGTGTTTTATTCCATATAAGTGAGTTAGACCCTCTCCACTCACTTTTTATTTAATTCTATAAGGAAAAATTGATCAAAATTAATATTTCCAATTAGATGCTACTAATTGGGAATATTACAATCCTCCCCGCCAAAAATTTCTTGTCCTCAAGAAATGCCTGAACAAGCCTCCTCTCTAGCTGATGCTCCCCACCGACACTGCAAAATGTGCCCGGATCCCAAATGCGCCACTAATTCTTCCCTGTCTTCTGCATCATCCTAATATGAAGGAATCTCTCAATGCCAGGATCCCATACTGATCTCTCAAGGTACCAGCCAACCAACAATCCTCTTGGATCCCATCTCCACCATGGCCAATAATCGCCCAAGTCCCACTTCTTGGACTGCGCACTGCCCCTGGCTATGACTGATGCTCTAAGAGGATAAGACCATGACCCCCGCTGCGCTGTATCTGTGACTGTGTAAGTTGTCCCATCAACTATGTACCAACTCATCACCTCTCTCCAATCCAAGTCCTGACTCACTCCCATGCTGATCCTGCTCTGCTGAAATCAGGATGGAGTACTAAAGAAATGACGACCTGTGCCCCCCTGCTAGGTGGAATCTGTAACATCTGCTATGTCCAAGGGCCCTTGCTTCGCTATGCTCCCTACAAATAATACCATACCATCAAGAGGGTACCAACTCATGATCTCCCGCCAGTCCATCCTAGAAGAAGAATCTGATGTAGCAACAACAACTGCATATGGAACACGCCTGAAGTGTTGCCGCCAGCCCGTAATCAACTCCCATTGCTCTTCCCTATCTTCCAATTAAAGCTTCCTATAGAAGGAATCCCCTCTCTCTATAATGGGCCAAAGTGGGCAAGATATGCTGCAAATTCCATCGATGTACTCCTGGATAGTGCTACACACTAAAAACACTGCAACTCTGTTGACTGTGTGTACATATATCTGCGCCTCATCCCTGTGTCGCCCCACAGATGGATGCTCCACCATATCCAATAGCTCCTCCCACTCCTGATCAGTAATATCATGCTCTCGCTATCTACTGGCCCCCTACAGAACAATCCCATCAACCTCCAACACCTTCAGAGGATATGGATCTGCAACTGATGTCACCATACTCTATGTCGGTGCATCTGACTGCCCCACCTCAATAGCTGACCCTAATGTTAGCCGCATATCCCTCATCGACTCAATGTGGGAAACCATCTGGCTCTCCCCTGGAATATCGTGCCTGATGTGAATAGTGTCCTCCTCTATCAACTCAGGCTCCATCACCTACTGCTCTAGCTGAATCGTCAGAAGTGACTCTTCACCCAGAGTATCTCTCGCAGAGTCTCGTGACTTCTCACCCTAGACACTAGAATGCAGCTTCGATCTACTGTCACCATCTCTACATGACTTCTCTCACTCCCCAGAAGCATCCTCAACTGATCCTATGGACTCATATGAAAAAGAGTCCTCACCCTGGCATACCGAAGGAATGCCCTCCCGTTCTATCTCCACCACCTCATCTGCATTGAATATGCCATCCACCTTCTCGATAAAGTGTCGATACAATGTTTTGAGCCCAGACACATACTGGAATGCTACCTCTGCTGTACCCAGTATCCTTTTCTCATGCATGATCTCAACATGCCCTAAGGGAAAATTGACGCATTTATCCCTCGTGACCTGCTCCCAAATTGTAGGCTCAACGACGACTGATGGGCCACCCCTGTAGATGATCATCTCATCCCTTGGCCTGTGGCTTCCAATTAGTGCACCGACCCAATGCCACTACTGAGAGATCTCTCACCTAGTGTGCTGAGTGCCATCCAAATATCTTGGGTGAGCCTCGCGTACCCCGCTGCTCATGCCCAAAGTGCCAAAGGAGAACAACAAAATTAGTTATGCCCGTGAGTGATGTAGAAGAGGGTCAGGTGCATGAGTCCCCACAGATACCGTCAAGTATCGCTCATTTTTCTCCCCATCGATTCTGGGTGAAATACCCCCAAAGGCAAGCCCGATGTCCCTGTCCATGAGTCTCCCTGAAGGCAATGCTCTATGACCCTACTGTGCAGCACCATACGCCATCGCATACCACCGATCATCCCTGTACTCCTTGACATGCCACTGCACACTGAGGCATACCCTTGTATATTGCTGGATACCCCATGCTATTGTTGTACCACCCTGTACCATCCCGTGCCCTGACTGTGTCCAAGCATCAGTCACTCCCTGCGTGCTCTCAGTGTGATGTAGGACACTCCTACTCCATAATGCAGTCCCACACACTACGGTACACCACCATGCAACTCCATGTCCACCGGTAGTCCACTGCTCAATGCTAGAGGTTCCCACACATCCTTGGATGTGATGACCAAGAGCTGTGCCTCTACATGTTAGACTACCCCCAATCAGTATCATCGTCTCCACCGTCACATCATTATACCCGCCGATGAATGGATCATCACTCCAAACCCTCCTCAAGGGGTCGAAGAAGTGAATCTCCCTATGTGTCATTAGTGTTACCACCACTGCTTGGCTCCGCTACGTCCTCTGTGCCCCACACAAAGGTGAAGAATCCTTGGCCCCATACAAGGTGCCATCTGGTGGCCTGCCAATGCCATCTCCTCCAATAAGCTCCTGCGAAGGTATGTTGACCACCCCGTGATCCCGTGTATGAGTGTCATACCAAGACAACCTAGGGAGTCTGCCCATAAACGGGTTGGCCACTGTAGCTGACTGAAACTCCCCTAGCGGATGTGCATGCTCTACTGCTAGGACAACGGTACCCTCCAAGACATAGTCAACCGACCTGCCTGGGAAATGACAGGTGATCCCGTCTATATCGCAATGCTAATCTGGGGTTCCTGTATTCCCCATACCTGGAAACTCCAGTTGAACTACACTCAGATCGACCACTATCTCCATGACCCACTCCACCAAGTACTAACTCAAAATCTCTCGCCATCCAACCTCAACATTGGGATGTTGCACCTTGTGCAACCCCGATCGTCTCATCCTGCTAACCAAGTCAACGTATGAGATCTGACTAGGTGACTCCATCTCTCTCTCCAATGGGAAGAGGTGTCCCAACAACGCTGCTAGTCCCGTCCATGCATGCCTGAAGGGGAATGATCTAATGCTCGAACGTGCCCTCTCGTTGTACCATCAAGGAATCAAGTCATTCCCCAATGCGGGCCAACTTGGCCGCCGACTCGGTACAAGCCACTCTCATGCCCTCTAGCTCCTTGTCCTGCAAGAAAATGGCCTCCCGTACTAACGTGGACTTCCCTTTCAAAAATAGAAGGTCTGCCCGAAGCCGATGATACTGCTATCAGTGACCATCATCCAATACCTCTCTATCTCCTAGTGCCTCATCAAACATGGATACATCTCCTGACACCTCACCCATCTGTCATGTGCTACTACCACCTGAAGACTCGGACACGACTCTGGTCATCACCTCAATGGATGGCTCTACTAGGGTAGGCTCTACCTTCTCCACTACGATATCAACCGACACGGTCAAGGAGGTCTCCAATGAGGGTGAATCCTGTGTCACACTAGGTGTATCCTCGAACTCCTTGCAATCTTGTGTGCTCTCATCCTCTAAGTGCGAGGTAACCATTTTGATTGTTTCCCCCTCCGATACTCGGTCAAGATGGAAAGAGGTATCCAAATTCTCCACCCAAGCTTTTCTGAATGCTTGGATGACCCGTCAAATGTCGGTAAATGGAATCTGCCCACTGTGTGCCGTAAGCCCCCGTCATGTGGGTGCCTGTTCTCGCTATGAAATTTGTGGGATCTGTTATCCCACTAGAGTTGAACAAAATCTCTGAATGGAAGGGCATCCCTGAACTCCTGCCCATATGCCTGATACTTGGCGAAATAATCACCCATGTGGCCAGGCTCTGGCTCCTGCCCCTGTGTTTGCACCCAGAAAAGTGGGCATAGTGGAACGTGTGGGTGTATGTGATGCCATATGCTGAGTGGCATCATGCTCTGGAAAATGGTGAGATGTGCTTGATCCCTCACAAATCTGGAAACCCCTTGGTGTTTCATGCTTTCTAGCCTCCACAGTGGTGAATCTCTACCCCATCACCTCAATCTGCCTCGACAGATCCTGTATTGTTTTGAGGAGCATCTCTCCAAATCTCTTCGCATCATCATCACCTTCCATCCGTTCCTCCTACTATGTGTCTACAGGCTCCTCCTGTTCTACGTCTATCATAGGCTCCTCATGTTCTGTGTCTACCATAGGCTCCTGAAGAAACTGCATTGCTAGTCCAAAACTACACTGCTGCTTGACTTCAGCCTCCGATTTACCCACTGAAAACTACTCAGAAAATTATAGAAATTTGGGAAGGTGATCCTTGCCCAAAACCCAAAAAACCCAGAAATGGTTTCTTCTAATTCCAACCTTCAAAATTTAACCCTGTGTAGTTTGGCCCTCTTCCAAATTTGTTTTCTGGCACTGCAGCTGCTACTGTCAATCATTTCTCTCCAAAATCCCAGAAAACCTCCTCATATGGCTCTCCTATCAATTTCCCAACACCCCAGCTCTAAAATCCCACCAATGCAGTGACCACAAATGAGCCTCCTCCAATGACTACGTAGGCTCTTCTAACAAAAATAAATACAACTGAAAACTGGAAACCTGCAGGCTGATCCAAGATTGAAGCTTTGTTACCACTGTAATATCCTATTTCGGGGATATCTCTAAAACACGGCAAAACTCCAACCAGAGATAGACTGGGAGGGAATTTACTGGATATTTCACCTCTAAAAAGAGGATGAGAACCAGAGGCTACCTGGTCGTTTACAGACTCTATCTAAGAGTGAAAGATAAACGCACCAAGTGGTATAGAACTAGAATGCTCAAAAACAACAATAGACATATAATATAAAGAGAATACAACAACTATGGCAACAACGGAAACTACGACAACTCAACCAGAAAACATAGAGAGGAAATGCTAAGCCATTTTATTAATCTAAGAAATGTAATGAAGTACAAGAAGTGATATTTCCCAAAGCAAGTAAGAAAACACTCTCAGAAAAGACAGGAAATGGCTGATCTATGAACTGCATCCCAGCTGCTGGAAAACTGTCATGTAGCTTCTACTGCTGGAATGGATTGAAGATTAAGGGCTGATCCCCTTACCAGAATGGGCTGAAAATCGGAAAACCTTCTCTCCTCAACAATCCAGACAAAATCAAAAAACCAATCCAAGAATGGCCAACCCCAAAAATCACCAGAAACTGCCTCCCTAGTGAATTACACTGGCCTTCAAGGCTCTGCACAGTGGCTAGATGGAAACAACTAAAATACTGCCTCAAACTTTGCCAAAAGTCTCCTAGGGGCAAAGGGTGACCCTCTGCTCAAAATCTCGGTAAAATCACCTGCAGAAATCCCATTCCAAAGCTCCTCCAGAATGGACTGCATCCTCTCTCCCAGTGACTGCACAATCTCTATAAGCTTCAGCTCCGCAATAAACCCAAACAATAAAATGACTCACAAAATGCTGAAAAACAAACCTTGCCCGAGCAGGCACTCGAAATCCCCCAGGGCTAAGGGTGAGATATCTGACTGGAGACACTCAATGCACTAAATAGTGCTGCAGATAGGCTAAATAGCCAGCGTGCTCAAGAAGGAAAATGTCTCACTCAAAAATCATCAACTCCAGAACGAATGAAATGATGAGGCTCCTCCATATTTTATAATGTTGGTTTCCCCCCAAAACCCAACGTAGCCTCTCTCTCCTCCATATACTCATCCTTATCTATGTAGAAGCTTGCAGAAACTTCTAGAGTGTACATAGGCCCCCCTCCTCTATGTGGTGTTAGGCCCCCTTGGCTCCCCCTTAAGTCACAACGTTGTGCTACTAGGAAGGTGTTTTATTCCATATAAGTGAGTTAGACCTTATCCACTCACTTTTGATTTATAATTTAATTATATAAGGCAAAATTGATCAAAATTAATATTTCCAATTAGCTGTTGCTAATTGGGAATATTACATAAGACAACAAAATTTTGATGACCCCTTAGGGCGTTGCCAGTTGATTCCACAACAATTCACGAATAGTTACCTCTGATACATCTATAGACTAGAATGAACCTCCATGGATGATTGTTTCTGCGCTCATCTTACCAGGTTCCTCGTCCCAACCGTCCAACGCTCAACACATAACAGATTTACGGCCTCTGTGACCATCATGTGGCCCTTTTGAGTTGCAAAAATCTATCAATGTTACGGTCACGCTGACACTATTGTGCCAATCACGGTGTTTTTTCCCTCCAGATTATGAAGACGAATTTTGATCTGAGGACAAAGGTGTGGAGCCCACACCTATCCCATTGCTATCAGTCTTTCCTGGCCTCGTGATCTGTAACTATGTGTCAAATCCTATGCTTTCTCCAATGTGACGTAAAACTTATGTCCTCCACTTGTCATGGATCGGCCCTGAAGCAAGAGAATCGATCTCTCTAAAATGTTGATGGATCGACACAACTTCCCAAGTTCGAGAAATTTAGATGCTTCATTGAAACTCTTATCCAATTGGCATTATTTGCCTCCTTAGCGCTACCCCTCAATCCCTCTCCACAGAGCGATCACAATATTCTTCCCCCTTCTATGCGAACAGTAACCCCTGGTTCTTCAACTGTGGCATATAAGCTAGACAACCATCGGTATATGCACATTTTTTTCTTGTTCCTATACTATATTATTTATTGCAGCGGCTTGGATTCCTATTTACATAGTGAACTAGAAAATAACACCATATTGACCATCCAAGTATTCGAATGGTGCCGAATTTCTAAATTTCCTCTGCTATAGCACAATTCAATGATTGGATTTCTTTAGTGTGATGTGCTCCACTGTGATGGTTCATATCTTTGCAGGCATTTTTGCCCTGATCGCACCCTTAATAATATAGTATAAATAAATTTCTTACTGAATGTTATCATCAGCTTTGACTTGTCTTACTATGAGGTGGCTCCCCATAGAAAATATTTCCATTTATCCCAACACAATCGATGTGACCTCTGCGGATCGATACGTTCACTTCAAGGCTCAATTCAAATGATTTTTCTACAGATAACAAGCTCATTCCTTCGACTATATTTAGGTTTTTGTGGCACGCAACCATCCCTTTGACTGCGCAACGACCAGATTTGGCTGTGGTGTGAACGATGCCCTTGCTGCATTTTCGTTTTCTTCTCCTCGTGGCTTCCTTGAAGTAAACCTACACTGCCTAAAGATGCCCTTCAATCCCCTGTCTTACCTTATTACTGCCCAATGAAATGCCTTCTCTGCGTGAGGCTTGTACATGGCCTTGGACAAGGAAAAAATGCTCTTTCAATTGACCTCAGCTCTTGAACTTGAATGCAAATAGGCAGATCTTGTGCAACTGACCAAGATTGATCTAATAATATCTACAAGAAAATTACTAAATTCTCAACCAGAACAGGGTCTTCTACTATCGATCCAGTCACCTCGACCCGATACCAAATGAATGGCGTGGATTTATTTTCGCTGAGAGAATCACACACTAATCCAATTAATGATGATGGTGATGCGATTAGTGCAAACCTAATTAACTCTAGGCCTTGGTTTGGCCTTTTGCATTCTGAATACTAAACAAAAATGGCCTCATGGCCCTTTCTCTCGTAGCCTCAACAAAGCGAATGCTTGTCCTTCATAACCTTAAAAGGCGTAAAAATTATGAAATCAACTAGGGTGATATCAAATACCACCGAAGCTGGAAGATACAGGCTTAGGGTGAGAAGAAATCCCACCGAAGATCCCTACATAAAACCCTCAGGCTGGCAGGATGCACAGCTCTGATACCACTATAAGATCCCAACCTGAATCATTTAGTCAGATCTAGCACATTATATTGTTCTTCAATAAAATGAAATTAAGTAAAAACCATCAACATAGATGGGATCTTGAAATGCATCCTTTTATTTATATTATTAACTTAAAACAAAGATACATGCCCACACTAAAAATATTCGAGCCTTTGCAGTGGCGTGCTCGACTGCTGATTAAAACAGGACGCCAATATTGAAGAACAATCGTGGACCCTGGATGGATCCACTAGACAAATTGACCACGAGGTTTTCATCCCAGGATCAATGTTAGAAGTAGCTAGGCCAAGTTCTTAACCCAAACATAATAAGATAGATAAAACCAGAATGATCTTAAATGCCTAGTTTCTATTCCCTTTTATAGGCTTGATGGACCGTATTTTATTATTTTCCTCGAAAACTGACAACAAATACCATGGGTCCTTACCATGGGAAAATACCATGGTAATGCCATGATCAATTTCGTCCACTTTGACTAGCTCAAGAAAGGAAATATTATATAATGCAACATTTTTTTCCATCTCTTAATGGTTTAACCACACCCTTTATCTTTATACCAACCTCCTTTGAGCCTTAGGTGGTTTTGGATGGAATTTAAAGCTAGCTTAGGAATTCTATGGCCTCCCATATTATTGATTTCATGCTAAGCTAGCTTAGAAAGTCTATGGCCTCCAGTGTTATTGATTTTGTGCTTGTACAAGAGGAGCCTAACCATAGCTAGCCTCTCTATAGGGGAAATACCCACTTATATAAGGAGAATAGGATAGGGTGTATTTCTCTTAATTTCTAGGTTATACGTTATAAAACACTTCTGGATTTTCTTAATATTTTTCCAAGATTCTCTAGAGATGCTGCAACCTCAAAGCTCACATCCATACAAGATAACAGGAGTGGCTAAAATTTCAAAAAAAAACTTCTTTTTGTCCCACATCACAAAGTTTTCATTATTATTTTTATCCGATATATTATTTTGATTATTTTTAAAAATAAATAAATTTTAATCAATCAAGTGTCATATACAAATTATAAATCAAATTAAAAATTCCAAATGAAACTTTTTTACAGATTCTCAAAGCACTAAATTATCTAAACAAACATAAATTCTAAAAAACCATATCCATCTCTATAAAAATAAATGAAGACATAATATTGTTAAAAAATTCTTTTAACATCTTTGATAAACTTTTTAATGAAACTATTAATTTCTAATAAAAAAAATATGAGATAATATAAGTTTAACATAATTATATATATATAATATAAATATATTTTTTTTATAATAAACTATAATTTTTCAACAATTTTTTTATTTTAATTAATTAAAATTCACATATATATATATATATATATATATATATAGTGTAGCATAATAATATATTTAAAATTTAGCTTATCATATTAATATTAAATTACAACTTGGTTTTTTAACAATCTTGTTTATGGGATAAGGGGCTCACCCTATCTCTCTGCTTTGGTTTTAAACTTGTTACCTTTTAAGAGGAACCACATGTTCTTAACCATTAAACTTGCTTACAATTAACATTAAGATACATCTTATTTCAGTTATTGAATAGAATAATTTAATATGCATTACCACATATTCAATAAATATATAAAATGGAAAAATGACATAATTTTGTTTTAAATTATTAGAGAATTTTAATTTTTTAGTGAAAATTTAATAAATGATTAAATTAGAATGAGATTGTGTTGTGAACTAATAATCTCACTTTTGCAGTTACTTTGGATTTTCTTGAATCATAATTTACTCTGCTAGGCACTTTTTTAAAATGAGATTGTTGAGTTGTGTATGATCTAACTGTAATACTTTGGTTTTATTCTAATTTTGGATTGTTTAGTTTTCCATGTGGTAGCTCTTCCTTCTAATAGTTTTATTTTAATTTTGGATTTTTAAGTTTTTTCTATGATGAAGTTCCACTTTATAGATTTTTAAGAATTTTATTCATTATTAGATATGTGTAAGTTCTAAGAATTATTATTTTTATTTAACATTAAGTTATTAAGTTTGGTAATTTAAAAAAAAATTAGTTAGCTATGTTCCAATTCCTTAATTTCGAAAGGTTTTTTATTACACTCTAGTAAATCAAAGCATTTCAATGAATTATTTTGTCACAATAAACATAAAAATTTTGAATTAAAATATTATATTTTATACAATAGTTTTTTAATTATTTCTATATAAATTTAAAAAAGATAGCTATAAATTATAAATTTTATAAAATTTTAAAATTAATTTTAAATAAATTATAGGTTTTACATTTATAAATTTGAATTTCTCTTATTTTTAAAAGTGTAATCAACTCTAATTTCATATATAAATATGTGTTATAAACTTTAATTTCTCTTAATTTGTATAGTGTAAGAAACTCTAATTTCATGTATAAATATGTATTACACACTTTAAATATTCTCTTAATTTGTTAAATATTTTCTTAATTTGAATATTGTAAGTAATTATAATTTCAAGTATAAATATATCTATGCATGTGATGTATGTGGTGACTCTTAGTCAATTTATGTTTGTTTCTCACAATACAATGCATTCTCCATATTGATGGGTGGAAAATCAAGATTACACTATCTTTTTTTGTTGCTCACAATACAATGCATTCTCCATATTGATGGGTAGAAAATCAAGATTACACTATTTTTCCTTTTAGAATAGAGAGTTTAAATAACTCTTTTCTCTTATATTTTCCTTGTGTTACATTTTCCTTGTGTTACATTGTTTAATGGAATATTCTAACTAAAAGCATTGCTTTTTAGTATATTAATTATATATATTCCAATGTAGTTTGAATTGATATAGAATAATATTTCATTGGTAAGGAACATTAAATGTTATATGAATTGACTTGACAAATTTGTTAATTTGGATGTGGTTTAGCAACTCTACTTCAATTTTCTTGCTTTTCGTAAAAAGAAACCCCACTAAAATCTAAAAAAATTCCCATTATAGTTTTTTTTATAATGGTAACAATTATGGTAACCCTTGCTTCTGCCTCTTTGGTATTGAGGTAATGGAATCTATTCAAGTACTAAGTATTTTTGTAAACTAGCATTACTTTATTATTCTAACCCACCTTGAAGTATTCCTATGATGATTTTTTTGATCTTCAACATTTTAGTTAAAATTTACCCAGTTACACATTAACTTTTAAATTTTTTTGTATTTTCTGCAATATTATTTATGATGGTGAAATTTGCATCAATTAATATAAAATAATTGGAAACGATTGAAATCAATATTTCAAGTTCATAAAATATTTAATGTATTTGTATTACTGATTAATTATATTAATAATTATAAAAATGTTATATTATTTTTAATATATAAGTATTTCTTAGAAATAAGAATGCAAATATTAAATCAATTGAATGTGTAATATAATCATACTTAATATTATTATATACTGCTAACTAAGATTTTGGATCTCATTTGGTTTAAACTAAGACAATGATCGATGTATCATGTTATACACAATAATCTCAAAGGCATTGAAATGGTGCATTTTATTTTAAAATGTTAATCAACGCAACATGAGGTATCTTTTGTGTTTCCGGATCAAATCATCTAACACGAACACAAATATTATAACTTGTCAATTCGTATACCTAGGATTAAAGGTAGGTTAGTGCTCCAACTCCACATAGGATGAAATACTATTAACAATTTTTTTTAGTTAAGATCAAGTGATCAAATCAAAATAAAATATTAAATTTAAAATGATCATTTTGGTTTTGTATGATTATTTAGATGCATCTAGATGCAATATATGGTCATTCACCACGAATTCAAGTAACATTGTAATTGAGGACAATAGTTTATAATCTATATTAGCATTGCTAATGTAGATTAATTTTTTAATATTGATTTTTAAGTTTTTTTTTTAATATTGATTTTCTCAAATTTAATTTTTTTATATTATTTTAGAAAAAAACCAATTTATATTTTAGGGAAGTTTTCAATTTTTATTTAATTTACATATTTCTTTAATAATAAATTATAAATAATTTTGAAGCATTATTATTATCTATTAAAATTATTTAATTTTAATCCATCAAAACTAATATAAAATTTATATATCAAATTAAAAAACCCTAACATGATAAAATGAATTTTCCTTACAAATTCCTAAAATACTAATTTTTCCAAACAATTATAATTTTAAAAACTCATATCCATCTCTATAAAATAAATAATGAAAAAATATTATTAAAAAAATTAACATGTTTCACAATACATTTTTTAACAAAATTGTAGATTAGTAATAATAATTATTGATATAATACAAGTTGAATATATTTATATAGTTTTAGTTTTTAATTTTTTTAATAAATCAAAAAATTTACATAAATTCTAAATATATTTTAAAAAAATCTAAACATATAAACAAGTTCTTTAGATCAATTTTAAAAACTCACACCCAAGAATTTAAAATAAAGAAAGAGCCAATATTGTTTATAATTTATTAAATTTATTTTCTTATTTGTAATCCATGTTGGAACTATTGATATATTATTTTTGTTGTATTTTAGTATTTATAAATTTAAATTATAATTATATATATGTATGTATGTTTGGCAGGATTAAATATTCGACATGTCTTCACATCAAGAAGTGCCTTAAGAGAGCACTTGATCATCATCTATCCAAAAACCTACTCGAATATATATATATATATATATATATATATATATATATATATATGAAATTTGATTATTCATAGTAAATATTTGTTTTTATATATGTATTTTACATGTGGTTATGAAATTCACTTTTCAATCTTAAATTTTTAGGTTATTATGTTGAGAGGTGGTTGTACAATCTTGTATAGAGGGGATGTGTAGGGTTAATGTAATATATTGTAAGTATGTCAATATTTTTTAAATAAATTAAATTTAAAAAATAAAATTAAGAATTGTGTCGAGATGCACATTAGAACCCAATAAAGGGGAGATGTGTAGGCGTTTGACCTTAGACTTAATGTAATTATGTTAACATTTTTAAATAAAATAAAATAAATAATTAAAATAAAATTAAGGAAAATATTCAATTTGTTTGGTTGTTCTCTCCCCTATTATGGAATACATATTTTCATGTCATATAAACATTAGTGGTTTCCATACTTTAGGTTTGGACAACTGATAGTTTCCCCATGATATTTTTAACCCTTGGTTTTTCCAATGATATTCGTCTCTAATGTAGCCTATTTAAAAGCACAAATTTGTTCAATATTCATAGGCCTATTTAAAAGCATTAATTTCTTCAATGTAATGTACTTAAAGACATCAATTTGTACAAGTCATTTTTACTTAGTGTTTTAACTGATATGGGTGATCTTAGGGCAACGAGAGTTGTAAATATTTTCTGGAATCATCCAAAATATATTAGAGGAAATATATGTAATGGAAACTGAAGTTGTAAAATGTTTTTACAAATCACCCAATATTTATTGGTGGGAAAGAAAACCTATCATCTTAATTGCAATGATGTCTCATAACAAATAATCATACATCTAAATCAAGAGCCATTAATTACGTATTCATTCTCACCTTGTAGAGTAAATATCCTAATCCATTTGAAAACAACGCCCCATATGGTGTAATCCAATATTGGTTAGCTATGATTCCCTTTTATCTACCTTTCAGTATTTAAGCTGTTCCTAGAGGAACCCACTCTATTACTAATTATTGAAAACTAGGTTAATACTGAGAGGCAGGGTGAATCAATATTAAGTCCAATTTTAACATGTCATGAGATACCCAACCACACCATATTCTACATACACACATATGCAACACATAGGGACACTGGATGTATGTGGAAACCCCTAAAGGGATAAACCACCAATATTGTATTGGTATGATGTAAAACTAAAGCCACCACTTCTAATTATATCAAGTTTTGTGAGAACCCTCTCATAGGAGACACCAATGCAAAAAAAAAATTTGTTGACACCAACCAATAGGAATCACCAACCCCCTGATTTGTTTTTTTGGCACCAACTCCCTATTTTTTTGTATTCACCAACCAATATGAAGCACCAATTCCCTGATTTGCAAGCCACTACCTGCAAGTGGAACCATCCCCCTTAGTTTTTTTTTAGCATCCACTTGAAGGAAGCACCAACTCCTTGATGTCTAGACATCAATATATTGAACCATGTAGATCCATTTTTCACGCATTTTCAAAATCAGATATGGAAGTGATCTATTCATTAAAATAATTTTTCTCTCTTTTCTTCAACTGTTACTAAACCTAATATGTAACACTGCAATTAGAATTCTTAACCTTTGCCTCTACTTTTCAGCTCCCCTCACACTCTTTAGGCTCTGAATCATCCCCTATAGACTCTTACAACAAATTAAGATTTTCAACACACATGATGCATTCCTAGACTCTATTCTCAGCTACAACATTAACACTCTTGGCCCATTCACTCACGTGGACCACTTAGCCCTCAACCTTTATCAACTCTACAATAACCTACACTTCAATCTAGTCGCACTAAATTCCCAATTTATCAAATACGCTATACACGTATTTTATTCGTTCAATTAGATAAGGCTAAAAAACGAACTTCGTTTCCTCTCATAGGGCTTGAAGATGCACTTCATTAATTATTTTTATAGTTCGAGAAGAGAATTCATTTTTACCTACACAACTCAAGGAGGTGCTTCTCAATAATTGTGTTGAGCATTAATTTACCATGCTAGATTCACTAGTATAGTTCTTTCATTAATCTCTCAAAGCTCATTTTGGCACTCACTCATCCTTTGTTCTTCAACTAGACAACCAATGATTTCCATCAACCGTCTTATCCTTTATAGACTACTTCACAAAAACTACTAAGGGAATCAATTTTTTTTTTTACTCTTGGTAAAATCTCCTTTGACTCTATCAAATTGCATAATCCACATAGCCTCAACATTTTATTTTGTCGTTTTCAACTATTCTTAATTTAATTGTCTACTCAATGTATTTTATCACTCATAATGCCAAAATTAGATAGTGTTGTGCCCTTAATATTTAGATCCTAGAATTTATACACTCAAAGGCTAGAAAAATACTTTAGCACCGAAAGAACTTTAGGCCAAAAAATCACTAACATAAAAAAGGGCCCACAAACACAACCCCCTAGCATGAAGCCCAATGTTTTTCCACATCAACTATTGATGTCATCATTTGCCATATGGAAGTATCTAAGTAGTGAAATTTGTCACTTAGATATGGTCCACTTAGCTAACGAAAGGCCCAAAAGATGCATTTCTTAATCCTATCACTTTCTTTTACAACCATGTTGGATATATGTTGCATCATCCCTAGTTGTCATCCATCTATCACAATACAAAGTGGGGTCTTGTATTTCATATTTTACAGTGTATTTTTTTGTTAATAAAAAAGGCTCTCGAGGTGAAAATTTACGTTATTTACCATGTTTCATATGTTGGAGAATTCCTTTGTCTAGTGCTTTATGTCTTCATGTCACATACGTTTTTCCAACTCTCCTCCTTGAGACTCTTAGACAAAACCAACATGAAAGAATGTGAAATGTCATGTCAAGAAAAAAATATATCTTTGTCTCCTAATATTTGTCCCATGCACCAATACACCATTTCTAAACCTTTGCAAACCTTTTTACTACCCTTAAGTTGTGTGGTGGCATGTGATGCCACCCATCAAGCTATGCCATTATACTATGACATGTCTCCATGTCAATGGTGCCACGTGTCACATAGAAAAGGGTCAATTTGAAACCCAAAAATTCCAAATCAGCATGCCATATGTCCATGGCATGACATGCCACGTCATCTCCATGTTGAAATCACTGCCACTTAATTTCCACATAATCCATATTATTTAATAATTTATTTCCACCTGTTACATGGCACTGCCTCATCCTAGTATGGAAGAAACACCAAAGATCATATTGTTTCTCAATGTTTTCCTCATTAAATTAAAATGGCCTAAACACTGGATTTGCATCATTTATCAGCCTATGGATTCTTTCATAATGCCTTCCTCCTCACACACATATATTCACAAGACCCTGCCTCAAACTTGGTGTGGCATGAATAGGAAGTCAATTACTAGGATTTTACTCATCCTATAAGTTTTGTCAATCATGGCTCCCTTCTCCCACCTCCATGGCCTGTCCAACCAAAATATTTGTCATGTAACATCAAATTATCATTCAGATAAAATGAAAAAAAAATTCCCACGCCTTTGATCAACCTATGGAACCCTATAGTTGTGGAACCTTCCCATGTTGAAAAACAACAAGAAAATGTGCGTCTAATTTATTTTCCCCTTATATAAATTATACAATAAATCGTAATCTTATCTGATAACAATTTTTTTTAGTTAACTAAGTGAGATAGACTTATTTATCTCAAGAATTTTGAGTTGAGGGTCAATCGTGAGGCATGTAGAGTGATTCTATTATTTTTTGGATCTAGTTGCAGTTAATGCACTAGTGTAGTGTGAGTTTAATGAGTTAACTGAAAATAACCGAGTTACAATTAGTTTAACTAGTTCTAACTGAGTGATGAGCTAGTGAGAGGTCAAGTGAATTAAATTAGATTTAATTCACAAGTAGTGTTTTATCAAGTAACTGATGATTTTCTATTATTAGTTTCATGCATGTCAAATTTGATGAAGACCCAGTTGAGACAGAGGTTAAAGGGAAGATAACTATCAATTATATTATTATATAACTGCCTAGGTGTAGTTATAAAGACACATGATGCCCATGAATGATTGTGCAGTAAAGGAAGGTTGGATTTCCTATTTAATAGGGATTTAATTTCCTAAGGATTGTGTGAGAAAGGCAGGCTAAAGGTGGGCTAGCTATGTCTTTGTCCCATTTTGCGTAGATCAATGTGAGATGATTGGTAGAGTTTATGAGGTTATTGTGAGAACACATGCATTTTATTGTCTCATGATTCGTTGTATTATTATACAATATAGATAGAGGGGATTTTAGCAGTGCCTTTCCCAGGGAAAATCTTATGTTTCGTGATTGATTTACTTCTTTCTCTTAATTGCATGTGATTGAGGGATCGTGATTTATATTCTGCAAATATTTTAGAAGGATTCAGTATATTTTTTTAGTACATTACATAATCAGATTGAATCCATTAGTGTAATTTATACATGGTATTAGAGCACCATGAATCACAATAGTGGAGAAGAAATTGATTTGGTGTTGAACAATATGCAAATTTTAACATAGATTCTTTGGAGCTAACAAATGACCAGTATATCTTTCACTGGCTTAAGACTTAAATATGCACTCGAGGGAAATTCAAACTATATTGCATGGAAGGACATGATGGAGGCAACATTGGAGGATAATGGGTTGAAGGATTTCATTGACACTGATATTCGTGAACCCAATCAGGCAAATGTTGTGCAACATGAAGCATGGAGGAATAATGTCACAAAGACGAGAAGGATATTATTAGAGGGAGCTCGATATCATATTTCCTCAAGTATCCATGGAAAGGAAACTCCATATGCTATGAGGAAGGCCTTGACATATATGTTTCAAAGAACAAGTGACCATAGAAAATGGGCACTGAAGGACAAGCTAAAAAAAATCAAAATGGAGAAGGATGACACAATCCAAAAATACTTGACCAAGTTCACTCAATGTCAGGATGAGCTTAGAAGTGTTGGGATTACAATATTTGATGATTACTTGGTGAGCCTCGCATTTCTAGGCCTTCCCAAGAGTTGGCATAATTATGAGGACTCTGTGAATGGGAGGGAGAAGTTACTAAATTGGGAGCCACTATGGTTGGATTTCGTACAATAAGTGTTTTGGAAGAATACCAGGGATGGATCCTCATCCAAGAATGATGATGAGGAAAATTGTGCCTTGGATTGTAAGGCCAACAAGGGGAAGCGGAAGAAGTCCTATTCCAAATCCGACACCAAAAAAAAAGGCAAGAAGTGAGACATGTCAAAGGTGAAAATTTTCAACTATCCTAATCATGGCCACTATGTCGCAAATTGTCCACAAAATAAGAAGGACAACATGAAGGCTTCAGGAGCTGCAATGGGTGAAGCTTTGGCCTCACAGTTTGAGTTTGAATTCTCTCTCATCGCATGCATGGTGTCAACTATGATGGGATCTATGTGGTACTTGGATAGTGTAGCATATATGCACATGACTGGCAACAAAGAACTCTTTAGTACCTTGGAGGA
The DNA here is from genome assembly GCA_034641835.2 of Pinus albicaulis. NCBI lineage: Eukaryota > Viridiplantae > Streptophyta > Pinopsida > Pinales > Pinaceae > Pinus > Pinus albicaulis. The sequence goes on along the minus strand of CM076583.1, from coordinate 346,375,097 downwards.
GAAGGATATTTAGATGCACATCAAGATGGGTGATGATGGGGGGTATAGCACTACAGGGATTGGTATAGTTACTTTCCCGAGATAGTCAGTTAAACCTATCATATTAAGATATGTCATGCATGTACCAGGCTTGAAAAATAATTTAGTTTCAGTTGCTATGTTGGAGGATTTTGGATATGACGTGGTTTGCAGTGAAGGAAAGGTGTTCCTTCATTAGAAATCCACAGGACAGGTAAAGAAGATTGGGGTTCATGTGAAGAACCTATACAAAGTGGATGTATATGGGTGTGAAACATTGAGAATTAAAGAAGATGAGGTGGTGAGTCAGGATACTGGTGATTTATGGCACATGAGGTTGGGTCATCTACACAAAACTGATTTGAGGATTTTTATTGATGATTTTTCTAGAAAGTGTTAGATCTTATTTCTGCAAAAGAAAGATCATAAGTTATCCAAGTTTTGTGAGTCCAAAGAATTGGTACAAAAAGATACATGGAAGAAGTTGAAGACTCTAAGGAGACAGAATGGTGGTGAGTATATCTCATATTAATTCAAGAACTTCTAAACCAACTAAGGAATTCATAGAGGATTGCTAACACCTCATAACCCACACCAGAATGAGGTTGCAGAAAGAAAGAGAAGAATAATTATGGGATAATCACGAGCTATGTTACATGATAAGGGCCTACCATTGCATTTGTGGGCAGAGGCATGTGACACAATGGTATTTGTGCAAAACTGTAATCCTCATCGGATACTTGACATGAGTACAACAGAGGAGGGTTTTTCAGGTAAGAAACCAGATGTTTAATATTTTAATTTTTTTGGCTCATCCGTATATTTCCATGTCACCAAAGATGTCAGTAAGAAGCTAGAACCAAAAACAGAGGTTGCGATATTTTTGGGGTACGTTGATACTCCCCACAAATATCAAGTGTATTTTTCAACTAACAAGATGACAGTTGTCAGGAGAGATGTTAAATTTGATGAGGAGAAAGAAATGTGATTATCCCTTGAGAGGTAGCTTGACTTGCATGCAGAAGAGGAACTCTTATTTCCAAAGGATGAACCTCAGGATGTGGAGCAGCCATAAGTAGAGGTTCATGGAGTGGCAAAAACCACTCATGTAGATCCATCCACCATAAATGGTATGAAGTTCACTAGAGAGACTAATATATTGATGCTAGATGTGACAGAGAATGTAGGTGCACCTACATCACAACATAGGTAGAGAAGGTCCCTAGATAGGTATACTAGATATATGGTTCTTATGAGCGAGTGTATTGTGACATAATCATGTTCTTTTGAGGAAGCAGTGCAGCAACCAACATGGGTTGATGCCATGGTTGAGGATTATGAATCCATTATCATAAAAAATGAAATGGAAGTGGTCCGAAGACCAGTGGTGAGTTCAGTCGTTGGATCCAAGCTGATCTACAAGTTGAAGAAAGTAGCATATGGGAGTGTGGAGAAATTAAAAGCTATATTTCTGACCATAGGATTCTCACAGGTAGAGGTGATTTTATATGAGGATAATTTTGCATTTGTTGCAAGTTACTCATTGATTTGATCCATCCTTTCACTCTCATTGCAGATGGCGTGGCAGGTACATCAGATGGATGTAAAGACAACCTTTCTCAATGTAGTTATTTAGGAAGAAGTGTACATTGAGCAGAAAGAGGGATTTGAGACCTTTGAAAAGGAGCCACAGGTGTGCAGACTCACGAGAGAACTATATGGGATAAATCAAGCACCTCATGCTTGGTACATAGTGATCAACAACTATTTCGCTGGGTTTGGCTTCACAAAGCATGAAGCAGATGCGCACCTATATCATATTGTTGTTGATGGTAAGATTTTGATTATTTACTTTATTTTTATCATCTTATACTAACATGTGATGAGGAGCTTGTAAATTCTTGCAAAGAGGATCTTGAAAGAGGGTATTAGATGAAGGAAATTGGGCTCTTTCACCATCTCCTTAGCTTAGAAATATGGAAAAGAGAAGAAGAGTCATTTTTATCTCAGAGAAAGTATGCCAAGAAGATTCTAAGAAAGTTCCACATGGAGAGAAGCAAACCCATGGAGACTCCTCTTGCAGGAAACTAAAGGAAGGAGGATGCTACCTCAGGTGAGGTAGTGGATGCTATTGTTTACATGCAGCTTGTGGGTTCAATTATGTATTTGTTTCACACATGACCATACATATTATACACATTTAACTAACTTAGTCAAGCTATGGTTAAGACTACCAAGCTCTTTTGGAAAGGAGGGAAGCATGTTTTGAGATATGTCAAGGGCACTATAGAGCATAGATCATGGTACAAATGGATAAAGGAAGTGAATATTCAAGGCTTCACCAGAGCAGATTGTGTAGGAAGTCCATCCGATAAGAAGAGCACATGAAGGGGCATAATTACCATAGGATCAAAAATATTTTATTGGCACAGCAGGAAGCAGAGATCAGTTGCACTTAGTTCAGTAGAGGAAGAGTACATGGAAGCTATTCAAGCTGCATGTGATGCCATTTGGATGAGGGAGATACTTTTTGGTTTTTTTGGTGATCAGATGGATTTGACAGTGATACGTTGCGATAACCAGAGTTACATAAAACTCTAGGTTAATTTGGTATTCCATCAGAAGTCCAAGAATATTGACATCTAGTACCAAAATCTCAGTGATTGTGTTCATATGTGCATTATGTTGTTTCAGTACATTCCCACGAAGGATCAGGATGAAGATATCTTGACGAAGGATCTTGAAAAGGGAAAATTAGAATACCAGAGAGCTGGGATCAGGGTAGATGATAATCCATTTCTTGTTGAGAGGGATTGTTGAAAATAAAAAAGAAAAGGTGTCTAATTTAATTTTCCCTTAAATAAATTGGACAATAAATTGTAATGTTATCTCATAAAAAATTGTATTAGTTAACTAGGTGAGATAGACTTAGTTAGCTCAATAATTTCAAGTTGAGGGTCAAAGGTGAGACATGTAGAGTGAGTCTATTATTTTTGGGATCCATTTGTAGTTAATTCACTATTGTAGTGTGAGCTTAATTAGTCAACTGAAAATAATTGAGTTAAAATCAGTTTAAATATTTCTAACTAAGTGATGAGATAGCGAGAGGTCAAGTGAATTAAATTAGATATAATTCACAATAAGTGATCTATCAAGTAACTAATTATTTTCTATTATTAGCTGCATGCATTTCAAATATGATGAGGACCCAGTTGAGAGAAAGGTTAGAGGGAAGATAACTATCATTTGTATTATTAGCGAACTACCCAGGTGCAGTTATAAAGCCACAGGATGCCCATGAAGGTTTGCATAGTCAAGGATGGTTTAAATTCTTATTTAATAGGTATTTAATTGCCTAGGGATTGGGTGACCAAGGCAGGCTAAAGGTGGGCAGGAAATTGGCTATGTGTTTGTCTAGTTTTGCCTAGATCAGTGTGAGATGATTGGTAAAGTGTATGAGGTTCTTGTGAGCACACATTCATTCTATTGTTTCCTGATTCCTTGGCTTATTATATAATAGATATAGAGGGATTTTGAGTAGTTTCTTTCCTTAGGAAAATCTCGTGTTGTGTGATTTATTTACTACTTTCTCTCACTTTCATGTAATTGAGTGATCACGATTTATATTACACAAATATTGTAGAAGGATCGAGTATCTTGTTTTAGTACATTGCATGATCAAATTGAATCAATTGGTGTAATTTCTACATCCCAAACTTATAACCTTCATAACTCTTGATCCCTTGGTATTTTTTCAAAGTTGAATATACCATTGGAAATGCCTCTAATACGGCTGTCAAAATATTCACTTTGTAAGAGAACTTGAGCTAATATGATACAACCAAAATGCCTTCAAATATAGGCCATTAGATCCTTCATCCAACAAATTGTGACCACTAAAAGGCTCTGCAAACACTCAAGAATAGATTAATGATGATTTTTTAGGGAAAGAAAAAACCTATGACATTAAAGAAAATATTTTTGCAGTAAATACATAGGTGCAACTGAATGGGGTGTGAATTTCGTGTTGTCCAAGTGACTATAAAATCAAAGGATTGAAGGGATAGAATGGAGGAAACCCCTATAATAAAATAATCGAGTGATATATTTCTTGAGGATAGCTCAAAACTTCCACGAAGAAGATAAATTGATTTATTAATTGAATTATTTCCAAGATTGGCACCAACGTCAAGAGATTCATATCACATGAGTAAGCTGGAGTTGGTAGACCTAAAATTATAATTAAAGGAAACATTGAAGTGACATTACATTAGTCCTAACATGCCACCCTTGGGAGATCTAGCATTATTTGTAAAAAATAAGGATGACACTATAGGGTGGTGCATTGAATATGTGAAGTTAAAAAAGGCCACAATAAAGAACATATATCCCCTACCAAGAATTGATGACTTATTTGAATACTAGAGAGGAGTTGTGGTATTTTCAAATATAGACATAAGGTGTGGGTGCCATCATATCTGAATTAAATATTTGGATATACATAAGAAAAAATTTAGATCCATATATGGAAACTATGAATTTTTGGTTATTCCATTTTCAATCACAAATGCTCCAACGACATTTATGTGTTTAATGAATAATGTTCGCAACCCATATTTGGATAATTTGTGTTGGTATTTATAGATGATAGATTGGCTTATTATAAATCCAAGGAGGAGCATGAAAAAACTTAGCAATAGTGTTTTAGTTTTCGAGGGAACAAAATTCTTTATGCAAAGCTCATCATCTGTGATTTCTTACAATCACGAGTTCAATACTTAGGACACAATGTATCCAAAGGAGTAGCAGTGGATAATAAAAATATTAAAACAGTGATTCACTGGCCTAATCCTCATAATGTGATAGAATGTAGATCCTTTTTGGGATTGGTTGGGTTACATAAGGTTCATTTAGAATTTCTCCAATAGCATTGCAAGGAAAAGGGATTAGATTCCAATGGACAACAAAATGTGCAACAGGTTTTCAGAAGTGAAAACATTTTCTCACATATACACAAATATTGAGAATGGTAGAACCAAAAAAGGATTTTTTGGTGTGTACATTTTCCTACAAGGTAGGGCTCCATGGAGTCCTAATGCAATAAGGATTGGTGGTTTGTTACAAATCAAGGAAGCTAAATGAGCATGTGTGAAATTATTTGAATCGTGACTTTAAATTAACAGTGACACTACATGCATTGAAAATGTGGAGCAATTACCTCTTTGGAAGGAAATTTATTTTCATGTTATTTCATGGAGGGTTGAGGTATATATTTAATCATCCCGAGATGAATGCATGACATGGATGGTGGTTATCCTTGATTAGTGAATTTTATTTCAGATAAAATATATCAAGGGTAAGGAAAAAAAGTAGCAAATGCACTTAGCAGGAGGCTAAAAGTGGCTCATTGAGATATATGAGTACTTGAGAAGTTGAATTTAAGGAAAATATCAAAGAGGTAATGTATCAAGATGAGCACTACCAACAAGTAAAATAATTCCTACAACAAGATTCAGAGGGAAAAATGAGTAATAATTACTCTCTCACAAAGGATGGATTGTTATGGTTAAAAATTAGGTGTGATATACCTTGTATGGGAGACTTGAAGAAGCTCATATATGATGAGTTTCACAAAATTACTTATTCAATTCATCCTAGTTATAAAAAATGATAACGACTATGAAAATTATGTATTATTGTCCAAGCATGAAAAAGGATGTTGTTGTGTATATTTCAAAATGCTTGGAGTTCCAACACTAGAAAGTGGAATGTAGACATACAAGGGTATTGTTCCAACCAAACCCCATTCCTAAATGGAAGTGGGAATTCATCTCTATGGACTTCATCATAGGACTACCAAGGAAATCTAGACAACACAATGTCATAATGGTGGTGATGGAAAAGTTGAGTAAGGTAGCTCATTTTATAGTTGTGAAGTATATACAAAAGAAAATTGATATTGATCAAATTTTCATGAAAGGAATATTTAGATCACATGGTGCAACCAACAAAATTAACTTAGAGATGAATTCTAAGTTCACCTCTAAGCTTTGGAAAGCACTACTTGTGGATTTTGGGATAGAATTAGAATTCAATATATGATATCATCCTCAAATATATTGATAGATAGAAAGAGTAAATAGGGTGCTATAAAAAACTCTAATAATGTATGTCATGCATTAGCCTAAGAGGTGGAAAGAGTTTCTACATTTCGTAAAATTTACTTATAACAATGGGTACCAATAATCAATGAAAAGAGTCCCTTTAAGACTCTCTATGGTAGGAAATGTAATGTGCATATAGACTCGAATGACTAGTGAACAAGGTGCATATTGGACCTAATATGATAAAGGAAGTGAGATAAGAATTAATCTCTAGTAGGAAGAAATTGAAAATATCTTAGGGCATGCAAACATTCTATGTAGAGAGGAAAATAATGCATAAATAATTCCATGTGTGGGGACATGTTTTCCTTCATATCAGGCCAAGGATAATTTCACTAAATATTGGGTCTTGTAATAAGTTGGTACCAAGATTTTTTGGACCATTTTAAATCTTATAATGAGTGAGGCTAGTGGTATAAAAATTGGCTTTTCCACAGAAAGTGAAAGAACAATATTTTTTCCATATTTATTATGTTAAAAAGTATGTCCATGATGTTAAACATGCTATTGATTTGTTTGTGGTCATAGGTGGAATACGGAAGAGAATTCCAACAAAAAACATAACATATTATAGATCAAATCATGGTTCAGAATCAATTAATGGATCAGGTTAAGGTGTAGTGTAAACACTTTGGACTAGATGAGGCCACGTATGAAATGAATGACTAGATGAGGGTATCATACACAGTTTTGTTTATTGTATAAGTAAAAATGGACAAGGAGGTGTATATATAAAGCTCACTATTAAATTTTATGTTTGGAAGTAGAATATTGTTGAATGTCTTCGAGTATAGAACAACACTCTAAGGGGGTGGGGTCTCTCAAAACCAATTTTTCCACTCCTCTTGTAATTATCACTATGAATTTAATTCATGTAAATAATTTGGAAATGCAAACATTATGAATTTAGTGTTTGAGAAGGATGAGTTGCCTAGGAAATGGTTAATTCTATATTAAAAAAATACAATAAATTATTGCTATTACTATTTGTATTATCTCTTTTCATATCTAGAGAGATATCAATATGCATATTCTAACAACAAATAGATAGATGATAGATAGGGCTTTTGGGGATTTCTATTTCCTTCCATATTTGATATGTAGTTGTCATGTAACATTTTAAAAAATATGAATATTAATCATAATTCAATGTGTGTGTACAAAGAAAGAGATATTTTTTCTATTTCCAAATGTTTTTTTTTCTAAGTAAAAGTATTCTATTAGCAGTAAAAATATAGTACATCGGGCAAAAGCCTTAACAGTGCCTAGTGTGGAGGCAATTTAGACAGACAGAACATAGTTTGAGACTGCCCTGCAAGAGGGAAACTAGCCTGTAGCACCACCATTTGAAAAAAACCCCACGCAGCGGATCGAAATATATTTTCACTGACAAAAAGCTGGACCATTGACGATAGAATAACTTGATAGAAAAGCTGGACCATGACAAAAAGCTGGACCATTGTGACTTACGGAGATTGTCACCGACAAAAGCCGGACCATGACGAGTAGATAACGAGAAAAAAAACATAACATGCCCTCCGGAGAGGGCGAGAGACATGACAAGAAAAACATAAAGAGAGAGCTGAATTACTCATCGGGAGCCACCTCCTCGATCCTCGCACCCATAATCTTCCGGTTCGCCATGATCACCGAAGATGTCCGTATCCGAGTGGACCGTTGTTTTGGAGGATGGATTATCCACCAGATTTTGCACTGACGAGTGTCCAAAATCTTCTGCGGAACCTTCTTGCTCCCGCCGGGCTGACCCCTCGAACCTTGCGGCGCCTCGTCTAGATTCGTGCACCCAACGGGACCACTCGCCCTTCCGAAGGATTCTCAACCCAGGGGCTCCTCAAGAAAAAACTACGAAATGGTGATGAAGACTCTCGGCGGTTGAGTGAGCGATCAAAAGAGAAGAGAGTGGTATGGGATTGTGCTGGGCAATGCATCGGACGAGGGAGAGTCCGGCACCGCATCCGGAGCGAAGCGGACGGCCATGGAGAAGATGGGGGAGGCTTTTCACGAGGGGCAAGACATTACTAAGGGCGAGATGGATGGGGAAGGCGAACGTCTCCCGGCGCTCCTAGAGGACCCACGCCCGCAACGCATCCTTTGCCTTAGCCTAGGCATGCTTGCGGCGGGAATTGGAGCTGGGAATTTGCGGAGGGCCGAGAGTATTGACAGGGGGCGGCGTCGGAGGAGTGATCAGAAATATCGTGGTCGACATGAAAGAACCGGAGAGAGAGATGTGAATGATATCATCGATCTCCGGACAACAAGTCGTTTGTGGCTTCTTTTGCCGGTGGTGGTGCGATCGTTCGCCTTACCGAGCATCGGAATGCCACCACTAGTTCACCGGTGCGAGAGAGAACGAGGCCATGACATTTAACGGCTCTCCTCTCGCAACGAGCAAGCTTCAACATTGAATGACCGATCAAATGAACCCGATATGAAACGTTAACACGCAGTCGAGACCTGCCTCGAGTATCTACCTCCCGGGATCGTAATAAGCACCCATATTAAATGCCATTAAGATCGAGCGATGGGCGTTTTTAACCGTGTTCGGGTGGGATCGCCGGTCTCATGCGGGAAGGCGGGTGGCCTCCGTCCGGTGGACTTCCATCCCATCAACACCATAAGCATTACCAAGCACCCGCATCCGGGAGATTCGCCTCATCGTGAATCTGATTTTGGCAATTCCTTTTTTGATCTTTATCTTGGATTATGTCCAGCGTCCCCCGTTATGAGATTGCGCTTGCAATCAACACCGAGATTGGCAAGAAGATCTACAACTTTTTTGCTATCCCTTACGGTGTGCTTGAAGAGGAGTGCCCGGTTATAATGAAGCCATCTCTCCATTTTCTCCGGGCGAGCCTCCGGTCACCAACTTCTAGAAATCTTTCGCGCCCGAGCCCCATTAAGGAGTTGGGCGACCACGTTGATGAGGATTTGCGAATCTCCCTCAATCTCAATAGGATGCAACCCCTTTTGTTGAGAGAGGAGAAGTCCTTGCCATAATCCCTCCGGCTCCGCCGAGTTATTCGTGTCCCATCCAATAATTCCCGGGTAAACAACCATGGGTGTGCCCGCATGATCCCTTATGATGCCCTCGAAGCTCGCCTTGCTCGGATTCCCTTTTGAAGCTACAGTCGAAGTTGAGCTTGTAGGTGTTCTTTGGGGGAGGATTCCAAGTGTGTGTGGTGTTATCGGTTTTGGGGCTTGTGTGCCTTAGAATGCCGGGTTGAGGGCTGAAGACCCCAACTCTCCCGGATGAATTTTTCCTTGGCCGTAGTAGGGTAATCCTCGGTATTCCAAGACTTCGCAGCTAGAGTTTCCGTGAGATTGAGACCGAAATTTCTCCGGATGATGTCTATTGAATTCCTCTCGATCCTTGAAAATGCATTTGTTTCTCTCTTTCCAAATGGTCCAAAGGAGAAGGCCTGGGATGATTCTCCAAAGATGATTGAGAATTTCACTTTTGAAAGGATGTTGATGCCAATCGTGAATGGTACTTCGTATGTCGGTGTCAAGCCTACAATTCCTTTGGCATATAAAGTTGACTTTCTCCCACGGTTGAGTGGCAAGAGAGCAAGCGAAGAGGAGATCTTTCGTTGTGTTTCCTCATTCGCGTAGCGATTGGGACATATTGAGGGGCCATGGAAGTTTCTTTTCCGAAGATTATCCCATGTAAGGATTCTTTGATGTCCAAGGAGCCACGGGAATAAGGCTACTTTTGGCCGGACTCCTATACTCCGATTCTACTCCAAAGTGGATCTTTGGGCGCGGGTTCGATGATGAGAATCTTATAGGCTTCTGAGTGGAAAAAAGTACCTTTAGGGAGTGTGACCCCATCCGAGAATGTCCTTTTCATGCGATATTCTGATGCATCGTGTTCCGAGTTCATTAGTAATAGCGTCTCTTGCTTGTTCATCTGCGCTCCTTATTATCCTTGTTGCCCTGTTTCCATTGCCTATAACCACCTCGCCGGTGTCCTCCCGTTGTTGCTTTCGATCAGTTTCTAACCGTTGCATCTCCCGATCTGGTTCGGTGGAAGGACGGTAGGTGTAGATGAGTTTTGGAAGTTGTTCCCGGGGAATCCGTCCCGGGAATCCGGCCGAGCTTCCATTTCTTACCTCCCAAAAATTGTCTTTCGTTGTATAAGTAAGTAATGTTGTTTTGCCGCATTCCGGATTATGGAACCTTTCTCCCCCCGGAGTAAGTCCGATGAGATCGTCCCTGGGGTCGATGATGTGCATATTTGGCTTTCCGGAGAATAGCACAGGGGGCTTATTGGGGGCGGTGAGCCGGTTCCACCAAATTTTTGCATTCATGATGGCGTTCGTCGTGAAAAGGATCCCGAAGACCTATTCCTCCTTGCTCTTTGGGTTTGCAAAGCTGTTGACCATTGAACCGGCTCCCATTTGTGATTGGTGCCCTTGGATCCCCAAAGGAAGTTCCGTTGCGGGGGCTTTGATTTTTTTTGAGGACCCATTTGGGCGCCGCCAGGATGGAAAAAAAGGTAAAGAGGCATGGCTCGTAGCATTGCCTTAATGAGAACCGATCTAGTCGGCTATGTTTAAATTTCCCCGAAAGTCCAAGAAGAAAGAAGGGCTTCCGAGCTTTTCTAAGAGCTTGTGCCAGGGAGGCATGCTTGAGGGGGAGGCGATAAGAGGGGCACCCGGGTAAGTGGAGGGGAGAGTGGCTATAGAGAAGCCGAGAATATGGGCGATGGCGGATTGAGTAAGGGGAGGAGTATGAAAAAATAAGATCCGGGATTTGGCATTATTTATACCGGCTCCGGAGGCGTTAGAGAAATCATTCGACAAAGATTTTAACTTAGAGGCTTCTTGAACGGAAGGGTATCCAAAAGCCATGTTATCATCTACTGAACTCGTTGGTGAGTGATGGGCGGGGCGTTGTGAACAGAGATACCCTAGATTTTTCACGGGTGCCGAGGGCCGAAGAGAGATGGCACCCCGGACCTTCCGCCATCAAACGAACAGGGGAAGGGGGGATAGGGGATCCCCTTGTCCGATGCCTCTTGTGGGAGTGAAAGGTCGAGAGGGAGTCCCGTTTATAAGGATGGAGAAAAACGAGGAGGAGATAAGACTATAGACCCATCGAACCCAAGTGTGGGAGAAACCAAAGGCGAGATAACACTTTTTGTATGTAGGTCCAACTTAATTTATCAAAGGATTTTGAAAGATCAATTTTGAGAATCATACCTGCTTTGTTTGGTGTGCTTGAGAGAATGAATGATCTCATGAGTGTGAATGATGCCATCTAGAATTTTCATGCCCTCAATGTATCCAGATTGCTCGGGTGAAACAAGCGAGAGGCAAGAGTGGTTTTAATCGTTGGCGATGAATTTAGAGATGACTTTGTAGATTACGTTACATAAGGAAATTGGGCATAATTTTTCGGTAGCGTACGACGTCTTCTTCTTTTGGGATTAGAGCAATGAAAGTTGCATTTAAAGAAGGGAGAAGCGGGTGCATTTCGCGCGATTTTTCCACCACCATCCACACTTCCTCACCGATGAGGTCCCAAAAATGGTGAAAGAAAGTGGTCGTGAAACCATCGGGGGCCTGGTGCCTTCCCATATTTGAGTTGCTTCATGGCTAGATCTACTTCTGTCGAGAAACGGGCGTAACGTGCGTTGATTGTGCTCATCGGTGATAATCTTGGGAATGTTTTGGATAATTTTGTTGATGGCCGGCCCTCTCGTCCATAGAAGGTTCTTTGTGAACGACCTGGAAGTGATTAATGAACGCCCAGCTTGATCTCTCGCATGGTCTTCCACCTTTTCCCCCCTCTTGATTCTCGATTGTGGTAATTGAATTGTGCATTCGCCTCTGAATGGTGGTTACGTGAAAGAATTTGGTATTTCTTTCACCTTCCTTTAGCCATCGAACTCTCGGATTTCTGCAGCCAAAGGATTTCCTCCTAATTTGATCGTTCCTCCAATTGGGTTTTTAGCTGTTGCTCCCTCTCCATTAATTCTTCCGTGCAACCATTCGAGATGAGCTGTTGCTGGGAGAGCCCGCATTTCCTTGTTTAGTTCCTACTGTGCTCGGAAAATGTTGCCAAAGGTGGTGTGATTCCGAGTGTTTGATGAGGGATTTGAGGCTTTTGAGTTTACACCGGCATCTGGTACATTTTTGACCCCTCGAGCGACACGAGATTCTTCCACCAAGAGTTGATGAGATCCTTAAAGGCGAGGTGATTCAACCGGAAAGCCTCAAAGCGAAAAGGGCACCTTCTAGAGTCCCCCGGTCGTTGCCATTGTAAGGAGATGGGCCAATGATCAGATCCATTGAGTGGTAGGATGGAGGTTGAGATATCGCCACCTAAAAATATCGCATTGTACGAGATCGGAAATCTATCTAGCTTTGAGGCTATATGTTGGTGTCATGTCGTGTGATTACTCCAGGGTGTGAATGCCATTATTGTACTGCAGATCTATTAGCAAGTTGTTCCGTATGAAATCTTTGAAGTGGGCGCTTTACGGCTCTATTTTTAGCTCTTCCTCCCATTTTTTTCAGCTTTTGTGATCATGTTGAAGTCACCACCTAGAATCCGAGAGAGGATGGGTTCTAGCATTTTTGAGCTCTTCCATCGTATCCGGTAGAGCCATTTCATTGCTTGCCTCCTATGGGAAGTATACATTAGAAAGATGTCCATGGATATTGGTACCTATGATATGAAAAGTGGCTTGAATGAGGTGATGGGAGGCGTGGAAATCGAGAGAGTGTGATAGCTTGGGTGTTCCAGGCAATGGAAAGCCCTCTAGAAGCGCCCGACGCATCTACGCCACCGAATGGCAACCGAGGCCATGCTCGAGAGAGGATGTTGGCAAGAGTGCTACTATTACATTTGGTTTTCCTGTATGAAGAAAATCGTGGCTCGTTCCAACTTTATCATGTTTTTTTATCATTCGGAGTTTCCCGAGACTGTTTAGTCCTCTTACATTCCATGAAGTGAGCTTCATAGTTCATCGTGGGGAAGAGGCTTGTAGTACTTTGTCAAATTTGCGTATCTTCTTGAGTCAACGAGGATTTTTCCCACTTTGTGATTGTTCATTCCCGAGATCAGTTTTCCTACCTCATTTCTTGGAGTCCTTATGAGGTTGGTTTCCGTCCCATCTGTTGCTCTGGGTCGTATTCCAGCTCTCGTTGTCCGAAAGCTCCGGGAGATGATCACTTCCAAGTTATCTAACTGTTGCTCCGGAATCTTTTCAAAGTCTTTTTTCTCTGCGGGCTTGTTCTAGTTCAAAAATGTCCAGCCCGAGTAAGATCAATGCTTTCACGGTTCTTCCTCCATGCTTTGTGCTTGGGCTGCTATCTCCCGAGTGCTGAGTGGGAATGCAATCCACATCCATTCCATTCGGTTTCCAATCCGGGTCTATTGAAATCTCTTCGGTTGAATTCACCCGAACCCGCGAGGACTCATGGATAGGGTTAGGGTTGGGTGAAGGGGGGAGGCGATGAGGCCTTGGTCACGAGGGGTGTTAAGCGATCGGCTTGGGGGAGGATTCTCGAGAGCATAGGCAAGTGATTCGAAGCTATTGCGGTAGAGGGGGTTTGAGGAGGTCGGTGCCATGGGTTTTTTCCCCATTGGGGGTTTTTCTTGTGGGATCTTCTACGGTTGGTAACTTTGGTAAATCCCTGCAGTGCGGACTCATTGGGATGATCCGTGGCTTGAGGCTTGGCATTGAGAGGGCAATCCCTAAATAGATGCCCATGGATGTGACATTTTCGGCATCGGAAGGGAACATGCTCAATATCAAGAGGTTGGATCCATTCAAAGTCGTCATGATAGAGGCTTACCGAATCTGGTAGGGCTTTTTCCGATCACATGTAGACACGAGATGCGAGCGTAGGAGGTGTATCGACGCGGCCTTCGTTTCCTCCGCTATTTTGATGAACTCCCCTAATCCCCTGAGCAATATCTTTGAGCGAATCCTCGTCCCGGTATTCCAAAGGAAGCGAGTACGGTCTTATCCGGACGGGGGCCCCGGCTGAAATCCTCCTTGTCCGGGTTGAATCTTTCTACCCGATCTCTTAGGTAGAGGCCGAGTCGAGTTGAAGAAATACGGTCCTTCATCCAAAACTCGGTTACGATCCTCAATGCGGATGAAAATAGCCGTGAAAAAAGCCCTTAGGGCCGAGTTGGAGGGTGAACTACCCTTTGGGTTTCCACTTGGCGGCTATCCACCCATGCGGGGGGCTTTCTCCGTAGGCCAAAACCCGATAAATTTACCAATCGGGGCATGATCCTTCATGTATTCAATCCGTCCATTGATCTTGTGGGCGGGTAACTCGATTTTGGGCCTTTCTGCTGCTATCGGCTTACAAGTGGTCGACTTCACCGGGGCGTTTCATTCTTTCCCAGATTCTTCGTCCCCGTACCTCTTTTTTGTTTTTTTAGTTGCTACTGACTTGTTCTTCGGAACGGCTTTTGACCTCGATCTCCGGATTCTTTTGATTCGAGGCCGTATGCTTTGTATTTTCCTTAGCGAGAGGGTTTGTCGTGATGTAAGGGGGAAGAACTATCGCTTCCCCCCAGACGGGCTCGCCATGGCGGGATGAACCGAGACACCGTCCTCGGCGGATCGACGAGGGAGCGAGCCAGTGGAAGGCTCAGGGTATTCCGAGTGTGTCGGCGTAGAAGCAGGGGTAGAGCATAGACCCTAGTTCGGCTCAGCTCGCATTCTTCTATTTCCAAATATGAAGGGGCGTGCATTTAACTTTTTTAAGGTCAAATTTGTTTATATCATATAAAATGAGTGAAAATAAATAAGTCTTATTGCTAAAATATTTTAGTGGAGTTTTTTCAAAACTAGCATATATCCATCTTAACAGTAGATCTACTAAGGGCCTACAGGAATGGAATCTATGGATATGCAATCCTTTTCTAAAGTTTTGTACTCAAAAAATGAGGTTTGGATATTAAGATATTTTATCCTTCTTGTCTCTTGGTAGATCAAGAGTTAAGATGCATCTATGCTTGTAATATTACAAAAAAATAAATTATTTCATTTCCATATGTACAACATGGGAAAATTAGAGTCTAATTAATTATGATCAATAATAAATGGAATTATATATATATATGTTTATACCAAAACTTGTTTAAAGGGAGAAATGTGGGTTTAATCATGACAAGGTGATAAAGTAATTAATATGTTTCCATTGATGGGTTTACAATTGATGGCTTAAGGTTTATGGGCCCATGGTATTGTTTATATCATGGTATTTTATATAATGAAGGTAAAGCTTGTCAATAATACTTGAAGATAAGGTTATCTAAGGATATAAAATCACATTGTGTCAGAATTACCCAGAACTTGTTAGCTAATAGTATGCTTGAGCCTAGAGGCTCTTTCAAGCCCAATATGGTAGATAAGTTCTTGAGCATTTTGACTTGGTTAAATTAAGCAATAATAATAATAATAATAATAATAATAATAATTATTATTATTATTATTATTATGATAATAAACCACTAATGGAGCCTAGATTAATTAACTTCCTATCTACGCAGTATTGAGAGAGATCAAACTGAGTGAAAAGAGAATCAATCCCTCTAATACATTTAGTGCTAGGGTATATCTAGGTGAGTTTATAGAATTAATACTTTGTTGGCTAAAAAAAAATAGAAACAAGTTCTTTTTTGCTTTCTAGTCATAGTGATGGGTGGAGTGTCCACCTGAAATGTAGGATAAGATAAATATCTACACAATTTTATGGGAAAGTTTTTGAGAAAAACATACCAAACCAAATGTAAAATGGATGTTAAATTAATATTAATTAAATGATAAAGTAATTAAGATAATCTTGATATAGTCAATAAAAATTGGAACTTGGATTATATAAGAAAATTTAACTACATGCTATGAAAATTGAAATATTTAACTTTAAATATTTAATTAATAATATAGTTTATGAAAAATGTCTTTGGGATTAATCACATCATTAGGATTTGGTCAATTTTTAGAACCATCTAATGTGGTTCATCCTAAGGATGGCTAAAAAGATAATCGATCTTATATCATTAGGATTTCGTCAATGTTTCGAACCATCTAATGTGGTTCAATAAATAGTGTCAAATCTTATTGAAAAAATAGTGTGGATGCATCAATGCCATTAAAAATTAGCCATTATTAGTTAGTTAGTTAGTTGTTAGGGAATTAAAATATTAATGAATATAGAAATTAAAAATGATTAAAAAAATTATAAATAATATAATAAGATAATAAAAGAATTTTATAATAAATAATTATTCAAATAAAAAGGTTGTTTTTTTTTTTAATTTAATATTTTTTTTTAAATTTTTATATATTATTATTATAATATTTAAGAAAATATAAAGTATAACAAAAAAATAAAAATAAGAAAGAATCATTAAATATGAAATGGTACTTGACTTAAAAATAAAAGAAAAAAATTTAAAAACAAAAATATTTTATGAATCACAAAAACCTTAAATCTAATATTTTATTAAATCAAACTAAATATATAAAAAACCAATGGGTTAACATATACAAATTCTCCCACCATAAACTTTGGACAAGATAGAAAAATCATCCAAACAGTTTAGTCACGAGGATTTCGTCAAATCAACCATTGTAGAAATCTACACTTTCCCTTTTTAAATATTATTAAAATTAGTTATTTCCTTAACCTTAAATACAAAAATTATTTAGAATTAATACAACCTCATTGTTAATGGTTATCATAAGTAATTAAATATTATATATGTAATAATAAGTAATTTAATATTATATATATTAAAATAAAAGCCAACGAAGCGGTCAAAGTTAGTTGTTCCTTGGGTTTCCTATATAAGTAGAGAAGACGAACACAATCCTATGTCAAAACAGTGCGTGAAATAGCTCTCCAGCACATCCTTGGAAGAAATTTAATAGATCTCGGATTGAAGAAATATCAGTGAGCAACACAGCCTTCGAGATGGATTTTCGCTTTGCTAATACAACATCCCAACTTGCGGTTTTGCTTATGCTTGTCGCTGGAACTGCTCTGGTACAAGCACTACATGCATCAGGTAAAAATTTCATATATAGGGTTGTGCATTTTAACTGAGCAATTAGAATAGTTATGAATGTTAATACGAAATTTCTCGTTTGAGATACAATATAACGTATTCTTAGGTGGCTTTCTTTCATCCAAAGTTTGTATTCACTAACGCGTTGAGTTTCAGGGATGACACCCTCCGGTGTTCAAGCAGCCGGTGCTGGTGGTGTTAAAGGGAAATGCGAGTTGAAAGATATTGTGACAACTTTTGTTGAGGCTTCTGGCAGTGGCAGCAGCAAAGGAGCTGATAACTTATACCACTATACGATTATCGTGGAAAACCGGTGTAAATATTGTAACGCTAAGGGTGTGAGCCTTCAGGTTTCTGGGTACGTTCTTGGAAATGAAATTGTAAATGTGCCCAAAACCTTTGCACCAGGTGGAGACAAATATTCTTTCGACTATAAGAATTCCGAACAGGTCGGTGGGGTCACCCTTGCCAGTGCTAACTTTGATGAATGCAGGGACGTGTAATTTCCTCATCTTCTCTTCAGCTTGATGGGCCTTGTGCTGGGAGGAGTAGCTTAGTAATAACAAGGAGATGGCCAAGTAGTGTAGTAGTAATAAGGAGAAATGGATTCGGGCATTTAAATTTTGCTATGTAATGTGAACTTTTTATTGTAAAAGAAAGTGGCTATACTCTTTGTATGCTTTCATCCATTCTAATTCAATTTTAGAAATATAAATTTAAATATATATTGAGTTAAATTTCACATTAATATAGAGGTAATTTACATTGCTATTTCAATTTCCATTACTTTAATTTTTTCTAAATGGATCTTGTTCATGTCTTTCAAATAAACACCAGGTACAATACTTGTAGGATTTTTGAAAGGCCGTTTATTTTAATATTTTTTTTTATTGCATTATTTTAGATAGATTTGGAATTTAGGATTTATTTTTAACTGTAGTTTATTTAAATTGGTAAAATTTAACATATTTATTTACATTTAAATAACATAATATAGTAGAAATTATATTTAGATATCATTCTTAATTATGTATTTAAGTGATAATTACTTTGTAACTTTATGTTATTGCAAACAAAGTTATAGTACAATAAGTAGGTTCTTAATCTTTTCTTTTTAATTATTTTCAAAGATGTTAGGTAATGATTAAAAAAAAAAGAGAGGATATAGAGTTTTCACTACTTCAGTGAATCTAAACTAATTTTAACATAGTATTGAAACTATTTTATTGTATATATGGAACTTTTATATCTAAGAACACTTCCAATCATTTGTTTAATTCTCTGTTATATTGAAATAAAATTTTAATTAATTACTCTATTAAGTGAAGAAATGTTGTTTAAAATCTTTTCATTAAATTTTTTCAATATTTATTTCCTTAAATGTCATTTTAAGAATAAAACAATCTACATTTTACAAAGGTTTTCAAAATTTTTATTTAATTTAAATATCTTTTCTAATTAATTATTAAATTCCATTATTGAATATAAAGAAATGAATTATTTAGTTTATTTAAAAAAAATTCTCCTATTCTCAAAGAACTTGGAGAGAAGCGTTCTCAACTCACTATAATTTTGAAATGTTAAAAGGCTATCAAGGTCTGTGTGCATTGCAACAAAGATTATGACACTCCCCAATGACTTGTTTCACTATGGAGCTCACTAGAGTTCTCACTAGAGTTCATTCTTATCTTGGATATATTAAATTTTTTCTTTGAGCTACTTAAAATAGAAAGAAACTTTTGATTCTCTAGAGTAGGGTTAATGACCTCCTTACAATATCTTAATTTTATTTTAGCCTCTAAATCTTTCTCACATAACATTTTATCTTTAAACTTACAAGTAACAATATTTTTAATGTTATGAATATTTTGCAATGCAACATTTTATTCCATCTCCCAATGGTTTAACCTCACTCTGTATCTTTATACCAACCTCCTTTGAGCCTCAGATGGTTTTGGATGGAATTTAAAGCTAGCTTAGGAATTCTATGGCCTCCCATGTTATTAATTTTTTGCTAAGCTAGCTTAGGAAGTCTATGGCCTCCCATGTTATTGATTTTGTGCTTGTACAAGAGGAGCCTAGTCATAGCTAGCTTCTATATAGGGGAAAGACCCACTTATATAAGGAGAATAGGATAGGGTGTATTGCTTTTAACTTTTATTTTATACGTTATAAAAAACTTTTGGATTTGCTTAATCTTTTTCCAGGATTCTCGAGAGATGGTGCAACCCCAAAGCTCACATCCATATAAGATAACAAAACTTCTTTTAATCCCACATCACAAAGTTTTCTTTATTATTTTTATCCCATATATATTATATTCATTATTTTTAAAAATAGATAAATTTTAATGAATCAAATGTCATATAAAAGTTATAAATTAAATAAAAAAATCCACATAAAACTTTTTTAATCTCAAAACATTAAATTATCTAACCAGATATAAATTCTAAGGAACCATATCTATCTTTATAAAAATAAATGAAGAGATAATATTGTTAAAAATTTCTTCTAACTGTTAATTTCTAATAAAAGGAATATGATATATTATAAGTTTAATATATATATATATAATTTAAATATTTTTTTTTATAATAAATTATATTTTTTCAATATCTTTTTTATTTTAATTAATTTATATATATATATATATATATATATATATAGTGCAACATAGTAACATATTTAAAATTCAGCTTATCATATTAATATTAAATTACAACTTGGTTCTTTAACAATCTTGTTTATGGGATAAGGGGCTCACCCTACCTATTTGCTCTGGTTTTAAACTTGTTACCTCTTAAGAGAAACCACATGTTCTTAACCATTAAAATCACTCAAAATTAACATTAAGATACATCTTATATCAGTTATTCAATATAATAATTTAATATGCATTACCACATATTCAATAAATATATAAAATAGAAAAATGAAATAATTTTGTTTTAAATTATTTGAGAATATTAAATATTTAGTGAAAATTTAATTAATGATTAAATTAGAATGAAATTGTGTTGTGAATTATTAGTCTCCCATTTGTAATTACTTTGGATTTTCTTGAATTATAATTTACTCAGCTGGGCTGTTTTTTAAAATGAGATTGTTGAGTTTTGCATGATGCAGCTGTAATACTTTGATTTTATTTTAATTTTAGACTGTTTAGTTTTCCATGAAGTAGCTCTTCCATTTAATTCAAAGAGTTTTATTTTAATTTTGGACTGTTTAGTTTTTTAATAATGCATTTTCACTTTATTGATTTTTAAGAATTTTATTCATTATTAGATATGTCTAATTTCTAAGAATTTTATTTTTATTTAATAGTAAGTTATTAAGTTTGGTAATTTTAAAAACAATTACTTAGCTATATTCCAATTTATTAATTTCAAAAGGTTTTTTATTACACTAGTAAATCAAAACATTTCAATGAATCATTTTGTCACAATAAACTTAAAAATAACTAATAACTATACAATATTTTTTTAATTATTTCCATATAGACTTTTAAAAGATAACTATAAATTATAAATTTTATAAAATTAATTTCAAATAAATTATATGTTTTACATTTATAAATTTTAATTTCTCTTAATTTGAATAGTGTATCAACTCTAATTTTGATATATAAATATGTGTTATAAACTTTAATTTCTCTTAATTTGAATATTGTAAGAAACTCTAATTTTGTATAAATATATATTATACACTTTAAATCTTCTCCTAATTTGTTAAATCTTCTCCTAATTTGAATACTGTAACTAATTATAATTTCATGCATAAATATACCTATGCATGTGATGTATGTGGTGAGAATTTATGTTTGTTGCTCACATTACAATGCATTGTCTATATTGATGGTGGAAAATCAAGATTATACTATTTTTCCTTTTAGAATAGAGAGTTTAAATAACGTTTTTCTCTTACATTTTCCCCTCTGTTACTTTGTTTACAAAAATATTGTAAGTAAAAACATTGCTTTTTAGTTTATTAATTATATATATTCCAATGCAATTTGAATTGATATAGAATAAGATTTCATTGCTAATGAACATTAAAAGTTATTTGCATTGAGTTGACAAATTTGTTAACTTGGATGTGGCTTAGCAACCCTGCTTCAATTTCTTGCTTTTCATAAAAAATTCCCCACTCAAAACTAAGAAAACTCTTATTGAGTTTTTTTTTTTTTTTTTAATGATGGTAATAATTATCGCAATCCTTGCTTCTACCTCTTTAGTATTGAGGTAATGGAAACTATTCAGGCACTAAATGTTTTTTTAAACAAGTATTACTTTATTATTCTAACCAACCATAAAATATTGTTATGATGATTTTAGATCTTCAACATTTTAGTTAAAATTTATATTATTACATATTATTTTTTAAAATTTTAGTACTTTGTTATTTATGATGGTGAAATCTGCATTAATTAATATAAAATAATTGGACAGGATTGAAATCAATTTTTCAAATTAATAAGATATTTAATGTATTTTTATTAATAATTAATTATATTAATAATTATAAAAATGTTATATTATTTTTAATATAAAAATATTTATAAAAATGCAAATATTAAATCAATTTGAATGTGTAATATAATCATACTTAATATTATTATATGCTGCTAGCTAAATTATTGGTGTATCATGTTATACACAAGAATCACAAAATCATTGAATTGGTGCATTTTATTTTAAAATGTTAATAAACACAACATGAGGTATCTTTTGTGTTTCCGTATCAAATCATCTAACACGAACACTAGGTTGGTGCTCCAACTCCACGTAGGATGAAATACTATTAACAATTTTTTTGTCATTTTTTTTTGTTAAGATCAAGTGATCAAATCAAAAAAATTATTAAATTTAAAATGATAATTTTGGTTTTGTATCATTATTTAGATGCACCTAGATCCAACATATGGTCATCCACCACGAATTCAAATAACATTGTAATTGAGGTACAATTTTTTATAATCTATATTAGCATTGCTAATGTAGATTAGCTTCATAAGTTTCTGGTACAACACAATGTCAATGTTTATTTTTTTGGATATATTTAAGTATAATTTTAATTATTTTATTAGGGGAAGAAATGTTGTCTAAAATATTTTTATTAGGTGAAGAAATGATGTGAAAAGGAATTTTATTAAGTTTTTTTCTAATATTGATTTTTTCAAATTTAATTTTTCCATCTCATTTTAGAAATAAAAACAAAGGGAAGTTTTCAATTTTTATTTAATTTATATATTTATTTAATAATAAATTATAAATAATTTTGAAATATTATTATTATCTATTAAAATTATTTAATCTTTATCCATTAAAATTAGTATAAAATTTATATATCAAATTTAAAAATCCTAAAGAAATTTCTTTACAAATTCCTAAAATACTATTTTTTCCAAATAATTATCAATTCAAAAATTCATATTCATCCTTATAAATAAATAATAATAAAATATTATTAAAAAAATTGACATCTTTCACAATATATTTTTTAACAAAATTGTAAATTAGTAATAAAATTTATTTATGATGATAAAAATTTATTTATGATGATGATGATTAACATCCACTCCACTGAGACCAATCTTTGGTCTATCAGACCTAAATAAAAGAGTTATTTAATACAAGTTGAATTTATTTATATAGTTTTAATTTTTAATTGTGGAACTATTGATATATGATTTACTTTTTTGTTGTATATATATATATATATATATATATATATATATATATATATATAAGTTTGGTAGGATTAAATATTCAACATGTTCAATATATCACTTTGATTGGGGTGGGGAATTGAAGTTGTGACTTCACATCAAGAAGGGCCTTAAGGGAGCGCTTGATCATCATCTATCCAAAACTCCATAGAATATATATATATATATATGTGTGTGTGTGTGTGTGTGTGTGTGTGTGTGTGTGTGTGTGTGTGATTATTGATAGTAAATATTTGTTTTTATATATGTATTTTACATGTGATTATGAGATTCACTTTTCAATCTTAAATTTTCAGCGTATTATGTTGAGAGGTGGTTGTACAATCTTGTATAGAGGGGATGTTGTAATATATTGTAAGTATGCCAATATTTTTTAAATAAATTAAATTTAAAATAAATTTAAAAAATAAAATTAAGAATTGTGTCGACATGCACTTTATAACCAATAAAGCGGAGATGTGTATGTGTTCCATACTTTGGGTTTTGACAACCGATACTTTCCCCATGATGTTCTTAACCCATAGTTTTTCCCATGATATTCTTCTCTAATGTAGCCTATTTAAAAGCACCAATTTGTTCAATCTTCATAGGCCTATTTAAAAGCATTAATTTCTTCAATGTAACGTATTTAAAGACATCAATTTGTCCAAGTCAATTTTACTTAGTGTTATAACTGATATTGGTCATCTTAGGGCACAAGAGTTGTAAATATTTTGTGGAAGCATCCAAAATATATTAGAGGAAACATGTGTAATGGAAACTAAAGTTGTAAAATAATTTTACAAATCACCCAATATTTACTGGTGGGCACGAAAACCTATCATCCTAATTGCAATGATCTTGCATAACAAATAATCATACATATAAATCAAGAGCCATTATGGTGTTCATTCTCACCTTCTAGAGTAAATATCCTAATCCATATAAAAATAACACCCCATATGGTGTAATTCAATCTTGGTTAGCTATGATTCCCTTTTATCTACCTTCCAGCAGTTAAGTTGTTCCTAGAGGAACCCACTCTAATACCAATTATTGAAAACCATGTTAATACTGAGAGGCAGGGTGAATCAATATTAAGTCCAATTTTAAAATCTTTACAATATTTAAAGATTTAAAGATTCAACAACATATCATATAAAATTTTCATGAGATACCCAACCACACCATATTCTACATACACACATATGCAACACATAGAGATATTGGATGTATGTGGAAAACCCTAAAGGGATAAACTGCCATTATTGTATTGGTATGATGTAAAACTAAAGCGACCACTTCTAATTATATCAAGTTTTGTGAGAACCCTCTCATAGGAGAAACCACTGTCAAATTTGTTTTGTTGACACCAACCAACAGGAATGACCAGCCCCCTGATTTGTTTTGTTGGCACCAACCAATATGAAGCACCAACTGCCTATTTTTTTGTTTTCACCAACTAATAGGAAGCACCAACTCCTCGATGTGTAGACATCAATATATTGAACCATGTAGATCCATTTTTCATTCATTTTAAAAATCAGATATGCAAGTGACCTATTTATTAAAAGAATTTTTCTCTCTTTTCTTCAACTGTTACTAAACCTAATATGTCACACTGCAATGAGAATTATCAACCTTTGTCTCTACTCTTTATCTCTCCTCACAGTCTTTATGCTCTAACTCATCCCCTATAGATTCTTACAACAACTTAAGATTTTAAACACACACTATGCATTCCTAGCCTCTATTCTCAGCTACAAAATTAACACTCTTGGCCCATTCAGTAACTTGGACCACTTAGCCCTCAACCTTTCTCATCTCTACAATAACCTACACTTCAATATACTCTCACTAAATTCCCATTTTATGAAATACACCGTACATGTATTTTGTTCATTCAATTAGATAAAGCTAAGAAACAAACTTCATTTCCTCTCATAGGGCTTGAAGATGCACTTCATTAATTATTTTCATAGTTCGAGAAGAGAATTCATTTTCACCTACACAACTCAAGGAGGTGCTTCTCAATAATTTTTTTTGCGTTAATTTACTACACTAGATTCACTAGTATAGTTCTTTCATTAATCTCTCAAAGCTCATTTTGACACTCACTCGGCCTTTGGTCTTCAACTAGACAACCAATTATTTCCATCAACCGTCTTATCTTTTATAGACTACTTCACAAAAATTACTAAGGGAATCAATTTTTGTTTTTAGTCTTCATAAAATCTCCTTTGACTGTATCAACTTGCCTAATCCACATAGCCTCAATAGTTTACTTTTATGTTTTCAACTATTCTTAATTTAATTGTCTATTCAACGTATTTTAGCACTCGTAAGGCCAAAATTAGATAGTGTTTCACCCTTAATATTTAGCTCGTAGCCTTTATACACTCAAAGGCTAGAACCATACTTTAGAACCCAAATAACCTTAGGCCAAAAACGCATTAACATAAACAAGGCCTACAAACAAAACCCCCTAGCGCAAATCCCAATGTTTTTCCACATCAACTATTGATGTCATCATTTGCCACATGGAAAATCTAAGTAGTGAAATGTGTCACATAGATATGGTCCACTTAGCCAACCAAAGGCCCAAAAGACGCATGTATTCGTCCTATCACTTTATTTTTCAACAATGTTGGATATATGTTGCATCATCGCTAGTTGTCATCCATATATCACTATACAAAGTGGCATCCTGTATTTCATATTTTACAATGTATTTTTTTGTTAATAAAAAATTCTCTCGAGGTGAAAATTTATGTTATTTGCCATGTTTCCCATGGTGGATAATTCCTTTGTCTAGTTCTTTATGTCTTCATGTCACATCCATTTTTCCAACTCTTGACCTCGAGACTCTCATACAAAATATCCACGATAGAATTTTAAATGTCATGTCAGGTAACCAATATATCTTTGTCTCCTAATATTTGTCCCATGCACCACTACACCATTTCTAAACCTTTGGAAACCATTTTGCTTCCCTTATGCGGTGTGGTGGCATGTCATGCCACCCATCAAGCTATGCCATTATACTATCACATGTCTCCATGTCAGTGGTGCCACTTGTATCCTAGAAAAGGGTCACTTTGAAACCCAAAAATTCCAAATCAACATGCCATATGTCTATGGCATGACGTGCCATCTAATGCAGTAAATCTGCCATAAATCAGATACTTGCGCCAATAGAGTGTGTATACCCCTTTTTCATACGAAATCCTCATTTTAATCTTCATAAAACTACTTAGATTCGACCCAAATTATAAATGAAGAGAGAGCCGAATAGTAACTAAAATACTTGCATAAAATAAAATTAGAAATTAGAAATTCAAACCCTTCCTTGTCTGAATATACACTTGTAGCCTCCTCCTCTCGCCTTCACAACTCGTCATGCTATCCCTCTCTACATTTTTTCCTATATCCTATTCTATTCTCTGTGGCTCCCATATCCTCACACAAAAATTTATATTTATACATAATTATGGATTAATTTGAATCATCATTTCCTCCACAAATATCTCAACCAAATCCTAAAATAAATTTATCCTTTTTTGACTCAACTAAGTTCCATTTAAGGAATTCCTAATCCGTAAAATATCTATCCAACCCAACTCCACTCATATTCTCAATTAATTAAGAGAATATTTACAATAAACCTCACACTCATATTTTCCTCTATTTTTTTTTTCTAAATGGACATAATTTATATATATAAAAAAAAAAAAAAAACATCACCCCCTCAATCACACAAGTAAATAATCAAAATTAAGCAAGATGCTCCTACATCAGACTCCCCATGTAGCGAAGTTTCCATAGACTATTGTCTATGAGGTCTATCGCTTTTCTGTATTAATGCGACAGCCACAAGTCTCAATGACTTTCTCCCTCTAGGATTCCAAACTCTGTCCGTTGGTATTTTAAAGTATTAACTCCATTTTTTAATTTTGCACGGAATTTATAGAACAGTATTTTTAGAATACTATTGAATGTAACTCTCTCTTTTTCATACCAGATCATATTTATTTTGAAAATTACAGACTTGTGTAGAATCATTGACACCAATTCTTTGGGTCTCCAAAATTTGAAAGAATCTTGAACTGGTTTTACATCAACATGACTCATTCTATCAACTAGATTCCATCGGCATCTCCAACAATTTCTTTCGCCAATTTCTCGAAGTAATTCCTCTTTTTTTTATACTTTCATCACCAGCTACGCTCAACACTTAAATTTTTGAAATGAAGACTAATCAAGAAATTATCCTTGATCACAACTATATTCATTGACTGTCCCTATAGTAAAAAAATTTCCATCTGGTGTTTTACCTGCATTCTATCACCAAACTATTAGTTTTAAAAATACAAGACCTTTCGGCCTCTTTTGATGCTCCAAGGACTAAACTCCCATCATAGACCTTTTGGATTTTAGTAAATCCTCTTTTGAATTGCTGGATTCTTTCATCCTTATCCCGCTGGATTAATGCTTTTGTTTCCTTTACGTCTCTAAGGACATAACTTTCTTGCTGTTCTTGATCTTTCATCTCATCTTCAAAGACTTTCTGCTCAATTTATCTGATTTCAACAACATATTTATTTATGCTTCCTTCTGTACCTATAGCCACATTATCATGTGAAGATTCAAAGAATTCACTTAACTCTATAAAATTTAGAAACATTTCCTCCTTATCATGCACGACAACTGCAATCTCTTCTTTATCAGGTTCTGCAAGCTTCACTTCTCCTTCAGGTTCCCTGAGCCATTTTTCCAAGAACTCTATTTCGATGTGAAAAATTTCCAGCATTTCATCACAACCTGTAACTTCCCTCCTACTAAATGTTTTTTTTCCCTTTATAGGTGTATTTTGAAACTCCTTTAATTCCATTCATAGTAAGTTCATTTCTAGTTCCCACATATAGTAGGTTCTGATTCCTCTTTAAATAAATACATATCATTCTACTTATATGAGAAATTTTCTTTTTTCCCAGTAATTACTCTCTTACTTGGAAATTTCTGTTTACGACTTATTTTAATTTCGACACCTTTCAATATCTCATTATACTAAACAAAGTTTAGTCAACTATATCCACCATATGTTGTTTTTGTTGGCATTTACTCTTATCTTCCATAATTCATGAGGGTTAATGTATATTCAATTTGGGTTTTTTTTTGGGACTAATATATCCCTAACCGTCGAACGTATCGTGGCAATTGAAGTAATCGGAAATTAATTGGTTTTACATATAAAAATTTTCACCTTTGTAAGGGATCTCACCACCCTATTATTGCGTCTCTAATATATATATTGCCATGGCAGATGGTAGTATAATTATTAACCTTCAAACCTTTGACTTCGTTCTTTTAGACGCAAGTCGTATTCCGTAATTTCTTTCCCAGGGGTTCAATGGTCACATGTTTATATATTTTATGAGTCTTTGTTTTGTATGTCTAGGCATTCATGTTTTGACCTTGTGTGATTTATAATGTAGCCACTTCTCTCATAACCGTCGTTTTGGTACAGCGCATCAGGGTACATAGATTTCGTTGTTACATTAATTTTTTTTTTTTGTGTACACGCCTTGGGTTACCCAACCCTAGCTGGCATATGTCTATGCACTAGAGTATGGTTTCTATGGTGAGTCTTTACTCCACTCGCACTGTGACAAGGCCGGCGTATCTATGCGCTTTGAGCAGTCGATTTAACAAATGTGTTTGTTTATTATTATCTCGTCAACTAGCTCATATGACCATCTCCGAAATTTTCAATGCGTTCACTTCTCCGTGTGATATATGTGGCTGGCGATTATTTATGAAGCTCATCGTCGAGACCGAGGTCTCGATCCACACCTACTCTTCTCAGATTAGTATGCGTGGATGGTGAGATTTGCTCCAAATTTAGGTTTTCGACTCACAATAAAATTTTCTGCCCTCATGTTATTTCTCTTTCCAGAGCGTTCGACTCTTGTTTGCTACCAGAGTTTGGCTCTCGTTTGCTACCAGAGTTCAACTGCGACACGAGAGGGTCTATGCACCCAGGTAAAATTATTTTTGCCTTTCTTAATTTTTCTTATGATCATATCTCAGAGTTACCTTAGGTTATAGATTTCATTTTGTTCTCGATTTCTACTATCGTTATACATCGTAAGCTTTAACTCTTGTTTGTGTTTATCTCGATTTCATTGTGTATCTCAACCACAAGTGAATACATAACACAAGAGGCGTTTGCGTCCTTCATGGCCAATCTGGCCATCTCTCTTCGGAACGAATTTCTGTGGTTTAGCTAAATTTCGATGATGGTATTCGGCCCTTCTTACGTTTGCATCCTCGTTAGAGTTTTCTCGAGGTGATTTGAACGAATTTTTGTCCATGTATTCCCTCATTTTCGACATATGGCCATCATCCTTGGGGGTTTACATATCATTTGACTTTGCAGAGGCGTTTCCATTTTGCAGGATGAGAAAAGAGGTAACTATTTTGGTGGCGACCTTCATGATTTTGCCTTACAACTTAATTTAATTTAATTCATCATTTTCCTCTTCTTATCTATCTCATTGGTTTGGCACAGGTGAGATAATACTCTAAGGTGGCTTGGTATTCTCAGTGATTTCCCTACAATTTATCCCCGGAGGTCGTTAACATCATCTTTTCTATTTCATCGTTGATTACAGGTCGGTATTTGTGACTCGTTGCATTCCTCCGATGAGATATTTCTTAATAACTCATTATGAATTTCTAAAAGCCGATACCTTGAAATTTTCTCAGGAAACTCATTAATTGTAAATTATAAGTGGTGACTAGTCTTTCGGGAGATTCGGAAATGGAACCCCGGCAATACGTCTTTTGATTACTATGTCGGCAGAGTTACATTCTCTGTTAGTGATTGACTGTGGACTGTTTAAATAACTGTGCAGGAGTAGTTCTGGGTTTCTCTATTATTTGTAACAATCATTTTTCTTCTACTTTGTTATTATAAATATCATAATATATCTAGATGATAAACATAATTTTTTCATGTTTAACTTTCCATTCATCTAACTACCAAAGTAACACTCACTGGTGATTTTATGAACACTGAATAGTTTTACTTATGTGAACTCCGGATGTCTCCGAGAAGTTACTACAACAACTGAATTCTCATTTAACTCACCACTAGAATACAATCAAAGATAGGAGACATATTTAATAATGTCTTACCAGTGTTCTATTTTGTAATTTAACTTCTGTACACATATTTACAAGTGCTATGCTTTCTAGTAAAATTGTTCATTATTTTAGGTACTTGGATAATTCCAGACTTTTCTAATGCTATGATGGCGATAAGTTCCTAAGTTTTTGATAATAACCTCATTGGAATTTTTTTACTTGAAAGAATTTATATGTCTATAATTTTTCCTCATGTCCAACATGCCATGTTAATCAACAATATTATCACCTTTATATCACAGGCCTTTAATTTCATTATAAATAGATTTATAGCATATTAAATATACATTTGTACTTAGATTTTGAGTTAGTTTAATTCTGTTGGTAGACATATAGGTATACCTGTAGCACCTATTCATGGTACTGCCATTTAATTGAATTTTGTATACTTTAGCTATTGTTTCATTACATTGGTACCAATTGTTATAACTCAATTTTTTTCATTTATTTATGTCACTACTTATATTAAATAGATGTAACTTATGTCTATATTCAGTCATCTATGATGCATGTAAGGATACTTTGCTTCCTTTTTCTATACACAGTATTTATTTAATAATACAGAAGCAGATTAAAGTTAAAATGTAAGTCATCTTTGGGAAAAGATGCATTCTCAGATTTAGACCAACACTGGTTTAGAGATTCTGCTGAATTCTTTCCCATAGATATGATTCCTACAACTGTACAGAGCTGAGAGGATAATTTTCTTCTACAAAATTCTGTTAAATGTAGAGAATAACAATTGCAAAATATTGATCTACTTAGCATCTATGACAATTAACCATATTAAACAATAACTGATGCTGTAAACATTAGTGAATTTTAAACATACCCCTTCTATAATTGACCAACCTCCCAACCTTAGAGTTCTCCTGTCCTCAAGAACTCACCCCCGACCTGAGATCATCTCCTAGAACAGACCAACCCCTAATCTGTTCAGGAATAGCTTATTTAAGCTTTTGCTCCCCAAAGCCTGTTTCTAATTCTGCGTCCAGAATATCAAGATGATTTTCTTCTTGTTTTCCTAGGATTCCCTTATTTAGGGATTTTTAAAGCTGCTTTCTGCTTTTCTCAGCTTTTTACCTCTTCCCAACTACTCTCCACCTCATTGGGGAAAAACTAGATTTTTCCTCAAAAATCTAATTTAGAAATAATTTATTTCAAGGATTTTTGAAAGATTTTTTGGGAAAGTATTTGCCTCTTTCCATCCTCATGGATTTAGCAAGTGATCTCATAATTCTAATTTGGTCAAACTGCACATAATTATTTTATTTATTTTTCATAATTAAATATTTAAGTACATCCACAAAATACTTTTCCATTGGGGTCCACTCCCCTTTGGATTAAAGTTAAAATGTCTAAATTTGAAAAAGAACATAAACTAGGGGTGTTACATATTCCCCCATTGAAAGAAAACACCGTCCTCGATGTTGATATTTAACTACTAGACTTCATTTTTTTTTTCAAACAAAAATGGATATTTTTCCATCATCTCAGCTTCTCTTTCCCAGGTAGCTTCTTCAGCAATAAAGTGCTTCCATTTCACCTTTACTCTTTCTACCATTCGATTCCTCAATTAAATTTCTTCCCGCTCCATTATTTGAAGTGGCTCTGGAAGGAACTCCCCTTCTGGTTCCACCTGTATCACATTCCAATCAACAATGTGAGAAGCATCGTGTATATATCTTTTTAATAATGAAACATGAAACACATCATGCACTTTAATATGGGGTGGTAAGGCTAGTTTATAAGCCACCGGTCCCACCCTTTCTAACACCTCAAAAGGACCACAATATCTAGGAGCCAATTTATCACAATTTCCTGCATAAAGTGTGCTCTTTTTGGGTTTAATACGCAAATACACATGCTCCTCCACTTTGAATTCTTGATGTACCCTCTTCTTATCAGCATAGTTTTTATGTCGATATTGTGTTGTCTTGACGTTTCTTTGTATTTGTTTAACAATTCTTTCCATCTCTTGTAAAGCATCTGGGCCCCGCATTAGCTTATCCTCAGGTTGACTCCAACTCAATGGAGTATGACACTTCCTTCCATAAAGTGCTTCAAAGGGACTCATTCTGATAGAGGATTGATAGCTGTTATTGTAGGCAAATTCTACTAAATGTAAGTAGTTTTCCCATTTTGATGGCCTATCCATCACATACATTCTCAACATATCCTCTAAAATCTGATTTGTCCTCTCTGTCTGACCATCTGTCTGAGGGTGATAAGCAGTGCTAAAATTCAGCTTAGTACCCACGCCCCCAAATAGCCCTTTCCAAAAAGCTGCTATGAATTTGGCATCTCTATCTGAAATAATCATCTTTGGGACCCCATGTAACCTTACTATCTCTTTTAGGAACACTTCTGCTACTTGGGCTGTCCCAAAAGCAGATTTTACAGCTATAAAGTGGGCAGCTTTTGTTAAAGTGTCTACTACTACAATAACCGAGTCATGCTGGTACTTGGTTCTGGGTAAACCTGTTATGAAATCTATAGAAAAAATATCCCATTTCCATTCTGCAACTAGTAAGGGATTTAATAGACCAGCTGGGTGTTGATGTTCAACTTTAACTAGTTAGCATTCCATGCACCTAGCCAAATATTCTACTACATCCTTTTTCATTCCTGGACAAAACAACTTCTTTTTCAAGGCTGTAAGCATTTTCTGATATCCTGGATGTCCTGCATATGGCTGTTTATGGTATTCATCTAGGATCTCTCTTTTCAAAGACTCTATATTGGGGATGTACAATCTGTTTTTATAGAAAATCAACCCTTTTTGGTTTTGAGTATATTCATCCATTTTCTTATTTAGTATTTTTATCTGTAAGTTCTCATAATTTGGATCTTGGTCTGTTACCTTTTCCACTAGTTCTTCTAAATCAAAACTAGCACTGCTTCCAATGTTGTTTATGTTTTGACAAGCATTTCTTCTCAGTGCATCAGAAATTTTATTTTCTTTCCCTCTGATATGTTTTATGTCGATATCAAATTCACTCAGAAAAGACAACCACCTGGACTATATAGCATTCAAATCAGTTTGGGAAAATAAATATTTAAGAATAATATGATCAGTCATCAATGTAAATTTTTTTCCAAGAAGATAGTGTCGCCACATCTTCAAGGCATGAATAACATCAGCCAATTCCAAATCATATGCACTATATTTCTACTCATGTGTCTTAATTTTCCTAGACTCATATGCAATAACTGAATTTTATTGCAAAACGACTCCTCCCAACCCCTCTCTATAGGCATCCGTACATACAAAAAATTCTTTATCAGGATCTGCAATCTTCAGTATGGGGGTTGTTGTGAGTTTTAATTTTAATTGTTCAAAAATGTTTTGGCATTTTTCAGTTCACTCAAATTTAACACCCTTTCTTTGTAGTGAGGTTATGAGGTATGCTATGGCAAAAAATCACTGCACAAATCTGCGATAATACCCTGCAATCCCCATGAATGATCTCACTGCTGAAACATCAGTTGGCACCGGCCATTCTCTAATAGATCTTATCTTTTCATGGTCAATAGCCAACCCTTGTTTAGAAATAATATGACCTAAGTATTGGATCTTTTCCTTATAAAATTCACATTTACTGAATTTGGCATATAACTGGTTTTCTTTCAAAGTTTGCAACACTATCCTCAAGTGCTCTTTTTGCTCCTCCTCACTTTTTGAATAAACTAAAATATCGTCTATGAACACTAGTACGAATTTATCCAAGTACTTGTCTAGAACACTATTCATTAAGCACATAAAGGTGGCAGGGGCATTTCTCAACCTGAAAGGTAGGACTACAAATTCGTAGTGACCATACCTAGTTCGAAAAGCGGTTTTGCTAATATCTTCCTCCTTAATTCTGAGTTGGTGATAACCAGTCCTTAAGTCAATCTTCGAGAATACTCAAGCCCCTCTCACTTGATCAAAAAGATCATCAATTCTAGGCAAAGGGTATATGTTTTTAATTTTCAACTTATTCAGCTGACGATAATCAATACACATTCTAAAAGTTCCATCTTTCCTTTTCAAAAACAGCACCGGTGCTCCCCAAGGAGACACACTCGATCTGATATAACCCTTATCCAGCAATTCTTGCAATTGCATTTTCAGTTCCATGAGTTCATGGGGACTCATTCGATAAGGGACCCGAGAAACAGGTGTTGCTCTTAGCACAAAATTGATTGAAAATTCAATCTATCTTTTGGGGGGAAGATGAGGAATCTCATCTGGAAAAACTTTCTTAAATTCTCTCACTACTGGCAAGGTATCTAGAAAATTTTATTTAGGATGCTATTCTAATTATTCAACATGTACTGCATATACTTGATATCCTTTCCTAGCTTTTCTTTTTAATTGCAGTGCTGATATTTGTCTTACAGAGATGGGTTTTGGTTTTCCCTTGAGAATAAAAGGTTTCCCTTCTTCATTTATGCAATGCAAATTTTTATCCCAACAGTTCATCACAGCCTTTCTCTTTTCCAGCCAATCCATCCCTATCAGCAAGTCATATGAGCCTAAGGGCAGAATTTTTAAATTCACTTCTGTCTGAAAATCATTTAATTTAATTACTGTTTGGGGTAATTTATGTGTTAACTTCCTCTTGGTTCCAGTGGCTAACTGGACCAACCAAGACTGCTGAAATTTTTTAGTTTTGAGATTGCATTTTTCTACCACTTGTCGACTAATGTAACTCAAAGAAGCACCTGGTTCAATTAAAACAGTAACAGATTGGTCATCAATCTTACCTTCCATTTCAACCATGGTAGCTTGATGTTCTGCTTGTCGATTTTCCAAGGCTGCACTAATAGTGGGTATATTTATTGCTATATCATTTACTATGGTAGCTTCTCGATCTCTCATAATCATCTGAATGTTTTGATCGAGACAATCCCTCAACAGATGAGGTTCTCCACAACCCCAGCATTTCAAAGGTTCCCTCATTTTAACTGTGCCTTCCTTCTTAGTTCCTTCATCTAGTTGTTTGGAACCAACTTGAGACTGAGCAGTTTGACTTTCTTTTGGTTTATTAAACTTTTTCCATTGATGATCCCTGCCAAAATTCTTTAAATAAGCAAGTTTCTGTTTCTTTCCTTTGATTTCACCTTTTTTTATCCAGCCTTTTCCATGCTCACCCTTTCCTTTAAACTGCTTGTAGCATAATCTAGCTTTTCTCACTGCTTCGTCCATAATTTTTGGGTTATAAAACTCGATCTTCTCTTTGTACATAGCAGGAAAGCAGTTCAAAAACCTTTGTACCTTGGCCTTTTCTTCCCTAATGTAAGGGACATATCTCAACAGATTTGTAAACTTGGTGACAAACTCATCGATAGTAAGTTGTCCCAGTCTAAGCTCATGAAATTCCTTTGCTTTATCATCATAATAAGTTTCATTTAAATAGTGGTTTTTAAACTTAACCTGGAAATCTTCCCAAGTAACTGTCTTTTAATCAATGGCATGAACCATTTTCGTCTCCTCCCACCACAAGGTAGCCTTACCTTGTAGTTGGTAGACAGCTAATCTGACCTTCAGATTTCTTTCATATTCATAGACCTGGAAATACTTAATCATGTTGAACAACGAGGCTTCAGCATATTCCTCCTTCTCCCCATCATAGGAGGGAGGTTTGATCTTTCGGAATTCCCCCTGTAATTCCTTTTTCTTCTTATACTGATGCCTAACAACATCATCCTCCTCAGACTCATCATTCTTCCTCTTTCCAGAACCTTCACCTTCTTGGCTGTTCCGCGAAGTTAATTCTCTAATCAGCTTTTCCTGCTCCTCACTGGCTAATGACAATCTGTCATTCTGGCTTCTTAGTTCAGGCAACTCTCGTTGCAAACTGTGCAACATAGCCATCACCAGAGAATTGGGATCTGGTGCATTATCTTCATCACGTAGATCAACATAAATTTCATCACTTCCACCATTTTACTTTTCTGTTTCCACAACACTGTACACTACACAACACAGATCAGTAATAATTTTTTTTTTTCCAACAATAAATAATTTGTACAGTGCACATAACAATAGTGAGCACAACAACAGCAACCTATTTTATGTAACATGGGCTCTGATACCATTTGTAACGTCCCTCCTACTATTTTTTTTTTCCCTTTATAGGTGTATTTTCAAACTCCTTTAATTCCATTCATAGTAAGTTCATTTCTAGTTCCCACATACAGTAGGTTCTGATGCCTCTTTAAATAAATACATATCATTCTACTTATATGAGAAATTTTCTTTTTTCCCAGTAATTACTCTCTTACCTGGAAATGTATGTTTACGAGTTATTTTAATTTCGACACCTTTCAATATCTCATTATACTAAAACAAAGTTTAGTCAACTATATCCACCATATGTTGTTTTTGTTGGGATTTACTCTTATCTTCCATAATTAATGAGGGTTAATGTATATTCCATTTTGGTTTTTTTTTTGGGGGACTAATATATACCTAACTGTTGAACATATTGTGGCAATTGAAGTGATCAGAAATTAATTGGTTCTACATACAAAAATTGTCACCTTTGTAAGGGATCACACCACCCTATTATTGCATCCCTAATATATATATTTCCATGGCAGATGGTAGTATAATTATTAACCTTCAAACCTTTGACTTCGTTCTTTTAGAAGCAGGTCGATATTCCGTAATTTCTTTCCCAGGGGTTCAATGGTCACATGTTTATATATTTTATGAATCTTTGTTTTGTATGTCTAGGCGTTCACATTTTGACCTTGCGTGATTTATAATGTAGCCACTTCTCTCATAACCGTCGTTTTGGTACAACGCATCAGGGTACAGAGATTTGGTTGTTACATTAATTTTTTCTTTTTTGTACACGCCTTGGGTTACCCAACCCTAGTTGGCATATTTCTATGCACTGGAGTATGGTTTCCATGGTGAGTCTTTACTCCACTCGTACTGTGACAAGGCCAGTGTATCTATGTGCTCTGAGCGGTCGATTTAACAAATCTGTTTGTTTATTATTATCTCGTCAACTGGCTCATATGACCATCTCCAAAATTTTAAATGTGTTCACTTCTCCGTGCGATATATGTGGCTGGCAATTATTTATGAAGCTCATCGTCGAGACCAAGGTCTCGATCCACGCCTACTCTTCTTAGATCAGTACGCGTGGATGGTGAGATTTGCTCCAAATTTAGGTTTTCGACTCACAATAAAATTTTCCGCCCTCATGTTATTTCTCTTTCCAGAGCGTTCGATTCTCGTTTGCTACCATATTTCGGCTCTCGTTTGCTACCAAAGTTCGACTGCGACACGAGAGGGTTTATGCACCCAGGTAAAATTATTTTTTCCTTTGTTAATTTTTCTTATGATCATATCTCAGAGTTACGTCAGGTTATAGATTTCATTTTGTTCTCGATTTCTACTATCGTTATACACCGTAAGCTTTAACTCTTGTTTGTGTTTATCTCGATTTCATTGCATAGCTCAACCACCAGTGAATACATAACACAAGAGGCGTTTGCGTCCTTCATGGCCAATCTGGCCGTCTCTCTTCGGAACGAATTTCTGTGGTTTAGCTAAGTTTCGATGACGGTATTCGGCCTTTCTTGCATTTGCATCCTTTTCAATGTTTTCCCAAGGTGAGTTGAATGAAGTTTTGTCCATGTATTCCTTCGTTTTCAACAGATAACCATCATCCTTGGGGGTTTACGTATCATTTGACTTTGCAGAAGAGTTTCCATTTGCAGGATGAGAAAAGAGGTTGCTATTTTGGCGGTGACCTTCATGATTTTGCCTTACAATTTAATTTAATTTAATTCATCATTTTCCTCTTCTTATCTATCTCATTGGTTTGGCGCAGGTGAGCTAATACTCTGAGGTGGCTTGGTATTCTCAGTGATTTCCCTACAATTGATCTCCGGAGGTCGTTAACATCATCTTTTCTTTTTCATCGTTGATTACAGGTCGGTATTTGTGACTCGTTGCATTCCTCCGACTTGATATTTCTTCATAACTCATTAGGAATTTCTAAAAGCCGATACCCTGAAATTTTTTCAGGAAACTCATTAATTGTAAATTATAAGTGGTGACTATTCTTTCGGGAGATTCAAAAATGGAACCCCGGCAATACGTCTTTTGATTACTATGTCGGCAGAGTTACATTATCTGTTAGTGATTGACTGTTGACTGTTTAAATAACTGTGCAGGAGTAGTTCTGGGTTTCTCTACTATTTCTAACAATAATCTTGTTTCTACTCTGTTATTATAAATATCATAATATATCCAGATGATAAACATAATTTTTTCATGTTTAACTTTCCATTCATCTAACTACCAAAGTAACACTCACTGGTGATTTTGTGAACACTGAATAATTTTACTTATGTGCACTCTAGTTGTCTCCAAGAAGTTACTACAGCAAATGAATTCTCGTTTAACTCACCACTGGAATACAATCAAAGATAGGAGACATATTTAATAATGTCTTACCAGTGTTTTGTTTTCTAATTTAACTTCCGTACACATATTTACAAGTGCTATGCTTTCTAGTATAATTGTTCATTCTTTTAGGTACTTGGATAATTCCAGACCTTTCTAATGCTATGATGGAGATAAGTTCATAAGGTTTTGATAATAACCTCATTGGACTTTTTTTACTTGATAGAATTTATATGTCTATAATTTTTCCTCATGTCTAGCATGCCATGTTAATCAGCAATATTATCACCTTTATATCACAGGCGTTTGATTTCATTATAAATAGATTTATAGAAAATTAACTATACATCTGTACTTAGATTTTGAGTTAGTTTAATTCTGTTGGTAGACATATAGGTATATCTGTAGCACCTATTCATGGTACTTCCATTTAATTGAATTTTGTATATTGACTTTTTTTACTTGATAGAATTTATATGTCTATAATTTTTCCTCATGTCTAGCATGCCATGTTAATCAGCAATATTATCACCTTTATATCACAGGCGTTTGATTTCATTATAAATAGATTTATAGAAAATTAACTATACATCTGTACTTAGATTTTGAGTTAGTTTAATTCTGTTGGTAGACATATAGGTATATCTGTAGCACCTATTCATGGTACTTCCATTTAATTGAATTTTGTATACTTTAGCTATTGTTTCATTGCATCGCTACCGATTTTTATAACTCATTTTTTTTCATTTATTTATGTCACTACTTATATTAAATAGATGTAACTTATGTCTATCTTCAGTCATCTATGATGAATGTAAGGATACTTTGCTTCCTTTTTCTATACACAATATTTAGTTAATAATACAAAAGCAGATTAAAGTTAAAATGTAAGTCATCTTTGGGAAAAGATGAATTCTCAGATTTAGACCAACATTGGTTTAGAGATTCTGCTGAATTCTTTCCCATAGATATGATTCCTCCAACTGTACAGAGATGAGAGGATAATTTTGTTCTATAGACTTCTGTTAAATGTAGAGAATAACAATTGCAAAATATTGATCTACTTAGCATTTATGACAAATAACCATATTAAACAATAACTGATGTTCTAAACATTAGTAAATTTTAAACATAGCCCTTCTGTAATTGACCAACCTCCCAACCTTAGATTTCTTATGTCCTCAAGAACTCACCCCCGAGCAGAGATCATCTCCTAGAACAGACCAACCCCTAATCTGTTTAGGAATAGCTTATTTAAGCTTTTGCTCCCCAAAGCCTGTTTCTAATTCTGCGTCCAGAATATCAGGATGCTTTTCTTCCTGTTTGCCTAGGCTTCCCTTATTTAGGGATTTTTAAAGCTGCTTTATGCTTTTCTAAGCTTTTTACCTCTTCCCAACTACTCTCCTCCTCATTGGGGAAAAATTAGATTTTTCCCAAAAATCTAATTTGGAAATAATGTCTTTCAAGGATTTTTGAAAGATTTTTGGGGAAAGTATTTTCCTCTTTCCATCCTCATGGATTTAGCAAGTGATCTCATAATTCTAATTTGGTCAATCTGCACAGAATTATTTTATTTATTTTTCATAATGAAATATTTAAGTACATCCAAAAAATACTTATCCATTGGGGTCCACTCCCCTTTGGATTAAAGTTCAAATGCCTAACTTTGAAAATGAACATAAACTAGTGGTGTTACACAACCTTCATTCTTAGTTTCATTCTTCTCCTGGAAATCCTCCTGAGTTATCATTTTTTCTGTATCATCACACTACAAAATTATTTCATCAATTTCATTAAAAAAATTCATTTTTTTACTTCCTTGGAATATCACTTTGTCATTTTCATTATGCTTCTGCTCCATAACAACTTCAATTCCTCCTCTGAAAGGAATTCTCCATCATACTTCACCTCAAGGGCTTCATTCTTCTTTGTGACAGTTTCACCAGACTATTCACCATCTTCTGCAAATCATGCAAACATACACAAACTATGAGTTTTAAAAATACAAGGCTTCGTAGCCTCATCTGCTTCTCTTGTCAACACATCTTCAAATTGTTCTGAACTATTCCAATAGTCCATGAGATATTTCTCATTAATATCTTCACCCAAAATTTCACCCTGTTCTGGGCCACAAATGGAAACTTCCATTTTCAACTCAGCTTCTTTGAG
The DNA here is from genome assembly GCA_034641835.2 of Pinus albicaulis. Classification (NCBI taxonomy): domain Eukaryota; kingdom Viridiplantae; phylum Streptophyta; class Pinopsida; order Pinales; family Pinaceae; genus Pinus; species Pinus albicaulis. The sequence goes on along the minus strand of CM076583.1, from coordinate 346,334,347 downwards.
TTATTCACATCTCAATTGCACACTCATCATTTGCTCGAGCTTCCTCAGCTCATCTGTTAACTGTATGTTTACCTACCGATCCCTCTTTGCATGTAGCCTCTACCATTTCACTTTCTTCCTCATGGTTCAACCATGTCTCTGGTCTTTCTTATTTCTCTACAACAATTCCATCAAAAAATCAAGGTGAATTTCTATCTCAACTTTCTCCCACTCATAATTTTCATCAGTCAACTGCTTCCATATGCCATTTTCTTTGGCATTTTCCTTCTTCTTTCTTCTGTTCTGGTCTTTTTCAAATCCTCTAAAATGACTATCAACAGTAATATCCTCCTCCTTTGTGAACTTCATATGTTCACTTGTGGATTTCATTCAATCCCCTTTTCTACAAGCCTTCATACTTTCCATCCAAAAATGCAAGCTCTCTTCCTGTGCTAGGTATCTTTTAGTTCTCTGTCTTGGAATCATTTCTGGGAAAATCTCTTGCTTCTCTTTGCTGCAAAGAACAACTACAGTATTTCATGTGTTATAATGACCAAAATCTTTGGGTGTTGGGCTCCGCTGATCATGCACCCAATTACATTCAAACCTTTGACTTGATTTAAGACTTTTTGACTCCAGACTTGACATCAAATCTTCATCTTGGATGAAAAATGCACCCTTTTGTACAATAACTCAATGGTTTAACTTGACTCAAGCTATACAAATTTCTTCATTTCACCTTGACATCTTAATTTGACCTTTCAACTTTATGTGATTATTTTACATAAAATATGATTACTTTACATAAAATAACACACTCAAGTACTTATCACTTCACTCATTATCTATCTTAAAATATCTCTCCGCACTCATGAATTTTGGTGAAACACTCATAAAGTGTATATAGCCTTAAGCACTATTCTTCTCAACCTGAATTACACATCCATTTTACGTTATTTAAATAACATAAAAACTCATTTGAATTACCACCTTCATAGTGTGCCCACCGACAGTGCTTGAGCTTCCGCACTACATCTCTTCTTCGGAAGTGTTAATATATATAGCAATGCAAAATATTATCAAAATACTTGTCAAAAGAAAAAAGAGAATACATCACTGGAAAAAACATCCGTAGTACCACCATCTTATCCTCTACCAAAAATCACCTAAAATATTCATGCATTTCAAACTTGCGCACATGTCATCACTGGATTATTTTTCTGCAATCACAATATTGTTTTACGTAGTGGATGACTTCTCTACAACAAATTTACCTTTTCCTCGTTTAGATCATAAAGATTTTGGTTTTAGCTATGCGTTCAAACTGATTGCGCACCTTCAAACCTGAAATTGGTTCGGACCCTGAAAATTTTGTTTTCAACAGAAAAAAAAAAAATGTTCCCTCATGGATCTTCAATCTTAGTGGGCATGCGGGATTCCACATCCATATTCAAACATATTTATGTATCAACTCAATTCTCACAGACTGCCCAATAAACTAATCATCCTCTCCAATGACATGTCCATGCTCAGAATGCCCATGAATCACCCATTTACAACAAATATCCTTTAGTCTCTCAACACTGATTTCTTCAGTGAAAACGCCACACTTTCCAATCCAGGAATTCTGGATAGAAAATACAATCGATTTAAAGAGCTCTTCACTTGGTCAATATAAACAAATGGAGGTGCTACACCAATATTGACATCATCTTCCAATTTTTCATTATTTAATTCAGTAACAATCTTTGCAATGGAATCCTTTGTACCATTACATTTCCAATTTCCCCAATGAAGAACTTACCAGTGCCTACTGTAGTAACAAATCCGTCGCAGCCATTTCCAGTGGTTTAAAAATTCCTTTTCACTTGTTTACTCTAACATCCTCAGCCTTTCCATCGCTGCTCAGATTCAATACAACTCCATCAATTTATGCAATCTGATAGAGTTTATACACTCGGTTGTATTATTAACCCAACACATAACCCAGGAATCTGTGCATTCTGATGTGAATGCTAGCATAAATAGAACTCTTACCAATAGGTAGCATTGGCATAAAAGAGCATATGCCATCTTTGCATGCCCTTGCGTTGCTTCTAATGCAACTGTGAGTTTATAACCACTATTACACAATTTCAAACCACATATACAAAGTGTGATCGCTACAGCGAGCTCGTTATATCGTCGATACTGGTTGGAAGTTTTACAGGTTCGAATTTACCACAATCTTCTTTCCCTATGGGTCTTCACACGGTCTCCACTTTTTCATTCGACATTCCAGAAGCCATGCTTATACTTGTGTTCCAGCTTGTAGAAATTGGATGCCACTCTACACTGGTCTGATTCCATCTACCAACATTTTCAGCCACTCTATTTGCTCCCGAATGCATCCTTTTACCAAAATACAATTCCTCCCGAACTTCACAATTTTCTCACTTGTTCCATGACCACTTCCCTTTGGATGATGCAATTATTCTGTGAAATTCATCCAAAAATGGGTCTTCCAAATGAATGTTACCTTCAGATCCTTACCAAGAGCTGAGCGCAATCCATTCATCAACTACTATGAATGTCAAAAATATTTGAATAGCCTTTGGAGATCATTCAACATAGACTTACTTGTTTGAAATGGAGCAATGAATTTTATTTATAATAAATAATTGACTATGATTTACAAGAAACCATCATCCACCTTCAATGCATTCCAAAATAAAAGACACTAAACACTAGATATACTTTTGAAGGATCAAATCTTTATTGACATCAATCCATTCCCTCTTCATCAACTATCATCTACACTCCACACTGCCGTACGTCCAAATACAATGAGATTTGCAACTAGAGCAGCTTCCGTTGTCTAGCTTACTAGGGTTGATTTTTTGCAATCGCTATTACTTCCAACACTCCTCGATTCTCATGGCTCCTCCTCTACATCTACATGCAGATCCACAACCTACCATAACCAATAGTAAAAACAAACACACACATTTTCCTTTATTCCCTACGCACACAAAAATTCCAATATAGCACCACAACAAAACCTAGGCTTTGATACCAAATGATGCAGTAAATCTGCCATAAATCATATACTTGCACCAATAGAGTGTGTATACCCCTTTTTCATACAAAATCCTCATTTCAATCTTCATAAAACTACTTAGATTCAACCCAAATTATAAATGAAGAGAAAGCTGAACAATAACTAAAATACATGCATAAAATACAATCAAAAATTACAAATTCAAACCCTTCCTTGGTTGAATATACACTTGTAACCTCCTGCTCTCGCCTTCACAACTCGTCACGCTATCCATCTCTACATTTTTTCCTGTATCCTATTCTATTCTTTGTGCCTCCCACATGCTCACACAAAACTTCATATTTATACATAATTATGGATTAATTTGAGTCCGTGATTTCCTCCACAAATATTTCAACAAAATCCTAAAATATCTTTATCCCTTTTTTGACTCAACTAAGCTCCATTTAAGGAATTCCTAATCCCTAAAATATCTATCCAACCCAACTCCATTCATATTCTCAATTAATTAAGATAATATTTAAAATAAACTTCACACTTAGATTTTCCTCTCAATTTACTTTTTTTAAATGGACATAATTTATAAAATAATTAAAAAAAACATCACCCCTTCAATCACACAAGTAAATAATGAAAATTAACTAGGATGCTCTTGCAACACCATGTTATCTCTGTGTTGACATCACTGCCACTTAATTGCCACATCATCCATATTAGTTAATCATTTATTTACACTTGTCACTTGGCACCACCGCATCCTTGAATGGAAGAAAGGCCAAATATCCTATGGTTTTTCAATGTTTTCTTCATTTAATTAAAATGGCCTAAACACTGGATTTGCATCATTTATCAACCTATGGATTCTTTCATAATGCCTTCCACCTCACACAAATATCTTCAGAAGACCTTGCCTCAAACTTGGTGTGGTGTGAATAGGAAGTCAATTGCTAGGATTTTTCTCATCCTACAAGTTTTGTCTATCATGGATACCTACTCCCAACTCCATGGCCTATCCAACCAAAATATTTTTCGTGCAACATCAAATTATCATTCAGATAAAAGGAAAAAAAATCGCACGCCTTTGATCAACCTATGGAACCCTACAGTTGTGGAACCTTCCCATGTTGAAAAACAACAAGAAAATGTGTGTCCAACTTATTTTACCCTTAAATAAATTACACAAAAAATTTTAATCTCATCTCATAACAACTTATAGTAGTTAACTAAGTGAGATAGACTTAGTTAGCTCAATAATTTTTAGTTGAGGGTTAGTCGTGAGGCATGTAGAGTGATTCTATTATTTTTGGGATCTAGTTGCAGTTAATGAACTAGTGTAGTGTGAGTTTAATTAGTTAAATCAAAATAATTGAGTTAAAATTAGTTTAAATAGTTCTAACTGAGTCATGAGACAGTGAGAGATCAAGTAACTGATGATTTTGTATTATTAATTTCATGCATGTAAAATTTGATGAAGACCGAGTTGAGACAAAGGTTAAATGGAAGATAACTATCAATTTTATTATTAACGAACTGCCTAGGTGTAGTTATAAAGCCACATGATGCCCATGAACGATTGTGTAATAAAGGGAGGTTGGATTTCCTATTTAATAGTGATTTAATTTCTTACGGATTGTGTGAGCAAGGCAGGTTGAAGGTGGGCAGGAAATTGGCTATGTGTTTGTCCCATTTTTCCTAGATGAGTGTGAGACGATTGGTAGAGTGTATGAGGTTCTTGTCAGCACACATGAATTCTATCGTTTCATGATTCCTTGTATTATTATACAATATAGATAGAGGGGTTTTGAGCAGTTCATTTCCTAGGGAAAATATTGTGTTGTGCGATTGATTTACTTATTTCTCTTACTTACATGAGATTGACTGATCGTGATTTATATTCCATAAATATTATAGAAGGATTCAATATATTTTTTTAGTACATTACATGATCGTATTGAATCCATTGGTGTAATTTATTGATAGTATTAGAGCACCATGAATCACAATAGTGGAGAAGAAATTTATTTGGTGTTGAACAATATTCAAAATTGAACATACATTCTTTGGAGCTAACAAATGACCAGGATGTATTTCACTGGCTTGAGACTCAAATATGCACTTGAGGGAAATTCAAACTATATTGCATGGAAGTACATGATGGAGGAAGTATTGGAGGATAATTGGTTTAAGGAGTTCATCGACACTGATATTTGTGAACCCAATCAGGCAAATGTTGTGCAACATGAAGCATGGAAGAATAATGTCACAAAGATGAGGAGGATGTTATTAGAGGGAATTCGAGATCGTATTGCCTCGAGTATCCATGGAAAGGAAACTCTATATGCTATGAGGAAGGCCTTGGCATATCTGTTTCAAAGAAGAAGTGACCATAGAAAATTGGCACTCAAGTACAAGCTCAAAAAAATCAAAATGGAGAAGGGCGACACAATCCATAAATACTTGACCAAGTTCACTCAATGTTGAGATGAGCTTAGAGGTGTTGGTATTACTATAGCTTATGATGACATGGTGAGCCTCGCACTTATAGGCCTTCCCAAGAGCTGGCATAGTTATGAGGACTTTGTGAATGGGAGGGAGAATTTACCAAATTGGGAGCCACTATGGTCGGATTTCATTTAATAAGAGTTTTGGAATAATAACAGGGATGGATCCTCATCCAAGGCTGATGATGAGAAAAATTTTGCCTTGGATGGTAAGGCCAAGAAGGGGAAGGGGAAGAATTCCTATTCCAAATCCAACACTGACAAAGAAGGAAAGAAGTGATACATGTCAAAAGTGAAATGTTTCAACTGTCCTGATCATGGACACTATGCCATAAATTGTCCACAAAATAAGAAGAACAATAAGAAGGGTCTGGGAGTTGCAGTGGGTGAATATTTGGCCTCATAGTTTGAGTTGGAATTCTCTCGCATCGCATACATGGTGTCAACTATGATGGGAACTATGTGGTACATGGACAGTGGAGCATATTTCCACATGACTGGAAGTAAGGAAGTCTTTAGTACCTTGGAGGGGAAGGATATTTAGATGCACATTAATATGGGTGATGACAAGAGGTATAGAACTACCGGGATTGGTACAGTTAATTTCCCGAGACAGTTAGTTAAACGTGTCATATTAAATGATTTCATGAATGTACCAGGATTGAAAAATAATTTATTTCCAATTGCTATGTTGGAGGATTTTGGATATGATGTGTTTTGTGGTGAATGAAAGGTGTTCCTTCATCACAAAGCCATGAGACAAGTAAAGAATATTGGGGTTCGTGTGAAGAACCTCTACAAACTTGATGTATATGGGTGCGCAAAGTTGAGTAGTAAAGTAGATGAGGTGGTGAGCTGGTATACTAGTGAGTTATGGCACATGAGGTTGGGTCATCTACACCAGAGTGCTTTGAGGATCATGTAGTATATTTCTACAGGTCTTCCAAAGGGTACACTTGCGTAGATATACACATGCAAGGGATGTCACATGGGGAGTTATAGAAATTCCACATTTAATGAGAAGGAGAACAAAGAATCGGAAATCCTTGAGAAAGTTCACTCAAACATGTGTGGACCATTCTCAACAGCTTCCACAGCAAAGCACATGTATTATGTGATTTTTGTTGATGATTTTTCTATAATTTGTTGGATCTTGTTTATGCAAAAGAAAGATCATACATTCTCCAGGTTTTTTGAGTTCAAAAAATTGGTACAAGAACATACATGGAAGAAGGTGAAGACTATAGGGAGAGACAATGGTGATGATTATATCTCTAATTAATTCAAAAAATTCTACGCCAAATAAGGAATTCAGAGGGTATTGATTGCAACTCATAACCCACACCAGAATGAGGTTGCAGAAAGGAAGAAAATAATAATTATGGGAGAATCACGAATTATGTTACATGATCAGGGCATATCGTTGCATCTATGGCCAGAGGCATGCAACACAACGATATTTTTGCAAAAATGTAGTCCTCATCGGATAGTTGACATGAGTACACCAAGGAGGCTTTTTTAGTTAAGAAACTAGATGTTTTATATTTTAAACATTTTGGTTCATCTGTATATTTCCATGTGACCAAAGATGTCAATAAGAAGCTAGAGCGAACAATAGATGTTGCGATATTTTTGGGGTACACTGATACTCTCCACAACTATCGGGTGTATTTTCCCGCTAACAGGATGATAGTTTTCAGGGGAGATGTTAAATTTGATGAGGAGAAAGAAACGTGATTGTCCCTTGAGAGGTAGCTTGAATTTCATGTAGAAGAGGAACTCTTAGTTCCAAAGGATGAACCTCAAGATGTGGAGCAGCCACAAGCCGAGGGTCATGGAGTGGCATAAACCACTCATGCAGAGCCATCCACCATAAATGGTGGGAGGCACACTATAGATACTGACATATTGATGCTAGATGTGATAGAGAATGTAGGTACACCTACATCACAACGCAGGTAGAGAAGGTCCCCAGACAGGTATACTAGTTATATGGATCTTATGAGCAAATGTATTGCGTCAGAATCATGTTATTTTGAGGAAGAAGTGCAGCAGCCAACATGGGTTGATGCCATGGTTGAGGATTATAATTCCATTTTTGGAAAAACTGAAATGGAAGTTGTCTGAAGACTAGTGGAGAATTCAGTGGTTGGATCCAGGTGGATATACAAGGTGAAGCAAGCAGTAGATGGGTGTGTGGAGAAATAAAAGGCTAGATGTGTGACCATAGGGTTCTCATAGTTAGAGGTGATTTAATATGAGGATAATTTTGCATCTGTTACAAGTTACTCATCGATTTTATCCATCCTTGCACTCTCATTGCAGATGGGGTGGAAGGTTCTTGAGATGGATGTAAAGACAATCTTTCTCAATGTATTTATTGAGGAGGAAGTGTAAATTGAGCAGCTAGAGGGTTTTGAGACCTTTGACAAGGAGCCGCAGGTGTGTAGACTCAAGAGATAACTGTATGGGCTAAATCAAGCACCTCGTGCTTGGTACACCAGGATCAACAGCTATTTCTCTGGGTTGGGCTTCAAAAAGCGTGAAGTAGATGCGCACCTATATCATATTTTTGTTGATGGTTAGATTTTGATTATTGTACTTTATTTTTATCATCTTATAATAATAGGTGATGAGGAGCTGGTAACTTCTTGCAAAGAGGATCATGCAAGAGAGTTTCAGATGAAGGAAATTGGGCTCTTGCACTATCTCCTTGGCTTGGAAATATTGGCAAAGAGAATCAAATTTATTTGTATCTTAGGGAAAGTATGCCAAGGAGATTCTAAGGAAGCTCCACATGAAGGGCAACAAACCCATGGAGACTCCTCTTGCAGGAAGCTAGAGGAACGAGGATTCTACCTCAGGTGAGGTAGTGGATGTTATTGTTTACATGCAGCTTGTGGGTCTAATTATGTATTTCTTTCACACATGACCATACAATTATACGTAGTTAACCAACTTATCCAAGCTATGGTTAAGCCTACTAAGCTCTTTTGGAAGGCGGGGAAGCATGTTTTGAGATATCTCAGGGGCACTATAGAGCATAGGTTATGGTACAAATGGATAGAGGGAGTGAATATTCAAGGCATCATCGGAGCAGATTGGGAAGGAAGTCCATCAAGTAAGAACAGAACATGAAGGGGCATTGTTATCGTAGGATCAACAATAGTTTCTTGGTACAGCAAGAAGGAGAGATCAGTTGCACTTAGTTCAGTAGAGGGAGAGTACATGGCAGCTATTCAAGCTGCATGTGAGGCCATTTGGATGAGGGATATACTTGTTGGTTTTTTAGTGATCAGATGGATTTGATGATGATACATTGCGATAACCAGATTTGCATAAAAATCTCGGTTAATCTAGTATTACATCATAGGTCCAAGAATATTGACATCCAGTACCACAATCTCAGTGATTGTGTTCATATGTGCATTATGTTGTTTCAGTAAATCCCTAGGAAGGATCAAGATGAAGATATCTCGACGAAGGCGCTTGCAAAGAGAAAATTAGAATACCATAGAGGTAGTATCGGGGTAGCTGATAATCCCTTTCTTGCTGAGAGGGAGTGTTGAAAATCAACAAGAAAATGTGTCTAATTTATTTTTCCCTTAAATGAATTAGACATTAAATTTAATGTTATCTCATAAAAACTTGTATAAGTTAACTAGATGAGATAGAATTAGTTAGCTCAATAATTTCGAGTTGAGGGTCAAAGGTGAGGCATGTAGAGTGATTCTATTATTTTGGGGGTCCATGTGTAGTTAATGCACTAGTGTAGTGTGAGTTTAATCAGTTAACTGAAAATAATTGAGTTGAAATAATTTTAAATATTTATAACTGAGTGATGAGATATCGAGAGGTCAAGTGAATTAAATTATATTTAATTCACAAGCAGTGATCTATAGAGTAGCTAATTATTTTCTATTATTAGCTGAATGCATGTGAAATGTGATGAAGACCCAGTTGAGACAAAGGTTAGAGGGAAGATAACCATTAGTTGTATTATTAGTGAACTACCCAGGTGCAGTGATAAAGCCTCAGGATACCCATGAAGGTTTGTGTAGTCAAAGAAAGTTTAAATTCCTATTTAGTAGGGGTTTAATTTCCTAGGAACTAGGTGACCGAGGCAGGCTGAAGGTGAGCGAGAAATTGACAATGTGTTTGTCTAGTTTTTCCTAGATCAGTGTGAGATGATTGGTAAATTGTATGAGGTTATTCTGAGCACACATTCATTGTATTGTTTCCTTATTCCTTGGCTTATTATACAATAGAGATAGAGGGGTTTTGAGTAGTTTCTTTCCTTAGGAAAATTTTTTGTTGTGTGATTTATTTACTACTTTCTCTTACTTGCATGTAATTGAACGATCGTGATTTATATTCAACAAATATTATAGAAGGATACAATATCTTGTTTTAGTACATTTCATGATGGATTGAATCAATTGGTGTAATTTCTACATCCCAAACTTCAAACCTTCATAACTCTTGGTCCCTTGTTATTTTTTCAAAGTTCAATATACCATTGGAAGTGCCTCTAATACGACTATCAAAATATTCACTTTGAAAGAGAACTCAAGCTAATATGTTATAACTAAAATGCCTTCAAATATAAGCCATTAGATCCTTCATCAAACAAATTGTGGCCACTAGAAGGCTCTGCAAACACTCAACAACACATTAATGATGATGTTGTAGGGAAAGAGAAAACCTATGATGATAAAGAAAATATTTTTGCAGTAAATAAATAGGTGCAACTGAATGGGGTGTGAAATTCATGTACTCCAAGTGACTAGAAAATCATAGGATGTAAGGGATAGAATGGAGGAAACCCCTATAGTAAAATAATCTAGTGATATGTTTCTTGATGATATCTCAAAACTTCCACCAAGAAGAGAAATCGATTTCCTAATTGAATTATTTCCATGATTGGCACCAATGTCAAGAGCTCCATATCACATGAGTACGATGGAGTTGGTAGAACTAAAATTACAATTAAAGGAAACATTGAAGTGACATTACATTAGTCCTAACATGCCAACCTAGAGAGAGCTAGTGTTATTCGTAAAAGATAAGGATGACACTATAAGGTGGTACATTGAATATGGGATGTTAAAAAAGGCCCCAATAAAGAACATGTATCCCCTACCAATAATTCATGACTTATTTGACTAATAAAGAGGAGTTGTGGTATTTTCAAAGATATAAATAAGGTATGGGTGCCATCACGTCTGAATTAAATATGGGGATATCCAAAAGACAAAATTTAGAACCATATATAGAAACTATGAATTTTTGGTTATTCCATTTTCAGTCACAAATTCCCCAATGACATTTATGTGTTTAATGAATAATGCTTGCAACCCATATTTGGATAATTTTGTGTTGGTATTTATAGATGATAGATTTTATTATTCTAAATCCAAGGAGGAGCATGAATAACACTTAGCAATAGTGTTTCAGTTTTCGAGGGAACAAAAGTCTTTATAATGAGCTCATCATATGTGACTTCTTACAATCACAAGTTCAATACTTAGGACACAATGTCTCCAAAGGAGTAGCAGTGGATAATAAAAATATTAAAACCCTGATTGACTGGCCTACTTCTCATAATGTGATAGAATCTAGATCCTTTATGGGATTGCTTGGGTATTTCATAAGGTTCATTTAGAATTTCTTCAATATCATTACAAGGAAAAGGGATTCAATTCCAATGGACAACAAAATGTGCAACAGGTTTTGAGAAGTGAAAACATTTTCTCACATATAATCCAATATTGAGAATGGTAGAACCAAAAAAGGATTTTTTGGTGTTCACATTTTCCTACAAGGAAGGGCTTCGTGGAGTCCTAATGAAATAAGCATTGGTGGTTTGTTACAAGTCAAGGAAGCTAAATGAGAATTTGTGAAATTATGTGACTCGTGACTTCAAATTAACAATGACATTGCATGCATTGAAAATGTGGAGCCATTACCTCTTTGGAAGGAGATTTATTTTGATGTTAGATCATGGAGGGTTGAGGTATATATTTGATCATCGTGGGATGAATGGATGACATGGATGGTGGTTAGCCTTGATTAGTGAATTTTATTTCAAATAAAATATATCAAGGGTAAGGAAAACAAAGTAGAAAATTCACTTAGAAGGAGGGTAAAAGTGGCTCATTTAAATCTATCACTACTTGAGAAGTTGAAGTTAAGGAAAATGTCAAATAGGTAATGTATCAAGATGAGCACTACCAGCAAGTAAAATAATTCCTACAACAAGAGTCAAAGGGAGCAATGAGTAATAATTACTCTCTCACAAAGGATGAATTGTTCTGGTTAAAAAGTAGGTGGGATATACCTTGTCTGAGAGACTTGAAGAAGCTCATATATGATGAGTTTCATAAAACTACTTACTCAATTCATCCTAGTTATAAAAAATGATAACAACTATGAGAATTATTATGTACTATTGTCCAAGCATGAAAAAGGATGTTGTTGTGTATATTGCCAAATCCTTGGAGTTCCAACAACAGAAAGTGGGATGTAGACATACAAGGGTATTGTTCCAATAAAACCCCATTCCTAAATGGAAGTGGGAATTCATCTCTATGGTCTTCATCATAGGACTACCAATGACATCTACACAACACAATGCCATAATGGTGGTGATGGAAAAGTTCAACAAGGTAGCTCATTTTATAGTTGTGAAGTATACACAAAAGAAAATTGATATTGATAAAATTTTCATGAAAGGAATATTTAGATTACATGGTGCAACCAACAAAATTAACTTAGACATGAATTCTAAGTTCACCTCTAAGCTTTGGAAATCACTACCTGTGGATTTTGGGATAGAATTAGAATTCAATATAAGATATCATCGTCAAATAGATTGATAGGTATAAAAAGTAAATAGGGTTCTATAAAACATGCTAAGAATGTATGTCATGCATTAGCCTAAGAGGTGGAAAGAGTTTCTACATTTCGTAAAATTTACTTATAACAATGGGTACCAAGAATCAAGGAAAAGGGTCCCTTTAAGACTCTCTATGGTAGGAAATTTAATACACCTATCAACTCGAATGACTAGTGAAGAAGGTGTATATTGGACCTAATATGATAAAGGAAGTGGAATAATAATTAATCTCTATTAGGATGAAATTGAAAATATCTTAGGGCATGCAAACAATGTATGTAGAGAGGAAAATAATGCCTAAATAATTCCATGTGGGGGAACATGTTTTCCTTCATATCAGGCCAAGAAAAATTTCACTAAATATTGGGTCTTGTAATAAGTTGGTACCAAGATTTTGTGGACCATTTGAAATATTAGAATGAGTGAGGCTAGTGGCATAAAAATTGGCTTTTCCACACAATGTGAAAGAACAATATTTTTTCCATATTTATTCTGTTAAAAAGTATGTCCATGATGCTAAACATGTTGTTGATTTTTTTGTGAGCATAGGTGGAATACGATGGAGAAATAATACCAAAAACATAAAAGATTATAGATCAGATGTAAATCATGGTTCAGAATTGAGTAATCGATCAGTTCAAGGTGTAGTGGAAGCACTTTGGACTAGATGAGGCCACCTAAGAAATGGATGACGAGATGAGGGTATCATACACAGTTTTGTTTATTGTATAAGTAAAAATGGACAAGGAGGTGTATATATAAATCTCACTATTAAATTTTATGTTTGGAAGTAGAATATTGTTGAATGTGTTTGAGTATAGAAGAACGCTCTAAGGGGGTGGGGTCTCTCAAAACCAAATTTTCTACTCCTCTTGTAATTATCACTATGAATTTTAATTCATGTAAATAATTTGGAAACGTAAACATTGATTGTCGTAGAGGAGAGGACATGAATTTAGAGTCTGAGAAGGATGAGTTTCTTAGTAAATGGTTAATTCTATATTAAAAAATAGAGGACATGAATTTAATTTTTGAGAAGGATGAGTTGCTTAGGAAATGGTTAATTCTATATTAAAAAAATATAATAAATTATTGTTATTATTATTTGTATTATCTCTTTTCATTGCTAGAGAGATATCAATATGCATATTCTAACAAAAAATAAATAGATCGTAGATAAGTCCTTTGGGGATTTGTATTTCCTTCCATATTTGATATGTAGTTGTCATGTAACATTTAAAAAAATATGAATATTAATCATAATTCAAAGCGAATATATATCTATGGAATTTGATTATTCATAGTAAATATTTGTTTTTATATATGTATTTTACATGTGATTATGAGATTCACTTTTCAATCTTAAATTTCCAGCTTATTATTTTGAGAGGTGGTTGTACAATCTTCTATAGAGGGGATGTGTAGGCTTAATGTAATATATTGTAAGTATGTCAATATTTTTTAAATAAATTAAATCTAAATTAAATTTAAATTATAAAATTAAGAATTGTGTCGAGTTGCACTTTATAACCCAATAAAGAGGAGATGTGTAGGCATTTGACCTTAGACTTAATGTGATTATGTTAAAAATTTAAAATAAAATAAAATTAATAATTAGAATAAAATTCACGTAAATATTCAATTTATTTGGTTATTATGTCCCCTAGTATGGAATAGATATTTTCATGTCATATAAACATTAGTGGTTTCCATACTTTGGGTTTTGACAACCGATAGTTTCCCCGTGATATTCTTAACCCATGGCTTTTCCCATGATATTATTCTCTAATGTAGCCTATTTAAAGGCACCAATTTGTTCAATCTTCATAGGCCTATTTGAAAGCATTAATTTCTTCAATGTGACCTATTTAAAGACATCAATTTTTCCAAGTCATTTTTACTTAGTGTTTTAACTAATATGGGTGATCTTAGGGCAATAAGAGTTGTAAATATTTTCTGGAATCATCCAAAATATATTAGAGGAAACATTTTTAATGGAAACTAAAGTTGTAAAATGTTTTTGCAAATCACCCAATCTTTACAAGTGGACAAGAAAACCTATATTCTTAATTTCAATGATGTTGCATAACAAATAATCATACAACTAAATCAAGAGTCAGTAATTACGCATTCATTCTCACCTTCTAGAGTAAATATCCTAATACATTTAAAAATAACACCCCATATGGTGTAATCCAATCTTGGTTAGCTATGATTCCCTTTTATCTACCTTCCAGCGGTTAAGTTGTTCCTGAAGGAACCAACTCTAATACCAATTATTAAAAACCAGGTTAATACTGAGAGGCAGGATGAACCACTATTAAGTCCAATTTTAACAATTTTACCATATTTAAACATTAAATGATTCAAAAACATATCATGTAAACATCTCATGAGATACCCAACCACACCATATTCTACATACACACATATGAACCACATAGAGACACTGGATGTATGTGTAAACTCCTAAAGGGATAAACCACCAATATTGTATTGGTATGATGTAAAACTAAAGCCACCATTTCTAATTATATCAAGTTTTGTGAGAACCCTCTCATAGGAGACACAAATGCCAAATTTGTTTTGTTGACACCAACCAATAGGAATGACCAACCCCCTAATTTGTTTTGTTGGCACCAACCAATATGAAGCACCAACTCCTTATTTTTTTTTTTCACCAACCAATAGGAAGCACCAACTCCCTGATTTGCAGGCCACTACTTGCAGGTGGAACCATTACCCTTAGTTTTATTTTTAGTATCCACTTGAAGGAAGCACCAACTCCTTGATGTGTAGACATCAATATATTGAACCATGTAGATCTGTTTTTCATGCATTTTCAAAATCAGATATGCAAGTGATCTATTCATTAAAATAATTGTTCTCTCTTTTCTTCAACTGTTACTAAACCTAATATGTCACGCTGTAATTAGAATTCTCAACCTCTGTCTCTACTCTTAAGCTCTCCTCACACTCTTTAGGCTCTGACTCATCCCCTGTAGTGTAACAACCCATTCCAAGTTATAAGGAAAATAATATTGGCGTGTATAAGACACACGCATATGATAGCTACATATGCATATATTGCATACACTGCACTAGTATACATACCTGCTAGTATCGAGACTACCTAAGTTAGAGTAATGAATTGAATATCACAATTCATTTTATCTTGTTGAGATATAATGAAATATCAACAAAAGACTTAACATGTATACCGCCTTTATATGTGTATGAGTGGTAGAGCATTATTCAAGAAAAACAAATTATAATTTAGTACAAATTATATGTGAGTGGAAAAATAAAATAATAATATAATTTAACAAATTATAAAGTAAATTTAATTAAGTTAAAAACAAACAATAATACAATTAATCAAAGTCAATATCTTCATAAATGACTATAATATCTCCATAAATACCTATAATATCTACATAAATACCTATAATATCTACATAAATGAGTAAAATATCTTCATAAATGCCTATAATATCCACATAATTGCCAAATTATCTACATAGATGTGAGGAGGTGGAGAAAGTTATATAAGGAGTGGAATATGAAGGAGAGGGAGAGGCTTTGCTTTGCTAAATTCTGCATTATTGTCAAGAGGAAATATTGAGGGATATGAACTGTTCTGAAGGGAAGACTTATTGTTCTTGGAATTCTGGGCACGGGGCTAGAAGAGGCATCGTCTATGTCTAGGATATTTTCCTATATTGGCTGGGAGGGAACAATTGTTTCGGTAACCTATCTGTTGCATTCAAGAGGAGAACCATAGCCCAAAAATTCATCAATTTCATTCCAGGTATTTTTTTTTATGTATAAAATTGTTGCTTATGTAAGTTTAAATTTACTGTTGGTTCCATTTATTCACATTTATGCTTAAATATATGTATAGAATAAATTCATGTATAAAAATATGGTTTAAGGGGCTCTACACATGGTATCGGAGCTACTTAGAAAGCTTCGAGACCTTATAGGCCCATTAAATCTCATTACGAATAGCATGCAATACTGCCACCCAGGATTTCCTGTCAATCGTGAAAGTGCGCCATTTCAAGTATGAGTGAATCACAGCTAGATGTGCTCGTCTCTGTTGTTTCATTCTCCCATGAATTCATACTTAATATTGATCCATGCATATGGACGGCCAGTGGAATTATCAAAAGTACAGAAAATGCTGGCCCAAATCATTGGTTAGAATAAGCAACGGTTCATTGTATTTTTCCTGAAAAATTTTCCTAGCTGATTTTCTTGCAAGAAAATAAGTTAAATTAAACCCTCCAAGTAGCCTAACATTACACTCAAACAAGCTTACTCGTACATCAATATCAAATTTAAGGTTTTCCTCAAGCCATAGCACAAATTTTCCAAATTCCGAACTGTTTCCCAAAACAATTAAACTGGAAATTGATTCAATAAGAGTCAAAGCTAAACCCATAGTACTTCTCAGGTAAAAGTTCAAGCTTAAGATTGCCAAGCTCTACAAGTGAATCTATGGAAGTCTTTGTCATAGGCTTTAACTCATCATGCAGGAATGCATAATGCATATAGTTTTCATATGCATGGTAAAACATTTTTCGGACTTGCTCCCTCCCATGATGTCATTTCATATGAGGAAATATGCTTGAAGCCATTCAAGGCACCAGCCAAGCACACATCGAAGAAAAACGTCATCTTCTGATATTTCCTCTCCTGGTTTCAATAGCCTATAGCTGTCTATTATAGATAGACCATGATTCATCTTTCCTTTGGTACAATGTAGTCCAACATCTTATCGACCCATTGATGGGCGTCTACAGTGTAGTCAAAGGTAGGACCCGCCAGAATCTAAGCTTTAAGCTCAAAATATATTTCCTCAAACTCTGGGTTCACGTGAACGATGCTGTTTGAAACCATGGTTCTACGAACCCTAAGTTTCCAGAAAGCGTGGAAAGAAATAAATGAGAATCAAATTCCTTGTTTGCCTCGTAGATCATGAGTGGTTCACATTTATGTAGTGTCAGCTGAAACCTGAGATTTCCTGAATCCTTCCAGTCTCGATTTAGTTTTTTAAAAGGCATAAATCCGTGTGATTTTGATGCCATATTAGGCCTTCAAATTCTGCATTCTATTTGGCTCAGTGTGGCTTCAGCTTTTAATAATGTCCAATGCCCACTCTTACAGCAACACCAACATATTTGCGGCTTTCGCTCTCACTTTTAGTGAAGTTACAACCGCTGCCAAATTCACCTCTACAAATAGCCGATGGGGAAATTTTTTTAGCACCATCAGTAGCCTCAATCGAGGTCACAACCATTGAAAGCCTAGACGTGGCATCATTCCTTAATACCTAATTCGAATAAACAATCGCGGACTAAGTTGTAAGAGTCTTAGCGTTAATGTTGAACATATTTTTAGAGTGTTACTTCCCAGCTATTTTGTGTTTCTTCCCATATATTTCGTGCTACTTCTCATCACGGTCTGTGCACCTGTTTCAGCATTCGAAACGATATGAAGGTTGGAAGTAACATTTAACCTCCTCGTGTGCCAATTTCATCAACACTAGAGCTAGTCAGTTGTGATGAGCATAGCGAGATGGGTTTTATTCGTGAGGGAGATACGCTTGAGAAGGACATTAAATGACTTGCACCTCTTATCTCATATAACTCATGTTGTTCAATAATATTTCCAGGTGGTTCGGGTATGAGATAAGGTGTAAAGAATATAGATGTGACCAGAAAATATTAAGATAAGTTGTAAAGAATATATATGTGGTAGAAAGTCCTTAGATAAGTTTCACTGCTTATCTCTTATAACTCTTCTTGCTCCAGTAATAGTTCTCATGGAAATGTGAACAAGGAGAATTAGTCAACACGCCGTGATTCAAAATTGGACAAAAAAACTTAATAAATTATAGTGGAAGCTCATAGAAAAAAAAAAAAAATATATATATATATATATATATAAGAGTAAAGTTTATTTATAAAATGATGAATATATATATATATATAACGTTGAAGTAAACTTTATTTTCAACAAATTTTATTTTATAAATAAATATACCAATAAACATATATGTGATATAAGTAATGGAGCCACCTAAAATAATAATAATAATAAATAAAAGTAATAAATAAGTAATAATTATATATATATAAAGATATAGTGTCAAAAGTGGTGAAAGGAGTTAAAGTAGAGTAAGTGTAATTATATAAATACTTAAAGTTATTTATGAACAATAAAAGATGTGCACTAAATTTTATTATGACACTTGAACATTTGTTACTCAGAGATGTCATTCTATGACAAAATAATAACAATTCAATGAAAAAATAATATAAACTTATTAAATTCCAAGTATTAGTTATAGTCATAAGTAGCAGAAGGTCAATAATCCCTTCTATAACTACATCTAGGACTGAACATTCTAGACAAATATTGTGAAACGATATTATGACCTATCAAGACCCTTGCATTTCACTCTAGAAATAGTAAGCATAGAATATCTTTCATAGGAAAAGGAGGTCACGTGGCCACCCTCCTTGACCTCGGTATCAGTAATGCCTGCCTGCAGGTAAATTAGCAAAAGAACTATACCCGTATGCAAGCTCAATTTTACGAAAATCATCTTTAGTTAGTCTAAAAATTTACCCAATTCTCATAAATTTATTATTTATTCCAGGAAAAGTCACGATGATAAGAACGTACCAAAGGCGGCAATTCCAGCGAGATGCATCGCCATCTCTAACACCTCCACCATCATTGTCGCCAACACCGTCACCATCTCCACCACCTAGATCATCATCAGCACCAGTTGCACCAGCAACTGATCTAACTACTGTAATGCACTCATTAGAAGCCATTATGGAAACATTAAAAAGTTTGCAGCTGACCAGTAGCAAAGAGGAACGACCTCATCTAGATGAAAGACATTCAGAAAAGCCTAAAGATTATGATTATAAGCCTCATAGAGAATATATTTCCCAGGAACTGCAAAATATTAAACTCCCAGAATTCTCTAGAAGATGAGTTGGAGAGCATGCCGAAGCATGGTTAGAAGGGATGATAAAATGCTTCGCACTAAGAGAATATTCTTCTACCTCTAAAACAAATATCACTATACTCCAACTCAGGGGGAATGCACTAACTTGGTGGGGAAATCTAGAAAAACAACTACATATGACATCAGACATCGTTCCTTGGGAGTTGTTTGTAGACCGATTCCGTGCAAAATACTTACCACCTTTCTTTCAAGAGCAGCAAGCATGAAAATTCCATTTTCTAATCCAGGGTAATAATACCATGGAAGAATACGAGATAAAGTGTATGGAACTTGTAAAATATGCTCCTTATCTAGACACGAAAGAACACCAAAACGAGCATTTCATATATGGGTTAAATCCTCGAATCAGGGCCATGGTAATAACATGGAAGCCATAAATGGTAGAAGAGGCAGTTGAATGTGCACGATATGTAGAAGAACATCTGGGGATTAAAAGGGATTTTAGGCTAGCTGAACCATCACAGCAGGAATTTACAGGAAAGACTCATCGAAATTTCTTCCGAGGAAATAGCTCGAGACCACCTCCTTATGGTAACAGGTTTACCCCAAGAAGAGTAGGAGCAAGATATCCCATGACCATTAATAATATAGCTTCTGAATCCTCAAACATCAATCCTTGGAAATCTCGAGGGACTGGTAATAGGGGAAGGAATGGGAGAGGAAGTAGCACCAGGGGACAGAGCTCCTGGTCTAGAAATTCATAGTCAAAATCAAGGCGGCCAACCCAGGTGGATTTTTGGGGGTGTGGAGGACCTCATTTTTAGTGTGATTGTCCAGAGAACTCAGTGAGAGCAGGAAAAGGACCATCATCAAATACCCAAGACAATAATAAAATCCATGTCGTTGTCAACAACAACCAAGCAACACATCAATCCATCGTAGTGGAATCTTCAGGTACAGTCAATGGAATAAAACTAAAAATATTATTTGACACTGGTGCTACTGATAGTTTTATTTCATCATATACATTAAATAAATGTACGTTGGCAGCTTGTAAGCAAAATGATTTTAGACAGGTAGAAATGGCTTTGGGAGAACTTCAACCAGTTTAATTAAGTGTTGAGGATTGCAAAGTTGATCTAGGAGTCTGTTCGACCAAACTAAAATTATATTTAACAACCCTAGGAATATACGACTTGGTGATAGAAATGGATTGGTTAGAGTCACATCCGGCATGGGTAGACCGTTTCAGGAAAACAATACTTTGCACGAATGATGAGGGAGAGATAATCCAAATCCAAGGTATTAAGAGGAAAGTATCCTTACGCTTCATCTCAGCTATGTAAATGAAATGGTGCTTAAGGAAATGTTGCCAGGTGTATGCAGTTCAAGAAGTGAGCAAGGAGAAAAGACCATCCTTAGAACAATATCTGATTTTATCAGAATTTTTGGATTTTTTTTTAAAGGAATTACCGGGACTGCCTCCTAAAAGAGAACTATACCTCACAATAGAATTGAAACCATGTATGGAACCAATATCTAAAACACATTACAAAATGACCGCTCGTGAACTCCAAGAATTACAAATACAACTTAAAGAACTATTAGATATAGGACACATTCGACCCAGTATTTCACCTTGGGGTGCTCCTGCAATATTTTTCAAGAAGAAAGATCGTTCATTACAATTGTGTGTGGACTATTAAGATTTAAATTGGGCCATTATAAAGAATAGGTATCCAATGCCTCGAATTGACGACCTTTTTGACCAAATTAAAGGAGCTACAGTGTTTTCAAAGATCGATCTACAATCAGGTTATCATCAGCTAAAGATCAAAGAAAGTGATGCTTCTAAGGTTGCATTCTGAACTCGTTTCGGGCATTATGAATTCATTTTGGTACCATTTGGGTTGAGAAATTCTCCTGCGGTATTCATGAACCTTATGAATAGCGTTCTCCGCAAATATCTCGATCAATTTGTGCAAGTCTTCCTGGACGATATTCTCATTTACTCGAAGAATGAGAAGGAGCACAAAGAGCATCTTCGGATAATATTATCTTGCCTCAAAGAACACAAGTTATATGGAAAACTATCCAAATGCACTTTCTTTCAAAGGGAAATTCGTTACTTAGATCATATCATATCTAGTTAAGGGATCTTTGTAGATCTTGACAAGGTAAACACAATCAGGGAGTGGTCGGTACCTAAGAATGCACATGAAATGCATATTTTTATGGGTTTAGCAGGTTACTTTCAAAGGTTTGTGGAGGGATTCTCCAAAATTGCAAAGCCGATCACAACCCTCAACTGAAAATGTGTTAGGTATGAATGGACTGAGGAATGTGATACAACATTTTCTAAACTTAAAACATTATTGACTAGTGCACCCATTTTGTGACTACCTGATATGGATAAACATTTTACTGGTACTGATGCATCTAAACAGGGGTTAGGTGCAGTATTAATGCAGGAAGGAGGCATAATAGCATACGCTTCAAGAAAATTAAAGCTCCATGAAGAAATTTATGCTACACATGATTTAGAGTTATCCGCAGTGGTTTTATCTTTGAGGATATGGAGACACTACTTGGTAGGAAGAAACTTTGTGCTTAAAAATGACCACCAAATTTTACAGTATTTGGTCACCCAGAGAGACTTAAATGCTAGACAAAGACGATGGAGTGAATTCTTAAGTGAATATGATTTTCTGATTTCATATCTAAAAGGGAAGAAGAATTCATGTAGTAGTAGATGCCTTAAGTAGAAGTACTCGAATATTTTCCCTCATACCTATCAAGGTGGACTTAAGAGATCAAGTACTTGAACATCTCGTAAGAGATAGTTGGTACTTAAAAGTAAGGTCGAGGCTTGATAGCAACCATTTGAAGGAACCAAAGTTCGAAGGATATGATCTGGAAGGAGACAGAATTCTACGATTTCATGGAAGGATGTATATACCAGATGGTGGAGATATCTGAAACAACATCCTAAAGGAAGCCCACAGAGCAGTTTATTGTGCACATCCTAGTGTAAATAAGATGTATGCTAACACTAAGAGAATCTTTTTTCTGGATAGGCATGAAAAACGACATTGTCCAATTTGTCGCTATGTGTCTTGAATGTCAGCAAGTAAAAGCTAATCATTGTCACCCAGTAGGTCTCTTATGACCTCATGACATCCCTATGACCAAGTGGGAAATAATTTCTGTTGATTTTATCATTGGGCTGCCCCTTACACAACAAAATCATAATGACATTTTGGTTGTGGTAGTTAAATTAACAAAAATCACCCATTTTATCCCAGTAAGATATACTTACGAAGTTGTTGATGTAGCACGAGTATTCATAAATGAAATTATTAGATTTCATGGAGTACCTAAGAAAATCATATCAGATAGAGATTCTTGATTCACATCGATATTTTGGACTTCTATTCAATCAGTCGTAGGGACTCAGTTAAATTTGAGTACAACTTATCATCCTGAGACTGACGGGAAAATAGAAAGGGTAAATAAAGTACTAGAAGATATGCTAAGGATGTATGTTATGGACCAACAATCACACTGGGAAAAGTACTTACCTTTAGTAGAATTTGCATACAACAATAGCTATTACAGTTCAATTGGGATGCCTCCATTTGAAGAATTATATGGGAGACCTTGCAGAATGTCATTGAGTTGGGACCGGTTAGAAGACCGGGTAATAGTTGGACCAGAATTGATCTAAGATATGGAGGAACATGTAAAAGTTATTAGGGAATGAGTGAAAGAGGAAAAGGATAGACAGAAAAGTCATGTTGATGCTCACAGGACAGATAGAAACTATGTATTAGGAGATCAGGTTTTCATCTGCATCAGACCAAATAATCACACCATTTGGTTTGGGAAGGGGACAAAATTATCACCCCAATTTATAGGGTCGTTCGAAGTCTTGGAAAAAATAGGACCTTTCGCCTATCATCTTGCATTGCAACCACACTTGCATAAAATTCATAATGTATTTCATGTATCTACCTTACGACACTGTATTGCTGACAAATGTCATGATTTTCAATGAAAGGAACTGCAGGTATCAGACGAGAGAACCATTACGTATTTTGGAACGTAGGGTTCGACAGCTCAGGAATCGACTGATAGACCAAGTTAAAGTCCAGTTGGACAAATATAGTCCTGGATCAGCAACTTGGGAAGATGCTGAGACCATATGCCAAAATTACCCCAACTAATGCTAAATTTTGAGAAACTAGAAACTTTATATGTATATGACTGCTCTATTTTGATACTTGAAAATTTATTTTTAAATATCACGTAAGGATGATTTTTACTTTGCTGGTACATGGATACCCATAAAGATAGAATATTACTTAACTCTAGTGATACAGGATATATGCTATTTGTTTAACTTTACTAGTGCATAGATACTGATATGCAATATGTCATTTAAATTAACATTGTAAGAATATGAAATCATATATTACGTTGTAAATGAGACTATCTATCAATTCATTTCATTTTTCATCTCAATATGATTGAAGGAAAAGAAATAAAAGAGTAACTACATTTTAAATATGGAAGCGAAACATATTAGTATATAGATTGAGAGTGACTAAATACAATGTATCATAGATGGAACATGTATGAACTATACAGGAGCTGTATCTAGCGAGAAATTGTATTAAATATATAGATTCATATGTTGTAATGTGTGTACAAGTGTTTATATTGCAGATTGTGTACAAATTGATCAGTTTTTAGAACATATCATTACAAAAACAATCTACATGATGACAGAATTCCAAGAACAGTTGAGACTCTATGAGATTCCATGATAGGGTGTTGACCCTGGTCCTACTAGGAGGGGTGGAGGTGTTACCCACTGTTTATCCTCTAAAACATGGAGTCATGGAAGGACTATGCGATTCACGCTCCTCTAGACATGTGATAATGACTGTCGGATGCCTACTGGTAAATCAGGTAGATGTAATCGACACCGATACCCTTAAGGTCTATGAATGGTTAGATCAGTAAAACTGATGCCATGGCATATTCCTGTAGAGGATGGATAGAATGGGAGCGAAAGAGATTAGGAAGGATAGGATGATTCTAGAATAGCTTGGCGACTCGGTTAAAAATGGGAAGTAACAAGTAAATTACCAATACATACTTATTCAAACAGAAAGTCAATCTTAAATTACAAACCTTATACAAATCGCTGTAATCTCTAAAAAAAAAAAGGATAATAATAATAATAATAATAATAATAATAATAATAATTAATATGATTATATAAAACCCTAACTTCGGGATGAATTTTTCCGAAGGGAGGAAGTATGTAACAACCCATTCTAAGTTATAAGAAAAATAATATTAGCATGTGTACGACATAGGCATATGATAGCTACACATACATATATCGCATACACCGCACTAGTATATATACCTGCTAGTATCGAGACTACCTAAGTTAGAGTAACGAATTGAATATCACAATGCATTTTATCTCACCGAGATATAATGAAATATAAACAAAAGACTTAACACGTATACCACCCTTATATGTGTATGCGTGGTAGAGCATTATTCAAGAAAAAAAAATTATAATTTAGTACAAATTATATGTGAGTGGACAAATAAAATAATAATACAATTTCATTAATTATAAAGTTAATTTAATTAAGTTAAAAACAAAATAATACAATTAATCTTAAAATAATTAATCCAAGTCAATATCTTCATAAATGACTATAATATCTCCATAAATACCTATAATATCTACATAAATGAATAAAATATCTCCATAAATTCCTATAATATCCACCTAAATGCCAAAATATCTACATAGATGAGAGGAGGTGGAGAAAGTTATATAAGGAGTGGAATATGAAGAAGAGGGGGAGGCTTTGCTTTGTTAAATTCTGCATTATTGTCAAGATGAAATATTGAGGGATATGAATTGTTCTGAAGGGAAGACTCATTGTTCTTGGAATTCTAAGCACGAGGGCAGAAGAGACATCTTCTGGGTCTAGAATTGTTTCCTAGATTGGCTGGGAGGAAACGATTGTTTCGGTAACCTGTCCACTGCATTCACGAGGAGCAGCACAGCCCAAGAATTCATCAGTTTCATTCCAGATATTTTTTTATTATTTATAAAATAGTTGCTTATGTAAACTTAAATTTACCGCTAGTTCCATTTATTCACATTTCTGCTTAAATATATGTATAGAATAAATTCATGTATAAAAATATGGTTTTAAGGATGTAGACTCTTACAATAACTTCAGATTTTAAAAACACATTATGCATTCCTAGCCTCTATTCTCAACTACAACATTAACACTCTTGGCCCATTCACTCACTTGGCCCACTTAGCCCTTAGCCTTTCTCAACTCTACAATAACCTACCCTTCAATCTAGTCTCGCTAAATTCCAACTTTATCAAATACACCATACATATATTTTGTTCATTCAATTAGATAAGGCTTAAAAACTAACTTCATTTCCTCTCATAAGACTTGAAGATGCACTTCATTAATTATTTTCATAGTTCGAGAAGAGAATTCATTTTCACCTACACAACTCAAAGAGGTGCTTCTCAATAATTGTGTTTAGCGTTCATTTACTGCACTAGATTCACTACTATGGTTCTTTCGTTCTTTCATTAATCTCTCAAAGCTCATTTTGGCACTCAGTAGGCCTTTGGTCTTCAACTAGACAACAATTGATTTCCATCAACCGTCTTATCTTTTATAGACTTCACAAAAATTACCAAGAAAATCAATTTGCATTTTTACTCGTGGTAAAATTTCCTTTGACTATATCAACTTGCCTAGTCCATATATCAACTTGCCTAATCCACCTATCCTCGACAGTTTATTTTGTCGTTTTCAACTATTCTTAATTTAATTGCCTATTCAACGTATTTTAGCACTCGTAATGCCAAAATTAGAGTGTTTCTATTTAGCTCGTAGGCTTTATACACTCAAAGCCTAGAACCATACTTTAGCACCCAAAGAACCTTAGGCCAAAAACTCATTAACATAAAAAAAAAGAAAAAAAAAAGGCCCACAAACAAATCCCTCCAGCGCGAATCCCAATGTTTTTCCACATCAACTATTGATGTCATCATTTGCCACATGGAAGTATCTAACTAGTGAAATGTGTCACTTAGATATGGTCCACTTAGCCAACCAAAGGCCCAAAAGACGCATGTCCTCATCCTATCTTTTTCAGCCATGTTGGATATAAGTTGCATCATAGCCAGTTATCATCCATCTATCACAATACAAAGTGGGGTCTTGTATTTTTTTTCTTTTTTGCATTTTTTTAATAGGTTTGGAATTTAGGATTTATTTTTAAGGGTAATTTATTTAAATTTGTAAAATTTAACATATTTATTTACATTTAAATAACATAACATAATATATATTAGAAATTAGAAATTATATTTAGATAACGTTCTTAATTATTTATTTAAGTGATAATTACTCTCTTGCTCACGGTATTTCTGCACTTATTAAGCAATGAATTTGTGTCATTGCAAATAAAGTTACAATACATTAAGTAGATTCTTAGTTTCTTTGGTTGAATTATTTTTAAAGATGTTATGTAATGATTAAAAAAAAAATAGAGAATCTAGAGTTTTCACCACTTCTTTACTGAATCAAAACTAACATTAACATAGCATTGAAACTATTTTATTGTATATATCAATCTTTTATATTTAAGAACACTTTCAATCATTTGTTTAATTCTCTGTTATATTGAAATATAATTTTAATTAATTACTCGTGAAGAAATGTTATTTAAAATCCTTCCATTAAATTTTTTTCAATATTGATTTCCTCAAATGTCATTTTAAGAATAAAATAATCTACATTTTACAAAGGTTTGGAAAATTTTTATTTAATTTAAATATCTTTTCTAATAAATTATTAAAGTCCACTAAGGCCAACTTTGGTCTATTGAACCTAAAGAAATGAATTATTTAGCTTGTTTTGAAAAAAATTTCATATGCTCAAAGAACTTGGAGAGAAGTGTCATGAGCTCACTATAATTTTTACATGTTAAAAGGCTAGGAAGGTCTATGTGTATTGCAACAAAGATTATGACACTGCCCAACCACTTGTGTCACTATGGAGCTCAGGAGAGTTCTCACAAGAAATCGTTCTTATCTTGGCTATATTAAATTTTTTCTTTCACCTAGTTAAAATAGAAAGAAACTTTTGATCCTCTAGAGTAGGGTTGATGACCTCCTTATAATATCTTAATTTTATTTTAGCCTCTAAATCTTTCTCACACAACATTTTCTCTTTAAACTTACAAGTAAAAATATTTTTAATGTTGTTAATATTTTGCAATGTAACATTTTTGTCCATCTCCCAATGGTTTAACCATGCCTTGTATCTTTAGGCCAACCTCCTTTCAGCCTTGGGTGGTTTTGGATGGAATTTAAAGCTAGCTTAGGAATTCTATGGCCTCCCATGTTATTGATTTTGTGCTAAGCTAGCTTAGGAAGTCTATGGCCTCCCGTGTTATTGATTTTGTGCTTGTACAAGAGGAGCCTAATCATTAGCCTCTCTATAGGGGAAATACCCACTTATATACGGAGAATAGGATAGGGTGTACTTCTTTATCTTTATACCAACCACCTTTGAGCCTTAGGTAGTTTTGGATGGAATTTAAAGCTAGCTTAGGAATTCTATGGCCTCCCATGTTATTGATTTTGAGCTAATCTAGCTTAGGAAGACTATGGCCTCCCATGTTATTGATTTTTTGCCTGTACAAGAGGAGCCTAGTCATAGCTAGCCTCTCAATAGGGGAAGACCCACTTATATACAGAGAATAGGATAGGTTGTATTGCTTTTAATTTTTCGGTTATACGTTATAAAACGCTTCTGGATCGTTTTCTAGGATTCTCTAGAGATGCTACAACCCCAAAGCTCACATCCTAGGAGTGAATAAAGATTAAAAAAAAAACTTCTTTTTATCCCACATCACAAATTTTTCATTATTATTTTTATCCCATATATATTATTTTCATTATTTTTGAAAATAATATATATTTTATTCAATCAAATGTGATATAAAAGTTATAAATCAAATTAAAAAATCCAAACAAAACCTTTTTACAGATTCTTAAAGCATTTAATTATCTAACCAGATATAAATTCTAAGAACCCATATCCATCTCTATTAAAATAATTGAAGAGATAATATTGTTAATCAAACTATTAATTTCTAATAAAAAGAAAGTTATATAATATAATAACATAATTATAATTATATATATAATATATATATATAGAGAGTGTGTAGCATAACAACATATTTAAAATTCAGCTTATCATATTAATATTAAATTACAATTTGGTCTTTTAACAATCTTGTTTATGGGATAACGGGTTCACCCTACTTCTCTGCTTGGTTTTAAACTTGTTATCTCTTAAGAGGAACAACATGTTCTTAAACATTAAACTCACTCAAAATTAACATTAAGATACATCTTATATCAATTATTGAATATAATAATTTAATATGCATTACCACATATTCAATAAATATATAAAATGGAAAAATGAAATAATTTTGTTTTAAATTATTTGAGAATCGTAAATATTTAGTGAAAATTTAATAAATGATTAAATTAGAATGAGATTGTGTTGTGAATTATTAGTCTCCCATTTGTAATTACTTTGGATTTTCTTGAATTATAATTTACTCAGCTATGCTCTTTTTTATAATGAGATTGTTGAGTTATGGATGATGTAGTTGTAATACTTTGGTTTTATTTGAATTTTGGACTCTTTAGTTTCCCATGAGGTAGCTCTTTCTTTGAATTCGAAGAGTTTTATTTTAATTTTGGACTTTTCGGTTTTTTTATGATGCAGATCCACTTTATTGATTTTCAAGAATTTTATTCAGTATTAGATATGTCTAATTTTTAAAGATTTTATTTTTATTTATTATTAGATATGTCTAAGTCTGGTAATTTTAGAAAAAATTACTTAGTTATATTCCAATTCATTAATTTCTAAAGGTTTTTTATTACATTCTAATAAATCAAAGCATTTTTAATGGATCATTTTGTCACAATAAAATTAAAAATTGTGAATTAAAATATTATATTTTATGCAATACTATAAATTAAAAAAAAAAAAATACTATAAATTATAAATTTTATAAAATTTTAAAACTAATTTTAATTAAATTGTGTTTTACATTTATAAATTTTAATTTCTCTTCATTTGAATAGTGTAATCAACTCTAATTTCATATATAAATATGTGTTATAAACTTTAATTTCTCTTAACTTGAATAGTGTAAGAAACTCTAATTTCATATATAAATATGTATTATACACTTTAAATCTTCTCCTAATTTGAATACTATACGTAATTATAATTTCATGTATAAATATATCTATGCATGTGATGTATGTGGTGACTCTTAGTCAATTTATGTTTGTTGCTCACAATATAATGAATTCTCCATATTAATGGTGGAAAATCAAGATTACACTAATTTTCTTTTAGAATAAGTTTAAATAACTCTTTTCTCTTACATTTTCCCGTGTGTTACTTTGTTTAAAAGAATATTTTAACTTAAAAAAATTCTTTTTAGTTTATTAATTATATATATTCCAATGCAATTTGAATTGATATAGAAAAAGATTTCATTGGTAAGGAACATTAAATGTTATTTGAATTGAGTTGACAAATTTGTTAACTTGGACGTGGCTTAGCAAAAGTGGTTCAATTTTCTTTCTTTACATAAAATAACTCCCACTAAAAACTAAAAAAATTCCCATTGTAGTTTTTTTTTTAATTATGGTAATAATTATGATAACCCTTGGAAACTATTCAAGTACTAAGTGCCGAGTATTAATTTTTTATTCTAACCAACCATGGACTATTATTATGATGATTTTAGATCTTCAAAATTTTAGTTAAAATTTACACAATTACACATTATTTTTTAAGAATTTTTTATTTTCAGCAAGATTATTTTTTATGATGGTGAAATTTACATTAATCACTATAAAATAACTAGACACGATTAAAATCAACTTTTCAAATTAATAATATATTTGATGTATTTGTATTAAGGATTAATTATATTAATGATTATAAAAATGTTATATGATCTTTAATATATAAATATTTCGTATATATAAAAATGCAAATATTAAATAAATTTGAATGTGTAATATAATCATACTTAATATTATTATATGTTGCTAGCTAAGGTTTTGGATCCCATTTGGTTTAAACTAAGACAATTTTTGATGTATCATGTTATACACAATAATCACAAAATCATTGAAATGGTGCATTTTATTTTAAAATGTTAATCAACACAACATGAGGTATCTTTAGTGTTTCCGTATCAAATCTTCTAACACGAACACAAATATTATAACTTTTCAATTCGTATACCTACGATTAAAGGTGGGTGGGTTGGTGCTCCAACTCCACATAGGATGAAATACTATTAACATTTTTTTTAAATGAAGATCAAGTGATCAAATCAAAAAATTATTAAATTTAAAATGATCATTTTGGTTTCGTATGATTATTTAGATGTACCTTGATGAAACATATTGTCATCCACCATTCAAGCAGCATTGCAATTGAGGGATAGTAATTTATAATCTATATTAGCATTGATAATGTACATTAGCTTCATAGGGTTCTGGTAGAGCACAATGCCAATG
Organism: Pinus albicaulis; assembly: GCA_034641835.2. Classification (NCBI taxonomy): domain Eukaryota; kingdom Viridiplantae; phylum Streptophyta; class Pinopsida; order Pinales; family Pinaceae; genus Pinus; species Pinus albicaulis. The sequence continues at coordinate 346,303,225 of CM076583.1, read as the reverse complement.
TTTAGTTTTTTTTGACATATTCCAGTAAAATTTTAATTACTTTATTAGGGGAAGAAATGATGTAAAAAAACTTTTCTTTTAAGTTTTTTTTAATATTGATTTTCTCAAATTTAATTTTTCCAAGTTTTTAATTTTTATTTAATTTATAAATTTATTTAATAATATAAATTCATCAAAATTAATATAAAATTTATATATCAAATTTAATAACCCTAATATGATAAAATGAATTTCTTTTACAAATTCCTAAAATACCAATTTTTCCAGACAATTATAAATTCAAAAACTCATATTCATCTCTATAAAATAAATAATAATAAAAATATTATTAAAAGAATTAACATCTTTCACAATACATTTTTTAACAGTAATAAAAATTATTAATATAATACAAATTAAATATATTTATATAGTTTTAATTTTTAATTTTTTTAATCAATCAAAAAATTTACAATAATTATAAATATATTTAAAAGAATCTAAATTATAAATATATTTAAAAGAATCTAAAAGTATAAACGGGTTCTTTATATCAATCTTAAAAACTCACGCCCACGAATCTAAATTAAAGAAAGAGCCAATATTGTTCAATATTTATTAAGTTTATTTTCTTATTGGTAATCTATGTTCGAATTATTAATATTTCATTTTTCTTTGTATTTTAGTATTAATAAATTTAAATTATATATATATATATATATATATATATATATATATATATATATATATATATATATATATATATATATATATATATTTTGTAAGTTTTCCAAGATTAAATATTATCGAGGCGGGGAATTGAACCTGTGACTTCACATCAAAAAATGCCTTAAGAGAGCGCCTAATCATCATCTATCCAAAACTCCATGGACTATATATATATGAAATTTTATTATTCATAATAAATATTTGTTTTTATATATCTATTTTACATGTGATTATGAAATTCAGTCTTCAATCTTAAATTTTCAATTTATTTTGTTGAGAGGAAGTTTTACATTCTTGTATAGAGGGGATGTATAGGCTTAATGTAATATATTGTAAGTATGTCAATATTTTTTAAATAAATTAAATTTAAAAAATAAAATTAAGAATTGTGTCGAGATGCACTTTATAACCCAATACAGTGGAGATGTGTAGGCATTTGACCTTAGAATTAATGTAATTATGTTAACATTTTTAAATTAAAAAAAAAAAATTTAATTAAAATAAAATTCAAGTAAATATTCAATTTACTTGGTTGTTCTCTCCCCTACTATGGAATAGATATTTTCATGTCATATAAACATTAGTCATTTCCATATTTTGGGTTTTGACAACCGATAGTTTCCCCATGATATTCTTAACCCATGGCTTTTCCCATGATATTCTTCTCTAATGTAGGCTATTTAAAAGCACCAATTTGTTCAATCTTCATAGGCCTATTTAAAACAATTAATTTCTACTAAGTGTTTTAACTAATATGGGTGATCTTAGGGCAACAAGAGTTGTAAATATTTTCTGGAATCATCCAAAATATATTAGAGGAAACATGTGTAATAGAAACTAAAGTTGTAATTTTTTTTTACAAATCACCCAATATTTACTGGTGGGCAATAAAACCTATCATCCTAATTGCAATGATGTCGCATAACAAATAATCATACATCTAAATAAAGAGCCATTAATTAGGCATTCATTCTCACCTTCTAGAGTAAATATCATAATCCATTTAAAAATAACACCCCATATGGTCTAATCCAATCTTGTATAGTTATGATTCCCTTTTATGTACCTTCCAGCAGTTAAGTTGTCCCTAAAGGAACCCACTCTAATACCAATTATTGAAAACCAGGTTAATACTGAGAGGCAGGGTGAATCAATATTAAGTCCAATTTTAACAATTTTACCATATTTAAACATTTAATGATTCAACAACATATCATCTAAATATCTCATGAGATACCCAACCACACCATATTCTACATACACACATATGCAACACATAGAGACACTGGATGTATGTGCAAACTCCTAAAGGGATAAACCACCAATATTGTATTGGTATGATGTAAAACTAAAGCCACCACTTCTAATTATATCATGTTTTGTGAGAACCCTCTCATAGGAGACACCAATGCCAAATTTGTTTTATTGACACCAACCAATAGGAATCACAACCCCCCTAATTTGTTTTGTTGGCACCAACCAATATGAAGCACCACCTCCCTATCTTCTTGTTTTCAACAACCAATAGTAAGTACCAACTCCCTGATTTGCAAGGCACTACTTGCAAGTGGAACCATCCCCCTTAGTTTTATTTTTAGCATCCACTTGAAGGAAGAACCAACTCCTTGATGTGTAGACATCAATATATTGAACCATGTAGATCAGTTTTTCATGCATTTTGAAAATAAAATATGCAAGTGATCTATTCATTAAAAGAATTGTTCTCTCTTTTCTTCAACTGTTACTAAACGTAATATATCACACTACAATTAAAATTCTCAACCTTCTTCTCTACTCTTCAGCTCTCCTCACACTCTTTAGGTTCCGACTCATGCCCTGTAGACTCTTACAACAACTTAAGATTTTAAACTCACATTATTCATTCAAAGTCTTTGTTCTCAGCTACAACATTAACGTTCTTGGCCCATTCACTCACTTGGCCCTCTTAGCTCTCAACCTTTGTTAATTGTACAATAACCTACACTTCAATCTAGTCTCACTGAACTCCGACTTGATCAAATAGACCATACATGTATTTTGTTCATTCAATTAGATAAGGCTAAAAAATGAACTTCATTTCCTCTCATAGGGCTTGAAGATGCACTTCATTAATTATTTTCATAGTTCAAGAAGAGAATTCATTTTAACCTACACATCTCAACAAGGTGCTTCTAAATAATTGTGTTTAGCATTCATTTAATGCGCTAGATTCACTAGTATAGTTATTTCATTAATCTCTCAAAGCTCATTTTGGCACTCACTCGGCCTTTGGTATTCAACTGCATAACCAATGATTTCCATCAACCGTCTTATCTTTTATAGACTACTTTACAAAAATTACTAAGGGAATCAATTTATCTTTTACTCTTGGTAAAATCTCCTTTGACTGGATCAACTTGCCTAATCCACATAGCCTCAACAATTTATTTTGATTTTTTCAACTATTCTTAATTTAATTGTCTATTTAATATATTTTAGCACTCGTAATGCCAAAATTAGATAGTGTTGCGCCCTTAATATTTAGCTCCTAGAATTTATACACTCAAAGTCTAGAATGATACTTTAGCACCCAAATAACCTTTGGCCAAAAAATCATTAACATAAAAAAAGGCCCACAAAAAAAACCCCCTAGCACGAATCCCAATGTTTTTCCACATCAACTATTGATGTCATCATTTGCCACATGGAAGTATCCAAGTAGTGAAATGTGTCACTTATATATGGTCCACTTAGCCAACCAAAGGCCCAAAAGATGCATGTCTTCATCCTATCACTTTATTTTTCAGCCACGTTGGATATATGTTGCATCATCTCTAGTTGTCATCCATCTATCACAATACAAAGTGGGGTCGTGTATTTCATATTCTACAATGGAGTTTTTTTTTAACAAAAAAGGCTCTCGAGGTGAAAACTTACGTTATTTACCATGTTTCCCATGTTGGAGAATTATTTTTTCTAGTGCTTTATGTCTTCATGTCACATCCATTTTTCCAACTCTCCACCTGGAGAATCTCATACAAAACCTCCACGAGAGAATGTGAAATGTCATGTCAGGTAACAAATATATCTTTGTCTCCTAAGATTTGTCACATTCACCACTACACCATTGCTAAACCTTTTTAAACCTTTTTACTGCCCTTACGTGGTGTGCTAGCATGTCATGCCACCCATCAATCTAGGCCATTATACTATCACATGTCTCCATGTTAGTGGTGCCATGTGTCACCTAGCAAAGGGTCACTTTGAAACCCAAAAATTCCAAATCAGCATACCATATATCCATGGCATGACATTCCATGTCATCTCCATGTTGAAATCACTGCCACTTAATTGCCACATCATCCATATTAGTTAATCATTTATTTCCACCTATCTGTTCGCACCCCCTCATCTCAGTATGGAAGAAAGGCCAAAGATCCTATGGTTTTTCAATGTTTTCTTCATTAAATTAAAATGGCATAAACACTAGATTTTCATCATTTATCAACCTATGGATTCTTTCATAATTCCCTCCACCTCACACACGTATCTTCAAAAGACCCTTCCTCAAACTTGGTGTGGCGTGAATAGGAAGTCAATTGGTAGGATTTTTCTCATCCTACAAGTTTTGTCAATCATGGCTCCCTGCTCCCACCTCCATGGCCTATCCAACCAAAATATTTGTTGTGTAACATCAAATTACCATTCAGATAAAAGGAAATTTTTTTTCCCATGCCTTTGATCAACCTATGGAACCCTACAGTTGTGGAACCTTCCCATGCTGAAAAATAACAAGAAAATGTGTGTCTAAATTATTTTCCCCTTAAATAAATTACACAATAAATTGTAATCTGATCTCATAACAGCTTATATTAGTTAACTAAGTGATATAGACTTAGTTAGCTCAATAATTTCGAGTTGAGTGTCAATTGTGAGGCATGTAGAGTGATTCTATTTTTTTTGGGATCTAGTTGCAGTTAATGCACTTGTGTAGTGTGAGTTTAATGAGTTAACTCAAAATAGCTAAGTTAAAATTAGTTTAACTAGTTCTAATAGAGTGATGAGCTAGTGAGAGGTCAAGTGAATTAAATTAGATTTAATTCACAAGTAGTGTTTTATCAATTAACTAATGATTTTCTATTATTATATTTATGCATGTCAAATTCGATGAAGAACCAGTTGAGAAAAATTTAAAAGGGAAGATAACTATCAATTGTATTATTAGCGAACTTCCCAGGTGTAGTTATAAAGCCACATGATGCCCATGAAGGATTTCACATTAAAGGAAGGTTGGATTTCCTATTTAATAGGGATTTAATTTCCTAAGGATTGTGTGAGCAAGGCAGGCTGAAGGTGGGCAAGAAATTGGCTATGTGTTTGTCCCATTTTTTCTAGATCAGTGTGAGATGATTGGCAGACTGTATGATATTCTTGTGAGGAAACATGCATTTTATTGTTTCATGATTCCTTATATTATTATACAATATAGATAGAGGGGTTTTGAGGAGTTCCTTTCCCAGGTAAAATCTTGTGTTGTGCGATTGATTTACTTCTTTCTCTTACTTGCATGAGATTGAGCGATCGTGATTTATATTCCGCAAATATAGCAAAACGATTCAGTATATTTTTTTAGTACATTACATATCGGATTGAATCCATTGGTGTAATTTATAGATGGTATAAGAGCACTATGAATCACAATAGTGGAGAAGAAATTGATTTGGTGTTGAACAATATTCAAAATTAAACATACATTCTTTGGAGCTAACAAATGACTAGGATGTCTTTCACTGGCTTGAGACTCAAATATGCAATAGAGGGAAATTCAAACTATATTGCATGGGAGGACATGATGGAGGTAGTATTGGAGGATAATGGGTTGAAGGAGTTCATTGACACTGATATTCGTGAACCCAATCAGGAAAATTCTACACAACATGAAGCATGGAGGAATAATGTCACAAAGACGAGGAGGATATTATTAGAGGGAGTTCGAGATCATATTGCCTAAACTCTCCATAAAAAAAAAATACATATGCTATGAGGAAGGCCTTGACATATCTGTTTCAAAGAAGAAGTGACCATATAAAATTGGCACTCAAGGACAAGCTCAAAAAAATCAAAATGGAGAAGGGTGACATAATCAAAAAATACTTGATCAAGTTCACTCAATGTCGAGATGAGCTTAGAAGTGTTGGGATTACTATAGATGATAATGAATTGGTGAGCCTTTCACTTTTAGGCCTTCCCAAGTTTTGGCATAGTTACGAGGACTCTGTGAATGGGAAGGAGAAGTTATCGAATTGGGAGCGACTATGCTCAGATTTCATACAATAAGAGTTTTGGAATAAAACCAGGGCTGGATCTGCATCCAATATTAGTAATGAGGAAAATTGTGCCTTGGATGGTAAGGCCATGAAAGGGAAGGGGAAGAAGTCCTATTCCAAATCCAAAACTAGAAAAGAAGGTAAGAAGCGAGAGATGTCAAAGGTGAAATGTTTCAACTGTCCTGATCATGGACACTATGCCACAAATTGTCCATAAAATAAGAAGAACAAAAAGAAGTCTCTGAGAGCTGCAGTGGGTGAAGCTTTGGCCTCACAGTTTGAGTTGGAATTCTCTCTCATCACATGCATGGTGTCAACTATAATGGGATCTATGTGGTACTTGGATAGTGGAGCATATTTCCACATGACTGGAAATAAATAACTCTTTAGTACCTTGGAGGACAAGGATATTTAGATGCACATCAATATGGGTGATGATGGGAGGTATAGCACTACCAGGATTGGTACAGTTACTTTCCCGAGATAGTCAGTTAAGCCTGACATATTAAATGATGTCATGCATCTACCATGCTTGAAAAATAATTTAGTTTTAGTTGCTATGTTAGAGGATTTTGGATATGATGTGGTTTGTAGTGAAGGAAAGGTGTTACTTTGTCACAAAGCCACGCGATAGGTAAAGAATATTGGGGTTCGTGTGAAGAACCTCTACAAACTTGATGTAGATGGGTGCGCAACGTTGAGTAGTAAAGAAAATGAGGTCGTGAGCTGGGATACTGGTGATTTATGGCACATGAGGTTGGGTCATATACACCAGAGTGCTTTGGGATAATTTAGTTTATTTCTATTGGTCTTACGAAGGGTACATTTGCATACATATACACATGCAAGGGATGTACTATGGGGAATTATACAAAGTCCACATTTCATGAGAAGGAGAACACATAAGCAAAAATCATTGAGAGGGTTCACTCAGAATTGTGTGTACCATTCTCAATAGATTCCACAACAAAGAACATGTATTATGTGATTTTTGTTCATGATTTTTCTAGAAAGTGTTGTATCTTCTATCTGCAAAAGAAAAATCATACATTCTCCAAGTTTTGTGAGTTCAAAGAATTGGTACAAAAACATACATGGAAGAAGGTGAAGACTCTAAGGAGAGACAATGGTGGTAAGTATATCGCTAATTAATTTAAGAACTTCTACACAAAATAATGAATTCATAGGGGATTTATTGCACCACATAACCCACACCAGAATGACATCGCAGAAGGGAAGAAAAGAATAATTATGGGAGAATCATGAGCTATGTTACATGATCAGGGCCTACCATTGTATTTGTGGGTAGAGACATGCAACACAATGGTATTTGTGCAAAAATATAGTCCTCATCAAATACTTGACATGAGTACACCAAGGAGGGTTTTTCAGGTAAGAAACTAGATGTTTCATATTTTAAAATTTTTAGCTCATCTATATATTTCCATGTGACCAAAGATGTCGGTAAGAAGCTAGAACCAACAACATAGGTTGCAATATTTTTGGGGTGCACTGATACTCACCACAACTATCGGGTATATTTTCCAGCTAACATGATGATAGTTGTCAGGAGAGATGTTAAATTTGATGAGGAGAAAGAAATTTGATTGTCCCTTGAGAGGTAGATTGAATTGCATGCAGAAGAGGAACTCTTAGTTCCAAAGGATTAACCTCAGGATGTGGAGCAACCACAAGCAGAGGGTCATGGAGTGGCAGAAACCACTCATGTAGAGTCATCCACCATAAATGGTAGGAAGCACACTAGAGAGACTAAAATATTGATGCTAGACAAGATAGAGAATGTCGGTGCACCTAAATCACAGTGCAGACAGAGAAGGTCTCGAAACAGGTATACTGCATATATGGCTCTTATGAGCGACTGTATTGCGACAGAATCATGTTCTTTTGAGGAAGCACTGTAGCAACCAACATGGTTTGATGCCATGGTTGAGGATTATGACTCCATTATCGGAAACAATGAAATGGAAGTGGTTCTAAGACCAGTGGGGAATTCAATTGTTGGATCCAGGTGGGTATATAAGGTGAAGCAAGTAAAAAATGGAAGTGCGAAGAAATAAAAGGCTAGATTTGTGACCATAGGATTCTCATAGGTAGAGGTGATTTAATATGAGGAGGATTTTTCATCTGTTGCAAGTTACTCATCGATTTGATCCATCCTTGCACTCTCAATGCAAATGGGGTGGCAGGTTCATCAGATGGATGTAAAGACAACCTTTCTCAATGTAGCTATTGAGGAAGAAGTGTATGTTTAGCAGCCAGAGAGTTTTGAGACCTTTGACTGGGAGCTGCAGGTGTGGAGACTCAAGAGAGAACTTTGTGGGCTAAATGAAGCACCTCATGTTTGGTACACCAGGATCAACAACTATTTCGCTGGGTTAGGCTTCACAAAGCGTGAAACATATGCACATATATATCATATTGTTGTTGATGGTAAGCTTTTGATGATTCAACTTTACATTTATCATCTTATAATAAAAAGTGATGAGGAGCTCATAACTTCTTGCCAAGAGGATCTTGCAAGAGAGTTTCAGATGAATGAAATTGGGCTCTTGCACTATCTCCTTGGCTTGGAAAGATGGCAAAGAGAAGTAGATTTATTTGTATCTCAGGGAAAGTATGCCAAGAATATTCTGATGAAGTTCCACATTGAGGGCAAGAAACCCATGAAGATTCCTCTTGTAGGAAATTAGAGGAAGGAGGATGCTACCTCAGGTGAGGTAGAGGATGCTATTTTTTACATGCAACTTGTGGGTTCAATTATGTATTTCATTCACACATGACCATACATATTATACGCAGTTTAAAAACTTAGTCAAGCTATGGTTAAGCCTACCAAGCTCTTTTGGAAGGCGGAGAAGCATGTTTTGAGATATCTCAAGGGAACTCTAGAGCATAGATTATGTTACAAATGGACAGAGGGAGTGAATATTCAAGGATTCACCAGAGAAGATTGGGTAGGAAGACCATCAAATAATAAGAGCACATGAAGGGGCATCATTACCATAGGATGAACAATATTTTATTGGTACAATAGGAAGGAGAGATCAGTTGCACTTAGTTCAATAGAGGGAGAGTACATAGCAACTATTCAAGCTGCATGTGAGGCCATTTGGATGAGGGAGGTACTTGTTGGTTTGTTTGGTGATCAGATGGATCTGACGATGATAAATTATAAAAACTAGAGTTGCATAAAACTCTCGGTTAATCCGGTATTCCGTCACATGTCCAAGAGTATTGGCATCCAATACCACAATCTCAATGATTGTGTTCAAATGTGCATTATTTTTTTGTAGTACATTCCCATGAAGAACCAGGATGAAGATATCTTGACGAAGGCACTTGCAAAGAGAAAATTCGAATACCAAAGAGGTAGGATCAGGGTAGCTGATAATCCCTTTCTTGTTGAGAGGGAGTGTTGAAAATCAACAAGAAAATGTGTCTAATTTATTTTTCCCTTAAATAAATTAGACAATAAATTTTAATGTTATCTCATAAAAACTTGTATTAGTTAACTAGGTGAGATAGACTTGGTTAGCTCAATAATTTCGAGTTGAGGGTCAAAGCTGAGGCATGTAGAGTGATTCTATTATTTTGGGGGTCCAGTTGCTGTTAACGCACTAGTGTAGTGTGAATTTAATCATTTAACTAAATATAATTGAGTTAAAATCAGTTTAAATATTTCTAACTGAGTGACGAGCTAGCGAGAGGTCAAGTGAATTAAATTAGATTTAATTCACAAGCAGTAATCTATAGAGTAACTAATTATTTTCTATTATTAGCTGCCTGCATGTGAAATCCGATGAAGACCAAGTTAGGACAAAGGTTCGAGGGAAGATAACTATCAGTTGTATTATTAGCAAACTACCCAGGTGCAGTTATAAAGCCATATGATGCCCATGAAGGTTTGTGTATTCAAGGAAGGTTGAAATTCCTATTTAATAGGGATTTAATTGCCTAGGGATTGGGTGACCAAGGCAGGGTGAAGGTGGGCAGGAAATTGGCTATGTGTTTGTCTAGTTTTTCCTAGATCAGTGTGGGATGATTGGTAAAGGGTGAAATCGCGAAGTTGGGAAACACTTTTTGGCGGACGGCTAGAATTTGGGAGAAATTTTTAATTTCTCGTCCGAGAAAATAGTTGCTTCTATTTCTCGTGAGAGTTTAAATCATACTCGTCAGGGAGTTATTGGGTTTAACGAGTTAAATCTCTCGGACAAGAGTTATGCATTTTCTCGTCCGAGAGTTTTATTGACAGAAACTCTCGGGAAGACTCTCGTATGAGAGCTTTAAAAACTCTCGGATGAGAGTTTTAAAACTCTCGTATGAGAGCTTTAAAAACTCTCGCAGGAGAGCTTTAAAAACTCTCACAGGAGAGCTTTAAAAACTCTCGTAGGAGAGCTTTAAAAACTCTCGTAGGAGAGCTTTAAAAACTCTCATCCGAGAGTTTTATTCCTACAATAAAACACAAAAATTATTAAGTTTTTAGAATTGGTACGTTATATAATTTAAATAGTACTTTATTAAAATTAAAAAATGATAAAAAATAATAAAATCATAATTTTATTTTAAATTATTTTATTATTACTAATGATAAAAAATACATGAAGATTTAATTAAATAAAATTTGTTACAATATTTTGTAATATCAATGTTATATAAAAAACTAAAAATATTTTTATATAAAACTAATTGATATATTAATATAAATAAAATAAAATTCTAAAACATAAATCAATATAAAAACAACTATATATAATTTATATAATATTTTTTTTGAAATTAATGAATAAATTTAAATTTAAAAAACAATTGACTAAATGCAATGAGGTGATAAAGGAGACAATGCATAGCACCATAATATCATTATAAATTCTTGGAAATCTCAAGAAATTTTTGAAGTGAGATGAGCTTCTTGGAATGGGTCACTTTATCTTCCACTTCAGTTTCACACAATTAACTTGAAAATAAGTCTATTTTCCTAGGTATGGATGTAAGGGAATGAACAATATTATTTGAACATTAAGTGAGGTGCCCTTCTTGGAATGGGTCCTCCTATATTCCACTTTAGTTTCACAAGATTAAATTGAAATGAAGTTTATTTTCCTAGGTATGGATGTAAGGGGATAAAGAATATTATCCGAAAAGGAAATGAATGTTAAGTGTGACATTCCAAGCAGAAGTGTATGGGATTGGAGAATTATGTTATTGCAGAAAACTAACCCTTGACACCTTAACCCTTGACCCATAACCCTTGACCCCTTAAACCCTAATTCCTAACCCCTAAACCCTTAACCCCCTAAACCTTAAACCTCTAAACCCTTAACCCATAACCCATTTACCCCCACTAAACCTCTAAATCCCTAACCCATTTAACCCCTAAACCCTTAACCCCTACCCCAAACAAGTTAACCCCAAACCCATTTATTCTATTAAACCCCTAACTCTATTTCTAAATTATACATGCCTAAATCACAACAAACCTCTAAGCCAATCTAACCCATTTAACTATATTCTCAAAACTCCTAACCCCTTAAACCTAATTCCCAACCCACTTTACTTAAGCCCCTTAAACCTATTCTTAACCACAAACCCTTAACCCTTAACCTTAAAACCTAATTCCCAACCCCTAACCAATTCAACATAAACCCCTAAAAACCTAACCCATTTAAGTTTTATTCCATTTAACCCCAACCCCTAACCCCTTACTAAAATCCTTCTGCTAATCCTAAACCTCTAGGCATATAGCATGATTTAACCCCTAAACCCTAAACCTCTAAACCCTTAACCCCTAACCCCTTAAACCTAATTCCATTTAACCAATTCAAACACCCTAAACCCTAAACCTAACCCATTTAACCCCCTAAACCCTAACCCCTAAAATCCTTAACTGCTAAATCCCCTAACACCTTATACCTCTAAACTGCTAACCCATTTAACCCCCTAAACCCTAAAATTCTAACCCCTTAACCCCTAATTCCAAACACCTAACCCATTTAACCCCCTATACCCCTAAACCCCTAACCCATTTAACCCCCTATACCCCTAAACCCCTAACCCATTTAAGCCCCTAAACCCTAAACCTCTAAACCCTTAACCCCTAACCCATTTACCCCCACTAAACCTCTAAACCCCTAACCCATTTAACCCCTAAACGCTAAACATCTAAACCCTTAACCCCTACCCCTAACTCGTTAACCCCTAACCCATTTAGGCCCTTAAACCCCAAAACCCCTAACCCCTTAAACCCTAATTCCCAACCCATAACCCTTGACCCCTTAACCCCTAATTCCTAACCCTTAAACCCTTAAGCCCTAATTCCCAACCCCTAACGAATTCAACACCGTAAACCCCTAAAAACCTATCCCATTTAAGTGTGGATTCCATTCAACCCCCAAAACCCTAACCCATAAAATCCTTCACTGCTAAATCCCCTAACCCCCTAAACCTCTAAACCTGTAACTCATTTAACCCCCTAAACCCTAAACCCCTAACCCCTAAAACCCTAATTCCCAACCCCTAACCAATTAGACACCCTAAACCCCTAAAAACCTAACCCATTTAACCCCATTAACCACTAACTTCTAACCCCTAAAATCCTTAACTGCGAAATCCCCTAACCCCCTAAACCTCTAAACCAACCCTAACCCATTTAACCCCCAAAACCCAAAACCTAGAACCCCTTAAACACTAATTCCCAACCCATAACCCATTCAACCCCTTAAATACCTGAACCTCTAACCCCTTAAACCCTAATTCCTAACTAGGCTAACCCATTTAAGCCCCTAAACCATAAACCTCTAATCCTTTAACCCCTAACCCATTTACCCCCACTAAACCTCTAAACCCCTAACCCATTTAACCCCTAAACCTAAACCTCTAAACCCTTAACCCATACCCCTAACCCATTTAAGCCCCTAAACCCCAAAACCCCTAACCACTTCAACACCCTAAACCCCTAAAACCCTAACCCATTTAAGAGTGGCTACATTTGACCCCCAAAACCCTAACCCCCAACCCCTAAAATTCTTCACTGCTAAATCCCCTAACCCCCTAAACCTCTAAACCTGTAACCCATATAACCCCCTAAACCCTAAACCTCTAAACCCTTAACCCCTAACCCCTTAAAACTTAATGCCCAACCCATAACTCTTGACACCTTAAACCCTAACCCATAACCCCTAAATCCTTCACTGCTAAATCCCCTAACCCTGTAAACCTCTAAACCTGTAACCCATTTAACCCCTTAAACCCTAAACCTCTAAAACCTAATCCCCTAACCCCCTAAACCTATAAACCAACCCTAACCCATTTAACCCCCTAAACCCTAAACCTATAACCCCTTAAACCGTAATTCCCAACCCATAACCCATTCAACCCCTTAAACACCTAAACCTCTAACCCCTTAATCCTTGACCCCATAAACCCTAATTCGTAACCCCTAACCCATTTAACCCCCTAAACCCTTAACCTCTAAACCCTTAACCCATACCCCTAACCCGATAACCCCTAACTTCTAACCCCTAAAATCCTTAACTACTAAATCCCCTAACTCCCTAAACCTATAAACCAACCCTAACCCATTTAACCCCCTAAACCCTAAACCTATAACCCCTTAAACCCTAAACCTATAACCCCTACCCCTAACTCGTTAACCCCTAACCCATTTAAGCCCCTAAACCCCAAAACCCCTAACTAATTCAACACCCTAAACCCCTAAAAACCTAACCCATTTAAGTGTGGATTCCATTTAACCCAAAAACCCTAACCCCCAACCCCTAAAATCCTTCACTGCTAAATCCCCTAACCCCCTAAACCTCTAAACCTGTAACCCATATAACCCCCTAAACCCTAAACCTCTAAACGCTTAACCCCTGACCCCTTAAACCCTTATTCCAAACCCATAACCCTTGACACCTTAAACCATAATTCCTAACCCCTAAACCCTTAACCCCCTAAACCCTAAACCTCTAAACCCTTAACCCCTAACCCATTTACCCCCACTAAACCTCTAAACCCCTAACCCATTTAACCCTTAAACCCTAAACCTCTAAACCCTTAACCCATTAACCCCTAACCCATTTAAGCACCTAAACCCCAAAACCCCTAACCAATTCAACACCCTAAACCCCTAAAAACCTAACCCATTTAACTGTGGATTCCATTTAACCTTCAAAACCCTAACCCCTAACCCCTAAAATCCTTCACTGCTAAATCCCCCAACCCCCTAAACCTCTAAACCTGTAACCCATTTAAGCCCCTAAACCCCAAAACCCCTAACCAATTCAACACCCTAAACCCCTAAAGACCTAACTCATTTTAGTGTGGATTCCCAACCCATAACCCTTGACCCCTTACACCCTAATTCCTAATCCCCAAACCCTTAACCCCCTAAACCCTAAACCTCTAAACCCTTAACCCCTAACCCATTTACCCCTACTAAACCTCTAAACCCCTAACCCATTTAACCCCTAAACCCTAAACCTCTAAACCCTTAACCCCTACCCCTAACCCATTTAAGCCCATAAACCCCAAAACCCCTAACCCCTTAAACCCTAATTCCTATCCCCTAAACCCTTAACCCTTAACTGCTTAAACCCTAATTCCCAACCCCTAACCAATTCAACACCCTAAACCCCTAAAAACCTAACCCATTTAAGTGTGGATTCCATTTAACCCCCAAAACCCTAAACCCTAACCCCTAAAATCCTTCATTGCTAAATCCCCTAACCCCCTAAACCTCTAAACCTGTAACCCATTTAACCCCCTAAACCCTAAACCTCTAAACCCTTAACCCCTAACCCCTTAAACCCTAATTCCCAACCCCTAACCAATTTAACACCCTAAACCCCTAAAATCCTAACCCATTTAAGTGTGGATTCCATTTAACCCCCAAAACCCTAACCTATAAAATCCTTCACTGCTAAATCCCCTAACCGCTAAACCTCTAAACCTGTAACCCATTTAACCCCCTAAACCCTAAACCTCTAAACCCTTAACCCCTAACCAATTAAACCCTAATTCCCAACCCCTAACCAATTCAACACCCTAAACCCCTAAAAACCTAACTCATTTAACCCCATTAACCCATAACTTCTAACCCCTAAAATCCTTAATTGCTAAATCCCCTAACCCCCTAAATCTCTAAACCAACCCTAACCCATTTAACCCCCTAAACCTATAACCCCTTAAACCCTAATTCCCAACTCATAACCCATTCAACCCCTTAAACACCTAAACCTCTAACCCCTTAACCCTTGACCCCTTAAACCTTAATTCCTAACCCCTAACCCATTTAACCCCCTAAACCCTTAACCCCTACCCCTAACCTATTTAAGCCCCTAAACCCCAAAACCCCTAACCCATTTGACCCCTTAAGCCCTAAACATGTAAACCCCTAATATATAAACCCATAAACCCTAAACCCTAAACATATAAAACTTTAAACATATAAACCCCTAACATATAAACTCCTTTATAGTCGTTAGAAAGCTAGTCGATATTGAGTTAGTTATTTAATTAGTTGTTAAGGAGATTAAATAATTATTAGTTAATTAGTTATTAGGGGATTCTTTAAGTATTCAAGAAAAATTAAAAAGGTTAAAGATAATATTAAATTACTTATTAAAAACAATTTAATTATTAAAATATTTCAATATTTTTATAAATATTATAATTATTTTAATAACTATTTAGATTAACTAGAAAGCATTACAAATTCATATCTAAAAAGAGGGAAATAAACATTTAATAAAACTCTCGGCCGAGAGTTTAGAAAACTCTCGGCCTAGAGTTTTCTAAACTCTCGTCCTAGAGTTTTCAAAACTCTCAGCCGAGAGTTTAGAAAACTCTCGGCCGAGAGTTTCATCGGGTAAACTCTCGGGCGCAAACTCTCGTCCGAGAGTTTTTTAAACTTTCGGCCGAGAGTTTGGCCGTGCGTTTAAATGTAACTTTAGGCGGGTTAAACTCTCGGTCGAGAGTTTTATAAATTTCTCGTCCGAGACATTTTCTCGGCCAAGAGTTTCTGGTCAACGAAAAACACAGAAAATTCTGCAGTTTTCAGGAACCTGCAACTTTGGAGGGGTAGAACACCTACAAAAACAAAATGTTATATGTCAGACAAAGTACCATTAGATTCATCTCTGAATCTAGTTTCTGATGATATGAGATTTCTGGAGTTTCATTAAAAAATTCAATTTTTTATTAATTTTTTACTAAACTGTGTCACTGTGGAATTTCATTGATCGAAAAATTGCACTGAATGAAAATTCAATAAATTTCAAATGAGGACACCAAAAAATTCAAAAAAATCATACTGCACTTCCTCTCCCTGTCTACTTCAAAAGGGTACTCTCATTTTTCTTATTGACGATCACATTGAAAAGAAAATCAAAGGATGATAAAATGTACTGAAACATCACTGTTTTTTTGTCTTCGTCCATTTCAAAAAATAATAAAAAATAGTGATTTAATCCGAAGATTACCGAAAAATAGTCTGTACACTAGTGCAATATATGCAGATTATGATGCTATGGTTTTTTTCCAAAAAATGAATAACCTTCCCTAAAAAAAGTAAAGGATTATAAAGTGACTATTTATGTTTGCATGGAAATTTCAAGTATATGCAGTTAGTAAACAAGCAATTTACGCCTCTATATGTCAATATTTTTTTTTAAAAAAAATATGTGTATGGAGGTAAGACAATTCTCTACAATTCTTGTTTTTATGTCAAAGCATAATTTGCAATAAAAATATGAGTTTAGTGGAGTTGAAGTTGAAAAACATAGAAAATTTCAATTTTGAACGTCAAAAAAGGGCAAAAAGTGTTTCCCAACTTCACATTTTCACCCTAGTAGGATACAGTATCTTGTTTTAGTACATTGCATGATTAGATTGAATCAATTAGTGTAATTTATACATCCCAAACGTCAAACCTTCATAACTCTTGATCCTTTGGAATTTTTGAAAAGTTCAATATACCATTTGAAATGCCTCTAATATGAATATCAAAATATTCACTTTGCAAGAGAACTTGAGCTAATACGATAAAAAAAAAATGCCTTCAAATATAGGCCATTAAATCCTTCATCCAATAAAATGCGGCCACTAAAAGGCTCTGCAAACACTCAACAACACATTAATGATGATGTTGTAGGGAAAGAGAAAACCTATGACGATAAAGAAAATATTTTTGCAGTAAATAAATAGCTGCAACTGAATGGGGTGCGTATTTCATGTAGTGAAAGTGACCAAAAAATCATAGGATGGAAGGGATAGAATGGAGGAAACCCCTATAATAAAATAATCCAGTGATATGTTTCTTAAGGATATCTCAAAACTTCCACCAAGAAGAGAAATCAATTTCTTAATTGAATTATTTCAAGATTGGCACCAATGTCAAGAGCTTCATATCACATGTGTATGCTCGAGTTGGTATGCCTAATATTATAATTAAAGGAAACATTGAAGTGAAATTACATTATTCCTAACTTGACACCCTAGGGAGATCTAGTGTTATTCATAAAAAAAAAAGATGACACTATAAGGTGGTGCATTGAATATAGGAAGTTAAAAAAGGCCACAATAAAGAACATGTATCCCCTACCAATAATTGATGACTTATTTGACTACTAGAGAGGAGATGTGGTATTTTCAAAGATATACATAAGGTATGGGTGCAATTACGTTTGAATTAAATATGGGGATATTCATAAGACAAAATTTAGAACCATATATGGAAACTATGAATTTTTGGTCATTCCATTTTCACTCACAAATGCCCCAAAGACACTTATGTGTTTAATGAATAATGTTCGCAACACATATTTGGATAATTTTGTGTTGGTATTTATAGATGATAGATTGGATTATTCTAAATCCAAGGAGGAGCATGAATAACACTTAGCAAAAATGTTTCAGTTTTGGAGGGAACAAAAGTCTTTATGCCAAGCTCATCATCTGTGACTTCTTACAATCACAAGTTCAATACTTAGGACACAATATCTCCAAAGGAGTAGTAGTGGATAATAAAAATATTAAAACCATGATTGACTGGTCTACTCATAATGTGATAGAATATAGATCCTTTATGGGATTGGTTGGGTATTACATAAGGTTCATTTATAATTTCTCTAATAGCATTGCAAGGAAACTAGATTAAATTCCAATGGACAACAAAATGTGCAACATGTTTTGAGGAGTGAAAGAATTTTCTCAGATATACACAAATATTGAAAATGGTAGAATCAAAAAAGGATTTTGTGGTCTGCACATTTTCCTACAAGGAAGGGCTCCATGGACTCCTAATGCAATAAGGATTGGTGGTTTGTTACAAATCAAGGACGCTAAAAGAGCATGTGTGAAATTATGTGACTCGTGACTTTCAATTAACAGTGACACTGCATGCATTGAAAATGTGGAGCCATTACCTCTTTGGAAGGAGATTTATTTTTATGTTATATCATGGAGGGTTGAGGTATATATTTGATCATCATGGGATGAATGCATGACATGGATGGTGGTTAGCCATGATTAGTGAATTTTATTTCAAATAAAATACATCAAGGGTAAGGAAAACAAAGTAGAAAATTCACTTAGCAGGAGGATAAAAGTGTCTCATTGAAATCTATCAGTACTTGAGAAGTTGAATTTAAGGAAAATATCAAAGAGGTAATGTATCAAGATGAGCACTACGAACAAGTAAAAGAATTCCTACAACAAGAATCAGAGCGAACAATGAGTAATAATTACTCTCTCACAAAGGCTGAATTGTTATGGTTGAAAAGTAGGTGGGATATACCTTGTATGAGAGACTTGAAGAAGCTTATATATGATAAGTTTCACAAAATTACATATTCAATTCATCCTAGTTATAAAAAATGATAACAAATATGAAAATTATGTACTATTGTCTAAGCATGAAAAAGGATTTTGTTGTGATATTGCCAAATTCTTGGAGTTCCAACAGCAAAAAGTGGAATGTAGACATACAAGGATATTGTTACAACCAAACCCCATTCCTAAATGGAAGTTGGAATTCATCTCTATGGACTTCATCATACGACTGCCAAGGACATCTAGACAACACAATGCCAGAATGGTGGTGATGGAAAAGTTGAGTAAGGTAGCTCATTTTATAGTTGTGAAGTATACACAAAATCAAATTGATATTGATCAAATTTTCATGAAAGGAATCTTTAGATTACATGGTAAAACCAACAAAATTAACTTAGACATGAATTCTAAGTTCACCTCTAATCTTTGGAAAGCACTACTTATGGATTTTGGGATATAATTAGAATTCAATATAACATATCATCCTCCAATAGATTGATAGATATAAATAGTAAATAGGGTAACATTCTAATAATTTATGTCATGCATTAGCCTAAGAGGTGGAAAGAGTTTCAACATTTGGTAAAATTTACTTATAACAATGGGTACCAAGAATCAATAAAAAGAGTCCCTTTAAGACTCTCTATGGTAGGAAATGCAATACACCTATCGACTTGAATGACTAGTGAACAAGGTGCATATTAGACCTAATATGATAAAGGAAGTGGAATAAGAATTAATCTCTATTAGGAAGAAATTGAAAATATCTTAGGGCATGCAAACAATCTATGTAGAGAGGAAAATAATGCATAAATAATTCCATGTGGGGAAACATGTTTTCCTTCATATAAGGCCAAGGAAATTTTCACTAAATATTGGGTCTTGTAATAAGTTGGTACCAAGATTTTGTGGACCATTTGAAATCTTATAATGAGTGAGGTTAGTGGCATAAAAATTGGCTTTTCCACATAAAGTGAAAAAACAACATGTTTTCCATATTTATTCTGTTAAAAAGTATGTCCATGATGCTAAACATGTTTTTTATTTTTTTGTGATCATAGGTGGAATATGAGGGATAATTCCAACCTAAAACATAACACATTATATATCAGACGCAAATCATGGTTCAGAATCGAGTAATCGATCAGGTTAAGGTGTAGTGGAAGCACTTTGGACTAAATGAGGGCACCTACGAAATGGATGACCAGCTAAGGGTATCATACACATTTTTGTTTATTGTATAAGTAAAAATGGACAAGGAGGTGTATATAGAAATCTCACTATTAAATTTTATGTTTGGAAGTAGAATATTGTTGAATGTGTTCTTGTATAGAACAACGCTCTAAGGGGGTCGGGTCTCTCAAAACCAATTTTTCCACTCCTCTTGTAATTATCACTATGAATTTTAATTCATGTAAATAATTTGGAAATGTAAACATTGACCGTCCTAGAGGAGAGGACATGAATTTAGAGTCTGAGAAGGATGAGTTGGTTAGGAAATGGTTAATTCTATATTAAAAAAATAGAGGACATGAATTTATTGTCTGAGAAGGATGAGTTGCTTAGGAAATGGTTAATTCTATATTAAAAAAATACAATGAATTATTGTTATTATTATTTGTATTATCTCTTTTCATTTTTAGAGAGATATCAATATGCATATTCTAACAACAAATAGATATATCATAGATAGGTCTTTTAGGGATTTGTATTTCCTTCCATATTTGATATGTAGTTGTCATGTAACATTTTAAAAAATATGAATATTAATAATAATTCAATGTGTGTGTACAAAGAAAGAGATATTTTTTATATTTCCAACTATGAAGGGGCATGCATTAAAATTTTTTAAAGTAAAATTTGTTTATATCATATAAAATGAGTGAAAATAAATAATTCTTATTGTTAAAATATTTTAGTGGAGTTTTTTCAAAACTAGCATAGATCCATCTTAACACTAGATCTACTAAGGGCTAGAGGAATGGAATCTACGGAGATGCAATCCTTTTCTCAATTTTTGTACTCAAAAAATGAG
The DNA here is from genome assembly GCA_034641835.2 of Pinus albicaulis. NCBI lineage: Eukaryota > Viridiplantae > Streptophyta > Pinopsida > Pinales > Pinaceae > Pinus > Pinus albicaulis. The sequence goes on along the minus strand of CM076583.1, from coordinate 346,282,327 downwards.
GTTTGGATATTAAGATATTTTATTCTTCTTGGCTCTTGGTAGATCAAGAGTTAAGATACATCTATGCTTGTAATATTACAAAAACATAAATTATTCATTTCCATATGTACAACATGGGACAATGGAAAAATATTTAAATTAAAGTCTAATTAATTATGATCAATAATAGATGGAATTTTATATATAGATGTTTATACCAAGACAAGTTTAAAGGGAGAAATGTGGATTTAATCATGACACAGTGATAAAGTAATTAATATGTTTCCATTGTTGGGTTTACAATTGATGGCTTAAGGTTTATGGGCCAATGGTATTGTTTATATCATGGGCTTTTATATAATGAAGGTAAAGCTTCTCAATAATACTTGAAGATAAGGTTATATAAGGATATAAAATCACATTGTGTCATTTTTACCCAAAACTTGTTGGCTAATAGTATGTTTAATAATATGTTTCAGCCTAGGGCTCTTTCAAGCCCAATATGGTAGATACATTCTTGAACATTTTGACTTGGTTAAATTAAATAATAATAACAATTATTATTATTATTATTATTATTATTATGATAATCAACCACTAAAGAAACCTAGATTTATTAACTTACGATCTACCAAGTATTGAGAGAGATCGTGAAAAGAGAATCAATCCCTCTAATACATTTAGAGTTAGGATATATCTAAGTGACTTTATAGAATTAATACTTGATTGGCTAAAACAAAATTAGAAATAGTTTTGTTTTGCTTTCAAGTCATACTGATGGGTGGAGTGTCCACTACAAATGTCAGATAAGATAAATATCTACACAATTTTATGAGAAAGTTTTTGAGAAAAACACACCAAACCAAATGTAAAAAGAGAATCAAACCCTCTAATACATTTAGAGTTAGGATGTATCGAAGTGAGTTTATATAATTAATACTTTATTGGCTAAAACAAAATTAGAAATTAGTTTTGTTTTGCTTTCAAGTCATAGTGATGGGTGGAGTGTCCACCAGAAATGCTAGATAAGATAAATATCTACACAATTTTATGAGAAAGTTTTTGAGGAAAGCATACCAAACCAAATGTAAAAGGGATGTTAAATTAATATTAATTAAATGAGAAAGTAGGTAAGATAATTTTGATATAGTCAATATAAATTGGAATTTAGATTATTTAAGAAAATTTAACTACATGGTATGAAAATTGAAATATAAAACTTTAAATATTTAATTAATAATATAATTTATGAAAAATGTCTTACGGATTAATCACATCATTAGGATTTGGTCAATGTTTCGAACCATCTAATGTGGCTCATCCTCATAACAAGGTTAAAATCATCCTCAGAACAAGGTTAAAAAGATAATCGATCTTATTGAATAAATAGTGTGCATGCATCAATGCCATTAAAAATTAGTCGTTATTAGCTAGTTAATTAATTATTAAAGAATTAAAATATTAATGAATATAGAAATTAAAAATATTAAAATTTTTATAAATAAGATAATAAAAGAATTTAATAATAAATAATTATTCAAATAAAAAGGTTGATTTCTTTTTTTTATATATATATATATATATATATATATATATATATATATATATTATTATAACACTTAATAAAATATAAATTATAACAAAAAAAAAATAGAAATAATAAAGGATCAATAAATATGAAATGATACTTAACTTAAAAAAAAGAAAAAATTCTAAAAACAAAAATATTTTCTGAAAAAAATCTTAGATGTAATATTTTATTAAATGAAATTAAATATACAAAGACCAACCTTTACCATTAAAAATTAATGGGTTAACTTATACAAACTCTCCCACAATAAACTTTGGACAAGAATGGACGTGAATGAAGTTCAAAATGGGCCTATTCTCTATGCAGGTGGACGTGAATGAAGTTCAAAATGCAGAAGCTCAACGCGCGGATGCTGATGCTGAAGATCCCGGGGACGACTACGGATGCCCCATTGAGGAGGAGCAACCCTCTCCCATCAACTCCAATTAACTCTACTATGACATGGCTCAATATGGTCTCTGAACTAGTTTACTTTGATAGAGATACTGGTTTTTTGTTATCCACAGTAGCATACTTGTTTTTGTTATTGACAGTGTTATCTTTCTGTTGTTTTTTCATGACAAATGTTATAAACACTACACCGGTTTCCCTATACAAGGGCGGTGCAACTGTTTTTATAGAACTGGTTTCCCTATATGGGCAGTTGAGTATCAGGATAAAGCTTGGCCTTCAAGCCTAGTTTCAGGCTATCATAGCTGCACTGAGGCAGTTTTGTACTATAATGTTTACATAATAGAATTAGCACAATTTAGAAAAAAAAAAAAAATAGAAATGGAAACTAATTGCAAGCCACCTTGAAACTAATTGGAAACTAATACATGAAATGGAAATTACACTACACGACATAGAAATTAAATTTGAGTATATTTTTTTTTTAATTTAATTGTTTTCTTTAATAATTTAAAAATAAAAAATTTAGAAAATCAAGAAATAAAATCTTGAATTTGAGAATTAAGAAGCAAATGCAGCTTTCACCCATCTAATGCAAATAACAACATTGCCCCTCTTCATTCATCCAAAAATATCTGCATTAGGGCTGAAGATGCTAAATATGATTCGGGATCCATGGATTCACAATCCTCTCCCAACTAACCTTCACATACGGACAGCATTAAAGGTACCCGTTACTCATTTCAGAATCTTGAATTCTGTAATATTATCTGATTTGTCGATTATTTCCGAAATCTTTTAATCACAGAGATGTATCGAAGAATGATCTTTCTCCTCACGCGTTGCAGAGATTTACATTCAATTCTCCGCCCAGCAAAATGGAATATTTATTTTGTTTGGATTGTTGTGTATATTTGGCTTCAAGTTTAAAAAAAATTCATAGTTGGAACCAATGGATCTGTACTGCGGCCGTAGATAAGATATTTAATTTGCCCCTTGTTTAAAATGGCTTTTCGAAACGCTGAAAAGCCGTGGATTGCTCTGGTTGTTATTCCCCACAAATTCATTTCGCCTCCTTTTTTCGGATTTTATTTTCACTTTTCTTGTATTCATCAGTGTCCAAAATATAGAGAAAAAAATAGTTTGTCCATCGTGTTTTTTCAGACTTTTATTAATGTTATAATCTCCATTAGTTTTTACCAAATTCAATATTGTTTTTCTTATATATATTTACTTCAAAATTTTTATTAAAGTCCGTTTGCAGTTCAAGTCATGTAAACTTTTACAATTTAAATACTTGAAAGTTTTTATTAAACTTTGTTTACAGTTCCATTGTTATAAATTTTCAGAATTTGAAAATTTATATATAATATTTTATATTGAAACTTTAATAAAAACAATATGAAATTGTAATAATAGTTTTAAAATTTATTGAAAATACAGGATTGTTATTATGTGAGTTACTCTGAATGTATGTAATGATGAAGTAAAAGTATATTTTGTGGAATCTGATAATCTAAGTTACCTTGTTTCAAACTATAGCTCTCATTATGTATTGAAGTAAGTAAGTTTATGTAAATATGAAATAAATACCGATCAGCTGTTTTAATTGGTGCAAAAGTACATTTAAAAAAAAACAGTACTTTAAAATTTTCGTAGTTTTTGTAAAGCTAATTTTTATAATTAATTTTTGTATAAAATTTATTATGAATTTGTAGGAATTATAAGCTTTAGCTTTGAAATCTAGAACTAATGTTATTTTATGGTTTACTATATAAACCAAAATCTAAAAATAGGCTAGGAAGGCACCTCATATATTTATATTGGTTGGGTTTATTTTTCTAATGAGAATTTAGAAACTGTTTGTAATGTGTTGGCATTTAAAATCTATATAATTTTAGTGTTCCATAAAATCTATATAATTTTAGTGTTCCATAAATTTTTAGGGACGCTGACTCTCTTTTGTTATATTATAATTAGCCATGTAAGGTAAAACTTTAAAAAATAGGAAAGCAAGATATCCTCAAATGTATGTTAACTGGGTTTTATTTTGTAGTGAGAATTTAAAATTCATTTTGATAAATTGAGGAAGAAGGTTACAACTTCCAGAGGTCGAAAAATTTGCTTAAATATTTATATAAGATTTAGATGTAGTGATATGATTGGAAAAAAATGTTTAGCCAGACACTGTGGTTTGAGAAAGACATACACACAAGTGTGAGACTCTTGCAAGTCTGAACACCTTTCTTCCCCTCCATCCTCCACCCTTTAAGTTGTTATCTTTCTTTTGCTATAACATTTTTGTAGTAACATCATAGACATATTATACTCTTTGAATGTATCTTTACACCTTTTAGAGCAACTTCTAATATATATGTACTAATAAGTAATTTAAAACTATATATATCAAAATAAAAGCCAACGAAGCGGTCAAAGTTAGTTGTTCCTTGGGTTTCCTACCTAAGAAGAGAAGACGAACACAATCCTATGTCAAAGCACTGCGTGAAATAGCTCTCCAGCAGATCCTTGGAAGAAATTTAATAGATCTCGGATTGAAGAAATATCAGTGAGCAACACAGCCTTAAAGATGGAATTTCGCTTTGCTAATATAACATATCAACTTGCGGTTTTGCTTGTGCTTGTCGCTTGAACTGCTCCGGTACAAGCACTACATGCATCAGGTAAAAATTTCATATATAGGGTTGTCCATTTTAACTAATCAATTAGAATAGTTATGAATGTTAATACTGAATTTTTCGTTTGAGATACAATATAACGTATTCTTAGGTGGCTTTGTTTCATCCAGTGAATTTGCGATTAATCCAAGGTTTGAATTCACTAACGCGTTGAGTTTCAGGGATGACACCCTCCGGTGTTCAAGCAGCCCGTGCTGGTGGTGTTAAAGGGAAATGCTAGTTGAAAGATATTGTGACAACTTTTGTTGAGGCTGCTGGCAGTGGCAGCAGCGAAGGAGCTGATAACTTATACCACTATACGATTATCGTGGAAAACCGGTGTAAATATTGTAATGCTAAGAGTGTGAGCCTTCAGATTTCTGGGTGCGTTCTTGGAAATGAAATTATAAGCGTGCCCAAAACCTTTGCACCAGGTGGAGACAAATATTCTTTCGACTATAAGAATTCCGAACAGGTCGGTGGGGTCACCCCTGCCAGTGCTAACTTTGATGAGTGCAGCGACGTGTAATTTCCTCATCTTCTCTTAAGCTTGCTGGGCCTTGTGCTGGGACATTGTCAAGTAGCGTAGTAATAATAAGGAGATGGCCAAAGTAGTGTAGTAGTAATAAGGTGAAATGCATCCGGGCATTTAAATTTTGATATGTAATGTGAACTTTTTATTGTAATAGAAAGTCGCTATACTCTTTGTATGCTTTCATCCATTCTAATTCATTTTAGAAATATAAATTTAAATATATATTGAGTTAAATTTCATAAAGGTAATTTACATTGCTATTTCAATTTCCATTACTTTATTTTTTTCTAAATGGATATTGTTCATGTCTTTCAAATAAACACTAGGTACAATACTTGTAGGATTTTTTAAAGGCCATTTATTTTAATATTTCTTTTTTTTACTGTAATATTTTAGATAGATTTGGAATTTAGGATTTATTTTTAATTGTAGTTTAAATTGATAAAATTTAACATATTTATTTATATTTAAATAACATAACATAATACAGTAGAAATTATATTTAAATAACGTTCTTAATTATGTATTTAAATGATAATTACTCTCTAATTTTATGTCATTTCAAACAAAGTTACAATACATTAAGTAGGTTCTTAATCTCTTTGTTTGAATTATTTTCAAAGATGTTAGGTAATGATTTAAAAAAAAAAAAAAAATGTAGAGGATATAGAGTTTTCACCACTTCTTTATTAAATTAAACTAACTTTAACATAATATTGAAACTATTTTATTGTATATATCGATCATTTATATCTAATAATACTTCCAATCATTTTCTTAATTCTCTGTTATATTGAAATATAATTTTAATTAATTACTCTATTAAGTGAAGAAATGTTGTTTAAAATCCTTTCATTAGATTTTTTCAATGTTGATTTCCTCAAATCTCATTTTAACAATAAAACAATCTACATTTTACAAAGGTTTTCAAATTTTTTATTTAATTTAAATATATTTTCAAATAAATTGTTAACGTCCACTCATACCAACTTTGGTCTATGGAAGTGAAAGAAATGAATTATTTAGTTTGTTTTAAAAAATTTCGCCTATGCTCAAAGAACTTGGAGAGAAGGGTCCTGAGCTAACTACAATTTTGACATGTTAAAAGGCTAGGAAGGTCTATGTGTATTGCAATAAAGATTATGACACTGCCCAACGACTTGTTTCACTATGGAGCTCACAAGATTTCGTTCTTATCCTGGCTATATTAAACAAAAAAAATTGAGCTAGTTAAAACAAAAAGAAACTTTTGATCCTCTACAGTAGGGTTTATGACCTCCTTATAATATCTTAATTTTCTTTTAGCCTCTAAATTTTTCTCACACAACATTTTCTCTTTAAACTTACAAGTAACAATATTTTTAATGTTATTAATATTTTGCAATGCAAAATTTTTGTCCATCTCCCAATGGTTTAACCACACCCTGTATCTTTATACCAACCTCCTTTGAGCCTTAGGTGGTTTTGGATGCAATTAAAAGTTAGATTAGGAATTCTATGGCCTCCGGTATTATTGATTTTGTGCTAAGCTAGCTTAGGAAGTCTATGGCATCCAGGGTTATTGATTTTGTGCTTGTACAAGAGGAGCCTAGCCATAGCTAGCCTCTCTATACGGGAAAAACCCACTTATATAAGGAGAATAGGATAGGATGTATTGCTTTTAATTTTTAGGTTATACGCTATAAAACGCTTCTGGATTTTCTTAATCTTTTCCCAAAATTTTCCAGAGATGCTGCAACCCCAAATCTCGCATCCATACAAGATAACAAGAGTGACTATATATATATATATATATATATATATATATATATATATATATATATATATATATATATATATATATATATATATATATATATATATATATATATATATAACTTCTTTTTATCCCAAATCACGAAGTTTTCATTATTATCTTTATCCCATATATATTATTTTCATTAGTTAAAGAAAAAAATATTTAATCAATCAAATTTCATATAAAGTTTATAAATCAAATTAAAATATCCAAATGAAACTTTTTTACAGATTCTCAAAACATTCAATTATATAACCAAATATAAATTCTAAGAAACCATATCCATCTCTATAAAAATAAACGAAAACATAATATTGTGAAAAATTTCTTTTAACATCTTTGATAAAAAATTTAATGAAACTGTTAATTTCTAATAAAGAGAATGTGATATAATATAAATTTAACATATATGTAATTTAAATATTTTTCTTATAATAAATTATATTTTTTCAATAATTTTTTTAGTTTAAATAATTAAAATTCATATATATATATATATATATATATATATATATATATATATATATATATATATATATATATATATATATATAAAGTGTAGCATAATAACATATTTAAAATTCAACTTATCATATTAATATTAAATTACAACTTGGTCTTTTAACAATCTTGTTTATGGGATAAGGGGCTCACCCTACCTTTCTGCTCTAGTTTTAAACTTGTTATCTTTTAAGAAGAATCACATGTTCTTAACCATTAAAATCACTCAAAATTAACATTAAGATACATCTTATATCATTTATTTAATATAATAATTTAATATGCATTACCACATATTCAATAAATATATAAAATGGAAAAATGAAATAATTTTGTTTTAAATTATTCAAGAATCTTAAATATTTAGTGATTATTGAAAATTTAATAAATGATTAAATTAAAATGAGATTGGTTTGTGAATTATTAGTCTCCCATTTGTAATTATTTTGGATTTTCTTGAATTATAATTTACTTAGCTAGGCACTTTTTTAAAATGAGATTGTTGAGTTTTACATGATGCAGGTGTGATTCTTTGGTTTAATTTTAATTTCGGACTATTTGTTTTTCCATGAGGTAGCTCTTCCTTTGAATTAGAAGAGTTTTATTTTAATTTTTGATTGTTTAGCTTTTTTAATGATGCAATTCCACTTTATTGATTTTTAAAAAATTTATTCATTATTAGATATGTGTAATTTCTAAGAATTTTATTTTTATTTAACATTAAGTTATTAAATTTGGTAATTTAAAAAAAAATTACTTATTTATATTCCAATTCGTTAATTTCGAAAGATTTTTTATTACACTCTAGTGAATCAAACCATTTCAATCAATCATTTTGTCACAATAAATTTTGAATGAAAATTGAAATTTTATACAATAGTTTTTTAATTATTTCCATATAGATTTTAAAAAAATAACTATAAATTATAAAATTTATAAAATTTAAAATTAATTTTAAATAAATTATATGTTTTACATTTATAAATTTTAATTTCTCTTAATTTGAATAGTGTAATAAAATCTAATTTCATATATAAACATGTGTTATAAACTTTAATTTCTCTTAATTTGAATAGTATAAGAAACTCTAATTTCATGCATAAATATGTATTATATACTTTAAATCTTCTCCTAATTTAAATACTACAAGTAATTATAATTTCATGCATAAATTTATCTATGCATGTGATGTATGTGGTAACTCTTAGTCAATTTATATTTGTTTCTCACAATGCAATGCATTCTCCATATTGATTGGTGGAAAATCAAGATTACATTATTTTTTTTTTCTCACAATATAATGCAATGCATTCTCCATATTGATGGGTGGAAAAACAAGATTACACTGTTTCTCTTTTTATAATAGAGAGCTTAAATATCTCTTTTTTGTTACATTTTCCCCTGTGTTACTTTGTTTAATAGAATATTCTAACTAAAAAAAATTCTTTTTAGTTTATTAATTATATATATTCCAATGCAATTTGAATTGATATAGAATAATATTTCATTTATAAGGAACATTAAATGTTATTTGAATTGACTTGACAAATTTGTTAACTTGGATGTGGCTTAGCATCTCTCTTTCAATTTTCTTGCTTTTCATAAAAAGAACTTCACTAAAATCTAAAAAAAAACCATTGTAGTTTTTTCTTATGATGGTAATAATTATGGTAACCCTTGTTTCTGCCTCTTTAGTATTGAGGTAATGGAATCTATTCAAATACTAAGTACTTTTTTAAATGATAATTACTTTATTATTATTACTATGCTGATTTTATATTTTCAACATTTTAGTTAGAATTTACACAATTACACATTATTTTTGAAGAAATTTTTTATCAAAATCATTTTTTCAAGTTCATAAGATATTTAATGTAGTTCATAAAATATTTAATGTATTTGTATTAATTATTAATGATTAATTATATTAATATTTATAAAAATGTTATAGTATTTTTAATATAAAAATATTTCTTATATATAAAAATGCAAATATTAAATCAATTTGAATGTGTAATATAATCATACTTAATATTATTATATGCTGCTAACTAAGGTTTTGGATCTCATTTGGTTTAAACTAAGACAATCATCGATGTATCATGTTATACACAATAATCACAAAATCATTGAAATGGTGCATTTTATTTTAAAATGTTAATCAACACAACATGAGATATCTTGTGTTTCCGGATCAAATCATCTAACACGAACACAAATATCATAACTTTTCAATTCGTATACCTAGGATTAAAGGTAGCTTGCTGCTCCAACTCCACATAGGATGAAATACCATTAACAATATTTTTTTAGTGAATATCAAGTCATCAAATAAAAAAGAAGTTTTAAATTTAAAATGATCATTTTCGTTTTGTATGATTATTTAGATGTTCGTAGATGCAACATATGGTCAACCACCACGAATTCAAGTAACATTGTAATTGAGGGACAATAGTTTATAATGTGTATTAGCATTGTTAATGCAGATTAGCTTCATAGGGTTCTAGTAGAGAATAATGGCAATGTTTAGTTTTTAATTATTTTATTAGGTGAAGAAATGATGTAAAAAAAAATTATTAAGTTTTTTCAATATGGATTTTTTCAAATTTAATTTTTCCATGTCATTTTAGAAATAAAAACAATCTACATTTTAGAGAAGTTTTCAATTTTTATTTAATTTATATATTTATCTAATAATAAATTATAAATAATTTTGAAATATATTATTATTTATGAAATTTATCTAATCTTAATTCATCAAAATTAATATGAAATTTATATATCAAATTAAAAAACCCTTACATGATAAAATGAAATTTCCTTACAAATTCCTAAAATACTAATTTTTTCAAACAATTATAAATTCAAAATAAAAAAAAATATATCTTTCACAATAATACAAGTATTTTTCCAAAAAATATTATTAAAAAAATTAACATCTTTCGCAATACATTTTTAAACAAAATTGTAAATTAGCAATAAAAATTATTGGTATAATACAAGTTAAATATATTTATATACTTTTAGCTTTAAATTTTTTTAATAAAAAAAAAATTACAAAAATTATAAATGTATTTAAAAAAATCGAAAAATATAAACGAGTTCTCTAGATCAATTTTAAAAACTCACACCCATGAATCTAAAATAAAGAAAGAGCCAATATTGTTTAAAATTTATTAAATTTATTTTCTTGTTTGTAATCCATGTTCGAACTATTGAAATATGATTTTTTGTTATATATATATATATATATATATATATATATATATATATATATAAAAGTTTGGCAGGATTAAATATTCAACATGTCCAATATATCACTTTGATTCGGGTGGGGAATTGAACCTATGTCTTCACATCAAGAAGTACCTTAAAAAAGCACCTAATCATCATCTATCCAAAACTCCATTGAATATATATATATATATATATATATATATATATGGAATTTGATTATTCATAGTAAATATTTGTTTTTATATATGTATTTTAGATATGATTATGAAATTCACTTCTCAATCTTAAATTTTCAGGTTATTATGTTGAGAGGTGGTTGTACAATATTGTATAGAGGGGATCTATAGGCTTAAAGTAATATATTGTAAGTATGTCAATATTTTTTAAATAAATTAAATTTAAATTAAATTTAAAAAAAAATTAAGAATTGTGTCGAGATGCACTTTATAACCCAATAAAGGGGAGATGTGTAAGTGTTTCACCTTAGACTTAATGTAATTATGTTAACACTTTTAAATAAAATAAAATAAATAATTAAAATAAAATTGAGGTAAATATTCAATTCACATGGTTGTTCTCTCCCCTAGTATGGAATAGATATTCTCATGTCATATAAACATTAGTGGTTTCCATACTTTGGGTTTTGGCAACCGATAGTTTCCCCATCATATTCTTAACCCTTGGATTTTCCCATGATATTCTTCCCTAATGTAGCCTATTTAAAAACACCAATTTGTTCAATTTTCATAGGGCTATTTAAAAGCATTAATTTCTTCAATGTAACCTATTTAAATAAATCAATTTGTCCAAGTAATTTTTACTTAGTGTTTTAAATAATATGGGTGATCTTAGGGCAACAAGAGTCGTAAATATTTTTTGGAATCATCCAAAATATATTACAACAAACATGTGTAATGGAAACTGAAGTTGTAAAATGTTTTTACAAATCACCTAATATTTACTGGTGGGCAAGAAAACCTATCATCCTAATTGCAATGATGTCGCATAACAAATAATCATGTAAATCAAGATCCATTAATTAGGCATTCATTCCCACCTTCTAGATTAAATATCGCAATCCATTTAAAAATAACACCCCCTATGGTGTAATCCAATCTTGGTTAGCTATGATTCCCTTTTATCTACCTTCCAGCAGTTAAGTTGTTCCTAAAGGAACCCACTCTAATACTAATTATTGAAAACTAAGTTAATATTTAGAGGTAGGGTGAATCAATATTAAGTCCAATTTTAAATTTTTTAGCATACTTCAACATGTAATGATTCAAAAACATATCATCTAAACATGTCATGAGATACCCAACCACACCATATTCTACATACACACATATGCAACACATAAAGACACTGGATGTATGTTGAAACACCTAAAGGGATAAACCACCAATATTGTATTGGTATTATGTAAAACTAAAGCCACCACTAATTATATCAAGTTTTGTGAGAACCCTCTCATAGGAGACACCAATGCCAAATTTGTTTTGTTGACACCAACCAATAGGAATCACCAACCCCCTGATTTTTTTTGTTGGCACCAACCAATATGAAGCACCAATTCCATTATTTGCAAGCCACTACTTGCAGGTGGAACCATCCCCATTAGTTTTATTTTTAGCATCCACTTGAAGGAATCACGAACTCCTTCATGTCTAGACATCAATATATTCAACCATGTAGATCCATTTTTCATGTGTTTTCAAAATCAAATATGGAAGTGATATATTAATTAAAATAATTGTTCTCTCTTTTCTTCAACTGTTACTAAACCTAATGTGTCACACTGCAATTAGAATTCTCACCCTCCATCTCTACTCTTCAACTCTCCTCACACTCTTTAGGCTCTGGCTCATCCCTTGTAGACTCTTAGAACAACTTAATATTTTCAACATACATTATGCATTCCTAGCCTCTATTCTTAGCTACAACATTAACACTCTTGGCCTAGTCACTCACTTAGACCGATTAGCCCTCAACCTTTATCAACTCTACAATAACCTACACTTCAATATAGTCTCACTAAATTCTCACTTTATCAAATACACCATACATGTATTTTTTTCATTCAATTAGATAAGGCTAAAAAGAAAACTTCATTTCCTCTCATAGGGCTTGAAGATGAACTTCATTAATTATTTTCATAGTTCGAGAAGAGAATTCATTTTCACCTACACAACTCAACGAGGTGATTCTCAATAATTGTGTTTAGCATTCATTTATTGCGCTAGATTCACTAGTATAGTTCTTTCATTAATCTCTCAAAGCTCATTTTGGCACTCACTCGGCCTTTGGTCTTCAACTAGACAACCAATGATTTCCATCAACTATCTTATCTTTTATAGAATACTTCACATAAATTACTAAGGGAATCAATTTGTGTTTTTACTCTTGGTAAAATCTCCTTTGACACTATCAACTTGCCTAATCCACATAGCCTCAACATTTTATTTTGTCGTTTTCAACTATTCTTAATTTAATTGTCTATTCAACGTATTTTATCACTCGTAATGCCAAAATTAGATAGTTTTGCACCCTTAATATTTAGCTCCTAGCCTTTATAAACTCAAAGGCTAGAACCATACTTTATCACCCAAAGAAATTTAGGACAAAAAATCATTAACATTAAAAAGGCCCACAAACAAAACCCCTTATCCTGAATCCCAATGTTTTTCCACATCAACTATTGATGTCATCATTTGACACATGGAAGTATCTAAGTAGTGAAATGTGTCACTTAGATATGGTCCACTTAGCCAAACAAAGGCCCAAAAGATGCATATATTCATCCTATCACTTTCCTTTTCAGCCATGTTGGATATATGTTGCATCATCCCTAGTTTTCATCCATCTATCACAATACAAAGTGGGGTCTTGTATTTCATATTTTGCAATGTATTTTTTTTAATAAAAAAGGCTCTCGAGGCGAAAATTTACGTTATTTACCATGTTTCTCATGTTGGAGAATTCCTTTGTCTAGTGCTTTATGTCTTCATGTCACATCCATTTTTCCAACTCTCCACCTCAAGACTCTTAGACAAAACCTCCACGACAGAATGTGAAATGTCATGTCAGGTAACAAATATATCTTTGTCTCCTAAGATTTGTCCCATGCACCACTACACCATTTCTAAACCTTTGTAAATCTTTTTACTGCCCTTATGCGGTGTGGTGGCATGTCATGCCACCCATAAAGCTATGCCATTGTACTATCACATGTCTCCATGTCAGTGGTGCCACATGTCACCTAGCAAAGAGTCACTTTGAAACCAAAAAATTCCAAATCAACATGCCACATGTCCATGGCATGACATGCCATGTCATCACCATGTTGACATCACTACCACTTAATTTCCACATCATCCATATTAGTTAATCATTTATTTCCACCTGTCACTTGGCACTGCCTCATCCTGGTATGGAAGAAACGCCAAAGATCCTATTGTTTTTAATGTTTTCTTCATTAAATTAAAATGGCCTAAACAATGGATTTTCATCATTTATCAACCTATGGATTATTTCATAATGCCTTCCACCTCACACATATATCTTCATAAGACCTGCCTCAAACTTGGTGTGGCATGAATAGGAAGTCAATTTCTAGGATTTTTCTCGTCCTACAAGTTTTGTCAATCATGGCTCCTTGATCCCACCTCCATGGCCTCTCCAACCAAAATATTTGTCATGTAACATCAAATTATTATTCAGATAAAAGGAAAATGTTTTTTCCATGCCTTTTATCAACCTATGGAACCCTACAGTTGTCGAACTTTCCCATGTTGAAAAACAACAAGAAAATGTGTGTCTAAATTATTTTCCCCTTAAATAAATTACACAATAAATTGTAATCTTATCTTATAACAAATTTTATTAGTTAACTAAGTGAGATATACTTAGTTAGCTAAAGAATTTCAAGTTGAAGGTCAATCGTGAGGCATGTAGAGTGATTCTATTATTTTTGGGATCTACTTGCAGTTAATGCACTAGTATAGTGTGAGTTTAATGAGTTAACTGAAAGTAACTAAGTTAAAATTAGTTTAACTAGTTCTAACTGAGTGATGAGCTAGTGAGAGGTCAAGTGAATTAAATTAGATTTAATTCACAAGTAGTGTTTTATCAGGTAACTGATGATTTTCTACTATTAGTTTCATGCATGTCAAATTTGATGAAGACCCAGCTGAGACAAAGGTTAAAGGGAAGATAATTATCAATTGTATTATTAGAGAACTCCCTAGGTGTAGTTATAAAGCCACATGATGCCCATGAATGATTGTGCAGTAAAGGATAGTTGGATTTCCTATTTAATAGGGATTTAATTTCCTAAGGATTGTGTGATCAAGGCATGCTGAAGGTGGGTTGGTTGTGTGTTTGTCCCATTTTTCCTAGATCAGTGTGAGACGATTGGTAGAGTGTATGAGGTTCTTGTGAGCACACATGAATTTAATTGTTTCATGATTCATTTTATTATTACACAATATAGATAGAGGGGTTTTGAGTAGTTCCTTTCCCAAGGAAAATCTTGTGTTGTGTGATTGATTTACTTCTTTCTCTTACTTGCATGTGATTGAGAGATCGTGATTTATATTCCGCAAATATTGTAGAAAGATCCAATATATTGTTTTAGTACATTACATAATCGGATTGAATCCATTGGTGTAATTTACACATGATATCAGATCCCCATGAATCACAATAATGGAGAAGAAATTGATTTGGTGTTGAACAATATTCAAATTTGAACATAGATTCTTTGCAGCTAATAAATGACCAGGATATATTTCACTGGCTTGAGACTCAAGTATGCACTCGAGAGAAATTCAAACTATATTGCATGGAAGGACATGATGGATGCAGTATTGGAGGATAATGGGTTGAAGGATTTCATTGACACTGATATTCGTGAACCCAATCAAGCAAATGCTGCACAACATGAAGAATGGAGGAATAATGTCACAAAGATGAGGAGGATATTATTAGAGGGACTTCAAGATCATATTTCCTGGAGTCTCCATGGAAAGGAAACTCCATATCCTACAAGGAAGGCCTGGACATATCTATTTCAAAGAACAATTGACCATATAAAATTGGCACTCAAGGACAAGCTCAAGAAAATCAAAATGGAGAAGGGTGAGAAAATCAATAAATAATTGACCAAGTTCACTCAATGTCGATATGAGCTTTTAAGTGTTGGGATTACTATATATTATTATGACTTGGTGAGCCTCGCACTTCTAGGCCTTCCCAAGAGCTGGCATAGTTACGAGGACTCTGTGAATGGAAGGGAGAAGTTACCAAATTGGGAGCCACTATGGTCATATTGCATACAATAAGAGCTTTTGAAGAATACCAAGGATGGCTCCTCATCCAAGACTGATGATGAGGAAAATTGTGCCTTGGATGGTAATACCAAGAAGGGGAAGGCGAAGAAGTCCTATTCCAAATCTGACACCGACAAAGAAGGAAAAAAGTGAGACATGTCAAAGGTGAAATGTTTCAACTATCCTGATCATGGAAACTATGCCACAAATTGTCCACAAAATAAGAAGAACAACAAGAAGGCTCTGGGAGCTACAGTGGGTTAAGCTTTGGCCTCACAGCTTGAGTTGGAATTCTCTCTCATCCCACGCATGGTGTCAACTATGATCGTATCTATGTGGCACTTTGATAGTGGAGCATATATCCACATGAATGGAAACAAATAACTCTTTAGTACCTTGGAGGAGAAGGATCTTTAGATGCACATTAAGAAGGGTGATGACAGGAGGTATAACGCTACAAGGATTGGTACAATTACTTTCCAAAGACAGTCAGTTAAACCTGTCATGTTAAATTATGTCATGAATGTACCAAGCTTGAAAACTAATTTAGTTTTAGTTGCTATGTTGGAGGATTTTGGATATGATGTGGTTTGCAGTGAAGGAAAGGTGTTCCTTCGTCAGAAAGCCACGGGACAGGTACAGAAGATTTGGGTTCGTGTGAAGAACCTCTACAAAATTGACGTAGATGGGTGCGTGAAGTAAATCATATGAGGTGGTGAGTCGGGATAATGGTCAGTTATGGCACATGAGGTTGGGTCATATACACCACAGTACTTATTATTATTTTTCCTCATTGGATACTTGACATGAGTACACCAGAGTAGGGTTTTTTAGGTAAGAAACTAGATGTTTCATATTTTAAAATTTTTGGCTCATCCTTATATTGCCATGTGACCAAATATGTCAGTAAGAATCTAGAACAAAAAACAAAGGTTGCGATATTTTTTGGGTACATTAATACTCCCCACAACTATCAGGTGTATTTTCCAGTTAACCAGATGATAGTAGTGAGGAGAGATGTTAAATTTGATGAGGAGAAAGAAATGTGATTATCCCTTCAGAGGTATCTTGACTTGCATGCCGAAAAGTAACTCTTATTTCCAAAGGATGAACCTTAGGATGTGGAGAAACCACAAGCAGAGGGTCATGGAGTGGCAAAAACAACTCATGTAGAGCCATCCACCATAAATGGTAGGAAGCACACTAGAGAGACTGATATATTAATGCTAGACGTGACAGAGAATGTAGGTGCACCTACATCACAAGGCAGGCAAAGAAGGTCCCCAGACATGTATACTGGATATATGGATCTTATGAGTGAGTGTATTGCGACATAATCATGTTCTTTTGAGAAATAAGTGCAGCAGACAACATGGGTTGATGCCATGGTTGAGGATTATGAATCCATTATCAGAAAAAATGAAATGGAATTGGTTCGAAGAGCAGTGGCGAATTCAGTGGTTGGATCCAGGTGGATCTACAAGGTGAAGCAAGGATCAGATGGAAGTGTGGAGAATTAAAAGGCTAGATTTGTGACCATAGGATTCTCACAGGTAGAGTTGATTTAATATGAGGAGACTTTCGAATTTGTTGCAAGTTACTCATTGATTTGATCCATCCTTGCACTCTCATTGCAGATGGGGTGGCAGGTACATCAGATGGATGTAAAGAAAACATTTCTCGATGTAGTTATTGAGGAATAAGTGTACATTGAGCAGAAAGAGGGCTTTTAGACCTTTGACAGGGAGCTGCAAGTCTGCAGACTCAAGAGAGAACTATATGGGATAAATCAAGCACCTCGTGCTTGGTACATGAGGATCAACATCTATTTCATCGGGTTGGGCTTCAGAAAGCGTGAAGTAGATGCCCACCTACATCATATTGTTGTTTATGGTAAGATTTTGATTATTGTACTTTATGTTTATTATCTTATACTAACATGTGATGAGGAGCTCGTAACTTCTTGCAAAGAGGATCTTGCAAGAGAGTTTTAGATGAAGGAAATTGGGCCCTTGCACTATCTCCTTGGGTAGAAATATGGAAAAGAGAAGCAGAGTCATTTTTATCTCAGAGAAGGTATGCCAAGGAGATTCTGAGGAAGTTCCACATGGAGGGAAACAAACCCATGGAGACTCCTCTTGCAGGAAACTAGAGGAAGGAGGATGCTACCTCAGGTGAGGTAGTGGATGCTATTATGGGTTCAATTATGTATTTGGTTCACACATGACCATACATATTATACGGAGTTAACTAACTTATTCAAGATATGGTTAAGCCTACAAATCTCTTTTGGAAATCAAGGAAGCATGCTTTGAGATATCTTAGCGGCACTATAGAGCATATATTATGGTACAAATGGATAGAGGGAGTGAAGATTCAAGGCTTCATCAAAGCAGATTAGGTAGGAAGTCCATCTGATAAGAAGAGAACATGAAGGGGCATCATTACCATAGGATCAACAATAGTTCCTTGGTACAGCAGGAAGCAGAGATTAGTTGAACTTAGTTTAGCATAGGGAGAGTATATGGAAGCTATTCAAGCTGTATGTGAGGCCATTTGGATGAGGGAGATACTTGTTGGTTTGTTTGGGGATCAGATGGATCTGACAGTGATACATTGTGATAACCAAAGTTGCATAAAACTCTCGGTTAATTCAGTATTCCATCACAGGTCCAAGAATATTGACATCCAGTACCACAATCTCAGTGATTGTGTTCAAATGTGCATTATGTTGTTGCATTACATTCCCACGAAGGATCAGGATGAAGATATCTTGACGAAGGAGCTTGAAAAGGGAAAATTTTAATACCAAAGAGGTAGGATCAGGGTAGCTGATAATCCCTTTCTTGTTGAGAGGGAGTGTTGAAAATAAAAAGAAAATGTGTCTAATTTATTTTTCCCTTAAATAAATTAGAAAATAAATTGTAATGTTATCTCATAAAAAATTGTATTAGTTAACTCGGTGAGATAGACTTAGTTAGCTCAATAATTTCGAGTTGAGGGTCAAAGGTGAGGCATGTAGAGTGATTCTATTATTTTGGGGTTCTAGTTGTAGTTAATGCACGAGTGTAGTGTGATTTTAATAAGTGAACTGGAAATAATTGAGTTAAAACAAGTTTAAATATTTCTAACTCAGTGATGAACTAGCAAGAGGTCAAGTGAATTAAATTAGATTTAATTCACAATCACTGATCTAGAAAATAAATAATTATTTTCTATTATTGGCTACATGCATGTCAAATATGATGAAGACCCAGTTGAGACAAATGTTAGAGGAAAGATAATTATTAGTTGTATTATTAGTGAACTACCCAGGTGCAATTATAAAGCTACAGGATGCAAGTATAGGCCATTAGATCCTTCATCCAACAAAATACGACCACTGAAAGGCTCTGCAAACACTCAAAAACACACTAATGATGATGTTGTATGGAAAGAGAAAACCTAGGAGGATAAAAAAAATATTTTTGCAGTAAATAAATTGGTGCAACTGAATGGGGTGTGAATTTCATGTTGTCTAAGTGAATAGAAAATCATCGGTCCAAAGGGATAGAATGGAGGAAACCCCTATAATAAAATAATCCAATGATATATTTCTTGAGGATATCTAAAAACTTCAACCAAGAAGAGAAATTGATTTATTAATTGAATTATTTCCAAGATTGGCACCAATGTGAAGAGCTTCATAGCGCATAAGTACGCTGGACTTGGAAGACCTAAAATTATAATTAAAGGAAACATTGAAGTGAAATTACATTATTCCTAACATTCCACCCTAGGGGTATATAGTTTTATTCGTAAAAAAAAAGGATGACACTATAAGGTGGTGCATTTAATATAGGAAGTTAAAAAAGGCCACAATAAAGAACATGTATCCCCTACCAAAAATTGATGAATTATTTGACTACCGGAGAGGAGTTGTGGTATTTTCAAAGATAGACATAAGGTATGGGTTCCATCACATCTGAATTAAATATGGGGATATTTATAAGACAAAATTTAGAACCATATATGGAAAATATGAATTTTTGGTTATTCCATTTTCACTCACAAATGCCCCAATGACATTTATGTGTTTAATGAATAATGTTCGAAACCCATATTTGGATAATTTTGTGTTGGTATTTATAGATGATAGATTGGCTTATTCTAAATCCAAGGAGCATGAGTAACACTTAGCAATAGTGTTTCAGTTTTCGAGGGAACAAAAGTCTTTATGCCAAGCTCATCATCTATGACTTCTTACAATCACAAGTTCAATACTTAGGACACAATCTCTCCAAAGGAGTAGCAGTGGATAATAAAAATATTAAAACCATGATTGACTGGACTAATCCTCTTAATGTGATAGAATATAGATCCTTTATGGGATTTTTTGGGTATTACATAAGGTTCGTTTAGAATTTATCACATAGCATTGCAAGGAAAAAGGATTAAATTCCAATGGACAACAAAATGTGCAACAGGTTTTAAGAAGTGAAAACATTTGCTCACATCTACACCAATATTGAGAATGGTAGAACCAAAATAGAATTTTGCAATGTGCACACTTTCCTACAAGGAAGGGCTCCATGGAGTCCTAATGTAATAAGGATTCGTGGTTTGTTACAAATCAATAAAGCTAAATGAGCATGTCTGAAATTATGTGACTCGTGACTTTAAATTAACAATGACACTGCATGCATTGAAAATGTGGAGCCATTACCTATTTGGAAGGAGCGTTATTTTGATGTTATATCATGGAGGGTTGAGGTATATATTTGATCATCCCAGGATAAATGCACGACATGGATGGTGGTTAGCCTTGATTAGTGAATTTTATTTTAGATAAAATATATGAAGGGTAACGAAAACAAAGTATCAAATGCACTTAGCAGGAGGCTAAAAGTGGCTCATTGAAATATATCAATACTTGAGAATTCGAATTTAAGTAAAATATCAAAGAGGTAATGTATCAATATGAGCACTACTAGGAAGTAAAATAATTCCTACAACAAGAGTCAGAGGGAACAATGAGTAATAATTACTCTCTCACCAAGGATGGACTGTTACGGATAAAAGGTAGGTGGGATATACCTTGTATGGGAGACTTGAAGAAGCTCATATATTATGAGTTTCACAAAATTACTTATTCAATTCATCCTAGTTATAAAAAATGATAACAACTATGAAAATTATGTACTATTTTCCAAGCATGAAAAAGGATGTTGTTGTGTATATTGCAAAATTCTTGGAGTTCCCACAACAAAAAGTGGAATGTAGACATACAAGGGTATTGAGTTAAAACCAGTTTAAATATTTCTAACTGAGTGATGAACTAGCAAGAGGTCAAGTGAATTAAATTATATTTAATTCGCAATCACTGATCTATCAAGTAACTAATTATTTTCTATTATTGGCTGCATGCATGTCAAATATGATGAAGACCCAGTTGAGACAGAGGTTAGAGGGAAGATAACTATTAGTTGTATTATTAGCGAACTACCCAGGTGCATTTATAAAGCCACAGGATGCCCATGAAGGTTTGTGTAGTCAAGGAAGGTTGAAATTCCTATTTAATTGCCTAGGGATTGGGTGACCAAGGCAGGCTGAAGGTGGGCAGGTGATGCAGGAGCATCCAGCTCGGAGGAGGGAAAAGAAGGTTGACTGTCTCGACAGGAAAGAAGACTTATGCACGTGTTGGTAGGCAGGTTACGGAACCTGTATTTAATTTCTTTTATTTATTGTTACTCAGAAATTAGGTAGAAACAATAGGATTAGGACTTTTAACTGTTTTGTTAATTAAGAGTTTGACTGTTCTGTTACTTAGGAGTCGGTCTGTTTGTTTTTAAAGACATTTAGAAGTTCATTGGTCTTCTTTTAAAAGAAAAGAGAAACGGATTAGACAGTTAGGACTAATTCAGTTATCAGTTACAACCGAAGACAAGAAACTGTTACACATTTCCTTTTGGCAAAGTATTTAAACCAGAAAGTAAGTCATATGTAGGGTTCGGAATTTTCAGGAAGAAAAGCATAATAAGAACCAGAATTATTGAATCATCTGCCAGATTTACAGCTACGGCTAATCTCACATGTATATGTATTATTCTACTGCATTTTGAATGTCAATGTTAATATGTATGGTAAACAAAGTACAAGAAGTTAAAAACCCTTACAGACAGGAACGTGACAGCACAAAGAACAGCTACCCGACAGCGTACGAAAAGGGTTAGCACACAGGCGAGGAACAAAGAGTCATAGCAAACAAATAACCAATTCTTTTTCCAGCAAAAAGATTCGAGAAGCAACCAGTTACCCATCGGAAATACACCAGGAAGAAACCAGGTAAAGCATTAAGAGTCCTTTCAAATTAACTGAGTAAAAACAGTCTTAGAAGTATTCAGAAATAGTTCAATATACATTTGCAGAAACCCCTTTGTATTGTAACAGTAAACGCAAAGTAGGTTTTATATAAATGAACGAGCAGCGCTCAACGACGACTGTGAAAACTTATACATTGAGACAGATTGAAACCCTATAGCTAGTGGCACAGTTTGCCAAGCAAGGGTTTATCAAAACAACCCTCAAAGACCAAGAACGCAGAATGAGCAGGAACCAGAAAATACACAGATAAATTCCGAGTTAACCAGTCACAGAGCAGAACGACCCTACCCGTTCCTTGGTTGGGTTGTCTTCTTTACAGCCGGTCGAACCCATAGGAGACCTCAAGGTTGTTAACCTGCGATATGAATAAAGCAAGTGGAAGTTAGAACCTGGAGAATGTCAGTACAGTGACAGAACGAAAACGAGATTACAAAACAAAGAACAAGGAGGGAACCGGAAGTATTTACCTGAGTGTGAAAGAGAGACAGTGAACAAGAAGGCAAGTTGGACGAGAGAAACCCTGCTCGCCAAGAGCAGCAGACATTAGTAACTGGTGAAGACGAGTGAGAGAGTAAAGCTTAGAACTCAAACTTACCTTGGTGAGAAGACGAGCCGAGTTGGGAAAATCGTTGGAGCAAATCCGGAAGTTTCAGCCTGTAACATGGACAGCATGGTTAAATGGGAAAATTGATAAGTCTGCAACTAAAACACAAGAAGGACCAGCCAGACCATTATCTTTTCAGTTCAAACCTTCTTCCACACAGCAAATGGAGGTGGACTGACAGCATTAACACAAACGCAACAAGAACACACAGTGAGCCAGAGGAATAGCAACGGAACCAGCGAACAAACCTATGCAGAGAAATCCCATGGTGCTGACAGAAGGATGGAGTAAAAGAATTCATCGAACCAGCAACAAAAGCAGCTAACCCTCGAAGAACAAACAGAGCAGAGGAACCTCGAAGAGCCGAGAGAGAAATGAACTGTTATCGTGTCAAAGACTAGGGTTTGTCGAAGGCGGGAGGAGCGAGAATCAAGGTGGACAGGTGTCAAAAAGTACCGATCAACAAGGACGGAGTTGTAATTGAAATTTGATGACAGAGTAGATCCGATCTTACGGATCCAAGTACCACTTTAAAATCATATTCGCATATATGTTATGAACTGTTAACACAAATTTAATATGTACTCCTCGTAAGTATAAAATAACCTTAGGATAGGGTTAACAAATATTTTTTGTTCTGAACTCTAGTTAGAACACGGACCGAGGGCTCAGGCCTTCAATTTTTGGTATCAGAGCGGGTTACAGGAGATAGGAAAAGACAATGGAGGTTGGTAGAAGAGGAAGAGGAAGAGGGAGAGCAGTTCGAAGGATAGCAGAAGAAGGATTGCGAGAAGAGATTTGTATTTTGAATCAGAGATTGGCAGCAGTAGAAGCTGGGGGAAGGAGAGACCCAGCAGATGACAGTGATGAAGATGTGGCAGAACCAGAAGATGAGTTCGAAGGGGTGACACCTGAACTCAGGTTGTTGAAATCAGTTATGTTGTCCAGTCATAAGCCGAAACATGAGCTTTCCACTTATGACGGGAGTTTGTCAGCAGATGTATTGTTGGATTGGCTGAGTGAAGTCAACAAATATTTTGAGTTTGAAGAAACTAGTGAGGACAAGCAGGTAAATTTCGTTGCCACCAAGTTGAAAGGACATGCGTCCTTGTGGTGGGACAGCGTGCAGGCAGAAAGGAAAAGGCTACATAAATAGCCTATTAAAAAATGGACCAGAATGGAGGCCAAGCTGAAAGAGAAGTTTCTGCCTAAGGATTATCAAATAATGTTGTACAGGCAAGTGAAAAACTTGAGGCAAAGGGGAATGACAGTCAAAGAATATACTGAAGAATTTTACAAGTTAAATTTGAGGGCAGGATACATGGAAGATACCCCAGAGAAAACAACAAGATTCGTGAATGGACTGAGGGAAGAGATACTGGATGAAATTGGTATTCTCTCACCCAGAACCTTAGATGAGGCGTACTAGTTTGCCTTGAAGGCAGAGGAGAAGATAAACAGGAAACAGAATGCCAAAAGAGAACGTGGATCTGGCCGAGGAAAGAGGAAGGCCTTTGGTAGAGGCAGACGTACAGGTTCAACTGAAGAGAGCAGCAGTTCTAAATCTGCAGGAACATCAGAAAAGGACAACAGCACTAGAGGAGGACGACCAGACCAGCGAGGGAGAGGAAATGGTCGGGGCAGAGGAGCTGTCCAGTGCTATCGGTGTCAAAAGTGGGGGCACAAATCATATGAATGTCCTGAAGGTGAACCAGCAGGTGGGAGAGGAATTTATGTTGCTCAATCATAAGAAGCGGAGACACCACCCCAAGAAGTGGAAAATGCACCAGAAACAGGTGAAGCCCTGGTGTTGAATAAGGTATTGTTAAAACCAGCAAAGGAAGTGGTAGACCCAGATCAATGAAAGGCTCTGTTCCGGACAGTTTGCAAGTCACAGGGAAAGTGCTGCAAACTGATCATTGACAGCGGGAGCACGGATAATTTGGTGGCCACAGAAATGGTGGAGAAATTGGGATTGAAAAAGCAGAAACATCCCACTCCTTACAAGGTGTCGTGGCTGCAGAAAGGACATCAACTGTTAGTTGATGAACAATGCGAGGTGGAGTTCCAGATAGGAAGATATAAGGACAGAATTATCTGCGATGTTATGCCAATGGATGTTTGTCATATACTGTTAGGAAGACCCTGACAGTTTGACAGAAAAGTGGTGCATGACGGAAAAACAAACTGTTATAAGTTTGGTAAAGATGGAATCAAGCACACGCTTGTACCCATTAAGGAGGAAGGTACAGCAAAAACCAGTGGGGTAAAAGCACTGCTGTTAGGTGGGAAAGAGTTTTTAAAACAGATTGAAGACAATGATGTGAATTTTGCTATTGTGAGGAGGCCAAGAACAGTGATATTGCACACTACAATTACAGATTTACCTGAGGAGATTCAAGACATGTTGCAATATTTTAGGGACATCATAGTGGATGATCTTCCAGACGAGCTACCCCCTGAGAGAGGTATCGGCCACTGCATTGATTTTATACCAGGAGCTAGCTTGCCAAACAAGGCAGCTTATCGTATGAGTCCGAAAGATCATGAAGAAATTCAGAAACAGGTGCAGGAATTGCTGGACAAAGGACTGATCAGAAAGAGTATGAGTCCCTGTGCAGTTCCAACAGTATTAGCTCCTAAGAAAGGTGGCGAATGGCGGATGTGTACAGATTCGAGAGCTATTAACAAGATTACAATTCGGTACAGGTTTCCGTTACCTAGAATGGATGACATGATGGACTGTTTGAGTGGGGCAGCCTATTTTTCGAAGATTGATATGAAAAGTGGCTACCACCAGATCCGAATTCGAGAGGGGGATGAGTGGAAGACATCTTTCAAGACGAATGAAGGACTGTACGAATGGCTGGTGATGCCATTTGGTTTGAGAAATGCTCCCAGTACTTTCATGCGCCTGATGAATGAAGTACTGAAGGATTTTATTGGGAAATTTGTGATTGTGTACCTAGATGATATTTTAATCTTTAGCAGAACAAAAGAGGAACACTTTCAACATGTTCGAAGTGTACTGAGGAGATTACAGCAGAACAAACTGCTGATAAATTTAAAAAAGTGTACTTTCTTTCAAAAAGAATTAGTTTATTTGGGTTTTGTGATTGTAGAGAATGAGCTGAAGATGGATCCGGAGAAGATTGCAGCGATAGTTAGCTGGCCATCCCCAAAGAGTTTGTTCGAAGTTCGAAGTTTTCATGGCTTGGCAAGCTTTTACAGGAAGTTTATCAGAAATTTTAGCGGGATCTGTGCACCCATGTTGGACACAATTAAGAAGGCAAATCAGCCTTTTTGCTGGACTGAAGCAGTAGAAAACAATTTTCAGACTCTGAAGAAAAAGATCACTGAGAGGCCGATCTTGCGATTACTGGATTTCAACAAACTTTTTCAAGTTCGTTGTTATGCCAGCGATACAGCCATTGGGGCAGTACTCAGCCAGGAGGACAGACCGGTTGCCTATTTCAGTGAGAAGTTGAACGAAAGCAGGCAGAAGTATTCGTCTTACGACAAGGAATTTTATGCGGTCGTTCAAGCCTTGAAGCACTGGAGGCACTATCTGTTAGGTAATGAGTTTGTGTTATTTTCTGACAATTCTGCTTTACAGTATGTTATGCAACAGCACAAGTTGAATCACAAGCATGCAGAGTGGGTGGAATATCTGCAAAGCTTTACATTCGTACTGAAACACATCAGTGGGAAATCCAACAAGGTGGCAGATGCATTAAGTAGAAGAGTTTTACTCTTGCAGGAGAGTACGGTACAGGTGCTGGGTTTTGATCATCTGAAGGATTTGTATCAGTCAGATGCAGATTTTAAGGAGGCCTTTGAGGCCTGCCAAAACCCTCTGTTAATAAATAATAGTCCGTGGTTGGACTATAATCTGCAGGAAGGGTTATTGTTCAAGGGAGGACAGTTATGCGTTCCCGACTGTTCGATGAGAGAGAACATCATCCGGGAAAAACACAGCGGAGGTCTAGCCGGACATTTCGGTATAGACAAAACATTTTCACAAGTTGAGCATTTTTATTTCTGGCCAAGGTTGCGACGAGACGTACAAAGGTATGTGAGCTGGTGCAAAACGTGTCAATTGGCGAAGGGCCACAGCCGAAATGCAGGTCTTTATATGCCACTACCCATTCCGAGTAGACCATGGGACTCAGTCAGCGTGGACTTTGTCTTGGGTTTGCCTAAGACGCAGCGAGGTTTTGATTCAGTGATGGTGGTAGTGGATCGGTTTTCAAAAATGGCGCATTTTATACCTTGCAGCAAAACCAGTGACGCTACTCATGTAGCACACCTGTTTTTCACAGAGATTGTTAGACTGCACGGTCTACTGAGATCCATCATTTCCGACAGGGATGTGAAGTTCACCGGACATTTTTGGCGAACCTTGTGGAAAAAGTTGGACACTCAATTACAGTTCAGCTCCACTTACCACCCACAGACTGATGGGCAGACTGAAGTGGTGAACAGGAGTCTGGGAAATCTACTACGGAGTTTAATAGGCGAGAATTCGTGAATGTGGGATCGTGTACTTGCTCAGGCAGAGTTCGCATATAACGATTCACCGAATCGCAGCTCAGGCTACAGCCCCTTCCAAATCTTGTATGGCATGCATCCTCGCGGAGTGCATGAACTGCGAGACTTGGGGAAACTTGAAAAACGGAGCGCAGACGGGGAAGATTTCGCCCAAGCAATGAGCGACTTGCATGAAACAATGAAACTAAAATTACAGGACAACAGTCAGAAGTATAAGCAGCGGGCTGATTTGAAAAGACGGGAAGTTCAGTTTAATGTGGGGGACGAAGTCCTCGCGCAACTGTGCAAGGAACGGTTTCCAAGAAGGGAATATAATAAGCTGAAATTTAAGAAGATTGGCCCTTGCAAGATCATTCGCAAGTTTTCCGCCAACGCTTATGAGTTGCACTTGCTGCCAGGGATAGGTATTTCACCCATCTTTAATGTGGTAGATTTATTTCCTTATATTGCTGGTACTGAGAATGACGCCACAGAAAGGCCAGAACGGGACACCAAGTTTGAGGAGGGTTCTTGGATGAGACAGATGCCCACGGCACAGCCCCTTGAGATCGAGAATATTCTCGATACACAGGTAGCCAAGCGCACCCGGAGGAAAGAATATCTGCAGTATTTAGTCAAGTGGAAGAACCAACCAATAGAGGACAGTTCGTGGCTTGACGTGACGCAGATACAGAAAGCAGGTTACTCTGTTGACGATCTCATGGATCGGAGCCATGACTTTTTTCCACCCCGGGAGCCTGATCCAGGAGCATCAAGCTCGGAGGAGGGAAAAGAAGGTTGACTGTCTCGACAGGAAAGAAGACTTATGCACGTGTTGGTAGGCAGGTTATGGAACCTGTATTTAATTTCTTTTATTTATTGTTACTCAAAAATTAGGTAGAAACAATAGGATTAGGACTTTTAACTGTTTTGTTAATTAAGAGTTTGATTGTTCTATTACTTAGGAGTCGGTCTGTTTGTTTTTAAAGACATTTAGAAGTTCATTGGTCTTCTTTTAAAAGAAAAGAGAAACTGATTGGACAGTTAGGACTAATTCAGTTATCAGTTACAACCGAAGACAAGAAAATGTTACACATTTCCTTTTGGCAAAGTATTTAAACCAGAAAGTAAGTCATATGTAGGGTTCGGAATTTTCAGGAAGAAAAGCATAATAAGAACCAGAATTATTGAATCATCTGCCAGATTTACAGCTACGGCTAATCTCACATGTATATGTATTATTCTACTGCATTTTGAATGTCAATGTTAATATGTATGGTAAACAAAGTACATGAAGTTAAAAACCCTTGCAGATAGGAACGTGACAGCACAAAGAACAGCTACCTGACAGCGTACGAAAAGGGTTAGCACACAGGCGAGGAACGAAGAGTCATAGCAAACAGATAACCAATTATTTTTCCAGAAAAAACATTCGAGAAGCAACCAATTACCCATCGGAAATACACCAGGAAGAAACCAGGTAAAGCATTAAGAGTCCTTTCAAATTAACTGAGTAAAAACAATCTTAGAAGTATTCAGAAATAGTTCAATATACATTTGCAGAAACCCCTTTGTATTGTAACAGTAAACGCAAAGTAGGGTTTATATAAATGAACGAGTAGCGCTCAACGGCGACTGTGAAAACTTATACATTGAGACAGATTGAAACCCTATAGCTATTGGCACAGTTTGCCAAGGGAGGGTTTATCAAAACAACCCTCAAAGACCAAGAACGCAGAATGAGCGGGAACCAGAAAATACACAGATAAATTCCAAGTTAACCAGTCACAGAGCAGAATGACCCTACCCGTTCCTTTGTTGGGTTGTCTTCTTTACAGCCGGTCGAACCCACAGGAGACCTCAAGGTTGTTAACCTGCGATATGAAGAAAGCAAGTGGAAGTTAGAACCTGGAGAATGTCAGTACAGTGACAGAATGAAAACGAGATTACAAAACAAAGAACAAGGAGGGAACTGGAAGTATTTACCTGAGTGTGAAAGAGAGATAGTGAACAGGAAGGCAATTTGGACGAGAGAAACCCTGCTCGCCAGGAGCAGCAGACATTAGTAACTGGTGAAGACGAGTGAGAGAGTAAAGCTCAGAACTCAAACTTACCTTGGAGAGAAGACGAGCCAAGTTGGGAAAATCGTCAGAGAAAATCCGGAAGTTTCAGCCTGTAACATGGACAGCATGGTTAAACGGGCAAATTGATAAGTCTGCAACTAAAACACAAGAAGGGCCAGCCAGACCATTATCGTTTCAGTTCAAACCTTCTTCCACACAGCAAACGGAGGTGGACTGACAGCGTTATCACAAACGCAACAAGAACATACAGTGAACCAGAGGAATAGCAACGGAACCAGCGAACAAACCTATGCAGACAAATCCCATGGCGCCGACGGAAGGATGGAGTAAAAGAATTCATCGAATCAGCAACACAAGCAGCTAACCCTCGAAGAACAAACAGAGCAGAGGAACCCCGAAGCGCCGAGAGAGAAATGAACTGTTACCGTGTCAAAGACTAGGGTTTGTCGAAGGCGGGAGGAGCGAGAATCAAGTTGGACAGGTGTCAAAAAGTACCGATCAACAAGGACGGAGTTGTAATTGAAATTTGATGACAGAGTAGATCCGATCTTACGGATCCAAGTACCACTTTAAAATCATATTCGCATATATGTTATGAACTGTTAACACAAATTTAATATGTACTCCTCGTAAGTAGAAAATAACCTTAGGACAGGGTTAACAAATATTTTTTGTTGTGAACTCCAGTTAGAACATGGACCGAGGGCTTAGGCCTTCAGCAGGAAACTAGCTATGTGTTTGTCTAGTTTTGCCTAGATCATTGTGAGATGATTGGTAAAGTGTATGAGGTTCTTGTGAGAACACATTCATTGCATTGTTTCTTGATTCCTTGGCTTATTATACAATAGAGATAGAGGGGTTTTGAGTAGTTTATTTCCTTAAGAAAATCTTGTGTTGTGTAATTTATTTACTGCTTTCTCTTACTTTCATGTAATTGATTAATCGTGATTTATATTCAATAAATATTGTAGAAGGATCCAGTATCTTCTTTTAGTACATTGCATGATCGGATTGAATCAATTGGTGTAATTTCTAAATCCCAAACTTAAAACCTTTATAACTCTTGATCCCTTGGTATTTTTTCAAAGTTCAATATACCATTGGAAATGCCTCTAATACGACTATCAAAATAATCACTTTGCAAGAGAACTTGAGCTAATGTGATACAACCAAAATTCCTTCAAGTATAGGCCATTAGATCCTTCATCCAACAAGATGTGGCCACTAAAAGTCTCTAAAAACACTCAACAACACACTAATGATGATGTTGTAGGGAAAGAGAAAACCTATGAGGATAACGAAAATATTTTTTCAG
The DNA here is from genome assembly GCA_034641835.2 of Pinus albicaulis. Classification (NCBI taxonomy): domain Eukaryota; kingdom Viridiplantae; phylum Streptophyta; class Pinopsida; order Pinales; family Pinaceae; genus Pinus; species Pinus albicaulis. The sequence continues at coordinate 346,251,395 of CM076583.1, read as the reverse complement.
TAAATAAGTAGGTGCAACTGAATGGGGTGTGAATTTCATGTTGTCCAAGTGACTAGAAAATCATCGGTTCGAAGGGATAGAATGGAGGAAACCCCTATAATAAAATAATCCAGTGATACTTTTTTTTAGGATATCTCAAAACTTCAACCAATAAGAGAAATTGATTTATTAATTGAATTATTTCCAAGATTGGCACCAATGTCAAGAGCTTCATATCACATGAGTACGCTGGACTTCGTAGACCTAAAATTATAATTAAAGGAAACATTGAAGTGAAATTACATTAGTCCTAACATTCCACCCTAGGGAGATCTAGTGTTATTCGTAAAAAATAAGGATGACACTGTAAGGTGGTGCATTTAATATAGGAAGTTAAAAAAGGCCACAATAAATAACATGTATCCCCTACCAAGAATTGATTACTTTTTTGACTACTGGAGAGGAGTTGTGGTATTTTCAAAGATAGACATAAGGTATGGGTGCCATCACATCTGAATTAAATATGGGGATATTTATAAGACAAAATTTGGAACGATATATGGAAACTATGAATTTTTGGTTATTCCATTTTCACTCACAAATGCCCCAACGACATTTATGTGTTTAATGAATAATGTTCACAACCCATATTTGGATAATTTTGTGTTGGTATTTATAGATGATAGATTGGCTTATTCTAAATCCAAGGAGGATCATGAATAACACTTAGCAATAGTGTTTCAGTTTTCTAGAGAACAAAAGTCTTTATGCCAAGCTCATCATCTATGACTTCTTGCAATCACAAGTTCAATACTTAGGACACAATGTCTCCAAAGGAGTAGCAGTGGATAATAAAAATGTTAAAACCATGATTGACTGGACTACTCCTCATAATGTGATAATATAGATCCTTTATGGGATTTGTTGGGTATTACATAAGGTTCATTTAGAATTTATCACATAGCATTGCAAGGAAAAGGGATTAAATTCTAATGGACAACAAAATGTGCACCAAGTTTTGAGAAGTGAAAACATTTGCTCACATCTACACCAATATTGAGAATGGTAGAAACAAAATAGGATTTTGCGATGTGCACATTTTCCTACAAGGAAGGGCTCCATGGAGTCCTAATACAATAATGATTGGTGGTTTGTTACAAATCAAGGAAGCTAAATGAGCATGTATGAAATTATGTGCTTCGTGACTTTAAATTAACAGTGACACTGCATGCATTGAAAATATGGAGCCATTACCTATTTGGAAGGAGATTTATTTTGATGTTATATCATGGAGGGTTGAGGTATATATTTGATTATATAGGGATAAATGCATGACATGGATGGTGGTTAGCCTTGATTAGTGAATTTTATTTCAGATAAAATATATGAAGGGTAAGGAAAACAAAGTATCAAATGCACTTAGCAAGAGGCTAAAAGTGGCTCATTGAAATCTATCAGTACTTGAGAAGTTGAATTTAAGTAAAATATCAAAGAGGTAATGTATCAATATGAGCACTACTAGCAAGTAAAAGAATTCCTACAACAAGAGTAAGAGGGAACAATGAGTAATAATTACTCTCTCACAAAGGATGGATTGTTACGGTTAAAAAGTAGGTGGGATATAGCTTGTATGGGAGACTTGAAGAAGCTCATATATGATTAGTTTCACAAAATTACTTATTCAATTCATCCTAGTTATAAAAAATGATAACAACTATGAAAATTATGTACTATTGTCGAAGCATGAAAAAGGATGTTGTTGTATATATTGCAAAATTCTTGGAGTTCCAACAATATAAAGTGGAATGTAGACATACAAGGGTATTTTCCAACCAAACCCCATTCCTAAATGGATGTGGGAATTCATCTCTATGGACTTCATCATAGGACTGCCAAGGACATCTAGATAACACAATGCCATAATGGTGGTGATGGAAAAGTTGAGTAAGGTAGCTCATTTTATCGTTGTGAAGTATACACAAAATACAATTGATATTGATAAAATTTTAATGAAAGGAATATTTAGATTACATGGTGCAACTGACAAGATTAACTTAGACATGAATTCTAAGTTCACCTCTAATCTTTGGAAAGCACTATTTCTGGATTTGGGGATAGAATTAGAATTCAATATAACATATCATCCTCAAATAGATTGATAGCTAGAAAGAGTAAATAGGGTGATAGAAAACATGCTAAGAATGTATGTCATGCATTATCCTAAGAGGTGGAAAGAGTTTCTACATTTGGTAAAATTTACTTATAACAATGGTTACCAAGAATCAATGAAAAGAGTCCCTTTAAGACTCTCTATGGTAGGAAATCTAATACACCTATCGACTCGAATGACTAGTGAACAATGTGCATATTGGACAGAATATGATAAAGGAAGTGGAATAAGAATTAATCTCTATTAGGAATAAATTGAAAATATCTTAGGTCATGCAAACAATCTATGTAGAGAGGAAAATAATGCATAAATAATTCCATGTGGGGGAACATGTTTTCCTTCATATTAGGCGAAGGAAAATTGCACTAAATATTCCTTCTTGTAATACTTTGGTACAAATAATTTGTGGACCATTTGAAATCTTAGAATGAGTGAGGCTAGTGGCATAAAATTTGGCTTTTCCACACAAAGTGAAAAAACAATATGTTTTCCATATTTATTCTGTTAAAAGGCATGTCCATGATGCTAAATATGTTGTTGATTTGTTTGTGATCATAGGTGGAATATGGGGGGGAATTCCAACCAAAAACATAACACATTATAGATCAGACACAAATCATGATTCAGAATCGAGTAATTGGTCAGGTCAAGCTGTAGTGGAAGAACTTTGGACTAGATGAGGCCACCTATGAAATGGATGATCAGATGAGGGTATCATACACATTTTTGTTTACTGTATAATTAAAAATGGACAAGGAGGTGTATATATAAAGCTCACTATTAAATTTTATGTTTGGAAGTAGAATATTGTTGAATGTGTTCAAGTATAGAACAATGCTCGAAGGGATTGGGGTCTCTCAAAACCAGTTTTTCCACTCTTGTAATTATCACTATGAATTTTAATTCATGTAAATAATTTGGAAACGTAAACATTGATCATCCTAGAGGAAAGGACATGAATTTAGAGTCTAAGAAGGATGAGTTTATTAGGAAATGGTTAATTCTATATTAAAAAAATAGAGGACATGAATTTAGTGTCTGAGAAGGATGAGTTGCTTAGGAAATGGTTAATTCTATATTAAAAGAATGCAATAAATTATTGTTATTATTATTTGTATTATCTCTTTTCATTGCTAGAGAGATATCAATATGCATATTCTAAGAACAAATAGATAGATCATAGATAGGTCTTTTGGGGACTTGTATTTCCTTCCATATCTGATATGTAGTTGTCATGTAGCATTTAAAAAAATATGAATATTAATAATAATTCAATGTGTGTGTAAAAAGAAAGAAATATTTTTTCTATTTCCAAATATGAAGGGGCATGCATTAACATTTTTTAAAGTCAAATTTTTTTATATCATATAAAATGAGTGAAAATAAATAATTCTTATTCTTAAAATATTTTAGAGGAGTTTTTTGAAAACTAGCATAGATCCATCTTAACACTAGATCTACTAAGGGCCTAGAGAAATGGAATCTATGGAGATGCAATCCTTTTCTCAAGTTTTGTAGTCAAAAAATTAGGTTTGGATATTAAGATATTTTATCCTTCTTGGCTCTTGGTAGATCAAGAGTTAGGATGCATCTATGCTTGTAGTATTACAAAAAAAAAAAAAAAATCATTTCCATATGTACAACATGGGACAATGGAGAAATATTTAAATTAAAGGCTAATTAATTATGATCAATAATAGATGGAATTTTATATATAGATGTTTATACCAAGACAAGTTTAAAGGGAGAAATGTGGATTTAATCATGACAAGGTGATAAAGTAATTAATATGTTTCCATTGATGGGTTTACAATTGATGGCTTAAGGTTTATGGACCCATGGTATTGTTTATATCATGGGATTTTATATAATGAAGGTAAAGCTTCTCAATAATACTTGAAGATAAGGTTATCTAAGGATATAAAATCATATTGTGTGAGAATTCCCCAAAACTTGTTAGCTAATAGTATGTTTGAGCCTAGAGGTTCTTTCAAGCTCAATATGGTAGATAAGTTCTTCATCATGTTGACTTGGTTAAATTAAATAATAATAATAATAAGTATTATTATTATTATTATTATTATTATTATCAACCACTAAAGCAGCCTAAATTCATTAACTTCCAATCTACCAAGTATGGAGAGAGATCAAAATCGGTGAAAACAGAATCAATCCCTCTAATACATTTAGAGTTAGGATGTATCTAGGTGAGTTTATAGAATTAATACTTTATTGGCTAAAACAAAATTAGAAATATTTTTTGTTTTGCTTTCAAGCCATAGTGATGGGTGGAGTGTCCACTAGAAATGTGGGATAAGATAAATATCTAAGATAAATATCTACACAATTAACGCTTATGTGCCAAAACATTTAATGTTTATATATTTTACAAAAAAACATATTCATTGAACTAATTTATGTAAAATCTAGTTTTATTAAGTTATTGATTTAAATTTTATTAAAAAAATTGAGGTTAAAATCTAACAAATTTTTAGTAACAACATTTGAATTTAAAAGTCACCAAAACATATATAAAACTATTTACTTAAAACTAGCATTATAAAAAACATATATAAAACTATTTACTTGTGGATCTAATGGCCTAAAACATTTCAATGATCTAACATTTGATTCAATGGCTCAAACATGGACACAATGGAAACTAGGAAAATTGTTTTCAAATAATGACACCTTACAGCTTAAATATTATATATATACTAATAAATAATTTAATATTATATATATTAACATAAAAGCCAACGAAGCGGTCAAAGTTAGTTGTTCCTTGGGTTTCCTAGAAGAGAAGACGAACACAATGCTATGTCAAAACACTGCGTGAAATAGCTCTCCAGCAGATCCTTTGAAGAAATTTAATAGATCTCGGATTGAAGAAATATCAGTTTGCAACACAGCCTTACAGATGGATTTTCGCTCTGCTCATATAACATCTCAATTTTCGTTTTTGCTTCTGCTTGTCGCTGGAACTGCTCTGGTACAAACACTACATATGGTTGTGCATTTTAACTGATCAATTAGAATAGTTATGAATGTTAATACTCAATTTTTCTTTTGAGATACAATATAACGTATTCTTAGGTGGCTTTGTTTCATCCAGTGAATTTGTAATTAATCCAAGGTTTGAATTCACTAACGCGTTGAGTTTCAGGGATGACACCCTCCGGTGTTCAAGTAGCCGGTGCTGGTGGTGTTAAAGGGAAATGCGAGTTGAAAGATATTGTGACAACTTTTGTTGAGGCTGCTGGCAGTGGCAGCAGCAAAGGAGCTGATAACTTATACCACTATATGATTATGGTGGAAAACCGGTGTAAATATTGTAATGCTAAGGGTGTGAACCTTCAGGTTTCTGGGTACGTTCTTGGAAATAAAATTGTAAATGTGCCCAAAACCTTTGGGCCAGGTGGAGACAAGTATTCTTTCGACTATAAGAATTCCCAACAGGTCGGTGGGGTCACCCCTGCCAGTGCTAACTTTGATGAGGGCAGGGACGTGTAATTTCCTCATCTTCTCTTCAGCTTGATGGGCCTTGGGCTGGGAGATGGCCAAGTAGCGTACTAGTAATAAGGAGATGGCCAAGTAGTGTATTAGTAATAAGGAGAGATGCATCCGGGCATTTAACTTTTGCTATGTAATGTGAACTTTTTATTGTAATAGAAAGTGGCTTTACTCTTTGTATGCTTTCATCCATTCTAATTCATTTTTAGAAATATAAATTTAAATATATATTGAGTTAAATTTCACATTAATATAGTGGTAATTTACATTGCTATTTCAATTTCCATTACTTTAATTTTTTCTAAATGGATCTTGTTCATGTCTTTCAAATAAACACTGGGTACAATACTTGTAGGATTTTTAAAAGGCCATTTATTTTAATATTTCCTTTTTTTATTGCATTATTTTAGATAGGTTTGGAATGTTGGATTTATCTTTAAGTGTAATTTATTTAAATTGGTAAAATTTAACATATTTATTTACATTTAAACAACATCACAGAATATAGTAGAAATTATATTTAGATAATGTTTTTAATTATGTATTTAAGTGATAATTAGTCTCTAACTTTATGTCGTTGCAAACAAAGTTAGAGTACATTAAGTAGGTTCTTAATCTCTTTGTTTGAATTATTTTCAAAGATGTTAGGTAATGATTTAAAAAATTAAAAAAATAGAGGATATAGAGTTTTCACCACTTCTTTATTGAATCTAAACTAATTTTAACATAGTATTGAAACTATTTTATTGTATATATCGATCTTTTTTATCTAAGAACACTTCCAATCATTTGTTTAATTATCTGTTATATTGAAATATAATTTTAATTAATTACTCTATTAAGTGAAGAAATGTTGGATTACAGAAGCCAAAATTCTATAAATATGAAGAAATGTTGTTTAAAATCCTTTCATTAATTTTTTTCAATATTGATTTCCTCAAATGTCATTTTAAGAATAAAACAATCTACATTTTACAAAGGTTTTCAAAATTTTTATTTAATTCAAATAACTTTTCTAATAAATTATTAACGTCCACTAAGACCAAATTTGGTCTATAGAACCTAAAGAAATGAATTATTTAGTTTGTTTTAAAAAATTTCTCCTATGCTCAAAGAACTTGGAGAGAAGTGTCCTGAGCAACTATAATTTTGACATGTTAAAAGGCTAGGAAGGTCTATGTGTATTGCAACAAAGATTATGACACTGCCCAACGACTTGTTTCACTGTGGTGCTCACGAGAGTTCATTCTTATCTTGGCTATATTCAATTTTTTCTTTGAGCTAGTTAAAACATAAAGAAACTTTTGATTCTCTAGAGTAGGGTTGATTACCTCCTTATAATATCTTAATTTTCTTTTAGCCTCTAAATCTTTCTCACACAATATTTTCTCTTTTTTTTGTAAATTTCGTAGTACCTTTCTATTTTCTACTTTGTAAAGAGCAAGTTGCTATACAAATTTTACCAAAGTTGGTAGCCTCAACCTGCCCGAAGTAAACCAGGTCTGTTGGCCACCTCAAGAGTTATAAGCCAACCAAAATTGGTATTTTTTTTTCCTTCTTCACACAACATTTTCTCTTTAAACTTACAAGTAACAATATTTTTAATGTTATTCATATTTTGCAATGCAGCATTTTTGTCCATCTCCCAATGGTTTAACCACGCCCTATATCTTTATACCAACCTCCTTTGAGCCTTAGGTGGTTTTGGATGGAATTTAAAGCTAGCTTAGGAATTCTATGGCTTCCCAGACTATTGATTTTATGCTAAGCTAGCTTAGGAAGTTTATGACCTCCCGTGTTATTGATTTTTTGCTTGTAACAGAGGAGCCTAGAGATAGCTAGCCCCTCTATAGGGGAAAGATACACTTATATAAGGAGAATAGGATAGGGTGTATTGCTTTTAATTTTTAGGTTATACGCTATAAAAGGCTTCTGAATTTTCTTAATATTTTTCCAGGATTCTCTAGAGATGCTGCAACCCCAAAGCTCACATCCATACAAGATAACAAGTGTGACTAAAGTTTCAAGAGAAAACTTCTTTTTATTCCACAACAAAAAGTTTTCATTATTATTTTTTATCCCATATATATTATTTTCATTACTTTTAAAAAATAAATAAATTTTAATCAATCAAATATCATATAAAAATTATAAATCAAATTAAAAAATCCAAATGAAACTTTTTTACAGATTCTCAAAGCATTAAATTATCTAACCAAATATAAATTCTAAGAATCCATATCCATCTCTATAAAAATAAATGAAGAGATAATATTGTTAAAAATTTCTCTCAACATCTTATTTCTAATAAAAATAATATGATATAGTATAAGTTTAATATATATATATATATATATATATATATATATATATATATATATATTAAATTATATTTTTTTAATAATTTTTTATTTTATTTTAATTAATTAAAATTCATATATTTATATATATAAAGTGTAGCATAATAACATATTTAGAATTCATCTTATCATATTAATATTAAACTACTACTTGATCTTTTAGCAATCTCGTTTGTGGGATAAGGGGCTCACTCCACCTCCTTGCTCTCATTTTAAACTTCTTATCGAACCTAAGGAAATGAGTTATTTAGTTAGTTTTAACGATTTTCTCCTAGCTCAAAGAACTTGTAGAGAAGCGTCCTAAGCTCACAATAATTTTGACATGTTAAAAGGCTAGGAAGGTATGTGTGTATTGAAAAAAAGATTATGACACTTCCCAATGACTTGTTTCACTATGGAGCTCATGAGAATTCTCACCAGAGTTCGTTCTTATCTTGGATATATTAAATTTTTTCTTTAAGCTAGTTAGAACAGAAAGAAACTTTTGATCCTCTAGAGTAGGGTTGATGACCTCCTTATAATATCTTAATTTTATTTTAGCCTCTAAATATTTCTCACACAACATTTTCTCTTTAAACTGACAAGTAACAATATTTTTGATGTTATTAATATTTTGCAATGCAATATTTTTGTCCATCTCCTAATGGTTTAACCATGCCCTGTATCTTTATACCAACCTCCTTTGAGCCATAGGTGGTTTTGGATGGAATTTAAAGCTATCTTATGAATTCTATGGCCTCCCATACTATTGATTTTGTGCTAAGCTAGCTTAGGAAGTATATGGCCCTCCGTGTTATTGATTTTGTGCTTGTACAAGAGGAGCCTAGCCATATCTAGCCTCTGGAAAGGCCCACTTATATAAGGAGAATATGATAGGGTGTATTGCTTTTAATTTCTAGGTTATAGGCTATAAAACACTTCTAGATTTTCTTAATCTTTTTCCAGGATTCTCTAGAGATGTTGCAACTCCAAAGCTCACATCCATACAAGGTAACAGGAGTGACTAAAGTTTCAAAAGAAAACTTCTTTCTATCCCATGTCACAAAGTTTTCATTATTATTTCTATCCCATATATATTATTTTCATTATTTAAAGAAAAATTAAAATTTAATCAATCAAATGTCATATAAAAGCTATAAATCAAATTAAAAATCCAAATGAAACTTTTTTTACTGATTTTCAAAGCATTAAATTATCTAACCAAATATAAATTCTAAGAAACTATATCCATCTCTATAAAATAAATGAAGAGATAATATTGTTAAAAATTTCTTTTAACATCTTTGATAAAAAATTTAATGAAACTATTAATTTCTAATAAAAATAATATGATATAATGTAAGTTTAACACACACACACTATATATATATATATATATATATATATAATTTTAATATTTTTCTTATAATAAATTATAGTTTTTTAATAGTTTTTTTTCTATTTTAATTAATTAAAATTCATATATATATATATATATATATATATATATATATATATATATATATATATATATATATATATATATATATATATATATATATAAATAAAGTGTAACATAATAACATATTTAAAATTTAGCTTATCATAGTAATATTAAATTACAACTTGGTTCTTTAACAATCTTGTTTATGGGATAAGGGGCTCACCCCATCTCCCTGCTCTGGTTTTAAACTTCTTGCCTCTTAAGAGGAATTACATGTTATTAACCATTAAACTCACTCAAAATTAACATTAAGATACATCTTATATCAGTTATTGAATATAATAATTTAATATGCATTACCACATATTCAATAAATATATAAAATGGAAAAATGAAATAATTTTGTTTTAAATTATTCGAGAATCTTAAATATTTAGTGAAAATTTAATAAATGATTAAATTAGAATGAGATTGTGTTGTGAATTATTAGTCTCCCATTTGTAATCACTTTGGATTTTCTTGAATTATAATTTACTCAGCAAGGCACTTTTTTAAAATGAGATTGTTGAGTTTTGCATGATGCAACTGTAATACTTTGGTTTTATTTTAATTTTGGACTGTTTAGTTTTCCATGAGGTAGATTTTCCTTTGAATTCGAAGAGTTTTATTTTAATTTTGGATTCTTTAGTTTTTTTTGTAATGCAGTTCCTCTTTATCGATTTTTAAGAATTTTATTTATTATTAGATATGTGCAATTTCTAAGAATTTTATTTTTATTTAACATTAAATTATTAAGTTTGGTAATTTTAAAATTTTTTACTTAGTTATATTCCAATTCATTAATTTCCAAAGGTTTTTTACTACACTCGAGTAAATCAAAGCATTTCAATGAATCGTTTTGTCACAATAAACTTAAAAATTTTGAATTAAAATATTATATTTTATGAAATAGTTTTTTTAATATTTCAATATAGATTATATGTTTTACATTTTTAAATTTTAATTGCTCTTAATTTGAACAGTGTAAGAAACTCTAATTTCATGTATAAATATGTATTATACACTTTAAATCTTTTTCTAATTTGTTAAATCTTCTCCTAATTTGAACACTGTAAGTAATTATAATTTCATGTATAAATATACCTATGCATGCGATGTATGTGGTGACTCTTAGTCAATTTATGCTTGTTTCTCACAATACAATGCATTCTCCATATTCATGGGTGGAAAATCAAGATTACATTATTTTTAGTCCCTGCCACGGGACTATAGTAATCGAAATGGATATAGTGTATTAGTCATTCCACATAAATTGATATAGTTTAAAACTTATACACTATGATCTGTTATATATTATGTCCCACCACATTTTTTTCAACCAATCAAATACATATTTTTTTTTATTAACCAATCAGTACAATTATCATCTTATTTGTCCTGATATCGAGGCAAGTATGAGGCTAAACTTACTATAAGTAAGAGTAAACAATGAAATTTTTGAAATTTTCACTTTCACATGAACTAATGTTAACATTAGTTTTAAATATTAAATGTTATGACAAAATGTTTGAAAACTATGACTCCCAAAGTAGCAATAGATCAAAAAATAAAAAACATTGTCCATCACTTACGCCTGCCACGGGTTCTATTATCCCATACACTGTAAGAGTTATCATTATGCTGTAACAGTCATCATTATTCTTGCCATCACGCTGCCATTATTGTCCCTGAATCCTCTATCCCCATGTTGCTATAGAACTAGCTTCCTTTTGTCACTTTCTTTCCTGGACGAATTGTCAAAAGACCTTCCTTGGCCTTTTCATTCAGCGCTTGTTAAACTTGAACACTAGGCCATAATGGTATGCCAAAATACCTAGTTTACGTTCCTTCGTTTAGGGTAGGCAGTCTGTCGCTCTTTATCCATTCCCTCCTATTTCTGTGACTTATCACTGGTCGGACAGATCTGGTCACTCCTTTCGTTCTATCTTTAAGTTGGTGAGGTATCAACTTGACTGCGACACATTTGTAACACTGGTAGACTTTGTCTTCACTCTATATGTCTTTATACCTGGAGGTTTTCCTGCAATATGAGATTGCGGTGCTATGTTAGTCCAGGTTTGGTGTACCCATTCTCATAAAACATGATGAAAAATGCAGTTTCGTGTGGACACAGCAAGCACGCCGTGCTCATTATTCCACTGAAAAAAGCTTTTTGGCACACCTAAAGAAACAATACCTCGAAACCTCCAGGATGTGCCCACCTCTAATAAGTTATCGTGCACTCTTTCTAATACAACATAGCATTATACACGAATTCTGTGAAAATTATGAGCTAATGCAACATAGCATTATACACAATTTTGGGCTAGCATTATACATGAATTCTAGGCTAATACAACCTAGCATTATACACGATATAATTTGAAAATAATTTGCAAGATACAGGCTCGCATGTTTTTTCATTACCAATTCCACCCCAATTCCACTTGTTTTTTCATTCCCAATTCAAGTCCAATTCCACTTGTTTTTTCATTTCCAATTCAAGTTTAGGTTTTTTGCCGGCTTCTTTCACTTCCTAAATTTTTTTTTTTCTTCATTCTAATTTTATTATACAAATGCTACATTTGTACCTATCCTTTTATCCTTTTGGCATAATATACTGAGCATTTTTACACATTTATTTTAATTTCTATTGTGCTGAAAAAATAACAATAAGTTCGTCAAAGCTTAAAGAACCTATGAGCACACACAAATTGCTGAATAGTTTATTTAAATGGAAACGCCTCCAAAGCATCCTATTAAGGCCAGACATACAGACGACTAATAAGCAAATCCTGCAAATATGTGATTGCCATTTGCTGGTAAAAATAGGGTATCCTAAGAAAGAAGATAAAATCCTGATCAGGTAGGTACCAAGGCCATATCAAGACAAACTATCAAGCCGATCAGGGAAAAATAAGCATCTCGACACTTTAAGATAGAAATATATTCTCTAATATCCACAATGCTATCAAAGCATTGAAATCTTCCTCCGAAAAATGGAAAAACAATAAAAACATTCAATAAACTAAGAAAAATTGTAACACATTCTCAACATTGAAGTCGAATAGATGATCCATAATCCACAATCGGATGTATAAAAAGTGAAACCCTTTGATTCAATATTACCAACTTAGAGTCTAAGAAATTGAAGTAATTACTTGGCTTTAGGAGACATCGTTTCGGTCATGGAAACCCGGTGCCATCCGATAAAATCTACACATAGTGCCATGCCAAGCTTGACACCATGGAAGAACAGCGAAGGCGCGGGGCAACTGGCAGGAAACAAGGTGCCATATTTCCGAATTCCACTACGTTCTACAACACAAGCATTGGATGCCATCTGTCCTCCAAAGATACACTAAGACAAAGTGTTTCTGCTAAAAAATTCGAAAGGGTGTGTCCAAAGCATAAATAAATAGAGAAAAGCCTAGCTTATGTGCATATGGCCAAAGATATATAAATACAAATACTAAATACTAATCGTAAACTACAAGTTCGTGGGCTTTGAGCTCCACTTGGCTGTTTTCATGCTAAATATAAAACACATATCAGACTCAATGGTTAGTATATTGAAGGAAGCACCAACTTGTTTATGTGTAGACATAAATATATTGAACCATGTAGATCCATTTTTCATGCATTTTTAAAATAAGATATGCAAGTGATCTATTCATTAAAAGAATTGTTCTCTCTTTTCTTCAATTGTTACTAAACCTAATATGTCACACTGCAATTATAATTCTCAACCTCCGTCTCTACTCTTCAGCTCTCCTCACACTCTTTAGGCTCTGACACATCCCCTGTAGACTCTTACAACAACTTAAGATTTTCAACACACATTATGCATTCCTAGCCTCTATTCTCAGCTACAACATTAACACTCTTGGGCCATTCACTCACTTGGCCCACTTATCTCTCAGCCTTTCTCAACTCTACAATAACCTACACTTCAATCTAGTCTCACTAAATTCCCACTTTTTCAAAGACACCATACATGTATTTTTTTCATTCAATTAGATAAGGCTAAAAAACTAACTTCATTTCCTCTCATAGGGCTTGAAGAGAATTCATTTTCACCTACACAACTTAAGGAGGTGCTTCTCAATCATTGTTTTTAGCATTCATTTACTATGCTAGACTCACTAGTATAGTTATTTCATTAATCTCTCAAAGCTCATTCTGGCATTCAGTCAACCTTTGGTCTTCAACTAGAAAACTAATGATTTCCATCAACTTTCTTATCTTTTATAGAATACTTCACAAAAATTACTAAGGGAATCAATTTTTTTTTATACTCTTGGTAAAATCTCCTTTGACTGTATCAACTTGCCTAATCCACATAGCCTCAATAGTTTATTTTATCGTTTTCAACTATTCTTAATTTAATTGTCTATTCAACGTATTTTTATCACTCGTAATGCCAAAATTAGATAGTGTTGCGCCCTTAATATTTAGCTCCTAGCCTTTATACACTCAAAGGCAAGAACCATACTTTAGCAAACAAAGAACTTTAGGCCAAAAAATCATTAACATAAAAAAAGGCCCACAAACAAAACCCCCTACTGTGAATCCCAATGTTTTTCCACATCAACTATTGATTTCATCATTTGCCACATGGAATTATCTAAGTAGTGAAACGTGTCCCTTAGATATGGTCCACTTACCCAACCAAAGGACCAAAAGATGCATTTCTTCATCCTATCACTTGATTTTTCAACCATGTTGGATACATGTTGCATCATCGATAGTTGTCATCCATCTATCACAATACAAAGTGGAGTCTTGTATTTCATATTTTACAATGTATTTTTTTTTTCATAAAAAATGGCTCTCGAGGTGAAAAGTTACGTTATTTACCATGTTTCCAATTTTTGAGAATTCCCTTGTCTAGTGCTTTATTTCTTCATGTCACATCCATTTTTCCAACTCTCCACCTCGAGATTTTCATAAAAAACCTCCACGACAGAATGTGAAAGGTCATTTCAGGTTAAAAATATATCTTTGTCTCCTAAGATTTGTCCCATGCACCACTACACCATTTCTAAACCTTTGCAAACGTTTTTATTTCCCTTACGCAGTGCGGTGGCATGTCATGCCACCCATCAAGCTATGCCATTATACTATCACATGTCTCCATGTGAGTGGTGCCACGTGTCACCTAGAAAATGGTCACTTTGAAACCCAAAAATTCCAAATCGGCATGACATGCCATGTCATATCCATGTTGACATCACTGCCACTTAATTTCCACATCATCCATATTAGTTAATCATTTATTTCCACTTCTCACTTGGCATCGCCTCATCCTAGTATGGAAGAAAGGCCAAAGATCCTATGGTTTTTCAATGTTTTCTTCATTAAATTAAAATTCCCTGAACATTGGATTTGCATGATTTATCAACCTATGGATTCTTTCATAATTCCCTCCACCTCACACACATATCTTCACAAGACCCTACCTCAAACTTGGTGTGGCATGAATAGAAATTCAATTGCTAGGATTTTTCTCGTCCTACAAGTTTTTTCAGTCATGGCTCCCTACTCCGACCTCCATGGCCTCTCCAACCAAAATATTTGTCATGTAACATCAAATTATCATTCAGATAAAAGGAAAATGTTTTTCCCACACCTTTGATCAACCTATCGAACCCTAAATTTTTGGAACATTCCCATGTTGAAAAACAACAAGAAAATGTATGTCTAATTTATTTTCCCCTTAAATAAATTACAAAATAAATTTTAATCTTATCTCATAAAAACTTGTATTAGTTAACTAAGTGAGAGAGACCTAGTTAGCTCAAAAATTTTGCGTTGAGGGTCAATCGTGAGGCATGTAGAGTGATTCTATTATTTTTGGGATCTAGTTGCAGTTAATGAACTAGTGTAGTGTGAGTTTAATGAGTTAACTGAAAATAAATGAGTTAAAATAAGTTTAACTAGTTCTAACTGAGTGATGAGCTAGTGAGAGGTCAGGTGAATTAAATTAGATTTAATTCACAAGTAGTTTTTTATAAAGTAACTGATGATTTTCTATTATTAGTTTCATGCATGTCAAATTTGATGAAGACCCTATTGAGACAAAGGTTAAAGGGAAGATAACTATGAATTGTATTATTAGCGAACTGCCCAGATGTAGTTATAAAGCCACGTGATTCCCATGAAGGATTGCGCAGTAAAGGAAGGTTTGATTTCCTATTTAATATGGATTTAATTTCCTAAGGATTTTTTGAGCAAGGCAGGCTGAAGGTGGACACTAAATTGGTTGTGTGTTTGTCCCATTTTTCCTAGATCAGTGTGATACAATTCGTAGAGTGTATGAGGTTCTTGTGAGCACACATGCATTTTATTGTTTCATGATTCATTGTATTGTTATACAATATAGATAGAGGGGTTTTTGGAAGTTACTTTCCCAGGGAAAAACTTGTGTTGTGTGATTGATTTACTTCTTTCTCTTACTTGCATGTGATTGAGCGATCATGATTTCTATTCCGCTTTAGAAGGATTCAGTATATTTTTTTAGTACATTACATGATCAGATTGAATCCATTAGTGTAATTTATACATGGTATCGGAGCACCATGAATCACAATATTGGAGAAGAAATTAATTCGGTGTTGAAAAATATTCAAATTTGAACATACATTCTTTAGAGCTAACAAATGACTAGGATGTCTTTCACTGGCTTGAGACTCAAATATGAACTCAAGGGAAATTTGAACTATATTGCATGGAAGGACATGATGGAGGAAGTATTGGAGGATAATGAGTTGAAGGAGTTCATTGACATTGATATTCGTGGAACCAATCAGGAAAATGTTGCGCAACATGAAGCATGGAGGAATAATGTCACAAAGACGAGGAGGATATTATTAGCGGGAGTTAGAGATCATATTGCCTCGAGTAACCATGGAAAGGAAAATCCATATGCTATGAGGAAGGCCTTGACATATCTATTTCAAAGAAGAAATGACCATAGAAAATTGGGACTCAAGGACAAACTCAAAAAAATCAAAAAGGAGAAGGGCGACATAATCCAGAAATACTTGACCAAGTTCACTCAATTTCGAGATGAGCTTGGTAGTGTTGGGATTACTATATTTGATGATGACTTGGTGAGCCTTGAACTTCTAAGCCTTCCTAAGAGCTGGCATAGTTATGAGGACTCTGTTAATGGGAGGGAGAAGCTACCAAATTGGGAGCCACTATGGTCGGATTTCGTACAATAAGAGTTTTTGAAGAATACCAAGGGTGGATACTCATCCAAGACTGATGATGAGGAAAATTGCGATTTGGATGGTAAGGAAAAGAAGGGGAAGGGGAAGAAGTCCTATTCCAAATCTGACACCGGAAAAGAAGGCAAGAAGTGAGACATGTCAAAGGTGAAATGTTTCAACTTTCCTCATCATGGAAACTATGCCACAAATTTTCCACAAAATAAGAAGAACAAGAAGAAGCCTCCGGGAGCTGCAATGGGTGAAGCTTCAGCCTCACAGTTTGAGTTGGAATTCTCTCTCATCACATGCATTGTGTCAAATATTATGGAATCTATGTGGTACTTCGATAGTGGAGCATATTTCCACATGAATAGAAACAAAGAACTCTTTAGTACTTTGGAGGAGAAGGATATTTATATGCACATCAAGATGGGTGGTGACGGAAGGTATAGTGCTACCAGGATTGGTATATTTAATTTCCCAAGAAAGTTAGTTAAATTTTCCATATCAAATGATGTCATGCATGTACCAGGCTTGAAAAATAATTTATTCTCAGTTGTTATGTTGGAGGATTTTTGATATGATGTGGTTTGCAGTGAAGGAAAGGTGTTCCTTCATCACAAAGCCATGGGACAGGTAAAGAATATTGGGGTTCGTGTGAAGAACCTATACAAACTTCACGTAGATGGGTGCGCAACATTGAGCAGTAAATCAGATGAAGTGGTGAGCTGGGATACTAGTGAGTTATGGCACAAGAGGTTGGGTTATCTACACCACAGTGCTTTAAGGATCATGTAGTATATTTCTACAGGTCTTCCAAAGGGTACACTTGCGTAGATATACACATACAAGGGATGTACCATGGGGAAGTATACAAAGTCCACATTTCATGAGAAGGAGAATAGAGAAGCGGAAATCCTTGAGAGATTTCACTCATATGTGTGTGGACCATTCTCAACAGCTTCCGCAGCAAAGCACAGGTACTATGTGATTTTTGTTGATGATTTTTCTAGAAAGTGTTGGATCTTCTTTCTGCAAAAGAAACATCATATGTTCTCTAAGTTTTGTGAGTTCAAAGAATTGGTACAAAACGATACATGGAAGAAGATGAAGACTCTAAGGAGAGACAATGGTGGTGAGTATATCTATAATTAATTCAAGAACTTCTACGCCAAATAAGGAATTCAGAGAGGATTGATTGCACCTCATAACCCACATTAGAATGAGGTTACAGAAAGGAATAACAAAATAATTATGGGAGAAGCACGAGCTATGTTACATGATCATGGCCTACCATTGCATCTGTGGGAAAAGGCATGCAACACAACCATATTTGTGAAAAATTGTAGTCCTCATCGGATACTTGGCATGAGTACACCAGAGGATGGTTTTTCAGGTAAGAAACCAGATGTTTCATATTTTAAAATTTTTGGCTCATCTGTATATTTCCATGTGACCAAAGATGTCAGTAAGAATCTAGAAACAACAACAGACGTTGCGATATTTTTGGGGTACATTGATACTCCCCACAACTATCGTGTGTATTTTCCAGCTAACAAGATGACAATTGTCAGTAAAGATGTTAAATTTTATGAGGAGAAATAAATGTGATTGTCCCTTGAGAGGTAGCTTGACTTGCATGCAGAAGAGGAACTATTATTTCCAAAGGATGAACCTCAGGATGTGGAGCAGCCACAAGTAGAGGGCCATGGAGTCGCAGAAACCACTCATGCATAGCCATCCACCATAAATGGTAGGAAGCATACTAGAGAGACTGGCATATTGATGCTACATGCAAGAGATAATGTAGGTGCACCTACATCACAACGGAGGAAGAGATGGTCCTCGAACATGTATATTGGATATATGGCTCTTATGAGCAAGTGTATTGCGACTGAATCATGTTATTTTGAGGAAGCAATGCAGAAACCAACATGGGTTGATGCCATTGTTGAGGATTATGACTCCATTATTGGAAACAATGAAATGAAACTGGTCTGAACATCAGTGGTTGGATCCAGGTGGATCTACAAGGTGAAGCAAGTAGCAGATGGGAGTGTGGAGAAATAAAAGGCTATATTTCTGACCATAGGATTCTCACAGGTAGAGGTGATTTATTATGAGGATACTTTTGCATCTGTTGCAAGTTCCTCATTTATTTGATCCATCCTTGCACTCTCAGTGCAGATGGGGTGGTAGGTACATCATATTGATGTAAAGAAAACCTTTCTCTATATATTTATTGAGGAAGAAGTGTACATTGAGCAGCAAGAGGGTTTTGAGATATTTGATGGGGAGCCGCAAGTGTGCAGACTCAAGAGAGAACTGTATGGGCTAAATCAGGCACCTCGTGCTTGGTACACGAGGAGCAGCATGTTGGGTTTGTATTATATTCTTTCCACGAAATTTTTTTTGGGCCTTATTTTCCAGTCGGTGGACCTTCCCATAGTGTTGTGCATGGGTTTGCACATGCTTTTGGGGCATGATGGTTTTTAGCCAATGGTATTTTCTAGATCCGGTCAAGGGAACTACGATTATGTTCTAATCCAGGGTTAATGGATTGGGGTTTATGTATGCTTCAACATGTATATATATGTGTTTTATCACTAAAAGGAATATAACGAAAAATAAAGTTGTTCATCTTGATTTGGGATCCAGGGGTGAATCTCTATGTATATCTATTTTATGTTTTGTGCTCTCTCTATTGTTTATTTTATTTTTTAAGATTTGTTTGTGGCTAATTTCTATACAGGGTTAAAACCTACATTTGGTATCAGAGCAGTTTCAGCTTCAAGGGGACGCCTTTGCTGCTAAGGGGTTTTTTCCTCGGGCCTAAGGTAGACTCTGTTCAATGGGAGATCAGCGAGATCGATTCTTGCGGTGAAAGAAAATGGCGAGCGGCAGGAAGATAGAGATAGAGAAATTTAATGGTCAGAGTTTTGAGTTGTGGAAGCTCAAGATGGAGGATCTACTGGGATAAGGACCAGTGGATCATGGTAGATCCAGGTACTAAACAAACGGAAATGTCAGATAAAGATTGGAATAAACTAGATCGAAAGGCAAAGAGCACAATACGGTTGTGCGTCTCAGATTCAGTATTGTTGAATGTATCTGGGGAAGATATGGTGAATTCCTTGTGGGACAAGCTAGGGACTTTGTACGAATATAAGTCTCTTGTGAATAAATTGTTCCTACGGAAAAATCTGTATAACCTGAGGATGAAGGATGGAGACTCGGTGACAAAGCATCTGAATGCCTTCAATACTGTGGTAATTCAGCTGTCATCTGTTGATATTAAAATATCATATGAAGATAGGTGCATCAGTTTGTTGTGTTCTCTACAAGATTCGTGGGACAGTCTGGTTATTGCAATAGGTAGCAATACAACTACCTTGAATTTTGATGACATTGTCTCAGCCTTGCTGTTGCAGGAAATGAGACAAAAAAATATGGAGGGTCAGAATGGAGATGCCTTATATGTACGAGGAAGGTCCCAGAACAGAAACAAGAATAATGTTTCGAGTAGGAGATCTAAATATAGAGGGAGATGTAAATCTCATAGAAAGTTTGTAAAGGTGTGTTGGAAATGCGAAAAGGAAGGGCACTACAAAAAGGACTACAGATATAAATCTCATGAGAAAGGAAAGGGATCTGATGTTGATCCTTCTGCAGAGGAAAACACCACCTTGGATGAAGGTAGGGATGTGTATTTGGCTTCTTCTTCAAATACACAGGTAGATCATGAGTCATGGTTGATTGAATTGAGTGCATCCTTTCACTTCACTCCCCATAGGGAGTGGTTTTGCAAGTATGAAAAATATTATGGCAGTGATCTCTTCTTAGGTAATGATAGGAAGGCCAAAATTGTCAGACGTGTAAAAGTCAAGCTGCAGCTGCAAGGTGGAAGGATTAGAACATTACATTCACACAGTTACCCATGTACAATATATATATATATATATATATATATAATCATAAAACATTAAATAATGAAATATAAACTCTTTGATTTATATATATAGGACAGAATCGGGTGATTTTTCTCCCCGGGTGCTAGAGAATGACAGAAGGTTATTGAACATGATGTGTGGACACAATATGGGTTCCATCACTGGGTAAGTCTGTGTACTATGTTTCATTCATAGATGACTTCTCAAGGAATACATGGATATATTTCTTGAGGAAGAAATCTAAATTTTTTGAAAGATTTAAAGAATTTAAGGCTCTCGTGGAAAACCAGACAGAGAAGAAGATAAAGGTGCTGAGGATAGATAATGGTGGGGAGTTTTGCAAGAAGGAATTTGAAGAGTTCTGTAAGAAGTGTGGTATAACACGATAGAATATTACTCCATACACACCTCAACAAAATGGGATTGCAGAAATAATGAACAGAATAGTGATGGAAAAAGAAAGAAGCGTGCTCAGTGGTACCGAGTTAGGACAAGAATTCTAGGCCGAGGCAGTGGAGACTACATGTTACTTGGTTAACAGATCACCTTCATCAGCGTTGGAGGATAAGACGTGACATGAGGTATGGACTGGTAAGAAACCATCTCTTTCACATCTGAGGGTATTTGGATGTGATGCATATGTACATGTTCCAGAGGAGAAAAGGAGCAAGTTGGATAATAAATCTGAACGGTGCATCTTTATTTGGTATAAGGATGGTTTAAAGGGTTACAAGCTTTGGAACTTGGAAACAAGGAAGGTTGTGTACAACTGAGATGTGGTGTTTAGAGAGGTGAAATATATTGTTAAACATGCAGTCCTACCAAAGGAACCTGAGAAGATAGATTTTGAGCTAAAGGAGGATGAATCAGACTCTACAACAGAAGAAGACTTAGAAGAGGAAGAGCCACAAACTCCAGCTGTTAGAAGACCATTTCAGGAACGAAGACAACCAGAAAGGTATAGTCTATTTGATTTCTATTCAAATTTTTCTTTAACTATAACTGATGATAATCCCAGAACCGTCAGGGAGGCAGTAGATTCAGAAAATGGAAAAATCTAGAAGGAGGCCATGGTTGATGAAATGACATCCTTGCATAAAATGAGGCATGGGATCTAGTGGAGTTTTCGGCAGGAAGGAAGACCATCGGGAGAAAATCGTTGTTTAAGAAGAAGATGAATGTATAAGTCAGGTGGAGAAATACAAAGCTCGGTTGGTAGGAAAATGTTATTCGTAGGTGCCGAGAATTGATTTTGGTGATATTTTTTCTCTTGTTTCCAAAGTTACTTCTATTAAATTAATTTTATCTGTTATTTCTACATTTGATTTTAAGGTAGAATAGATGGATGTGAAGACATCATTTTTTCACGAGGATCTGGAAGAGGATATCTACATGAAACAACCTGAAGGATTTATGGTGAAGGGGAAGAAAGAGCTGGTATGCAGGTTAAAGAAGTCTTTGTATGGGTTAAAACAATCACCAAGAATGTAGTATCAGAAATTTGATACCTATATACGAGGACTTGGACTCACCAGAAGCAAGGAGGATCACTGTGTTTAATTTAAATTAATTGGTGACCGTGTTATTTATTTGGTCTTATATGTGGATGATATGTTGTTGATTGGAAATGACAAAGAAAATATCCAATATTTGGAGACCCATTTGTTCTCCAAATTCGACATGAAGGATCTTGGTGTTGCAAACTATATTTTGGGCATGGAAATTAAGAGAGATCGAGAAAAGAGGAAGCTCTGGTTAAACCAAAGGAGGTATGTCAATACTATATTGCAGAGGTTCAATATGCAGGATAGTAAACTGGTGAATGTTCTAATTCCTGTAGGTACAAAGCTGTCTGTTGAACAGTGTCCCAAGACACAAGAAGAAGAGGATGATATGTCCCGTGTTCCAAATGCAAGTGCAGTGGGTAGCCTGATGTATGCACTGGTATGTACTAGACCATACATTGCACATGAAGTGGGAGTATTGAGCAAGTTTATGTCAAACCCAGGGAAGGAGCATTGGGTAGCAGTGAAGCAGGTTTTCATATATTTGCGTGGCACGAGTGATTATGGCTTGTGCTACCAGGGAAGACCAGGATTGGAAAGAGTGTTGAACATTCATGGTTTTGTTGATGCAGACTGAGCTGGAGATCTGGAACAAATAAGATCTACAAGTGGGTATATTTTTAGCCTATTTGGATGTGCAGTCAGTTGGATGAGTAAAAGACAGTCTATAGTGGCTCTTTCAACTATAGAGGCTGAATACATGGAAGCCACTCATGCAAGCAAGGAAGAAGTTTGGTTGCAGAGATTGTGTTATGGTATGGGGTTTGTGAAACAAGCTATAAGCATATACTGTGATAGCCAAAGTGCAATTTTCTTGGCTAAAAACCCTGCTTATCATTCAAAGACAAAGCACATTGATGTTCAATATCACTTTGTGAGATATATGGTTGAAGCTAAAAGGGTGTTGCTGGTAAAGGTGGTCACTTTGAAGAATGTTGCAGATGCATTGAAAAATTCTGTGAGCACTCAAAAATTCTCTTGGTGCAGAGAAACAATGGGTGTTGCAAAGCTGGGCTAATGATTCAGCTCTCCCATGGCCCCCTATGGAAAGAAAACAACAAGTGGGAGAATGTTGGGTTTGTGTTATACTCTTTCCACGACTAGTCATGCCGAGGGGGGTAAGAGGGGGGCCGATAGCCCCCCCTGTAGATTTTGTTGGGCATAATGTACGAGGAGGTCACAGGGGAGGTGGTAGCCCCCCTTGTCAGGGTCTAGGGCAACACCCCAGGAAAATTGATTTGGGCCTTATTTTCCGGTGGGCAGACCTGCCCATGGTTTTGTGCATGGGTTTGCACATGGTTTTGGGGCATGATGTTTTCGGCCCCTAGTATTTTTTAGATCCGATCAAGGGAACTACGGTTATGTTCTAATCCAAGGTTAATGGATTGGGGTTTATGTATGCTTCGACATATATATATATATATATATATATATATATATCTGTGTGTGTGTGTGTGTGTGTGTGTGTGTGTGTGTGTGTGTGTGTGTGTGTTGTAACACTAAAAGGAATATAATGAAAAATCAAGTTGGTTGTCCTGATTTGGGATCTAGGGGAAAATCTCTGTGTATATTTGCTTTATTTTTTATGCTCTCGCTATTGTTTATTTTATTTTTTAAGATTCATTTACAGCTAGTTTCTGTACACGGTTAAAACCTATAGAACAGATATTTCACTAGGTTGAGCTTCATAAAGCATGAAGCTGATGCAAACCTATATCATATTGTTGTTGATGGTAAGCTTTTCATTATTGTACTTTATGTTTATCATCTTATACTAACAAGTGATGAGGAGCTTGTAACTTCTTGCAAAGAGGATCTTGCAAGAGAGTTTTAGATGAAGGAAATTGGGCTCTTGCACTATCTGGTTGACTTAGAAAAATGGCAAACAGAAGCAGAGTTATTTGTATCTCAGGGGAAGTATGCCAAGAATATTCTGAGGAAGTTCCACATGGAGGGCAGCAAACCCATGGAGACTCCTCTTGCAGGAAACTAGAGGAAGGAGGATGCTACCTCAGGTGAGGTAGTGGATGCTATTGTTTACATGCAGCTTGTGGGTTCAGTTACATATTTCGTTCACACATGACCATACATATTATACGCAGTTAACCAACTTATTCAAGCTATGGTTAAGCCTACCAAGCTCTTTTGGAAGGCAGGGAAGCATGTTTTAGGATATCTCAGTGGCACTATAGAGCATATATTATCATACAAATGGATAGAGGGAGGGAAGATTCAAGGCTTCACTAAATCAGAATGGGCAGGAAGTCCATAAGATAAGAAGAGCACATGAAGGGTTATTGCTACCATAGGATCAACAATAGTTTCTTGGTACAGCAGGAGCAGACATCAATTGCACTTATTTCAGCAAAGGGAGAGTACATGGCAGCTATTCAAGCTGCATGTGAGGCCATTTGGATGAGGGGGATACTTGTTGGTTTTTTTTCTGATCAGATGGATCTGACGGTGATATATTGCGATACCGAGAGTTGCATAAAATTCTTGGTTAATCTGGTATTCCATCACAGGTCCAAGAATATTCACATCCAGTAACACAACCTCAGGGATTTTTTTTAGATGTGCATTATGTTTTTGTAGTACATTCCCACGAAGGATCAGGATGAAGATATCTTGATGAGGGCGCTTGCAAAGAGAAAATTTGAATACCAAAGAGGTAGGATCAGGGTAGCTGATAATCCCTTTCTTGTTGAGAGGGAGTGTTTAAAATCAACAAGAAAATGTGTCTAATTTATTTTTCCCTTAAATAAATTAGACAATAAATTATAATTTTATCTCGTAAAAACTTGTATTAGTTAACTAGGTAAGATAAACTTAGTTAGCTCAATAACTTCGAGTTGAGGGTCAATGGTGAGGCATGTAGAGTGATTATATTATTTTGGGGGTCCAGTTGTAGTTAATGCACTAGTATAGTGTGAGTTTAATCAGTTAAATGAAAATAATTGAGTTAAAATCAGTTTAAATATTTCTAACTGAGTGGTGAGCTAGCGAGAGGTCAAATGAATTAAATTAGATTTAATTCACAAGTAGTGATATATCAAGTAACTAATTATTTTCTATTATTAGCTGCATGCATGTCAAATCTTGGGAAGAACCCGTTGAGACAAAGGTTCGAGGGAAGATAACTATTAGTTGTATTATAAGCGAACTACCGAGGTGCAGTTATAAAGCCACAGGATTCCCATGAAGGTTTGTGTAGTTAATGAAGGTTAAAATTCCTATTTAATAGGGATTTAATTTCCGAGGGATTGCGTGACCAAGGTAGGTTGAGGGTGGGCAGGAAATTGGCTATGTGTTTGTCTAGTTTTTCCTAGATCAGTGTGAGATGATTGGTAAAGTGTATGAGGTTCTTGTGAGCACACATGCATTGTATTTTTTCCTGATTCCTTGGCTTATTAGAGAATAGAGATAGAGGGGTTTTGAGTGGTTTCTTTCCTTAATAAAATCTTGTGTTGTGTGATTTATTTACTACTTTCTCTTACTTGCATGTAATTGAGTGATCGTGATTTATATTCCACAAATATTGTAGAAGGATCCAGTATCTTGTTTTAGTACATTACATGATTAGATTGAATCAATTGGTGTAATTTCTACATCCCAAACTTCAAACCTTCATAGCTCTTGATCCCTTGGTATTTATTCAAAGTTAAATATAACATTGGAACTGTCTCTAATACGTCTATCAAAATATTCCCTTTGCAAGAGAACTTGAGCTAATATGATACAACCAAAATGCCTTGAAATATAGGCCATTAGATCCTTCATCCAACAAATTGCGGCCACTAAAAGGCTCTGCAAACACTCAAAAACACATTAATGATGAGTACTTGACATCAAGGACACCCAACTGACGTCCTACTCAACATTCTCCAACAAGCTCCCCTAAGCTTGACACCACTTGACATCAATGACTAATCCTTTGACATCAATGACAACACTTTGTTCAATAATACTCTCAGCTTCTATTTTTGTTATATATAGTTCATATTTAAATATTATACTAAATATTGAAATATTTTATTTATAATTAATATTTTTTTTGTAATTAAAGATTTTTCTTACAAGTTAGGCAAAATAAAATAACTTGGTTTATAATAAGAATTCTTTTTCCCTTAGAGGGGCTCTACAACTTACTATAATAGAGATGTAGTGACGATAAAATAATAATAATAATAATATTATTATTATTATTATTATTATTATTATTATTATTATTATTACCAATATAGATCCACCTTAGTCGTGGACCTAAAATTTATATGAAAACCTCTTTGAGTGGAAAACTTGAGCTTCCAAGCTTCCCCAAGATAGCATTGTTCGACCCAAGCCGAATCTTAGCCTATTCACTAAAATAAAAACACAAGAAATTAAAATGTTTTAATTTTCAGAAAATTGCTACTTTCAATTATTAATATTATGTTTATATACATATGTGATTAAAGTATTTTATTTAAGATGGACATGGAAATACTAAATTTGAAATATTTATTTGTTATTAATATTTTCTCTAATACCATGTATTTACTTTTACATCCCCTTCATACCATGTACTAATTTTTTCTTTCAGTTGATCTCTTGAGTATATATAATTCACATTTAAATAATTTACTAAATATTGAAATATTTTATTTTAATTAAAATTTAAATATTTTTTTGTTATTAATATTTTTTCTTATAGGTTAGGAAACAACTTATTAAATATTGAAAATAACAAAAAAAACTTAGTGTCTAATAAGAAATGTTTGCACTTAGAGTGCTCTACAACTAAGTATAAGGAAGATGTAGTGATTATCAAATAGTAATAGTATAATAGCAATAATCAGATATAATAATAATCAACATAGATGCATCTTAATCATGGATTCACCAACATTTGAGATGAATTGAACTTTTGATATGGAATCCTCTTTTAGTGTGGAAAACAGGATTGCATATATTGATATGAAAACCTATTTTAGAGTGGAAAACTTGAAAAAATGTTTCCACCTCAACAAATTTAATTTCTCCGATAACTTAATCAATCCATCTCTTTCTATCTAACACACACAAACAACATGTGAATTTTTTCATTATTTAAATTGAATTTTTAAATTCATAAATGGATATAATGTGTTGAAGTCCCCTTTGTAACTTGTGTAGAATACACAACTTGAAATTCAAACAAAAATTTGGTAGATTTTAGTCAAAATTGAATAAACTAGCAATTGCACCACATGTTGCAAAGGAAATGTCATAAGGAAATAGCATAGGAAAGTGTAGAATAGAATATAGAAGTAAAAAAATATTTTTTTGTTTATTTATTGGCATTTGTGTGAGAAAATTTTTGAAATTTTTCTTAAGAAATTGGTTCAATTAGTGTTTCCTTGGTTTGTGTGAGTTTCTTAATATTATAGTTAAATCTATATTGTACTAGACATCATGCCAATCTTTATTTTTCACATTGAAGATAATGTAAGTAATACTTAATTAAATCCATCCCTACTACTAGGGTCTAACCATATAAATTTTGGATTTTTCCATTGCTTCCTGCTCAAGCCTTTACTCACATGGCTTTAAAATATTTCTTTCACATTAAAGATGCCATCAAAGAAATAAAAAGGTATATTAATGCATTAAAATGGAGAGGTGGAAAGCTGCCTAAAGGGGAGTGCAAATAACGAACATGAAGCTAAAATGAAAGTTGTAGTTCACTCCTAGTATCTGTGGGAGTATATCAACTTGAATGAGTCTTAGGCCTTATATCCTCTAGTTGTTGGATGATATCCTTAATATATACTCTCATGAATGGAGAAGGTACACAAAAACCCATGGAAAGTTGAAGTGCTCAAGTTAATCCATCATCTATAGGAATTCTCAATCCCCACAAGATATCAACATCAAACAACTCCAATGCACTCTCCTCTAATACCATCATCTTCACAATAGAAGGAAAATCCAAAAATTCATGAGAGCTCTCATTCTTGGCAACTTTCTTTCTAATGGGCATTTCTAATAGGAGAATACCAAAGTTGTATATTTTTTTCTTGGTATAGGTCCTCTTAATCTTCTCGATCTCAGGAGCCTTTTATCCCTCAAGTGTAGTTGCATTCATCATCTGAGCAAAAAATGATGCAGTCATTAACCAATATAGTCTATAATAAGTTAAATGTGCCACACAATTTTCATCCGCAAAAAAATTAATGGATTTTAGGTTTCCATGAATGATAGGTGCTTAAATTCAAGTGTTAAGGTGATAAAGTCCTCTTGTTGCTCCAAGAATAATCTTGTACATGAGAGCCCAACTCAAAGATGGCCTCCCATCTTGAGCATCTACAAAAGTAATTTTTTGTTTGCATCAATAAGACAGAGTAAGGACACATCCCACAAACCTACAAGATGAATATTTCATTGAATAAAGAAGATATCAATGGAAAGAATTCATATTTAATCTAGAACCCAACTTATGCATATGTTATATGTATAACTTTAGTGCATTCTTCATTTTCTTAATATTTGGTTGGACCATGTCCTCTTGAATCTTAATATTTCAATATAAACCTCAATTTTAGCACATCCTCCACCGTGATATTCTCCCCACCTTAAAAAACCACCAATATTCCCCCCCTTGTTTCTTCATCTTCCAATTCATTCAAATAAGTGTCTCATCCTCCTCTGAACACTTTCATATTATGGTAACTTCCAATTCCTATCAACAAGAAAACATCGACAACAATGGTTTTCATCAATGTAATAAAAATTCCTACAACTTCCCCAGGGCTCATTCTAGAATGCCTTTGAACTTGAGTTCTTACATAAGGTGCGAGAGGAGACCCACAGAGCATGTTTCCTACAAATGACTCACTACCAAAACTCTGTGAAAACACTAGAATGTGTCCATTGAGATTGTTAAGAGCCAGATTAAAACTTGATAAATTTAGATGGACAAGAGCTTCAGGTATTGCACCATACAAAGAGATATTTCTCAGATGCAACTCTTGCAGGCCATGAAATTGTCTAAGAAACAGAGGTATGGGCTCTTGCAGATTGTTACTTCTCAAGTCTAAAATCTACAAAGTATTGCATGTAGTATTAGGAAAATCAGGCTCTAGTATGTAAATAGTAAAATCATTACCATCTAGAAGAATATCCACAAGTTCCCCATAGAGATTACACATTGAATGAGGAATGTGTCCATTGAAATTATTCCCTAAGAATGAAACATACATAATCATAACAATATTCCCAATCTCTAAAGGTGTATTTCCTCTGAACATATGAACATCAAAACTTTCTTTCCATTCCTATAAATTTTAGGAGTCAAAAAGTAGACACACAAACACACACACAGAGAGGAATATTAAGGATTGATAAAGGATAATATAGGTAAGAAAGAAACATTTATGAACTAAAAAAGATACACTAGCAGAATCATGACAAAGCAAAAGAACATGTATATTAAGTTGCACCGAAAGTAGTAAATTAACATGAATGTAATGAATATACATCCTAGTAACATTTACAAATGCATATTGCAAATAAATATTTCTCAAGCATGATAACATCAGCAATACATCAATAAACTATTATATACACTCAATATTGACGTCAAATAGGTTACTTTAAATATGGGATTTAAGTGGTCCTTGAAGCAATCATTCAATGATGCAAAATATGGGTATGAAGTCTAGCATAAAATATGAAGTACCATTCCATAAGTCAAATAATTATAAAGAAATATATCATTTCTGTTGATTTTTATGAACAAATAATACAACATTGAATTTCCTCTACCTCATCATTGGAAATAAAAGGATGGACATCATTAATGACATTATCAGAGAGTTCGAGATGGGCTACAATAAGTTGATTGACACATAGTTTAAAGTGGTGTCAACTTTTTTAAATATTAATAATCAACAATTGATTGAAATTTCCGTTAAGGTCCAGAGTTTAAATGGTTCCAAGAATGTTAGACTAAAAATTTTCATTGATCCCTCCATGATTGTGGGCTTCACCATTCGATGTGGACCATCTTTGATCAATATTTTAGACATGAGTGTGAAGACTGAGATTGAGAAATTGGAAATTCAAATTGGATACAATATAGAATTGAAAAAGTATGAATCATTGATGTTTGTGTATTCTTGAAAAAAATGAATCGAATGGTTTTGTTTGTTCTAACTTTTATTTAATTGATAGAACTATTTCTGAGCTAGATTGTAGAACTATATGAGGCTATATTTATTATTATCCTATTGTTTCCATTTGAATTTTTTTATCATGAACCTAGAATTTTGATTGGAAAATGCTATAAAAAGTTATGATTTGGAAGGAAACGAGTACCTACTTTTATTGTCGAGTTGGAGGGCTCACTGAAAAAAAAAATAAGGGAAAAAAAGGTATGTCAAGTAACTTGAAGATCATTTTTGGATGAAAAGTATGGAGGAGATACGTAGATAATAGGTATAGATCCACACAATCCTTCATTATCTAGATTATTATTGGTTCATGTTCATTTTAAAACACTTCCTTCAAAAATAAAGAGCTGAGTTCAGCTTGTTGGCACTGTCAATTTGTATTGAGCAATGATTTAAAGGAAAATATGAACATCACAACTCTTATAGATATCCCACATGTTTAAAGATGAAATAAAAAAAAATGTTGAAGTTCTCATGTATGGGTCACATTGTCCCTATCAAGAGCCCATTTACATCACACATGGTGTTAATTGGGAAGGATGGTTCATTCAGATTGATCATTGATTGTTGAGATCTTAGAAAGAGGACTATCAACAATAGATATCATATTTCAGGAATTGATGAGTTTCTACAATTTCATGATGCCATTATATTCACCAAGGTAAATGCAACTCAAAATTAACGAAATTGTGTTTTGAAAGTAATTATGTTTTAAATTAAGCATTCAACTTGAAATGTAGCATTTTATGGGAAAATTTCCTTGTGATTGATTTCTGGTCATTTATAAAAAAATAATTGTTTATGTTGTTGGAGAAGGGGTATATGACCTTAATTTGAGTGAGTGTCCTTCTTATATTCAATGGAGAATTCAAAGAATGAAAGCACTGCAAGTCAGAAGAGAGAAACATGTGTGTTATGCTAAGAATTGAAACAGAAAGAGGAGTTATTGTGAGTGATGGAAATTCAAGGTTTTCGATCAATGGGAAGCCAATTTACCACTTTCTTCGTACATCCAATTTTAGCGAGTACATTGTTGCACATGATGGTTGTGTTGCCAAAATTTAATCCCAAGGCACCTCTTGACAAAGTTTGTGTTTTAAGTTGTGGTGTCTCTACAAGTAATTTACTTCCAGTTATTTTTTTGGTCAACTATTTTACATTTTAAATTATTTCCATGTACATATTCACCATTAGAAGTATTAAGGGATATAATTATCCATATTCAAAAATAGGTTACATATATTTTCTAGAAAATCCCAAGTATATTGGCTTTTATAGATGATAGTACTTCTTCTTTTATGAAAACAAAATGCATGAATTCACTTATGATTGTTTCCATATCACATTAAAAGTTACCTTCTAGGGTCTATCCAACAACATTTTATGTGTTTCATCTGATATTTAATTCACATTTACTCTTGAAATTGGAAACCACCATTTCTTCCTGTTGTGGCTCATTTGAATTTTCCTTTATTCTATTTTCAAAAATTCCAAAAAATCATATATTTAAAAAATATGAAAAAATGTAAATCCTTCAAATGTCTGAAATGTTGGGTGTGGAGCCAGATTATCTTGTTTATTTTATATCACAATGTTGGACCGTTGTACCTTAATGGGGCGGAAAAGTTGGCGGTAATTAAACGCTACTTGGGGGGTCTAGGGTGGGGGAGGATACGACTTTATGAAGCCCCCCCTTGGCGGGGGTTTTCAGAGGCAATGCCCCTGAAGCTAAAAATAGATGTAAACTTTCCTTGTAAAACTATATTAATTTCTAGTCAATCTGGTTTGTTCATTAGGCGGATGATCTGACGATAGAAGCTATGTTTAGTTTAGGGTTTTTTTCCCTAGAAGGAAACCCCTCTTTTGTATGAGGATATGGTATTGCGGCTGTGTATTGCATGTGTATTCTCAGAGCGAGAAACAAATAGGGATAATGTGAGAGAGAATAAAGGATATTACATTGGATCTATT
Organism: Pinus albicaulis; assembly: GCA_034641835.2. Lineage (NCBI taxonomy): Eukaryota > Viridiplantae > Streptophyta > Pinopsida > Pinales > Pinaceae > Pinus > Pinus albicaulis. The sequence goes on along the minus strand of CM076583.1, from coordinate 346,219,016 downwards.
GTAGGTTGTGTCTCTTGATTTTGCTAGATAATAGAAAGGAAGGACTGGCTGTTCGCGGTGGACGTAGCCCAAACTAGGTGAATAACATATATCTTTATCTCTCTGGTTTTATGTGTTTCTTGTGTTTGTGTTTCCGCATGTATTTTTTTGGTTCCATTGCTCTGTAATATATAATTTTTGAACATAAAAATCATTTCATTTTCGCATACTAGTCAATTAGTATATGTTTTTGGAGAGCATGTCAAGGTGGGATAGACTGTTCCAATTAACACTCGTGGTAATCATCGAGCGATACTAAAAGAAGTTTCATTTGATGTAGATCAACGGAAACCCACGGGCACAAATAGCCTGCATGTTAGCAGAGGAGGTACCTCCGTAGTTGACTCCGTTGAACACCAACCAATCAAAATTGATGGTTCCCATCGACTGTAGGGGTAGCGCCCCAACGGAGGATCCGTACCTCAGAGCACCCCTGAAGTGACGTATGCATCCAGCTGGGAGACAATTCATCTATCATGTGATGTTGTCGTTACTTGTTCGTTTAAGAAATAAATCAGCATTAATGTTTGAAGCTCCACACCATGTATTTAAGGGTTCAAGTTTTTGTTTCTCCTATCAATTTTCATTCTCATTTTTCCACAAAGTCATCCTAGTCACTCTATTTTATTATCTCCGTGTATTTTTTCCACCCCTCAACTATTCCATGGTTAAGAAATCTTCTTTGTTCGGCTCTTCTAGAAATATCCCTCTCATGTACACTGAGCAAGACATTAGGGATACTATCTACACCATTGAGCATTTTCCCTTCTACTAACAAGTTCCTTTGAATGAGAAAAGTTACCCCATATATTCATCCATGGAAAATTTTGGTGTTTTCTTTGCATGCATCCCCAAAACGCATATTTTTCCCGAATTTGTACATTGGTTAGTGTTTGCATTTTATCCTGAAAAACGTTTCATGATTAATTGTTTAGGGGGAAATTTCCTTCAGGTTACATCCTAGTTAGTGTGTCAAGCCCTACGTTATCCTGAGTCAAAGTCTTATGTCCATTTCACTGATGAATCATTGGCAACTTTTTATGATAATATTGTAGGATGGGAGTTTACCCATGTCATATTCTTTTTGAAGCTTGTTAAAAATTGATTTCCAACAGATGATAAAGAATTCCCATTAGATATTTTTGATGCAGAATTCAGGCTAGTACTACAATTTCTGTCAAAGATACTTGGAAAATAAGTTGTTTCTCAAATTGATAAGTCATTGTTGGGATTATGCACCTTGATGATGAAGCCTAAAGTGGAGCTGGATATTACCTCTTACTGGAAATAGTTTTTTAACACTAAACTTATGAGCTTGTCCCTTACTGGGTGTTTCAGGTTCCCGTCACTTATCACTTATCTATTTTTGTATCAAAATGTAGAAGAATTTTTACATTTGGGGCTAAACATTCTAGATGCAAATAAGAAAACACAATCAATAGTTTTCTGGACAGATACAGTAAGGAATGAACTAGATGAGGGAGGGGTGTTTGATTTTGCTTCTCATTTTATGCCAGTTTCTTATAAGGTTTTGAACGGAGTTCCTCCTCCATGTTTCTTGTGAAAAGCTCAGGAGTTTCTTCAGTTAAGTACTAATTGTAAATTTGGGGATTGGTTTGTATATAAATATCATTCTGGAATGAGATTAAATGGAGTTGGGATAGGACCTTATAGATTGCATTTTTTTCCCCATGAGGTTGTTTGCATTGGAATTTATTAGACAGATTCTAAATGTAGATCAAGTAAATTTTGTTCCAATGAATAAGGGTCATTTGTTTAAGTTGCCTATGTCTATGGGACCATTAATAGTGAAAATGAAGCAAGCATCAAATGAATCTAACAAGATGTTAGAAGGCATGCACTTGTTGCTAGGTGAGAAATGGGCCTATGATCCTGACAAGGTAATCTCTAACATAAGGGTTGAAAATGGCTATTCTGCTTTTATTCATGACAGTAGGCCTGGAATAGAGAAGTTGGCTAATAAAATTTTTGCAGACTCTATTAGTTCCATCATTCAAACTCCCATCATTTCTGAAAAATTGAGCAAAATAAGTAAAGAGATAGTTGTTGATTCTGAAGATGAAGAACATAGAGCTGAGAACAGGGCTATATTTACTGAAGAAATATCAAGTACTCATATTGGTTTCCTCCTTCAATTAGGAGATGCTCATAATGCACCAACTTCACCGTCAAGACATGGAGATGTTCAAGATCAAGTTCCTTTTATCACGCAAGTTTTTTCTCAAATTGTAGAAAATAATCAGAAGATGAAAGCTAGTATGGAAGCTCAAGCTGAGTATCAGATTACTCATGACCAAACTATATTATTGACTGCCATGGACTTAGAAAGGGACCAGTTTAAGATTTTTTTTCTCACACATCTAAAATGATAGTAGGGTCATCCAACAATTTTAAAGTTGTTAATTTAACTCTTGATGTGAATAAGATCCCTTTACTTGATAAAGTTAATTTTCATATACAGATGGCTCAGTTGATTGTAAATGATCTAACCAACACTAGTGCAGCTACTCATAAGGAAGAAAGTATGTTATGAAAGGTGACCAAACAATTAAAAATGGAAAAGGATAGTTCCAGGGCTCTTTCAACTCAGAATGAAGAGTTGAAAAAGACAATTGTAAAAATTGGAGTGGATGCTAATGATAAATCAGCTGTATAGAAATTGTTACAAAGTGTTGAGTCAAATATAAATGTATTGAAGAAGAAGTTAAAGTTTTCTACTGGATAACACTCAATGGCAGAAGAGGTAGAAGAGGTTGAGAATGAAAAAATCTTTTACAACAGTTGTTGCATAAAGAGGAGGAGATTTCTATGTTAAATGAGTCTGTACTTAACTTGCAAAGTCAAATTGACTCTCATTCTTTCACCATAGTCATGCATCTGGAGTTGATGATCCAGCAAAAATATTATCACAGTTGAGAACAGAGTTGAAGATGGCAGAAAATGATCTCAAGAAGACTGAGAGAGAGTTGGATACAACGATGTACATAATGCAGGCCAATGAAGGAGAAGTCAATAAATATAAATCAGATTCTAGACAACCAATGATGAAATCAAGAATCTAAAGGAAAAGATGAAAGGAAATGTTGGCTTGGGGGGGCCTGACCCAGGTTCGGATCTAAGGTTTTCCAACAAATCCCTATACTACTGGCCCTTTCATCAATAATCTACTTGCGCAGGCCAAAGACTCACCCGAAGTAGTATGGGAGGGTGCTGGAACCAGGTTTCCGCACCCTAGAAGAAACAAAGTTATTGAGGAATCTCATATTGAGATCTATCAGGTTTGTATAGAGGTGACCTCATTGCATAGTTCTAAAAGTATAGGAAATGAAGCTCATACAACCATAGACAACATATAAAGATAATCAAATAAACTATTTTTAAACAGATCCAATCATTACCTTCACATCCACGTGCGCATCAACAATTATCATAACAGAACAATTGCAGCTAATTCAAAGTTACTTCAACAGTACTGTAGATAGTTCTGATGACACAAAGATACTTCAATATATTTTGTATTCATTATTAGTCAAAACCCATTCACAACCCATGTTACTACCTGCGCACATAGCCAGCGGGGGCTGCACACAGCAAGACTGAGGATCTCTGCACACAAAGCCAGTCGGATTCCTTACCCAACCACAACCCAAATAGATCTAAACAGTTCGTAGCTAGCATCTATCAGTCCTAACCTACCTCTAGACTCGATCTATTCCTCTATTTATATCACATTATCTTTCGTTATCCTATGGTCCGCAAACCATGGTTACGAACCCTAGGTCTACCCTTTTGACCAATTACAATTCATTGGGGGTTTGACCCACCCCAACCCCCCCTTTCTAGACCAAATACTACCAAAATATTTCAAAACTTGGAAAAAAATAGGGCTAGGAGCCCCCGTTCCAACAGTCCCCCAACACAATCTTGTGACTCGTCCCAATTCATAGCGTCGGTGAGGTCTTCATCCTGTCCTTGAGATGGTCCAACGCAATATTTGGTGGAGTTAAAATATTGAGGCTCTGCACAATGGCAGTCTATGCAATTTCCACCAACTTCTACAAGGTTGGTCCTTCTGTAGCAGTAGTGACGCTGTCTAGAGTCTGGTTCAATTGTTTCACTGCACCATCTAAGTACTGTGAGAGCTTGAGGGCATCATCCGACCAGGGTGTGAGATGGTCACTAAGTACCTATTTCTTGCACAGTAGCCCCATAATTTCAGTGCAAATAATGTGGCTAGTCCGAATATGGGCTAAGCGCTAAACGAGAACAAGGGTGGACATTGTAGCTTCCAGCTACTTAAAGTATTTCTCCTTTTGATTTAACTCCTGATCCATCTCTCAGAGGAGGGGGTCGTGTTGGACCAGAGACCATAATTCTATAGCCTACTCAAGCAAACTGACACCCTGGATGATCTACGTTTTGATAGTGTTCGTAGCATCTGTAATCAATGCAGCGTGCCGAGTGTGTACCTCTAGGGGGGTCTTGGGCTATAGCGTTTCCTGTAAATATGTGAGCTATAGTTAAAGCTCAACCTTAACAACCCATACATCTTCTGGGATGCCTTTAGGGTGGCGACCAAAACTTAAACCTTAGCTTCAGGTTCAGCAGAAGCAGGAATGACTATAGGCAGGTCCTCACAGATCTTGTTAATAAGTTGTTCGAGGGCAGCCTACTACATGATGGTGGCCACGTGTGCAGCCAGGAGTTGAGGGAATTCAGTGGCCTCGGTCATAATAGTCTACTCAGCTATGATGAGGTGCTGTAGCACTCGGAGTTCATGGTGCTGGATTTCACTTGTAACAACGGTCAACAATTCTTGCAGCTGTGCCCCGGCCAATCGGCCAATCTCAAAGCTAATGGAGGGACATGCCTAGACTTGGGCACATAATTCAATAGGTTCCAAGACAAGGGATGTACCGGGGAGGGGGAAGATCCAGCTATCTACAGTGCTGGCCAAAGCGGTAACGTGGCCCAGTGAGCCCATAGGGGTCTTCCTCGCTTAATCTACACTCACCTGATTCTGCCTCGCTTAATCCACGCTCGCTTGAATTGTGTCAGATTTGAGTTGGAGGGCCTGCAGTCCAAATTGTAGAACACCTACAACATCCTTTTGTTTTTCTTCCCAAATATTCGATTGATCAGCATACGGGGTGGTGACAGCTTCGACAGTCTGATCAAAGTCGTCTTCTGTGAGGGTGATTTTCGTGTTGGTGTTGGTCTTAGTAGCCTTACACTTATTTCGAGACCCTTGAGACCATTCGCAGGGCCGCTTAAGGGTGTGCAAGAAATATGTGCCAACATCATCAGCATTGATCATATAGTGATCAGGTGGGGAGTTTTCTTCTGGCTGCGCGGTGGTACTTCTGGGGGTCACCTGCAGCGTGGATGCTAGGGCCAAAGACTCTACATTTGGGTCAAGTGGAATAGTAGGCTTGGACACTACATTGGCGCCAGATGCACCTGTTGCATCTAGGTTAGTTGGCAGGGCGACGACCTTCCATTCTGGTGGCCAAGTGGCCATTACCTCTTTGATTTTAGCCTCAGTAGTCATATATGGAAGATTATGCCAAGTACAATATTTCTGAGCTCAAATTTGCACATTGTGCATGGTTATCTAAAATGTTTCTATTTTCTTATACTTGTCAAAGAAGGCTGGGGACAGGAGCGGTTGTGAATCAATGGCTGCATATGCCCCATCTTTGAGGTCCCTTGAGTCCCACAGGTTGGAGAACCGCACCCCTTCACACATACCCGCTTCTAGAGGGGGGAATACCACTTCTTCTGAGATCTCCCATGCAAATAAGATGATTAGAAAAAGGAGCCATGAGTAATATAATTATTTCCCCTGCTCCTGAGCCTCACACACATTGTCAATAAATTCTTCCACCAGGTACTGGGATGAATTGTGTAGACTCCTTTCTCGCACTGGCCAACGATCTAAATTACGTGACTAGGGACAGTGGCGACCTGAAATTTTCACATTATGTTACAGGTAAGCAGTAAGGTGCACATGCGCATCCCTGGATCCTAGTAGGGCTTTAGCCAACTTCCATTAACATATCCTAGTAGGGACTCCCCGTGCAGGATAAACAATTTGACCACTCCATCATTGGTGATTTCTTTGACCACATACAGACCTAACCAGTGCTGTCAGAATTTCCCTAGGTGCTTTGTGAACTGGCTATCATATAGTAAGACCAATGTGTTTTCCAAAAAGTTCTTCTGTTCGATATGGTGATCGTGCCATGATTTTTCTTGGGCTTTCTAAACCTGCTGGTGGAATTGGCCAATGAACTGGTCTTCTTTAGTGCTACCAGCTGCACCAAGAATTCCTACATAATGTCAAGATCAGCCATATTCGTGAAGGTCGAGATGCGTAGGATAGGAATAATGTATTCCATAGGCATAACAAATTCCTTCCCATAGACTAGGCGGAAGGGTGTTTTTCCTATGATATTATTACATGTGGTCCTATAGGCCCAGAGGATAGATGGGATGCACACGTCCCAATCACTTCGTTGCATGTTACAGACCTTGGTGAGAACTTGTTCCAATATTATATTGTAGGCCTCTACAGTTCCATTTTCCTATGGATGGTAGGGGGTAATTTTGGCATGGTGGATCTGGAATTCTTCAGTCAAAGCCTTAATTGTGTCATTAATGAAATTCCTACCTCTATCTCTTATTAGGACCTAGGGGCACCCAAACCTAGTTAAGATATTCTGAAACAAGAAGTGCGCCGCCATGTCCATAGTACAGTCCTTGATAGCTACAGCTTCAGCCCACCTGGTAACGTAGTCTGTAGCCATAATTATATATCGAACACCTATATTCTTACTAGATGGGTTAATGGGGCCTACGAATTCAATGGCCCACTTATCGAATGCCTGCAGGTCCAACTATAGTTTCAAGGGCATCTCTTCCTGGCACGAAGGTCGTCATGTCCATTGGCATGCAACGCGGGCTTTATAATATGCCTGGGAGTCACTATGCATTGTGTGCCACCAAAACCCAGCTCTTAGGATCTTCTATGCAGTTGCTTTTCCAACATAGTGGCCACCTACGACCCCTCCGTGGGCTTCCATTAAAATGGCCTATCTTTTATGTTCTAAATAGTACCTCCGCAACACCTTATCAACTCCTAGATTGTACAGTTGGCCTGCAATAATGATAAAGTCCGCGGCACGAGTGACCAATTATTTTTTATGTCTTACCAAGTAGTCTATGGGTGCCCTTCTCATAGTCAAGAATTTAATAATATCGAAAAAGTACACATCAACCACCTTTATAGCAAATATTTGCACGTCGGGTAAGCCTTCTTCTATGTTAGTTGGCTCTTCACCACTCTCGATTCGGGACAAGTGGTCTGGTCCAGTATTTAGTCTCCCAGGTTTTACAATTATCTCAAAATCATACTCTTGGAATAGTAGTAACCATCGGAAAATATTCCCCTCCAACACAAGCTTATTGACTAGGTACTTCAGAGCCGAATGATCCGTGAACATCTTGAAGTGCCCTCCTAGTAGATAGTGTCGATCTTTTTGCAGGGAATACACCATGGCAAGTCCCTCTCCTTCAGTAGTAGAGTAATTATGTTTTGCACTAGAAATTTTCCCACTAGAAAACACAGTCGTGTGGTCAATGTCCCCTTCCCCAGGCTACATAAGGACCGTGCCCTGGGAAATTCCTCAAGCATCCACATGGACAGGACAAACCTTTTCCCAATCACGAAATATGAGGATAGGGGAAGAGACCACATTTTCCTTGAGAAGCTTGAAACTCTTCTAAAAATATTTGTTCCAAAAAAAAGATACATCCTTCTTTAGCAGTTTTTCCATGGGTGTCGTGATGAGTGCGTAGCCTTGAATAAATTTCCTATAGTAGCTAGTATGCCTAAGGTTGGAGCGCAGTTTTTTCTTACTTGTGGAGACTGCTAAATTGATGATCACTGCCACCTTGGCTGGGTCAACCATCAATCCTTGTCAACAGACCACATGTCCCAACAAGATCCCGAAAGGTACACAGAAGATAGACTTCTTAATGTTTAGGGAAATTTGGTGCTTTTTACAGGCATCCAGAATCAAGCGTAGATTCGGTACATGTTCTTTTACCAATCCAAACATTGTCCAATCGTCAAAGTATACCTCAAGGAACTTCTGAATAAATTCTTTGAACACTACCACAACGACTCATGAGAAGATGGTGGGGGCATTCTTGAGCCCAAAGGGCATGACGATGTACTAAAAAGATCCCCATTCGGTTGCGAAAGTAATTTTGCTATGATCCATGGGTGCGATTCTGATCTGGTGGTAACTGAAAAAGCCATCGGTGAACGAGTATGCTTCCTGAGTGCACACACTATCGAGAATTTCATCAGATAATGGTGTAGGGAAAGGATCATGTATGGAGGCATCATTTAGCTTTCACAGGTATGCACAGATGCATATTTCCCTTTTGTTTTCTTTTCTTGTACCACCGTAGAGCTTACCGAATCAAATTGTTTTACCGGTTTGATAATGCCGACAGCTATCATTTTATCAATTTCATCTGAGACCTTCTTCTTATATTTGGGGTTCAATCAGTAGGGTCACTGCTTGATGGGGCACACATCTAGTTTTAAGGTGATCTGCATGACACCCAAGTCCCCTACAATACCTTTGAACTCTGAGAATTTTGTAGGAAATAGATCTTGATATTCAGTGAGTAGCTCAGTGATTTTTCCAAAGGTATCATCATCCCAGTAATCCACAATTCTAGCCATCTTGGGTGGTTCATCCAGTCCAATGTTAAGTTCCTTTAATCTTAGAGGTTTATTCATGTCTACTACTTGTACGGGGGGTCTAGAAATTGTTCATTCCACCACGTTCCTTAAAGTGCGCTTCTTCACTCAAACTATTCTGTTCACATAAAATTCTTATGAGATTTAAAGTGATAGATTCTATTTCTCAGCATATCATTTTGAGTTTCCCTTACAGTTATTATTTTCATTTCATTCAATATCAGTAGTTAATAGCATTGTGAAGGCTTTCATTATATGAGATTATTGAGGGTATTAAATAATTAAATTCCAAAGGTGTTAATCAAAGACCATCCGATATTATAATTTTGTGACATACATTTATAAAATGTCTTAAGCACTGATTCCTTACCATAGTCAAGGGATTGTTTCTTGAGATACAACATTTTTTGGCCCCATTGCTAGGGTCTAAAGGAGCAAAGTTCATTTTCCCTGGGTTTTCATTTTATTTCCTCTGGTTGTTCAGTGAGGAGGAAATATGCAGATGCGTTCATTCTTTTCAAAATTATAGCTTTCAAAAGCCCTCACACAAGGTTAGATAACTTGCAGCAGAAAATTCCTACTTTGTCAGATCCAGGAAAATTGGTTTCTAAAAAGGCTCAGAAACCAAAAACCACTTCCACACCTGATCCTACATTGTATACTCCTAGAAACAGTTCCCATAACCCTTTTTTTGAAGATATTTCCAAGGAACTCTCTTTATTGGAACAAGATTTTCCTTTCACACCCATTCATTTTCAATAACCCAAGTCAAAAGAATAGTCTTTCGAGTCAGTTTCTTTTACCTTTAGACAATATCAACCAAATATAGGTGCTACTTCTTCTTCCATTGTTCATAAACCCACTCCTATATTAGTATTTTCACCACCTTCATTCACTTTCACAACAAGTTCATCAACCTCATCCACCCAATGAGAAGTTAATCAAGGTGTAAATATGGTAGCATCAACTTTCTTAATGAATATATATGCACCACTAAATCTTTTGAAACCAATGAATTCCATGCCTCAAGAATACCTCAAATTACTTCCTCGTTTCACTAGAGAAGATGAAGTAACTGCAAAACAACATATACCCTTGTTTTGAACTTTTGATGAGAATTTAAATGTAGAGCATCTTGATGTTATAATGAGAATTTTTGTTCAGTCTCTAAATGGAGAGTCTAGAATGTGGTTCAAAGGTTTACCAAATGGTTATAATTAATAACTGGGATGAGTTAGAAACACAATTCACTTAGAGATGGGGAGAAAAGAGAGATCATGGTTACTAATTGACAGATTTTAATGCAATAAAAAAAATCCTAATGAAAAAATTTATGAGTTTGTTAAGAGATTCAACAAATTGTACTATAGTTTACCTATAGAGATGAACCCCCCCCCCCCCCCTTGTTGGAGAAAAGGTAGTTTTTGTTGAGGCTTTTGATGCTGATTTTAGTTTTACGCTAAGAGAGAGGAGATCCCCTACTCTTGAACAAATACAAACCGATGCGTTGGAAATTGAGGCTAATATGACTGCATCTAGAAAAATTAAAGAAAAGTGGTATGCTCAAGAGAAGGGAAAACAAAAATAATAATCACTACAGGACCAAAGGACTGATAATATGAAAAAGGTGATCAAAAATTTGTCAAACAAGCTAGTGAAGATAGAGTTATAAATTAAAAACTCTCAAAGACCTGCACAAAAAAAGAGAGGAGGATTTAATCCTCAATTCAGAAAACAACCCCTGCAAATTTTGCAGAGGGAGAGAAGAGATCAAGACCAAGTCCAGGTGCCACTACACATAGAAGCAACACCTGCACAGTCAGCAAAGCATTGTAAAAAAGAAGCGGAAGATGAAATATCTGCTATGTACATGAGATAAGGTGAAGAAGAAGAAGACTGTGAGGGAGAATATGATGAAGCTGAAGTGCCTTTCGATCAGGATGAGATGGGTGAGTATTGTAGGAAATTTACAGATTTCATGCAACCTAAGTTGCATAAGAAGTATGATTTAAAATCTAGAAAGAGGTCAACAGTGTAGGATGATGAAGGTGAAAAACAAGATCCTATTCCTTATCCAATGGAAACTCCACAACAAAAGAACTTAGTAAAACACGAGGATAAATGGAAATAGCATGTAAATCTAGTAGACAGAATAGAAGTGAAACCGGTTGAATCTTTCCAAAACAAGTCTGTCGATACTAATATTTTGGAGAAGGTCATTCCCTTGCCTGAACAGATTCCAAATCCTATAAGACATGAAGAAGAATGTCAGAATAATGTTAAGCATATTCAAGTATTCATTCTATCAAAGGAGTTGGAGAAGGTCAAGATTCAGGTACCTCTCCTGGAATTAGCTAAGACACCAAGTTACAAAAAAGAAACTGCAGAATTCATTAATCTCTCACATATTGAAGACATAAGTGATATTGTGAATTTTCAAGAATAAAAACCAGTAGTCACTTTTGGTCCTCACGTTGAAGAAGTGGATTCTTATGTTCCTCCGTTTTATATTTCATTGCTTCTTGAGGATTTTATTCTTCATAATTTCATGTTCGATTCAGGTGCTTCCCAAAATCTTATGCCCTTGTCTATTATGAAAGAATTGAATTTACAGATTACTAAACCATACAGAGACCTACACTCATTTGATTTAAAGATGGTGAAATGTGTTGGGCTAATCAAAGGCATGGTAGTATCCTTGGTACAAATTCCAACAAAAAATATTATGATGGATGTAGTGGTTGCTGATATTCTAGCCATATTTGAAATGATTTTGTCAAGATCTTGGGGAGAAAAGTTAAGAGGAGTTTTAAAATTAGAGTTAACTTATGCTATCATTCATGTTTTCAATGGGGAAGAAACAAGATTGTAAAGAGAAAAAATATTTGTGAAAACTACCACAAAGAAAGATGTAGGTAATTACCCCATTTATAGTCAGGAAAAAGAATATCTTTCTTAAGAATTTGACTTCTGTGATCCATAATTTATGTATCAAATATTTTGGTAAAAATCACATTGGAGAAATTTGTGTCGACGCGTTTCGAACCAGCCAGTGTGGTTCATCATCAGGACAAGATGCGAAATCTGATCTAAGAGTCTGCTTAAATAGATAAAGAAGCTCCAAGTAGCCGTTGTACAATAACGGCTAGTTTGACCAAAAATAAAAACTAAAAATAAATAAATGAATAAATAAATTAAAATATAAAAATTGAAATTAAAAAATATAAATGAAAACAATAAATAAATAAACACGTAAATATATATATATATATATATATATATATATATATATATATATATATATAAAATAAAAAATAAATAAATAAAAAAAAAATAAATAAATAAATAAATTAAAAATAATAATCAATAAAATTAAAAATCAAAAAATAAAAATATAAAACATAATAAATAAATAAATAGATATAAATATGAAAAAAAAAATATATATATATATATAAATAAATAAATAAATAAAAATATATTAAAAATAAAATATAAAATAAAAATAGAAATAACAAATTATATAAAAATACATTACATGAACCCAATTCAATATAATATTCTTCGAAACTAAATTAATTCCTTTATTTATTTTTATTTTTATTATTATTATATTTTAAATTAATTAATTGATTAAATATACATAAAAACTAGATTAAAAACAAGTAGTAAACATAATTATGCTAAATAAATAATAAGTAATTACATAATAAAGAATAACTGAAATGAGAAAAGTAAAACAGGATGAGAGGAGAGGAAACGATGAACCACAGAAAAACAGAAGGGAAAAAAAAAAAAAACTATGAATGAAGGGCAGGGATCCAGCACCTGCTCACACTCCACCCATCATCCCTGTTAAGGTTAATAGGCCTCTTTTCAATCTCAAGGGCCTCCCTAAACTTTCGGTCGTGGAAATGGTCCACCTTCGCAATGACCTCAGCATCACATTTGCATTGAAGACGCTGAGGTCATTGCGAAGGTGGACCATTTCCACCACCAAAAGTTTAGGGAGGCCCTTGAGATTGAAAAGAGGCCTGTTAACCTTAACAGGGATGACGGGTGGAGTGTGAGCTGGTGCTGGATCCCTGCCCTTCATTCTTAGTTTTTTATTTTTATTTTTTCCCTTCTGTTTGTCTGTGGTTCGTCGTTTCCTCTCCTCTCATCCTGTTTTACTTTTCGCGTTTCAGTTATTCTTTATTATGTAATTACTTATTATTTATTTAGCATAATTATGTTTACTATTTGTTTTTAATCTAGTTTTTATGTATATTTAATCAATTAATTAATTAAAAAAAATTAAAAAATTAAAAAAATTAAAAATAAAGGAATTAATTTAGTTTCGAAGAATATTATATTGAATTGGGTTCATGTGATGTATTTATATATAATTTGTTATTTCTATTTTTATTTTATATTTTTATTTTTTAATATATTTTTATTTATTTTATTTTATTTTTATTTTTATTTATTTCATATTTATATCTATGTATTTATTTATTTATTATCTTTTATATTTTTATTTTTTGATTTTTAATTTTATTGATTATTATTTTTTATTTATTTATTTATCTTTATTTATTTATTTATTTTTATTTATTTATTTATTAGTTTTAGTTTCTATTTTTGGTCAAACTAGCCGTTATTGTACAATGGCTACTTGGAGATTCTTTATCTACTTAAGTAGAGTCTTAGATTAGATTTCGCATCTTGTCCTGATGATGAACCACACTGGCTGGTTCGAAACGCGTCGACACAAATTTCTCCAATGTGATTTTTACCGAAATATTTGATACACAATATCTTTCTTGTTTTATGCTGCATGAAGATGCTGAATTTCCTAAAGAAATAGAGAAGCAAATCTCTTCAACAATTGTACATAATGAGTTGTATTCAAAAAATGTTTGGAAATTTTATTTTGATGGTGCCTACTCAAAGAATGTCACAGGAGCTAGATTCTTATTAGTGTCTCCAGAAGGTAATCTTATGCCTTTTTCTTTTACGTTAGAATTTGATTCAACAAATAATGTAGTTGAGTATGAGGCTTTGATCTTAAGTCTTCAAAATGCTTAACAAATGGGAATTCAATGTGTTTCCATTTGTGGTGATTCTGAATTAATTATAAGGTAGATTAAAAATCACTGCCAAACCAAGCATCCAAGGTTGAGGTCATATAGGAATGAAGTTTTGGATTTGATTGAGAATTATTTTGAAGCCTTTAATCTACATTTTATTCCGAAGGAAGAGAACAGGTTGGTAGATTCGTTAGCAGTTGCAGCTAACACCTTCGAGCCTCATATTAACCCAAGATTGAGATATGATATTGAGATTAGACACAGGCCCTCAATTCCTGATAATGTGAAACATTGGTAGGTGTTTGAGGATGATGAGCAGATAAATCATTTCCTGAAAATGATTGAAAATTTTGAAGATGCTGAGACAGATCAAGAAGAGGAACAGAGAGAGAAGAAAGGAGAAATAAGAAATCTGAAGCAGTCAATAGGTGAGATTACAATTATCGAATTAGAAGATAATATACTTCCTAAGGGATTATCTCCCAATGAAATTTTATTTTATTCTAATGATGTTGTCGTCAATTCAAAGAAGATATATCAAGAGGGAGAGATGGAAGATTGTAATTTGGGAACCCAGCAGGAGCCAAAGGTGGTAAAAATATTCAAAGGTGTTCCTAAAATTATCAACAAAAGTACATTGATCTCTTTAAGAAGTATATGGATGTGCTTTCTTCATCATATGAGGACCTGGAAACATATGAAAAAAACATAATTCAGCACAAAATTCCATTAAAAGAAGGAATTAAACCACACAAACAAAATCTCTTACAAAATAATCCATTATTGCTAGCTCCAATTGAAAAAGAAGTGAAGAAATTATTGCAGGAAAAAATTATAGTCCCTCTCGGATATTCAGACTGGGTTTCTAATCTAGTTCCTATGAGGAAGAAAAATGGAGAGATACTATTGTGTGTAGACTTTAGGAATTTGAGCAGAGAAACTCTGAAAGATAATTATCCTTCGTTGAAAATGGATTATGTCTTACAGAAGGTGAAAGGAGCTTACAAGTTGTCTATGGTTGACAGGTTCTCTAGGTATAATCAGGTAGCAGTGGAAAAAGAATATCAGAAGAAGACTGATTTAACAATGCCGTAGGGCACCATCATGTATGCAAGGATTCCATTTGGCCTTATGAATGCAGGTGCAAGATTTCAGATGGCCACAGACATAGCGTTTGTTGGTGAAAAGTTTGTAGTTATATATCTCGATGATCTAACTATTTTTTTAGTGTTAGATGATGAACACTTGAAGCATTTATAGAAGACCTTTCAAAAATGCAGAAATTTTGGATTGTCACCAAATCTCAGGAAATCCTTATCAGTCTTAGAAGAAGGTAAGTTGTTGGGTCACATAGTTTCAAAACAAGGAGTGAAAATTGATCCAAAAAGGGTAGAAGCCATTCAAACAATTCCTTTACCTAGAAGTAAGAAATATTTTCAGAGATTCTTGGGAAAAATAAAACTTCTAAGGAGATTTGTGCCCAATTATGTTGAGATTGTGAGAAATATAACAAATAAGTTGAAGATAAATGTCGAAGTAAAATGGGATAAAGAAGCAAGAGAATCATTTTCTAGAAGAAAGGAGGCTCTGCAAGAAGCTCTAGTTTTG
This sequence comes from Pinus albicaulis, assembly GCA_034641835.2. Classification (NCBI taxonomy): domain Eukaryota; kingdom Viridiplantae; phylum Streptophyta; class Pinopsida; order Pinales; family Pinaceae; genus Pinus; species Pinus albicaulis. Next base: position 346,203,497 of record CM076583.1, on the reverse strand, counting down.
ATTATTCCATATTATCAAAAAGCCTTCTAGGTATTCTCATTTGCATCCCCCACTACTATTGTTGCAGTGTTGTTACAGAAAAATGAAGATAGTAAGGAATAGCCAGTGGAATTTTTCAGTAAATTTCTCAGAGATGTTGAGCTCAAATACAATATTCTAGAGAAGCAAGTATATGATTTGGTAAAAGCACTGAAATCCTTCAGGACTTATGTGTTACAATCCAAAATAGTTGCTTATGTCCCTAATTCTGAAGTAAAAGACATGCTGGTTCAAAGTGGTGTTGAAGGAAAAAGGGGGAAATGGATAGCAAAAATACAAGAGTATGATTTGGACATTAGACCCACCAAGTTGGTCAAGGGTTAGGGCCTAGAAAATTTATTGACAGAAACAAACTTTCAAGCCTTGGGAATTAATCTGTTGCCAGCAGTGGATGGAGTTGTCAATGCAGATGGTCAGAGAAAGTCCAAAACAGGTATTCAATACAAATTTTTGTGCTTAGATTGGTATAGAATTATTGTGCATTAGCTATGTTTCTTTTCTTGTCCAAATTCACTAAATAGAAAAAAATACAGAGCTCTCAAGCTCAAATATCAGTCGCATGCTATAGTAGAAGCAAAGTTATACTGGAAAGATCCTGCTGGTATTTTGCTATTAAGTTTGACTAAAGGAGAATCTATTGAAGTCATCAGAGAATACAATGAAAGTCTGTGTGGAGGTCATTATAGCTGGAAGGTCAATGCTCATAAGATTCGAAAGTCGAGTTTCTATTGGCCAACCCTATTTTCAGATTTGTATAGACTAGTCCGAAGTTGTTAGAAATGTCACTTGTTTGCTGAAAAGAAAAGGCTTGCTCCATTACCTCTCATCCCGGTTTTCATTAAAGAACCTTTCAGGCAATGGGGATTGGATTTTACTGGAGAGATCAATACACCATCAAGTGGACAGTTAAAGTGGATTCTAACCACCACTGATTAATTTATAAAATGGGTTGAAACAATACCCACCAAGAAGGAAAATGACCAAGTAGTGATGAAGTTTCTGGAGGAAAAAATTTTCAGCAGATTCGGATGTCCAATCAAAATTGTGACTGATAATGCTTAGGTGTTCAGCTCTTCTCGTTTCATTAATTTCTGTCAAACATATAATTTAATTTTATCACATTCCACAACATATCATCCCCAAGGGAATGGATTGGAAAAGTCTTCAAATACGACATTGGTCAGAATCTTGAAGAAGAAAATCACCGAGAATCAGAAGGATTGGGATATGAAGTTGAATTTTTCCCTCAGGGAAGTTCGAGTCATTACAAGAATATCTACTGGCAAGTCTCGCTATGAATTGGTTTATGGAACTCAAGCACTATTTCCTACTCAGTTAGCCAAACTAGTGATTTGCTTCCTTCAATAAGCTCAGGAAGAACGTAATGCTTTGGTGAGAAGATTGAACAAAGTAATTCAATCGAGTGAAAATAGAAACAAAGTCAGGGATAACTTAATTTCTTATTAGGAAATGATGAAGTCTATTTTTGACAAAAAATAAAAAGAAACTCTCTTTCAAATGGGAGATTTGGTGATAAGATGGGACACTAGAAGAGAAGAAAAGGTGAAGCATGCTAAGTTTGATCCTCTCTGGTATGGTCCGTACATAATTACTGAGATAAGGTCAAACAACACTTTCATTCTGGAAGATCTAGAGGGAGAATCAGTATAGCTTCTTGTGAATGGGCAGTATCTGAAGCATTATTTCTAGCATTAAAATTTCAACAGTTTTCCATTGTACATACCAATATTGTTCACTATTCATATATCACTAAGAAGTATTTGACTCCATGCCCAAAGTGAAGGCACTAATTTTTAGTTTTTAGTGTTTCGTGGAAAAAAACACTATCCTGAGGTGGAGCCAAATGTTGTGGCTCATTTGCATTTTCCTTTATTCTATTTTCAAAAATACAAAAAACCATATATTTAAAAAAATATGACAAAATTCAAATCCTTCGTATGTCTGAAAATCATTTCATTTTCGCATACTGGTCAATTAATATATGTTTTTGCAGAGCATGTGAAGGTGGGACCGAGTGTTCCAATTAACACCCATGCTAATCGTCGGGCGGGATTAAAAGAAGTTCCATTTGATGTAGATCAGTGGAAACCCACGGGCACAAATAGCCCGCAGGTTAGCAGAGGAGGTGCCTTCGCAGTTAACTCCGCTGACCACCAGCAGATCAAAATCGACAGCTCCCATCCACTACGGGGGAAGGACCCCGACGAATGATCTGTACCCCAGAGCACCACCGAAGTGACGTATGCGTCGAGGTGGGAGACAACTCATCTATCGTGTCATGGTGTTGTTACTTGTCCATTTAAGAATTAACTCAACATTAATGTTTGAAGCTTCACACCATCTATTTAAGGGTTCAATTTTTTCTTTCTCCCATCAGTTTTCATTCTCGGTTGTCCATGAAGTCATCCTAGTCATTGTGTTTTCTTATCTCCGTGTATTATTGTCTACCACCCTGAACTATTCCACGACTAAGAAATCTTATTTGTATGGCTCTTCTAGCCATATCCCTCACATGTACATTGAGCAAGACATTAGGGATACTATCTGCACCATTGAACATTTTCCCTTCTACTAGCAAGTTCTTCTGAATGAGAAAATTTGCCCCATCTATTCAGCCATGGCCAATTCTGGTGTTTTGTCTACATGCATCCCCAAAATGTATCTTTTCCAAAGATTCGTACATTGATTAGTATCTTCATTGTATCCCAACAAATGTTTCATGATGAATTGTTTAGGGGAAAATGTCCTTTTTTTTACAACTTAGTTAGTGTGTCAAGCCCTATGTTATCATGAGTCAGAATCTTATGTCCAGTTCACTAACAAATCATTGGCAGCTTTTTATGATACTCTTGCAGAACATGAGTTTACCCAGGTCATATTATTTTTGAAGCCTGATACAAAACGATTTTAAGCAGAAGATAAAGAATTCCCATTAGATATTTTTGATGCAGAAGTTAGGCCAGTACTACAATTTCTGTCAAATATACTTGGAAATAATATGATGCTCAAATTGATAGTTCAGTGTTGGGATTATTTTCCTTGATGATGAAGCCTAAAGTGGTGTTGGATATTCCCTCTTACTAGAAAGAGTTTGTTAACAATAAACTTATGAGCTTGTCCCTTACCAGGTCTTTCAGGTTCCCTTCACTTATTACTTATCTATTTTTGTATAAAAATGTAGAATAATTTTTACATTTGGGGCTAAACATTATGGATGGGAATAAGAAACAACAGTCAGTAATTTTCTGGACAGATATAGTAAGAAATGAACCAAATGAGGGAGGGGTGTTTGATTTTGTTGCTTATTTTATGTCAGTTTCTTATAAGGTTTTGAATGGGGTTCCTCGTCCATGTTTCTTGCCAAAATCTCAGGATTTTCTTTAGTTAAGTACTAGTTGTAAATTCGGGGATTGGTTTTTACATGAAGATCATTCAGAAATTAGATTATATGGAACTAGGATAGAACCTTATAGATTGCCAATTTTTTTCCCCATGAGGTTGTTTGCATTGGAATTTATTAGACAGAGTCTTAATGTAGATCAAGTACATTTTGCTCCAATGAAGAAGGGTCATATTTTTAAGTTTCCTATGTCTGTGGAACCATTCATAGTGAATATGAGGCAAGCATCAAATGAAGCTAACATGATGTTAGAAGGCATGCAGTTGTTGCTAGGTGAGAAATAGGCCTATGATCCTCACAAGGTAATCTCTAACAGAAGGGTTGAAAATGGCTATCCTTATTTTATTCATGGCCGTAGGCCTGAAATAGAGAATTCGGCTAATAAAAGTTTTGTAGACTGTATTAGTTCCAGCATTCAAACTCCCATCATTTCTGAAAATTTGAGAAAAAGAAGTAAATAGATAGTTGTTGATTTTGAAGATGAAGAACAAAGAGCTGAGAAGAGGCCTAGATTTACTGAAGAAATATCAAGTACTCAACCTAGTTTCCTCCTTCAATTAGGAGACGCTCAGAATGCACTAGCTTCACCATCAATTCATGGAGATGTTCAGGATCAAGTTCCTTTGATCAAGCAATTTTTTTCTCAAATTACAAAAAAGAATCAAAAGATGAAAGCTAGTATGGAAGCTCAAGCTGAGTATCAAATTACTCCTAACCAAACTATATTATTGACTGACATGGACTTAGAAAGGGACCAGTTTAAGATTTCTTTTTCTCAACCATCTGAAATGATAGTAGGTTCATCAAGCAGTTTTAAATTTTTTAATTTAACTGTTGATGTGAAGAATATCCCTTTACTTGATAAAGGTAATTTGCATATGAAGATAGGTAAATTTATTGTAAATGATCTAACCAAAACTAGTGCAACTTCTCATAAGGTAGAAAATATGTCAGGAAAAGTGATCAAAGAGTTAAAATTGGAAAAGGATAATTCCTAGGTCTTTCAACTCAGAATGAAGAGTTGAAGAAGATAATCCTAAAAATTGGAGTGCATCCTAATGATAAATCAGTTGCACAAAAAGTGTTACAAAGTTTTGAGTTAGAGATAAATGTATTGAAGAAAAAGTTAAAGTTGCCTACTGGAGAACACTAAATGGAAACAAAGGTAGCAAAGGTTGAGAATGAAAAAGAGAATATTTTACAGGTTAGTTGTTGCAGAAAGAGGAGGGGGTTTCTAAATTAAAGGAGTTTGTACTTAACTTGAAAAGTCAAATTGACTCTCATTCTTGCACCATAGTCATGTCATCTGGAACTAATGATCCAACAAAAATATTATCCCAGTTCAACACAGAGTTGAATATGGAAAAAAATGATCTCAAGAAGACTCGGAGAGAGTTGGAGACAATGACGAAGATAATGCGGGATAAGATTGCCAGACATGAAATAATGAAATCAAGAGTCTATAGGAAAATATGAAAGGAAACATAACTCTGATTCAAGCAAAAGACATTGTATTGAATGAAATCATTGAAGTCATGAAAACAGCTGGGAGTCCTTGAAAATAATCAGAGGAAAAGAGAATTGTCAGAGATTTAGAGGAACTGGTTATGGCAGACGAACAGAAGACTCTTAACGGAGCTTTATGGGAAAATAAATTCACTCATTTCATCAATTCAAAGAAAGATGGGGAGTTGGAGGAAAATGAAATTAAAGATAGGAAATTGTGTGTTCTAGAGATTAATAAGTTGATTGTAAAAAATTCTTGCAGGATGTCAGCAAAGAATAAGTTGACAAAAATTAAACAAGTTGTAAATAGATTTGATAACATATATTACAAAAGGGCCAGAGCAGGATTGCCTTCATGTTGGGATCTCAAAGGCAGTATTCTATCATGGGATTCCTATCAGCCACTGTTAGTGCTAGGAAAGAGTAAGATTGATAAAACCCATGAGAAAACTACAATCCTGAAAGGAGCTACAATTGTTAATTTATTACAAAGGCATTTTCAATTACTTTCGATGGTAAATACTTTTTTCACATAATTACCAACATTCAACAGGATCACTGCCTTCAGATTAGAATATCGTAAGTTAATCAACTCTCCCATAACCAACATCGAAATCTTTCAGAAGTGCAGAGCATGGATGACTAATTCATCAGGTGGCACCTCAGCATCTCAAAAGGTCACGTCAGCAAATCTGAAGAACACAGTGGCAGCCAAACAAATCCAAATTCAATAGATAGATTGAGGCTTTAGTTTTATCTATCTTTTTGTTAAAACATCAATGTTGTAATGAATTTTTTAATTTCCATGTAATAGGTATTTTATACAGTTCTAGGTAGTTCAAACAGTTACAAGTAGTTCCAGTAGTTACAAACTAATTTTTATTGTATTTAAACAAATGAGAAAGAAAGAGGAGGGTTTCGAGTTTTGGACTTTTGGATGACTGTAAATTTTTTACTGAATTTTCTGAGAAATTAATGAAAGAAGATTAAGTTTCTTGAAACTGTTGATGTTGATATGTCTTTCCATTTTTAGTCTTTGTTTACTCCTCTTTGAATGTAGTAAAGTAATGTAGCTGTGAGTCTCTTTTTACATCTGTAAGTAAGGGTTAAACAATCCTTAATTTGTGCTCCTTCACTCCAACTATTATGTTCACACAAAATTCTTTTGATATTTAAATTGATAGATTATGTTTCTCATCATATAATTTTGAGTTTCACTTACAGTTATTCTTTTCATTTCATTAAATATCAGCAGTTAATGGCATTGTGAAGGTTTTCATTATATCAGATTATTGAGGGTATTAAATAATTAAATTCCAAAGGTGTTAAACAGAGACCGTCTGATATTAAAATTTTGTGACATACATTTACAAAATGTCTTAAGAACTGATTCCTTACCCCAACTGAGGGATTGTTTCTTTAGATACAACACTTCCTTTGCACGTTGTTCTTATTCCCAAATTCATCTACTATAGTGCATTACCTCCTTCAAAATACCAAAATTTTGTCTGGCCTATGATATACAGATATTCCTTCAATCATCGCACATCATAAAAAGTAAGAACACATTTAAAATCAACTTTACAAGTGATTTATCTTGATATTTAAACAAACACAATGATTTACAATGAAATAGTTGCCTCCTTACAATCAACATGCCTTCCAAATTTCTCATTGTTGAAAGATTCATGTGCATGTCATACCCATGCCTATAACCACACATTTTCTTAGCCCTAAATCTTTAAAACAATTAGAATTTTACACATCGCATATTTTTAACCAATTCTAAATGCTTAGTAGTTTTGAGGTTAAGCCATCTCTGCCATCTAAACTATTGATTAGCTTAATGCTTTGAGTGGAAATTAATTTTTCTTAGTAATTAAATTTATAATATTTCTTGGTTGTAGGGTCGCACTCCTATATTTCCCCACATATTTGGACATGAAGTAGTTGGGTATTAACTTGGTTTTAACACATAAATTTCTCTTTTGAAATTAATTATTCAACTAGAAATGTGGTGTTTTATAGGAAATTTTTCCATATGATTAATTGTTGGTAATTTATGGGAAAAAAATTGGTGTGAGTGTTGGATAAGGGGTAAATAACCTCAAGGTGGGTGATATTTTACTTCCTATATTCACTGGAGAATGCAAAAAATGCAAGCCTTGCAAGTCAGAAGAGAGAAACATGGGTGCTATGCTAAGAATTAACACTGAAAGAGGAGTTATGACGAGTGATGGAGATTCAAGGTTTTAAATCAATGGGAATCCAATTTACCACTTACTTGGTATGTCCAATTTCATCAAGTACATTGTTTCACATGCCAGTTGTGTTGCCAAAATTAATCCCGAGGCACCTCTTGACAAAGTTTGTGTTTTAAATTGTGGTGTCTCTACAGGTAAATTACTTCCAAATCTTTTTCCTAATCATTTTTTTTTTCATTTTAAATTATTTCCATGTACATATCCGCCATGAAAAATATTAAGGACTGTAATTTTCCATATTCACTAAAAAGTTACATATGCTGTGTAGAAAATCCCAAGCAGGTTGGTCATTGAAGATGACAACACCTCTCCTTTTATGAAAACAAACTTCAATACTTCATTTATGGTTCTATCCATATCATATTAAAAAATACCCTAAAAGGGTCTCTCCTTCTAGGGCCTCTCCTTATTATTGGGGTTACCCTTGGCCTAGTAAGTTAGATAACATAATTATTCCTTTCCATTTTACTTTAGCTAGCATTATTTCAATTGAATATTTTGGGAATACCTGGAATTTGATGGACAAGGGTGAGGTAAAAAAATTGACTCCATTCATGTATATTAGATTAAAAAATATTCCTAAAATATACAATCTCAACCATATTTTGTTTCTCATATACAAAACACATTATTTTTTATGGTTGGCTTCGTGAAGAACATCCTTAGCCTTCTTCACCTCGAATGAACCTTCAAAAGGATCATCGATTTCCGGTTCCCTTGTAATTTTAGAATTAGAGACATCATCCATATCATCATCATCAAATATTGATTTAACCACATTTTCCTTCGGCTCTATAGGAACTTCCACTTGCTCAACACCCTCTTTTGTATTCTATTATGTCAAAATTCTCATTTCTTTAATTCCATCATTAGATGCACCTTCAATGACTTCTACTTATTTGGGGGTGATTCTCTTAATCTAACAAATCTTGAAATATTTTTTGATAAATTTGTACTCCCAATCTAGAAGGGAATCTAATTCAAATGGACAAAGACCTTAAACATCCTCGGTTAAGTCATTGCCTTCAAAAGACACCTTTATGAAGGCTCTGATAGCATATTTCCTAGCAAACAAGGAATATGGACCACCTGGACCATAAAAAATTTTACAATTAAAAGAAAACATGTTATAACTTATCCATCTCTCCCTTCATGCACATACACACATGCACTCAGATTAGCGATTAATATGTAGAATTATAATAGAAATATAATGCACAACAAAATAACCACAATTGGGAAAACTGAACAATGAACAAAAAAGCGCTAGTCCTGAGTTGTTTGTAAGGTAGAGACAATGGTAAATTGGAAATAATTATAAATTATTGCTTCTCAAATACTATCTACAAATATTGATTCAACTAAGATTTTATAAATAGAAGCATATAAACATCAATAATGAAAAAATACAACTAATATCTCTATCCTAAAGTGTAAATAAGATCTTGATGTTATAATAGTGAAAGCATAACTTGAAACCCATATTATAAGTAACCGAAATAGGAGAAAAGGTAAGAGAATCCAATTAGAAGTTGAAATAATAATCCATGTCATCCTAATATAAAGCATGCATGAAAGACGATTCAAATTATTTTGAAGGTTATATATATATATGGGTACTACTAAATGATCAAGTAATCCTAAAAATTAAAAAACATATCCATAAATGATACAAATGCATCATAACCTTTCATGCAAACAATTCTCCAATGTCTTGTAATTAATAATTGGTTATATAGGATCCAAGACATTTTTTACTATAATCTCTCCTTCTATAGGATACTATATATTTGAAGCTTAGTAACTTAAGTTTAAGAATACTTATACGACGATCCATGCCCCTTGATAAAATCTATTTCTGAACAATTTTCCTGTATTTTTCTGTTATACTTATAAGTTAATTATGTCTTAAGAAATGATTAGGTGCTATAAAATTTTTACAAAATTATAGAATAAACAAGATAGAACATAAAGGAAACCACTAAATAGAATACTTCAAAGCATTTGTCTTTTTTTTCAGGTTCACTATAGCTTTAAATCATGCATTCGTAATTTTAGAAACTAAAAATCAGAAAAGGAGGATACTGAGATGGAATGTCTATATCTCGATATCATACTCATAATAATTAGAGAGGCATTTATAGGACACCTCACGGTTATCTTGTTCATAATTCTAACATAAACTCTAAATAAATATATATGCTGAAAAATATACTGGATTGAAGAAATATGAAAATAATAAAAATAAATAAAATAGATCACTAAATCATATACTGATAACTTGTGCACCAAATCAAAACAATCATTTCTCCAGATCAAAGAATTCAAACCATGGATAGCAATCCATGATTTCAAAAACAAACACAATAGTGTCACGAATAAGGAATCCTTCATATTCCTCCAACATATCAAGTACCTTCATGAGTTGAAGAACACAATTGATCCAGGCTTTTATGTAGATTGATGACCCCTTCCACACTAATCTATTTGGGTACTTATGATTCACAACTCCCATTATATATTTGACCCAAAAAATATTATCAATATTAGTTCCCATTGATTGGTTCCTTTATAAGCATATTCATAGAGTATCAAAATATTCATACACACATGCATGTATTTCGATTTTATGATGCAAAATGTATATACATCAAAAAAGGAATCTAGATCAGATAAACATTGTATAGTAGACAATGTTGATATTTTCAAAAAATATATCATTTGGAAAAGGAATTTCAAAAAGACACCTATACGAAGCACACAACCCCTAGCCTGAAATAATTTTCTAAAGATATTTATGGTTCTCCATAATCTCCTAGAAAGCAATAAAATTTTCAAATTTCCGTGTGAATGTTCTCCTGCTTATAGTTCTTAAAGTTTCAGTTCCCAAGGTATTGGAGTCCATCTCAGAGTCTGAATGTTCTTTCATTACATATGTCTCCTTTAAAATAATAACCTCTACAGAAAACACTACTATGTATTTTAAAAGAAAACCTGAGTCCTGATCCAAAAGACTTGTTAGAATCAGAAATTCACGCCAACTCCAATGTTTAGCAGCTTTGGAATAATTATTTTGTAAATGATTTTTCACTAATATATCTTCAAATTTCTGATTCACAACTGATAATATATGAATGAAAAAGAAACTCCCACAAAAAAAATGATTTAATATTGCGACAGTGTTATCCAAATACCTCAAGGGACTTGTTTCCAAATTTTAGGCAGGTTTCTATGTTAAGGGTTAATAATAAAGGGAGATTTTTTGGAATAGCTTCCAAACCCTTGTCTCCAATAAATGCACAGTTGAACAGGTCGATATTTTCCAACAGACGAGAGCCCTTGGTAATAGCCAATAATCCCTTGTCTCTAATGAAGGGGTAATCCCAAAGAGACAAGACCTTGAGTGATGGGCATCCAAGACCAATTATACTAAGACCTAGATCACTCATGCCTAAGGAAGGATAATTTCATCGTATTTTTAGCTTACCATGTCCTCCTTGAACACCCATGCATATAGAAATTTTTACAGGCCTGATATCAGTAGTTTTCTTTCCTTCCAAACACTTGGAAAAAGATCTAATAATACACCTTGGCTTATTTTCACCTATTCATTTAAATGTAGTTCCTTTACATCCTACATTGAACTCCCTTAACTCTGGCTCTAAATATTGTAGTTCAAAAAATACATTGTCAAAGAACTCTTCAAAATTAACCTTAGTAAAGCTTGCATTTTATGAAACACTTTACTCTGTTATGACTAGTCTCTATTCAGTGTTTCAATCTTGTTGTTAGCTTAAATTTGGGTGCATTGTTCACTATTTTTGGGTGTGCCACAACCTTGATATTCTTGATAATTCACCAATTGGCATAGCAGAAAATTTCATCAATTGCATGTAGTACAATCTATTCCTTTGATTTCTATGTCCTTATGATGGTATTAACCTTCAAGACTTAAATATTTAGGTTGTACAAGCTATTTATTTTATTTCTTTCTACTTATGATGGTATTGACCTTCAAGAATTAAACATTTGGGTTGTACAATATATTTATTTGATTTCTCTATGCTTATGATGTTACTGACCTTCAAGACTTAAAGATTTAAGTTTTTCATTAGGGGAATTTTGAGGTCTAAAATGGGCCTCCCTAGGAAATTATAAAATAATAGCTGAAATAATAAAATAGGATTAGATTACATCATCAAATTTTAGAGGGAAAAAAAAAAACTACATTTTCAACTCATATTTTCAAGTTGTCTCCTTATGGTTTTACTCAAATTTCAAGCGGGAACACTCGTTGGATGCATAATTTGATTCATCATCCAAGGAGTACCCATGTTGCATACTTTCGATGGACACCACTACAAGAAAAAGGAGAAATACATGGAAAAATGTGAGTGCAATCACGTTTTTCATGCATTTCTCCTTTTTTCATGTTGTAGGGTCCATAGAAATTATGCAACATGGGTACTGCTTAGATGAGGAATCAAATTTTGCATCCAACGAGTAATCCCACTATAAATTTGAGTAAAAAAATAGAGAAATAAGTTGAAAATAGAAGTTGAAAAAGTAGTTTTATTATTTTATTGTTTTTTAATCTTTTTACCTTTTTACACCAAAAATTTTGAATCATCCCCCATGTTTTACATCATCATCTTGAATCCTATTCATTCTTATAAAGTTTATTTTTGTTTTACATTTTTATTAGGAGGCCCATTTTAAATCTCAAAAGTTCTCTATTGCTTGCCTTTATTTTTGTGTGCCACATTGTCGGTTATATAGTAGGATTTTGGTGCTTGTGGTGGCTACTTTAGTAGCACCATTTTTCTATTTGGAGATGCTTTTACTAAGATACTGTGTTATCTAATAGTGAAAAGGAAGTATTTTTTTTCAAAATTACACGTTGGTTTGCATTTTGTGTTTTTTTTTCCTTTTGGTAGAATCATTGCCAAAATGAAACTATAAAAATTATACATATCATAGAATATAAATATAATTATATAAGATAATCTCTCTAAAAATATTTTATGCACATATACGAATTTACCATATACATTAAAAAATATACTTAGTAGAAAATAAACATTTAAGACATCCCATATTTCAACTATGGTCAAGATCAAGCCATTCTACCAGAATTCATGTAAAAACACCATTATTTGAAAGCGTGTCCATTTTTTTTCACAGAGATGAATGTATGCTTCTAATCAGTAACATTTTGTATTGTTCATTATGCAAGAGTCCATTATGTGTTGTGTTGCTTTTGTCCAATGCTTTATTTATTGTTGTAATTATTTTTTGCAATAGTTCAGTACGTGCAGTAGGAATGTTTTCTTCCAATTTTGTAATTTGATTGACAAGTAAGTTAGGGTTAGAGTTCCAATTAGTGCAATGGGGTAGTTTAATAGGATTTTGTCATTGTTGTCATACATTGACTTCTGAGTGAAAAGAATAAGTTTACATTGGCAAGGTATTATTAAGAAGAGAGAATATGTACACATTAATATATTTGAATAGAATTATTAATTATAGAACAATTGTTTGTATTAAATATCTTGGAATCTGCAATTGATATAATGATAGTACATTAACGCATGCTGATTATCTCCACATCAAATATACATAATTCCAAGAGTGGAAGATGCAAGAGGATTTTGTCTATATTCTTTTTATCTTGAAGAGGCTAAGTACATGAGTTAAGTTGCAGCAAAATCTCATAGACTAAACCTTCCACATCAGTTTTACATAGCAGTGGAAAAAAAAGCATTTACCCTGACTACCCTTGAAAAAGCAGAGCTGAGTCCTTGTGGGGGTATTGGGTTAAGGAGACTTGTAATGATAGCCATCCTATATATATATATATATATATATATATATATATATATATATATATATATATATTGGTTTATAAATAAAATATAAAATATTTTAATATTCATTTTTTTGTAATTTTGGAAGGACTACATCTTCATCATGTCCAATATATCACCCCAATAGAAACCGGATCACATCAAAGAGTGCCTTAACAAAGCACCCCGGTCACCGTCTATCCAAGACCAGTAGATATTTTAATGTTCATTTTAAATAAAATGTTTGTTTTATATATATATATATATATACATATATATATATATATATATATATATATATATAGATATAGATATAGATATAGATATAGATATAGATATAGATATAGATATAGATATAGATATAGATATAGATATAGATATAGATATATATATATATATATACATATATATATATACATATATATATATACATATATATATATACATATACATATATATATATATATATATATATATATATATATATATATATATATATATATATATATATATATATATATATCAGCCCTAAGGGTTAGATCAATTAGTCAAGTTTTTATGGCCAAAATACTTGGCTAATGTAATCTATGTCCATTCACCTTATATAATGAAAATTAAATTATGAAATTTTTAAAAATAAAATTACTTAAGTTCTGTACAATACCTATTACTACTAGAAAATAAAATAGAGTCATTTATTGAAAAAAATATTTTTTCCTTAATAAAATATATTTACTTTAAAAATTAGTTTAATTACTCAAGTTTCTGTTACTAAATTACCTCATACCACTTATATCCATCCACCTTAGATACTGAAAATTAATTTATGAAATACTAAAATTCTATACAATACCTTAGAAATAAAACAAAATAGTCATCTACCATAAACTACAGAAATGGAAAGGGACAAAATCGAAATAAAAGAAATATCATTACCTGCTAAAATTAACTATTCTGGAAGGCTAGAAGAGTGAAAGATAAATCCAATCTAATGGATTAAAAATAAATTTAAGAAATTTTAAAATACACGACATCTAGTGAACTAAAAGAGTAAGTTGGAAGGAAAAATAAAACTTGAAATCCAGATAACAATTGCTGAAAATGAAGACGGAACCTGTTAGGGTCCTATAAATATAGGATTCATAATTTTGAATTGACTTATGATAGTCTTGTAAAATATGTGCATACCTTTCTTTCTGAAAGTTGTTTTCCCATATTTTGAAAAAAAAAAAAAAAACTCAAAAATTCAAAAATAGGGTAAAAAGGTCCTAAAAGAAAGATCAAAGGACTTAAAAAATATAGACCCCAAAACCAAAAGATGAAAATAAAACATGAAAGTGTGGAAGTCAAAATTCCAGTACCTTTTACTTTTTACAAATGATTATGGTAGAGTGTCAATAAATGCCATAATCTATGATGAGTTAAACTGTTTAAAATTGACTTATCATGTTTTCAATTTCCATGTTTTAGATAGTGAATAAAGTTTTGTCAGACAGTTTAATCCTGACTAATCAATAGATAGGTAGAGAAAAATGAGGAGCTCATCAGTTTAATCTGAGCCCTCAGATGAAATAAGGTAGAATTAGATAGTTTTATGCTTTCAAAAGAATAAAATGTTTCAAGGTAGCAAGCTTAAATGCACCTGCTAAAAGGAATAAAAAATGTTAGAGTAATGTTGGGTAGGTAGAAAGAAGTGGAAAAATCATGTAATATTCATCACCGGGAAAAAATCACTAATTTCCCTTACCCTGCAGGTATTTAGTATTCTATACTTCTAGTCAAAGAGGCTCAGATCATTTCTCTGACTTTTGTTGGGACCAGACCGAAGGCTCGATGATTGGATAGTGGAAAATGTTGAATTCTTATGATAAAATCCAATTTACCATTATTTATCCCCTAGTCATACATTTAATTGATCTTCATAACTAAAGAATCCTTCTTACTTAATGAATACTAAAATCCCATTTAATTAACTTCCTTCATTCATAAATAATACAAAAACTCTCAAAAAACACTCAATCCTAAGTAAATTGGTCAAATGATGAAATAATAAGCTTTGCTTTTATTTATTCACTTTACTTGGTCATTTAGTGTATAATACCTTATCCTATATATATAAATCCCTTTATATCTAAATAGCCCCAAAAACCCACTATTATAAAGTTTTTTACACCAAAGATATTATCCACATGCTAGATTAAAAACCCAAATAATACTCCCTTTGGTCTAAAACTAACCTTAATTAAATACCCCTCCCCCTATGGTTATTAGACCATTCAACAAGTCTAAAAACTATATAATAAAATAAATAATAAAAATATGGCTTTCCACGCATATCCTATGTATTTGGAAAATGCAAAATTATTGCCCCGCCCATCAGATTTTTATCCTAAGTGCCTTTGAAAAACACTTACCAACCTTTTCCGCACATCATTTTTTAACCCAAGGTGCTACAATGATTAATACTAAGGTTTATTTTCACTTGAAATTAAACCTTCCCTTTATATCCTATCCCTACAATGTAAAAGCCCCAAGCTTTACATAGGCTAAACCATAGTTAAACATACAACACCGCCTCATGCACCTCCGCCCTTGTATATAAAACTCTTATATATATATATATATATATATATATATATATATATACCATCATCAACCCTTCTTAACCATATATATAAAACCTTTGATCCAATTCATATTTTATAAAGGTTTTTTAACCATATTTTAGCTGCCAGCACCGATGTAAAGCCCGGCCCCACCTTTAACCTTCCAAAAGAGATCCCAACCATTCGCTCGCATACTCCAAATCCGACGGCTTTTAAACGATATCGCACTCACAAATTGATCGTTCGCCCGAAGCCCAAATGAACGTGAAATGGGTTATTTTATCAATTCCACCTCCTGCAATGTGGCATCTTCTCATAGGATCGCGTTCATTTCAATAGAAACCGCTTACCACAAGAATTGAACGTGAAAACAGCTACCGAGTTTCGCTTTTCAAAATAAAAACCGCTTCCGCTATTTTGATGAGACCTGCATTTAATGCATCTACGATAATTAAATATCAAAGTTTAAAAACCTTTGTTATACCATTTTTTATGTTTACTTGCGCATTCTAGATTTTAAAAGATCTCCTCTCGACTGTGTAAGAACCCTTTACTCAAATTGTTGACTTATACCTAGAAAAAATCAAAATTGATCGCAGATTCCCCATTGAAGGTCAGTAAATCAATTCGCTGCACCAACAATCCAGACCAATCCTCAGATTAAACCAATATCTTCTCAAGAACCCTTGAAGAAACCAAATACCTACGTTTAAAGGTATTTTTTGACAATTAAAACCTGCAATTTCAAGTTTAGACCATGAATGATTAAACCAGGCCTGTAAGTAAGGGTTTTTTCCAAACCAATTTACCTGAAAAAGCTCCAAAAAGAGGCCAAACCCTGCCCAATTTTTTCCAGAAAATTACGAGTCTGAAAAACCACTTTTAAAGCCAGTTTCCTCAATTTGTGACCTCTGAAGATCAATTTCAAAAACATAAAAGGTTTTAAAGACTACAGATACCCTAAAAATCCCTTTTGCAGTGAAATCTATTCAAGAAACCCTCATTTTATGTCTTATTCCAGTTTATATCCTTTGACAAAGAAAATCAACTCCTAAAAACAACTTAAGCTTATAGTAGTTATTCCAAAATGACCAAAAAACATATCACAGCTAAACCTGGAAGTTGTAAACCAACCAAACCTGGAGGATCCAAACCTCCTAAATCTGTAACACCTAAAGTTGTTAAATCTACTCCGGTCTTTTCTGCTAAATCCACTGAATCATTAAATCCCCTCCAGCCACCTATAGCTACTGAAGAAATCTTTCCATTGACTTATATGGACTACAAGATTGTTGATCCAGTGGTAGAATTCAACCTTTTAGAAATACATAATTGGTGCTATGATAAATACTTGGACATAGATGAAATGCCTATTTGGGAGACTCATTTGCCCAAATATGTAGTTCCATTTACCCACCCAGGACAAGATATTGTTAGATTGTGTCAGAAACATTATGAACTGCACCAAAGGGCCATTGTTAATGCAAACAAAGAAATCCCTTTTATCATTACAACAGAGTCAATAAACCAAATGCTGAAATTACAGTCTGATCCTCAATCAGTCCCCCTATCTATAGAAGCTTTGACTCAGTTATACTTAGGCCTAGATTTCCCAAATAATTTTCTGATATTTCAAAACCTTTTGCCTTCTCATGTTGAAATTCCTAAGTTAAACCCTCCTTATTCCACTACAAAATTTCCTGAAGGGTCTAAGCATATTATTTCAATGCTATCTTTTATACTGGGATACTTTACAGATGGATTCACTAATGAATCCATTCTTGGCTTTCTATCCACCTTATCTCTAGGCCAACCACCAAAAATCATCTTTTATTATGCCAGATTCATAGTAGACAGTATTCATCATCACTTGAAAAAATTACCCACTGTAGGGGTTTTCAGATACTCTTCCTACTTGTTTCACTTATTTTTATTCTTCCAAGCTAATAATTTTCCAATTGCATTGCAAAATATGGACTTAGAGGGAAAGCCTCTGTCCATTTTCTTCTAGACTTCCTCGCTCAGGAAATAGGGTAATGATTTTACCTATATAGATTTTTCAAACCTCTTCCTCCATCAAGCAATGAATATGTTGTACAAAGCAGAGTAGCCCAGATTCAATGAAGAAATGAAAAGAATCTTGCAACTATCAGAGCAGAATAAAATGGGACACTGTTTCATTTATAAAAAGCATACAGAGATAAGAATTTTTGGATCCAACTTGTTACCTTATAAGTTGCCAAAATACATGAACATGAGAATTTTTTCTTTGGAATATTAAAGACAGATTCTCAATTCTGACTCTATCAACTTCTTAGCTGCAAGGAAAAAGACTCAATTCAAGATGAAGAATGAGGCTGGTCCTTTCATCATAAATAATAGAGAGGAAGAAAAAGAAATCTCAAAGGGACTAGTAGAGTTCAAATTTCAAAAAAAATTTCCCTGGAACTATGATCCTCAAGGGATCCTGAGAAATTTAAGGGTAAAATGTAAACTAACACCCTTCATACATGAGCCCAAGCGATAGATTGAGAATTTTTCAAATCAAGAAGAATGGGTGGAGAACACATTGATAGATACAATTACTAATACAAAGAGAGCAGGAAAAATGGTTACAACACAAGCCCTTGAAGTTTTAAAGCAGCCAGAGATTTTAGCCAAAATAAATAGAGAAGAAGGATCATACACAGTAGAAACAACTATAGAAACAAAATTCAAATGGACTTATAATAAAAGGCTTAAATTCAGCTCAATTGGGAAAGAAAAGGTAATTGAAATTGAAGATACAAATGAGCCAGAGGTAAATAATGATGAAGCTATGGTGATAATCAATGAAACTCTTGCACATATTAAAAAAGAGAAAACAGAAGGTAAAAATGATACTCAAATGATTGAGAAATAGAATATTATGTTGGCCTCTTCCTCACAGAGAGCTAAGGAAAAAGACTTAGATATCAAGGAAAATTATAAGAAGATAAAGAAGAAGAATGAGGAAATTAAAACAGAGATATATTCTCAATTCCTCAAGAAAAAATATGGGAATCAAAATAGGCTACTAACAACCTTTTATTATTCTACAAACAAAATGATTATGTCATTTTTGCAACAAACTACTTCAGCACCAAAGACAGTGGCAGATTATAAAAAGCTAGAGTTTGAAGTAGACACTGAAAATTTTCATGAGCTAGACCAAATTGAATTTCACAGACATAGCTCAGAAATGTTGTATTCAACTGTGGTGACAAAGGAAATGAGTGCTACCAAGTTGCAGAATACTATTCTTAACATGCAGGATCAAATGAAGCTAGATAAGAGATATTTGTATGCAAAGGACCTAAGAATTAAAGCCTTAGAGGATTTAATTTTACAAGTGGGATATGATCCCTCAAATGTTCAAGCAACAAAATTGTTGATTAAGAAAAATAATGATGATATTTCAGCTTTGAGGAAACAACTTAAGCTTCCTCAACGTGAGCATCCACAGACCAAAGAAATCCTTCAAGAGAAAAGTGAAAAAGAAGAGATGATGAAGCTCATCCTCAAATTAACTGCTCAAATCAAAGAAATGGAATCTCAAATGGACCAGCTTGTCTAAGAGAAGGAAACTGTGAAATAAACTGACACTCCTATCATTCCTTCAGTTATACCAGTGATTACCACAGCAGTGTCTTCCACATTAGGAGAAAAACTAGCACCAAAGGAACCACTAGCAACTGCAGTGTCAGTGAGTTCAACTACTACTTCAAACAAAGATTCTTCTACAACACAATTATAGCAAACATATGGAGCAGATCAAATTTTAAAGGCTATGGAGGAATAGTCTTTGAAAAATAATGAAATTAAAAGTATAAAGAAGATGATTGACAACCTTGAGGCCACAAATAATTTAGCTCAAATAAATGCTAAAATCCATGAACAGAAGGCAATTACACTTGGGGAACAAATCAAGGGCTTACGTAAAGAGCTAACATTCACTGAGAAAAATTCATTTGTAAAGAATCATCTATGGAAAAACATAATTGAAGCCATTCACACTCAATGGCCTTCAATTCAGGTTATATATGAATAGAGAGACTTATTACTAGCAGCTCAAGCAGAGATTAAGAAGATGAAGGATGAGTTAACTGATAAGCCAGCTCAGGCTTTAAAGCTCATTACATTCCTAAAAAACAAGAACCTATCAAAATTGGAAGAATTATAGGTATTAGATAAAAAATAAACCATTTTACAGATTAAGAAGGTGGTAACCAAGAAAAATTTGATGAACTACCTGGAAGAGAAATGTGAATCAATGAAAATTTCCATAACAAATTTTATGGTGAAATACACAAACTTAAGATAGAAGGGCTTCCCAGACATCCATGTCTTTAATGAAAAACTGATGCCCCAGAAGGATTATGATAAGAAGATCAGGGAATTTTCCAAGGAGCAACTCAGTAAACCATTGCCACAAGACACTCCCACAGGAAAAGTCCTCCTTGAGCACTTTGAAGATTTTTTCTTTCTACAACATGAGATCAAACATATCTTTGTATTCAAACCCAATTGTGCTAAATACATGGAGGCAGATGAGAATTTTAGAAAGCTAAAGAATATCAAAATTCCCAGTGAAGAATAGTGGAAAACATTTACAGATTATTGTAAAAACGAGAGGTAAAAAAGTGAAGACAATTACCTTAAAAACAATGAAAAAGAAACACTAAAGTAAAAGGATATTCTGTTGATGTTTTACTACAAAAAAATATATTTTTACAGTAGTAAACAGTGGAAATATCAGTCAAAAGTGTATCAGTGTTAAATAGCAGCGTTAAAGAGTATCAGATGAAAGAGTATCAACTAAGGCAACTCAAATGAAGATATTTTCTAAGTAGCCAACAAGCAGATCAGCTAATCACTCAAAAAGCTCCTTGTTAGATAAAGTAGTTCTATTTATTTTGGATAAGAGGACAGCTTGCTGATTTGTTAAGTATTTGTCCCTTTCCTAAAGATATTCCTAGATTTCTCCTAGGATATTTGTAACTACATTTTGTATAAATACTTCTACATTTGAAGTATTCAGTGTGGAATAAAATTGCTAGACTTTATTATAGACGTTTTTTCTGAAAATTGGAGGCTATTATGTGTTCATTTTGAAGTAGCAGACTACACAAATCTAAACTGGTATCATAATTCAGGATCCCTGTGATAAGCTGATGAGTGAAGTATTCCCTTCTTGTCATTTTTTTCTTTTCTGAGTTTCATGCAATTCATTATATGTTTTTTCTAACTAAATGTGTAACTAGGAATATTACTACAGGTTAGTCTAGTGCTCCCTATTTTAACTAGTTACCATTTTAATGTTTTCTGCTAATTTCCAGTGTTAGGAATCCTTGATTGCTCCTACTCCCATTTAACCCCTGCCTCCTTCTTCCATTTTCTGGATCGAAGGATCCTTCATTGCCCTTTATCCTGATCACACCATTTCACCAAAAAACACTTTTCCAAATCTCTAAGGGTTATCTATCTTGCTCTGAATACATTTGTACCTTTTTGGGCTTGACTTCTAGTGTTGCTAACTAGATTTAGACTCCATAGCCCAATGGACAAGTTGATTTCTCTCTATTTTACCTCTAAGTGCTTTTTTCCCACCAAAACCTTTAAAAACAAAACCAAATGTTCTATCATAACTAGCCTAAAAACATAAATAAAAAAAACAAATATAAACCTTAAAGAGAGAGCCCTCTCTTAATTATAGGAAGGCTAGATCCTAGAAATTAAAGTAGGTTTGTGGTTACCTCTAGTGTTCTTAGACTAAAAACTCAAATCCCACAACTTAATAAATTACTAGAGCGATAACATACTGGCGACCATACTGGGGAACTAACCAATTTCCAGTCTTAAAATTAGTCTTAAAGGAAGATATTTCATTTATCTTTTTACTTAGATTATTTTTATAGGTTGTGGGTATTCAAAATAGTCATTCTAGCTTCTAGAAAAACTTACTATACTAGGTCTAACCCGGATCCTAAGCTCACAGTTATAGTAGATAACCCAGAGCATATTGGAAAAAAGAAAAAACAAACTGTCAATTTAGAGACTGAAGTACCATTAAGAAAATCCAATTATTTACCCAAAGAGTTAGTGAGTTTAAATGATATTGATTTTGATCTAAAGTTTGAATATTAATTGTTTAAAACTAAATCTGAAAATGATTTGAAAAATATTGTTATAGATCCTGTTTTCCTTTCATTTTTGAATGCAAAACAGAAAAATATTTTAGTGGGAACAAAGTCAAATAAATATAAATATCAAAATACAATTTTAAATATTAATATTTCATTAATTAAATATATTAATGGAGCTATTGAGTTATCTCATTTTTTGTCTTACATAAAACCTCCAGTTTCTCAATTGCATACAACAATAATACCAACAGCAGATTCATCTTTATATGCTATCACTTCATTTATAGATACTTCTGCAAGTTCATCTACAGACTTCTACAAGTTCATCTACAGACCATTTCATTCCTAAATTGCCTTTACAACCTAGGATATTATTTACTTCATCCACTCAATCCACTGCATCCACTACTTTGCATTCATATTTTATAAGCACCACATCTTTATTTCCCAGCAATTCCATTTACATACCAGCTTCATTTCCCATCTCTTCAACTACATTTTTTAGTTCATCAACTGTCATATCTAGCACTGCCCCTATCATTACTTTTATACCTCGCATCTCAACAAAGCTTCAAGCCATGGTTGCTAGGTATTCTCCCCTTGTCTTACCCGAAAACCTCCATGATATGCCTCAATATTACCAAAAAAATGTACCACTCTTTGATGGCATTTCACAATATACTACTCAAAAACATGTAACTAAAATGACAGATTATTGTGAAATTTATGAAATTGATGAGTCATATGTCCAGATGAGGTTATTTTCCTAGAGATTGACAGGAGAAGTTAAAAAATGGTTCAAAAATTTAGCTGCTGGTAGTGTAGCTGATTTAGCTACATTTCATAGAATATTTTTAAATAAATGGGAAAGGAAAAAGAACCCCCTTCAAATTTTGTCTGAGTTTGATGCTTTAAAAATATCTCCTACTGAGTATGTCCAAGACTATTGCACTAGGTATAACAATGTCTATAATTCTATTCCTGCAGCTCTTAAACCTACACCTTACTCTGTTTTGCTCAAATTCCCTGATGGATTTGATACGGACATGGCCTATAAATTAAGAGAAAGAGATTCCCAAACCTTATAACAGATGAAATTAGATGCTGTCAGTGTAGAAATCAACATTTTAGCTAGGAAGGCCAGACTTAGAAATGAAAGAAGAGTTACAATTAAAGAAGAAAGTTCAAACTCAGATGTTAAATTGGATTTATTTGCTAAAAATTTAGAAAGGGTGGTAGAAATATTAGATAATATAGATAGAAAACCTCAATGGGATAATCAACCTCAGATTAGAAATCCCAATTTCAGAAAAAATAATAACCCTAGAAAAGCTAGAGAAGCTACTCTAGACCAAAACATTAGGCCCCCATTTCAGGAGAACTATGCTGAAATTTCTCAAAATAATCATGAAGATGAGGATGACATCAATCATATAATGGGAATAGATGAAAACAACACCATTTTCCTCACTCAGGAAGATCTGGAACTATTTGAGCTTCAACAACTCAAATTAAACTCCAGTGAATCCTTTGACTACAAAAAAGGTTATGAATTTTCTATTAATGAAATTCATAGTCAGTATAACCTTAGAAACAAGAAAAATAATGAGTCTTCTACTAAAAAAAATTCCAAAAATCAAAATAAGAAAAATTTAGAAGCCCCCAAAACAATTTTTTTGCAAATTCTCTCAAGGGAAAATAAGCAAAATTCCAATCCTTCCAATCCTAAAAAATCAACAAGTCCAAAAATTGTTCATATTACTGATGAAGTAGCTCAATCTTCCAAAGATGCACAGAAAACTAATACTCCTAAAGCTTATAATTCAGTAAAAACAACAAATTCGGATCGTAAAAAGATTTCTGCAGATTCTAAATCAACAAATCTTAGAACAGATAATCCCAGAACACCTGCTGATAATTCTAAGTCTGATAAAAAATTTTTTGCCACACAAATAGTCCCTAAAAAGAAAATTAAAAGTAGCAAAACTCAAGAAACTCAGACAGAGAATGCCAAGACAATTGAAGATAAAAATACAACTGTTGAAAATCAAGAAAAACCAACTAAGATTACAGTTACTAAAGATGAATTAGTACAAATTAGTAAAGTTCAATCCTCATTCAATATTCTGTCTAAAATTGCTAACTTAAAAATACCTATTCCTTTAACAGAATTGGTTTAAAATGACTTATAAAAATAAACTATAACTGAAACTTTGAATATGAATGATGGTGAAGATGCCATTAATTTGAATGATGATCAACCTGAGTTGATTTTTGGCCCTGATGTGAATGGAAAGTATTCAGTTGGATCAATCCCTCCTTTCTATATCAGTCTTACCATCAATGATCATATTTTACACAACGCTATGTTAGATTCAGGAGCTTCCCATAATTTAATGCCCAAAGCTATCATGGAAACTCTTAAACTAGAAATAACCAGGCCTTACAAAGATTTCTTCTCATTTGATTCTAGAAAGGTTAAGTGCTTAGGATTAATTAAAAACTTATGTGTGAATTTAGTTCAGTACCCTAGTAAGAGTATGGTGATGGACATTGTAGTAACTGACATCCCACCAAAGTATGGTATGCTTCTTTCTCGCTCATGGGGAGAAAATTTGTAGGGATCTCTACAATTAGACATGAGCTATGCTACAATATCAGTGTTTGACCAACCCAAAAAACTATATAGGGAAACTTTAATGAAATTCATGGTCAGTAGTGCTGAGAGATCCATAAATTACCACATTTATTCTACACCAACTGACCTTGACTCTTTTATTTTGTGTAACTCTGATAACAATGAAATCCAAACTGAACTGATTGAAAAAAAATGAAAACCAAACAATGACAACATATTTCATGAGTCTTGTTGGCACTTAGAATTTGATGGCTCTGTAAGCAAATCAGGAGCAAGAGCAGGAGTGTGGATTAAAAATATGGAAACTTATCATTCAGAAGCACATGCCTTGAGACTTAACTTAAAATTCACAAACAACATGGCAGAGTATGAGGCACTCATTCTAGGCCTCCAGATCATCAGAAACTTAGGAGGAAAAATAATACTAATCATGGGAGATTCGGAATTAATCATTAAGAAAATAAATGGATATTATTCTGTTTATAATCCTAGACTAGCTAGATACAGAGATACAACAATTGATTTAACTGATGATTTATTGGAATGCAAGTTTGCTTTTATACCCAGAAAACAAAACATTCAAGCACATTGTCTAGCAACTTTTGCTAGTACTTGTAACTTACAATTCCAACCAACTCATAGGTATATTTCTAAGGTTAAACATAGACCAATTATCCCAGACAACCTCAAGTACTGGCAAATTTTCTCTCAAGATGAACAGATTTACCATTTTTTAAATAATGAGGAAGAATTTCAAAATTGTAAAAGAGATATAGACTGTAATATACATTCGGATTTTCATTGTGAAATAGATAACATAGATGTACATAAATTTAACAAACCAACTGTATTTACTCAATCTGACCTAGACAACTTAGAGAAGGTAGATATAGAGGAAATCACTGAAGAAGAAATTGACATGTTAGATTTGAAAGATAATTTTTTGCCTAAAGGTTTAACCCCTTTGGAAAACCTTTTTGATTCCAATGATGTGCCTAAAAAGCCAAAAATGGAACCAATTAGGTTTGACATTGAGGAATGTAACATTGGGACAGAATTAAAATAAAAAATGATTAAACTGTCTAAATATTTACCTCAACAAGAAAAGGAACAATACATTAATCTTTTAAAGGAATATCAAGATGTGTTTGCTTGGAGTTATGAAGATCTTAAAGCTTATGACACAAACACAATCCAACACAAAATTCCCATAAAAGATAATCAAAAGCCCTTCAAAAAAAAATTAAGGAGAATTAATCCCGTTCTATTACCTTTGATAGAAAAGGAAGTAAAATGCATGTATGATGCTCAAATTATTGCACCAATCAGATATTCTGATTGGGTTTCAAACCTAGTACCAACAAGAAAGAAAATAGGTGAAATTAGATTATGTGTCAACTTTAGAAATCTCATCAAAGTGTCTGTAAAGGATAATTACCCTTTACCAAAGATGGATCATATATTACAAAGGGTAGTTGGTTCCTCTGGAATTTCTTTGTTAGATGGTTTTTCAGGATACAACTAGATCCTAGTCCAAAAGGAAGGTCAAGCTAAAACAACTTTCACCACTCCTTGGGGCACTTTCATGTATGTGAAAATACCCTTTGGTTTGATGAATGTAGGAGCAACCTTTCAGAGAGCTATGGACATAGCCTTTGCAAAGGAGATTCATGACTTCTTGCTAATTTATCTAGATGACATTACTGTATTTTCCAAAACAAATAATGAACACTTGGATCATTTGAGACATGTCTTTATTAAATGTAGGAAATTTGGCATCTCTTTAAATCCCAAGAAAACTCTCTTTGGACTAGAAGAAGGTAAGTTACTAGGACATATAATTTCAAAATAAGGAATTAGAATTGATCCTGCTAGGATAGAATAAATTCTGAACATTCATCCACCTAGAAATATCGAAGAATTACAAGCTTTCTTAGGTAAAATTAACTTTTTGAGAAGATTTATTTCAAACTTAGCTGAAATCATTAGAGATTTGAACAATATGCTCAAAAAAGACTCAACTTTAAAATGGACCGTTGAGGCCAAACAATCATTTGATTCCATAAAACAAGCTTTAACTAAAACACCAGTTTAATCAGCCCAGATTTCAAAAAAGACAATAATTTTTTCTTTTGCATCAAAACATACCATTGCTGCAGTTCTACTGCAGAAGAATGATCAAGGTTTTGAACATGCTATAGATTTTTTTAGTAAGACTCTTAAAGATGCACCTCTAAAATATAACATAATGGAGAAACAAGCCTTAGCTTTGGTTAAGGCCATAAAATATTTCAGAGTTTACATTCTCTATTCCCACATATTTGCCTATGTCCCTAATTTTTTAGTTAAATACATTCCTACTCAAGATGGCCCTAATGGAAGAAGAGGTAAGTGGATTGCCACTATCGTAGAATATGACATAGAAATAAAACCAACAAAACTCATTAAAGGATAAGTATTAGCCAGATTAATGGTTGAATCCAACTGCAATGCATTAGACATAAATTTTATTGCTCAGATTGATGACCAGGAAGAGATGGTGACTCCAATGATCAGTGAAGCATTTCTAGATTCACCTTGGTACTCAGATATTCTCTTTGTACTTAATAACTTAAAAGTTCCTCTTAGATTATCAAGGAAAAAAGTCAGATTTCTTAAACTTAAAGCAATGAGATTTTGTATTTTAGATAATGTGATTTTTTGGAAAGAAAATAGTGGAATATTACTAAATTGTTTATTGAAAGAAGAAACTGACAAAATTTTTGAAGAATTTCATACAGGTGACTATGGAGGGCATTTATATTGGAAAAGTACTTCAGATAAGATCCTTAGAGCTGGTTTTTACTGCCCTACCTTATTTGTTGATGTTAAGAAATTTGGTACTTCATGTCACAAATGTAAAATTTTTGAAGGAAAAAATAAGTTGTTACCTTTACCCTTAAAGCTAATTTCAACTAAGATGCCATTTCAACAATGAGTTTTAGACTTAATTGGAGAAATTCACCCCCCATCCTCTGGCCAAAATAAGTGGATTTTGACTGCCATAGATTACTTTACTAAGTGGATTGAAGCCATTCCTACCAGACAAGCCACTGACAAAGTCATTATCTCTTTCATAGAAAACAACCTTTTATCTAGATTTGGATGCCCTCAGAAAATAATTACTGATAATGCAACAACATTTAAATCTAATAAAATGATTTCCTTCTGCCATAAGTAGCATATTACCCTAGGCCACTCTACTAATTATTACCCTCAGGGTAATGGCCTAGCTGAATCTTCAAACAAAATCCTTGTAAATATTATTAAAAAATTACTTGAAGATAACAAAAAGACCTAGAGTAAAAAGTTAGTCTATGCCTTATGGGAAGATAGACTTACTACCAAAAATTCAATTGGAACTTCCCCTTATAAAAATTTTTATGGGATGGATGTTGTTTTCCCATCATCCTTAGGTGTTCCAGTAATGAAGATCATTCAATAATCACAAGTGGAGATCAATGATATAAAAAGGAGGATAAATAAAACTATTCATCTACAACAAACAAGGGAAGAAGTATATGAGAAATCCCAAGTCGTCCACGATAAAATGAAGAAATATTTTGATAAAATAAGTAAAGAATATGACTTTTACATTGGAGATCAAGTGTTAAAGTGGGATTCTAGGAGAGAGGACAAAGGTAAGCATGGGAAGTTTGACTTTATATGGAAAGGACCTTACGTAATTTACATATATAGGGGTAACAATTATTTCTTCATCAAAGATTTGGATGGAACAGATATTCAAGAAGGACCAGTTAATGATAGAATGCTCAAATACCACTATTCTTCCGAGTTAACCAATAGTTAGTCCCAATTACTTTTTACATCATTGTAAATATCCATTGAAGTTTTTAGATTGGATTAGATATTTTCTTTCCAAATTTGAAGCCCAGAGAGAAGGCCCTAATATTTGAAGAGTAAAATGTCATAAATATGAGTTTTTGCAGAAAAAAGACAATTACTGGATCATCATGGCCAAAATTGAAGGCTGCTAGTCTTAGAGTTCTTGACATTTCACCAGGAAATGCCATCCTCATGTGAAGCCGCTGTTACGGTCCTATAAATATAGGATTCATAATTTTGAATTGACTTATGATAGTCTTGTAAAATATGTACATACCTTTCTTTCTGCAAGTTGTTTTCCCATATTTTAAAAAAAAATCAAAAAATCAAAAAGAGGGTAAAAAAGTCGTAAAAGAAAGATCAAAGGACTTAAAACATATAGACCCCAAAAGAAAAATATGAAAATAGAAAATTAAAGTGTGCAAGTCCAAATTCCACTACTTTTTACTTTTTACAAATGATTATGGTAGAGTGTCAATAAATTACATAATCCATGATGAGTTAAACTATTTAAACTTGACTTGTCATGTTTTCAATTTCCATGTTTTAGATTGTGAATAAAGTTTTGTCAGACAGTTTAATCCTGACTAATAAGTAGATAGGTAGAGAATAATGAGGAGCTCATCAGTTTAATATGAGCCCTCAGATAAAATAAGGTAGAATTATATAGTTTTATGCTTTCAAAAGAATAAAATGTTTCAAGTTAGCAAGCTTAAGTGCACCTACTAAAAGGAAGAAAAAATGTTAGAGTAATGTTGGGTAGGTAGAAAGAAGTGGGAAAAATCATGTAATATTCATCACCGGGAAAAAATCACTAATTTTCCTTCCCCTGTAGGTATTCAGTATTCTATACTTCTAGTCAAAGAGGCTCAGAGCATTTCTCTGACTTCTGTTGGGACCGGACCCAAGGCTCTATGATTGGATAGTGGAAAATGTTGAATTCTTATGATAAAATACCATTTATTGTTATTTATCCCCCATTCATACATTTAATTAATCTTCATAAGTAAATAATCCTTCTTACTTAATGAAACTAAAATCCTATTTAATTAACTTCCTTCACTCATAAAGAATACAAAAACTATCAAAAAACACTCAATCCTAAGTAAATTGGTGAAAGGATGGAATAATAAGCTTTGCTTTTATTTATTCACTTTACTTGGTCATTTAGTGTATTTTTGTGTATTCCATTTCCCCTTGTCATATTAACTTTTAACTTATGTTATTAATTCCCTAAAAATACCTTATCCTATCTATATAAATCCCTTCATATCTAAATAGCCCCAAAAACCCACTATTATAAAGTTTTTTAGACCAAAGAAATTATCCACATGCTAAATTAAAAACCCAAATAATACTCCCTTTGGTATAAAACTAAATTTAATTAAATACCCTGCCCCATATGGTTATTATACCATTCAACAAGTCTAAAAACTATATAATAAAATAAATAATCGAAATATGACTTTCCACGCATATCCTATGTATTTGGAAAACGAAAAAATATTGCCCCGCCCATCACTTTTTTATCCTAAGTGCCTTTGAAAAACACTTACCAACCTTTTCCGTGCAATTTTTTAACCCAAGGTGATATAGCGATTAATACTAAGGTTTATTTTCATTTGAAATTAAACTTTCCATTTATATCCTATCCCCGCTATGTAAAAGCCCCAAGCTTTACATAGGCTAAACCATAGTTAAACATACAACATCGCCTCATGCGCCTCCACCCTTGTATATATATATATATAAATACCATCATTAACCCTTCTTAAACATATATATAAATCCTGACTTTGCATGTATTTTTGATCCAATTCATATTTTATAAAGGTTTTTTAATCATATTTTAACCGGCAGCGCCTATGTAAAGCCCAACCCCACCTTTTCTTTTCCGCACCTTCCAAAAGAGTTCCCAACCATTCACTCTCATACTCCAAATCCGATGGCTCTTAAACAATATCGCGCTCACAAATTGATCGTTCGCTCGAAGCCAAAATGGACGTGAAATGGGCTATTTTATCAATTCTGCCTCCTGCGACGTGGCATCCTCTCGTATGATCATGTTCGTTTCAATAGAAACTTCTTACCACAAAAATTAAACGTGAAAACTGATGTTGGGTTTCGCATTTCAAAATAAAGACTGCTCCTGCTATTTTAATGAGACCTGGATTTAATGCATCTATGATAATTAAATATCAATGTTTCAAAACCTTTTTTATACCATTTCTGATGTTTATTTGCGCATTCCGAATTGTAAAAGAGATCCACTCGACTGTGTAAGAACCCTTTACTCAAATTTTCGACTTATACCTAGAAAAAATCAAAATTGAACACAAATTCCCTATTGAAGGTCAGTAAAGCCATTCCTTGCACCAACAATCCGGACTAGTCCTTAGATTAAACCAATATGTTCTCAAGAACCCTTCAAGCAACCAAATATATGCCTTTAAAGGTATTTTTTGACAATTAAAGCCTACAATTTCAAGTTTAGAGCATGAATGATTAAACCAGGCGTGTAATTAATGGTTTTTTCCAAACCAATTTGCCTAAAAAATCTCCAAAAAGAGGCTAAACACTAGCCATTTTTTTTCAGAAAATTCTGATTCTGAAAAAACCACTTTTTAAGACAATTTCCTCAATTTGTGACCTCTGAAGATCAATTTCAAAAAAATAAAAGGTTTTAAAGACTACAGTTATCGTAAAAATCCCTTTTGCAGTCAAATCTATTCAGGAAACCCTCATTTTCTAGTTTATTCTAGTTTATATCCTCCGACAAAGAAAATTAACTCCTACAAACAATTTAAGCTTGCAGTAGTTATTCCAAAATGACCAAAAAAAATATCATAGCTAAACCTGGAGGTTCTAAACCAACCAAGCCTGGAGGATCCAAACCTCCTAAATCTGTAACACCTAAACCTGTTAAATCTACTCCAGTCTTTACTGCTAAATCCACTGAATCAGTAAACCCCCTCCAGCCACCTATAGTTGTTGAAGAAACCCTTCCATTGACTGATATGGACTACAAGTTTGTTGATCCAGTGGTAGAGTTCAACCTTTTAGAAATACATAATTGGTGCTATGATAAATACTTGGACAAAGATGAAATGCCTATTTGAGAGACTCATTTGCCCAAATATGTAGTTCCATTGACCCACCCAGACAAGACCTTGTTAGATTATGTGAGAAACATTATGAACCAGACCAAAGGGCCATTGTTAATGCAAACAGAGAAATAATTTTTACCATTACAACAGAGTCAATGAATAAAATGCTGCAATTACAGTGTGATCCTCAATCAGTCCCCCTATCTATAGAAGCTTTGACTCAATTATACTTAGGCCTAGATTTCCCAAATAAGTTTATTATATTTCAAAACCTTTTGCCTTCTCATGTTGAAATTCCTAAGTTAAACCCTCCTTATTCCACTGCCAAATTTCCTGAAGGGTCTAGGCATATTATTTCAATGCTATATTTTATACTGGGACACTTTACAGATGAATTCACTGATGAATCCATTCTTGGCTTTCTATCCAACTTATCTCCAGGAAAACCTCCAGCAATCATTTTTTACTATGCCAGATTCATAGCAGACAGTATTCATCATCAGCTGACCAAACTACCCACTGAATGGGTTTTCAGATACTCTTCCTACTTGTTTCACTTATTTTTATTCTTCCAATTTGACAATTTTTCAATTGCATTGCAAAAGATGGACTTAGAGGGAAAGCCTCTGTCCATTTTCTTCTAGACTTCCTTGCTCAGGAAAGAGGGTAATGAATTTACCTATATAGATTTTTCAAACCTCTTCCTCCATCTAGCAATGAATATGTTGAACAAAGCAGAGCAGCCCAGAGTCAATGAAGAAATTAAAATAATCTTGCAACTATCATATCAGAATAAAATAGGAGACTAGTTTCTTTATGAAAAGCATACAGAGATAGGAAGTTTTGGATCCAAATTACTACCTTAAAGTTTCCAAAATACATGAACATGAGAATTTTTGCATTGGAATATTTAAGACAGATTCTCAATTCTGACTCTATCAACTTCTTAGCTGCAAGGAAAAAGACTCAATTCAAGATGAAGAATTAGGTTGGTCCTTTCATCATAAATAACAGAGAGGCTGAAACAGAAATCTCAAAGAGACTAGTAGAGTTCAAATTTCAAGAAATTTTTCCCTAGAACTATGATCCTCAAGGGATCCTGAGCAATTTAAGGGTAAAATGTAAACTAACACACTTAATACATGAGCCCAAGCCATAGATTGAGAATTTTTCCAATCAAGAATAATGGGTGGAGAACACACTAATATATACAATTACTAATACAGAGACAGCAGGAAAAATGGCTACAACACAAGCCCTTGAAGTTGTAAAGCAGCCAGATATTTCAGCCAAAAGATATAGAGAAGAAGGATCATACACAGTGGAAACAACTACAGAAACAAAATTCAAACTAATTTATAATAAAAGGCTTAGATTCAGTTCAATTGGGAAAGAAAAGGTAATTCACATTGAAGATAAAAATGAGCTGGAGGTAAATAATGATGAAGCTACAGTGATAATCAATGAAACTCTTGCACAGATTGAAAAAGAGCAAACACAAGGTAAAAATTATACTCAAATGATTGAGAAACAAAATATTATGGAGGCATCTTCCTCACAAACAGCTGAGGAAAAATACTTAGATATCAAGGAAAGGTATAAGCAAATAAAGTAGAAGAATGAGGAAAATGAAACAGAGATATATTCTCAATTCCTCAAGAAAAAACTTGGGAAGAAAAATAGGCTACTAATAGCCTTTGATTATTCTACAAAAAAAATGATTATGTCATTTTTGAAACCAAATACTTCAGCACCGAAGACAGTGATAGGTTATAAAATGGTGGAGTTCGCAGTAGACACTGAAAATGTTCATGAGCTAGACCAAATTGAATTTCATAGAAATAGCTCTGAAATGTTGTATTCAACTGTGGTGACAAAGGAAATGAGTGCTACCAAGTTGCATAATACTATTCTTAACATGTAGGATCAAATGAAGCTAGACAAGGGATCTTTGTATGGAAAGGACCTAAGGATTAAAGCCTTAGAGGATTTAATTTTACAGGTGGGATATGATCCCTCAAATGTTCAAGCAACAAAATTGCTGATTAAAAAAAAGAATGATGATATTGCAGCTTTGAGGAAACAACTTAAGCTTCCTCAACGTGATGATCCATAGACCAAATAAATCCTTCAAGAGCAAAGTGAAAAAGAAGAGATGATGAAGTTCATCCTCAAATTAACTGCTCAAATCAAAGAAATGGAATCTCAAATGGACCAGCTTGTCCAAGAGAAGGAAACTGTGAAAGAAACTGACACTCCTATTATTCCTTCAGTTATACCAGTGATTATCACAGCAATGGCTTCCACATTAGGAGAAAAGAAGCACCAAAGGAACCACTGGAAACTGTAGTTCCAATGAGTTCAACTACTACTTCAAACATAGATTCTTCTACAACACAAGTTCAGCAAACATATGGAGCAGGTCAGATTGTAAAATCTTTGGAGGAATTATCTTTGAAAAATAATGAAATCAATAGTCTATGGATGAACATAATTGAATCCATTCACACTCAATGGCCTTCATTTCAGGGTATATATGAGCAGAGAGACTTATTACTAGCAGCTCAGGCAGAGATTCAGAAGACCAACGATGAGTTATCTGATAAGCCAGCTTAGGCTTTAAACCTCATCACATTCCTGAACAACAAGAACAAAACAGAATTTGAAGAATTACAGGTATTAGATATAAAAGAGACCATTTTATACATTAAGAAGGTGGTAACCAAGAAAAATTTGATGAACTACCTGGAAGAGAAATGTGAATCAATGAACATTGCCATAACAAAGTTTATGGTGAAATACACAAACTCAAGACAGAAGGGCTTGCCAGACATCCATGTCTTTAATGAAAAACTGATGCCCCAGAAGGATTATGATAAGAAGATCAAGGAATTTGCCAAGGAGCAAGTCAGCAAACCATTGCCACAAGGCACTCCCATAGGAAAAGTCCTCCTTCATCACTTTGAAGATATGTTCTTTCTACAACATGAGATCAAACATCTCTTTGTATTTAAACCCAATTTTGCTAAATACACGGAGGCATATGAGAATTTTAGAAAGCTTAAGAATATCAAAATTCCCAGTGAAGAACAGTGGCAAACATTTACAGATTATTGTAAAAATGAGAGGTAAAACAGTGAAGAAAATTACCTTAAAAATAGTAAAAAAGAAACAGTGAAGTAAAAGGACAGTCTGTTGATGTTTTACTGCAGAAAGATATATTTTTACAATAGTAAACAGTGGAAATATCAGTCAAAAGTGTATCAACATTAAAGATCAGCGTTAAAGAGTATCAGATGAAAGAGTATTAGCTAAGGCAACTCAAGTGAAGATATTCTCTAGGCAGCCAACAAGAAGGATAGCTAATCACTCAAAAACCTCCTTGTTAGATAAAGTAGTTCTATTTATTTTCGATAAGAGGACAGCTTGTTGATTTGTTAAGTAGTTGTCCCTCTTATTTTGTGAAGATATTTTCTATTTCCTAAATATATTCCTAGATTTTTCCTAGGATATTTGTAACTACATTTTGTATAAATACTTCTACATTTGAAGTATTCAGTGTGGAATAAAATTGTTATACTTTATTATAGACTTTTTTGCTAAACATTGGAGGCTATTGTGTTTTGATTTCGAAGTAGCATACTGGACAAAGCTAAACTTGCATCATAATTCAAGATCCCTGTGATAAGCTGAGGAGTGAAGTACTCCCTTCTTTTCATTGTTTTCCTTTCTGAGTTTCATGAAATTCATTATATGTTTGTTCTATCTAAATGTTTAACTAGGAATATTACTATAGGTTAGTCTAGTGCTCCCTGTTTTAACTAGTTACCATTTTAATGTTTTCTCCTGATTTTCGGTGTTAGGAATCCTTGATTTCTCCTACTCTCATTTGACCCTTGCCTCCTTCTTCCATTTTCCGGATCAAAGGATCGTTCATTTCCCTTTATCTTGATCATACCATTTCACCAAGAAACACTTTTCCAAATCTCTGAGGGTTATCTATCTTTCTTTGAATACATTTGTACATTTTTGGCCTTGACTTCTAGTGTTTCTAGCTAGATTTAGACTCCATAGTCCAATGGACAAGTTGATTTTTTCCCACCAAAACCTTTAAAAATAAAACCAATTGTTCTATCATAACTAGCCTAAAAACATAAATAAAAAAAACAAAGATAAATCTTAAAGAGAGATCCCTCACTGAATTCTAGGAATTAGGCTAGATCCTATAATTTGAAGTAGGTTTGTGGTTACCTCTAGTGTTCTTAGACTAAAAACTCAAATCCCACAACTTAAAAAGTTACTAGAGTGATAACAGAACCTACCTCTTGATATGACATAAAAGAATTCACATTACACAAAGAAATTCAGTGGCACATGACAATTCCTGAAAATGAAGATGGAACCTGCCTCTTGATATGACATCAAAGAATTCACATTACACAATGAAACTTAATGGCAGTCTCCTTACTACTAAACAATGCTTCACTTAATTTAAATAGATGTTTATTATGATGCTAAAAACAAGATAGTAAAAAGGAATATGTAATTGTGAACCTCATATAAAAGAAACGATGTTTGAATGGATTAATCAAAAATCCCTCTAGTCATCTCTACGAAAGAGAGTCTGAACTAGGAGAGTCTGGCTTCTACAGAACGCTCAACAATCTCCATACATTTCAGCTATTATATAGCACACAAGATCTAGGGAAGTTAGAACTACACCCTAAGAAATAGAAACTAATTTCCTATCCTAAGGTCTTGTGAACCAACTCACGAAAATAGGAGATTCTCCATTATCTTCAACACTCCCCCTTAATGGAGAAGGGGTTCAAAAATATGCCTAACATCTCCCTAAACATTATAAAAATAATTTTTCCTAGAGGCTTAATGAAGATATCTGCAACATTATCACAAGTTTTACAATATAAAAGGTGAATTTCTTTTCATTGAAATTTCTCCCTGACAAAGTGGAATCGTGTATCAATGTGTTTAGTTTTCTTGTGAAACACTAGATTAATAGCAAGTTTTATTGAAATTTGTTTGTCACAACTGATTGTTGTTTCATCTCTCTATTCTTCCCCAACGTCCTGGAGAAGTCTCCACAACCAAACTGCCTCACATGTTGCTGCACACATGGCTTGATACTCTACTTACGCTGAAGACAAGGAAACTGTGTTATGTTTCTTACTGCACCATGTAATCACCTCGGATCCAATGATAAATTCATAGCCTGTTATGGATCTTCGGTCGTCGACATTTCCAGCCCAGTTGAAATTTGAAAATCATGTCAATCCAACATCAAAAGAATCAGTATAAATAATACCATAATATACAGTTCCTTGTAGATACCTTAAAACACCTTTTGCTGCATTCTAATGACTCTCAAGTGGTTTGGACATGCATTGGCTTAGAACACTGACTTCATAAGCCAAATCTGGTCTATTGGTGGTTAGGTAGATTAGGCTCCCAACCAGCTATCTATAAAGTGTCACATCTACCTCTTTAGAGTCATCTTCACTCTGAAGTTTAATGTTTTGCTGTAGTGGTACTGCTGCAGCCTTGCACTGATCCATCCTGAATCTTTCCAATAGAGCTCTGACATACTTACCTTGGGACAGAAAATTTGTCTTGAATCTCACCATATCTCAAGACCCAAACAATATCTTAATTCACCAAGGTCTTTCA
Source organism: Pinus albicaulis (assembly GCA_034641835.2). Taxonomy (NCBI): domain Eukaryota; kingdom Viridiplantae; phylum Streptophyta; class Pinopsida; order Pinales; family Pinaceae; genus Pinus; species Pinus albicaulis. The sequence continues at coordinate 346,166,336 of CM076583.1, read as the reverse complement.
TTTCGAACATTTGTGACATTTGTTGCTTGATTTCTTTTATTAGATCAACTACATCACTTGTAATAATTAGATCAAATACATACAAATAAATAAACACTATACACCCCTTTTCATATTTCATGGTATAAAAATTAGGATCGGTCTTGCTTCTATTGTAACCATGCTATAGAAAAAATGAATCAATATTTTCATACCATGATCTGGGTGCTTGTTTTAGTCCATAGAGAGCCTTCTTTAATATAGAGACTAAATGTTCTTTCCCTTTCTGAACAAACCCCTCATGTTGATCTAAGTAGACCTACTCTTTCAATTCCCCATTTAAAAATGCATATTTTACATCTAGTTGGTGAATCATCCAATGTTTCTTAGTAGCTAAAGCAATCAACATTCTGATACTGTTTAGTTTAGCTACGGGGGCGAAGGTTTCCTCATAGTCAATACCTTCTTTTTGTGAATACCCCTTTGCTACCAATATTTCTTTTAATTTATCTATGGTTCCATATGCATTAATCTTGGGTTTATACAACCATTTACACCCTATGGTTTTTTTCCCATCAGGAAGTTCAATCAGCTACCAAGTGTTATTTTTGAGGATAGATTCATATTCCCGTTCCATGGTTGTTTTCCATTCACTACATTGATTTGCTTCTCTATAACTAGAAGGTTCAACAACATTCATCATACTAGTTATAAAGGCATTTTCTCTATATCTAGCAGGCAATTGAATCTGCCTACCTGATCTTCTGAGCGTTGGTGTAGCTTCCAACACATTCTGAATTTCCTTTAACAGACTTGGCTTGATTTTTGTGTCTGGAATCTTTGATTCTACCTCTTTCTTCTGATCCTAGCTGTTACCTGTTTCTTCACTTTCTTCCACCAAGAATGGAATATCCCATTCCTCATTGTGCTTATTAGATTCATCAAAAACCTGTTCATGGAATATGACATATCTACTAACAAAAATATTGTCAGTAGAGGGATCAAATAATCTATAAGCTTTAAATTGTGAAAAATACCCTACAAAGGTACATTTGATGGCTTTTGAATCTAGTTTTATTCTTTCTTCCTTTGGAATTTGAGCAAATTATTTAGACCCAAACACTCTTAGATTTTTTACTATAGGTTTAAATCCATGTAATGATTCAAAAGAAGTTTTAAACTCAAGACTTCTTGTAGGATTCCTATTTTTCAAATAAACTGCAGTATTCAATGCTTCAACCCAAAAACCATCCGAAATATCCTTACCTTTCAACATGCTCCTAGCACACTCCATCAATTTTATGTTCTTTCTTTCTGCTACTTCGTTCTGCTGAGGAGTATGGAGCACTGTGAATTGCTATAATATCCCATGGTATTTACAGTACTTGGTAAGTTCCTCCTTCCTATATTCTCCCCCTTGATCGGAGAGGAGAATTTTTATGTGCTTCCCTGCTTGATTTTCTATCATATACCTGAACTGCTTAAAGTATTCAAAGGTGTGGCTCTTCTTACTCATGAAATATACCCACGAAAACTTCGTGTAGTCATCAAAAAACAGTAAAAAATATAGTAGACCTTCTAATGAATTTTTTTGCATGGGTCCAAAAAGTTCTATGTGCACTAATTCAAGTATGTCTCTCTTCTTCATATCTACTTGAACGGAGAATTCTTCTCTATGCATCTTTCCTAATGCACAAGCATCACAATCATTATGCACTTGTTTAAATATAGGAAGATCTCTTACCATTTCCTTTTTCTGAAGTAACAAGAAGTCGTTGTAGTTGATATGACCAAGTATTTGGTGCCACAACTCTTCTTTAGTCAAACTCGATGCTTTCAAAGCTTGATATAGTGTTTTCTTCACTTCCAATTTGTACAAACCTCCTGCTCGAATTCCTGAAGAAATAGTCTTCATGCCATATTTAATATAATAGTTAGATTTAAAAAATTCAACTTTGAAATCTTGATCTATAATCATGGATACAAAAATTATATTCTTTGTACATTCGGGCACATACATTACATTATGAATGTATCTGACATCACCATTGGGTAAGATAATAGAAATTTTCCCGCACCCTTTGATCTAATGAAATCTATCACCACCAAGGTAGATTTGTGCTTCATTGTTGATTTCTTTAAAATCTTTGAACCACTGCCTAGTCCTCGTCATATGTGTGGATGCTCCCGAATCTACATAACATGTTTCAGCATCGACCTTCTCACCTATGTCTTCCATGAAAAATCTAAAGTCCTCAACATAGTCATCATTTCCAAAATGACCTGAATGTCTTTTCTGCTTCCGCTGATCTTCATGAAATTTCTTCTTCCTGCACTCCTTAGCAATATGACTGGTTTTTCCACAACAACAAAAAATTAATTAGAGATTTTTTTTTATTCAGATGCATACCTTGAGTTTGATTTGGTCTTTTCTATGTGTTTCCTCCGTTTTGCTACGATGGATTTCCTTTTCCTTTGAAGAATTTCTTCTTTTCCATTAGTGCCAGATCTGCACTCTGTGGTTTCAGAGTCAATCTTCTTTCTTCTTCCTGCATTAATATCCCTGTAAGTTCTTAAAACTTTGGGATTTTCTCTCTCGCACTTATCCTAGTGATAAACACTTGGTAGTCATCAGTTATAGCATTCATGTTAATCGTGACCAAAACTGCATCTGCAACTACCTCACCAATATCTAAAAGTTTGTTCTTCAGGTCTTTGATCCACGATATGAAGGAAGCAATTGTTTCACTTTCCTCCATCTTTATGGACAGAATCTTGCTCTTCAAGAACAAGAGGCGATTTGTATTCCTAATCTCATACAAATTCTTTAGTATGGTCCAGATTTCATTTGATGATTAACATTCTATGATATGTGGTATGATGCAGTCTGTCACTATCATCTTCAGCACTATCTTTGCTTTACCTTCTCACTTCTCCCAATCTAGGACTGATGTTGTTCCTGCTACTGGCTTCATCTCATCCCCATTTGCAATCGTCTAGGCATTATGTACTTCTAACACTGTCTGCATCTTAAATTTCCAATTTGAGTAATTTGAGCCATCAAGTTTGTTACTCTCATTCAAGTATGATTCGATTAATTGATTGCTCATCTTGATGACACTGGCGCAAATTTCTCAGGTCTCTTTGGAACTTTTTTTTATTTAAAAAAAAAAAAAAAATCCTCTCTTCTTAGGTGGATCAACAATAATTCATTTAAAAAAATAACTTTAAAAAAGGTACTTTTTCAGGAACCTTATTACCAAGCTCTTCTCATAAAGGAAAATTAAAAAAAAATAAAAAATTGTTTGAAAGAATTATTAAAGGACCCTTCCTCTTTTTTGGCCTTCACTTTAATCAAAAAAACAAGACCATTTATGTGTACCCAAAATTACCTTATTACCAAGATAAAAAAAAAGATAGATATGTTTGGAAGGATTCTCAAGTAACGAATTGGATGCCACAGGCCATCATTTTTATAAGATAAGGTTGAATTTTTGAGACAAGTGATAGGAGCAACGTTTGAACTTACAGCTTGGCAGTGCTCCTTTCAAGTTACGCAGGCTCGGCCTTTAGCCCAACACTGGCCTGATTCACTCCTCACAATTGGTCGATGGTAAACAAAGCAAAATTCATTTGCTTTGAAATGGATAACACTGGGTTTGAATGCCTCAGCGGTTGTCCATGCAGGTCTCTATTGGAATACCCACCTCTGAAAAATGCTTATCAGCCAGGGTATAGACCTGTAGACACACAAGCACCAAGAGAGAGTGGGTGGTAACGTTCCTCCCGGCAACCCAGCGTACTACAAAAATCAGCTCCTCCTCATCATTCGGTCACCGTGATCTTCTCTTCCAAGAGGTGAGGATGTGCTTCCACGCAGCACTGCTCCTCTACGGACTGCATTTCTACACCTACACAGCTCTGAGTTAGGAATTTCTCCATGCAGCACGCGATGCTCCACACAGGTGAGGATGCAAGGTGAGGATGCGATGTGAGGACGCGATGCTCCAATGTTCGATTGGCAGATTCAATTTACGCAGCTCAGCTCAATTTTATGTTGGGAGTGTTGAGCACAACTCCACGTAGCACGGCTCCTCTCTCACCCCACCACCACAAGCTATGCACATAGCATGACTCCACGCTTATAGTGGAGGATGCAATCAATGGATCACAAGATCGGAACAGGATCGCCAGCAGCAAGGAATTAGGGAGTGCTGAGCACAGCTCCAAGAAGTAGCGAGTTATGGACAACGTTCCTTCAGAGAGTTGCAGACATGGTCAGTGTAGGCAGCGTCCATGTAGAGAGCAGAGGTAGCCAAAAAGGCTCCTCCTCACATTCCTCCAAATTTCAGGTAGGCAGGCAGTGTCCAACGCTCCTCCTCTTCTCGACTGTTGTTGTGAAACCAACTCCAAAAATAGAAGAAAAGAGATATCAACGCCTTAGAAATAAGCCACTTTGAGGGGACAACCTCCAATACATTACATCAATGAACAATTCGTGGATGATTCAAATTACATAACCTCCTTTATATATATAGGAGTCCATGGGGCCACAATGTAATCCTAGCCAATCTAACAATAATAATTTAAGGGAACAATAATAAAAATATGGGGGTTACAGGGGTACAATAATAACAATAAGGGGGTTACACTAACAAAAATAAGGGACTATACCAGTAATATAGGGACCTAACATGCCCCTCTCCTTCAAAAAAGTGTTCTCCTCAATGCTTGAGTAGCTCTGGGTGCTTTTGTATAAAATTCTCATCCTCCCATGTAGAATCTTCAGTGGGTAAGTTCTTCCACTTGATAAGATACTCTGAAATTGATCGATTTCATAGCTGTCGAGTTCTTGTTTCTGTGACCGTTTCAGGTTCCAATATGATTTTTCCTTCCTCATCAATTTTTGGCAATATTGTTTGAACTGGAATATTTTCACCTATAACCTTCTTTAAGCATGAAACATGGAAAATTGGATGCACTCGTGAAGAAGAAGGAAGCTCCAATTTGTATGCCATAGTACCAATATTTTGCAACACCTTTTAAGGACCATAGTACTTTGGAGATAATTTATTATCCTTCTTAACTTGCTTCAGGGACATTTGTTTGTATGGTTGTAGCCATAAAAATACCCAGTCTCCTACATCAAAGCTTCTCTCACTGCGATGTTCATCTTCCTGTTGTTTCATTTGATTTTGTGCCAAATTCAAGTTATCCTTTAAGAGTTGGAGAACTTCTTGTTGATGCCTGATGTGATCTTCCACTGCTTGAACCTTTGAATTTTCTCTTCAAGATGATGTGATGGATGGTGGATGACATCCATAAAGTGCCATAAATGGGATCATTTTTGTTGCAGTATGGAAGCAAGGGTTATACCACCATTCTACGAGAGGTAACCACTTAACCCATTGTGTTTGTTTATGATATACAAAACAATGAAGATATCTTTCCAAACATTTATTTACTATATCAGTTTGACCATTGGATTGAGGATGATAAGATGAGATATGAGCTAATTGAGTACGCACACAAGAAAATAACTCCGTCTAAAAATTTCCAGTAAAAATGGGATCTTTGTCACTCACAATAACCCTTGGGTTTCCATGTAGCTTTTGAATTGTCTGCATAAAAGTAGTAGCAACTGTACTTGCTTTAAATGGATGAGATAATGCACAAAAGTGTGCATACTTGGTAATTCTATAGACTACCACCATGATGACACTCTTTCCTTCGGACTTAGGTAAACATGTGATAAAATCCATTGAAATCTCCTCCAAATGTTGACTTGGAATGGATAAAGGTTGTAGAAGACTTGGGGTCTTAATTGTCTCAACTTTATTCTGCTCGAAAACCAAACATTCCGCCACAAAATTTTGAATATTATATTTAATTCCATCCCAAAAAAATTCTTTCTTCACCTTGTGGTAAGTTTTTAAAAATCCTAAGTGTCCTCCTAAAGCAGAAGTGTGAAATTCCAAAAGAATCTTTTGTTTTAGTTTGGAATTCTTACAAAGGTATAAGCGATCTTTGTACCATAAGGAATCATTTTTCCAACTAAATGTATCATATGTACTAGATCTTGCTGCAACTTTGGAATGAGTGTCCACACTTCCTCTTCCTTCTTCCATTCATCTCTTGCTTCAGTTATCCAATCTGGTTGGATAATAGAAATGGCGCAAAGCAATGCTTCCACCTCTTCATTCTTTCTTGAGAGTGCATTTGCAACAACATTTAGCTTCCTTTTTTTGTAGATTATTTCAAATTCGTAACCTAACATCTTCGTGACCCATTTCTTCTGCTCTTCTAAAGATAGTCTTTGTTCGAAAAAGTGTTTAAGACTATCATGATCAGTTTTTACCTTGAAGTGTCTTCCCATTAGGTAAGTTCGCCATTTCTTTAGTGCATGCATTATTGCTAACATTTCCTTCTCATAAAAAGGTTTTTGTAAATACTTTCCTTTAATTGGATGACTTTCAAAAGAAATGGGTCTTCCTTCTTGCATTAAAACAACACCAATTCCATTTCCTAAGGCATCACATTCCACAATAAAGGTTTTTGTGAAGTCTTGCATAGCTAAGACCGGTGCTAGGCACATTTCCTCTTTGAGATGTTAAAAGGCCTTAGCTACTTCAGGGGTCCATGAAAATGCATCTTTCTTCAATAATGTTGTTAGAGGTTCTACTATTCTCCCATAATTCTTAACAAACTTGCGATAATACCCTATTAACCCAAGAAATCCTCGCAATTGCTTTATGGTTGTGGGGACTTTCCATTCGTTAATGGATTTAATTTTGTTAGGATCTACCTTAACACCCTCATGAGATACAATATGACCCAGATATTCCACCTCTTGTACTCCAAAGAAAAATTTGGATGTTTTTTCATATAATTGTTTTTCCTACAATAGTTTGAGTACCCTGTCAACATGTTGAACATGATCCTTCCAAGACCTGCTGTAGATTAGTATATCATCAAAAAATACTAGCACAAATTTTCTAAGGAAGGGTTTGAAAATGGAATTCATCAACCCTTGGAATGTAGAAGGTGCATTGGTAAGACCAAAAGGCATGACCAAAAATTCATAATGACCCTCATGAGTTTGAAATGTTGTTTTTGGAATATCTTCAGTCTTCATTCTAATTTGATGATATCCCGAACGAAGATCCAACTTGGTAAAATAAATTTCTCCATGTAATTCATCCAATAATTCATCAATCACAGGAATGGGAAATTTATCTTTAATGGTGAGCTTATTGAGCTCCCTATAATCCAGACACATGCGCCATGATCCATCCTGTTAGGGTCCTATAAATATAGGATTCATAATTTTGAATTGAATTTTGATAAGTCTTGTAAATATGTACATACCTTTCTTTCTGCACGTTGTTTCCCCATATTTTGAAAAAAATAAAAATCAAAAAATCAAAAAGAGGGTAAAATTTCCTAAAAGAAAGATCAAAGGACTTAGAAAAAATAGACCCCAAAATAAAAAGAAATAAAACATGAAAGTGTGCAAGTCCATATGCCACTACTTTTTACTTTTTTCTAATGATTATGGCAAAGTGTCAATAAATGCCACAATCCATGATGAGTTGAACTACTTAATATTTACTTGTGATGTTTTAATTTACTTGTTTTAGATAGAGAATAAAGAATTGTCAGATAGTATAATTCTGACAATTCAGTAGATATGTATAGAGTAAAAAGGAACCCAATAGTTTAATCTGGGTCCTTGAATGAAATAAGGTAGAATTAGATAGTTTTTACTGCTTTCAAAAGAATAAAATGTTCAAGGTTGCTAGCTCAAATGCACCGGCACAAATGGAAGAAAAAATGTTAGATTAAAGATTAGGTAGGTAGAAGAAGGTGGTAAAATCATTGTAAATACCTTTCACCAGGCTACAATAACTAATTTGCTTCCCCTATACTTATTCTGCAATCTAGAATTTCATTCAAAGAGGCTCAGAGCATTTCTCTGATTTCTGTTGGGACCGGACCCAAAGCTTAATGACTGTTAAGTTAAAAATGTTTGAATTCCTATAATAATCCCTAATTTTCATCATTTACCATTCATGCATTCATCACCATGCAAAATCATAAGTAAAGACTCCATTTTTACCTAATGATACATAAAATCCCCATTTGATTAACTACCTACATCTCATAAAGCATAAAATCCTTCAAAAGTACATTATATCCTAAGTAAAAGTGATTAAGTTATGATAATGAAGCTTTTCTTTAATTTTCACTTTTATTAGTTATATTTATGTATTTTGAGTATTCACTTTTCCCTTTGTCATATTAACTATAACTTATTCATTACTTCCGTATAAAAAGCCTTGTCATATTAATATAATTCCCTTTTACTAAATATCCTTTGAAAAACCCTTAGAAAATTTAGCCAAAGTCTATTATCCCACATGTTTTAATAAAAGTGCCAACAATAAACTCCCTTTGGCTAGACTAACACTATGTAAATATCCCGCCCCCTTATAGTTAATAAACCTATTTGGTTTAAATTAACTATATAATAAAATATGAAGGAAAGTTTTCGGAATATAGATATATCATTGAATAAAAAAACTTTCCCGATGCATCAGATATTGTTTTTAAACCAAGGTTTAAAAAACCTTGAGCCTTTAATTTATTATTTTACCCCTTCATTTTCCGAGTGCTTTTTTTCATTTATCCCTAGCCACCCGATCAATCAGATCCCTTTGGATCCAACGGTCCTAAATCAACGCGATACCTTATCCATATGCCCCACCACTCCTATTGATATTCCTTTCCCGATATCGTGTTGAACCTACACTGTAGATCTAAATTTTCAGATCAACAACTTATATTATATCTTGGGTACCACTTACCTTTTCCCGCAGCTTGGCAAATAATCCTGATCATTCGCATCATCAAAGTAAATCTAACGGTGCACATTTCATATCGCACTCCGAAAATGATCGAGTAAAGTTTCTCCAAAATCGCGTGATAAATTTTTTTTTCCAAAACAACTCAGTGCTATGTGTCCCATCCTTATTCGATCACGTTCCAAATTCTTTAAACAACTTGCCATGCAAATGCAGCGCGAAAACAACTAGCGGTTTTTCACATTCAAAATTCCAAATCCGCCTCCCTCCTTTGAATGAACTTTCAAAAACGCCGAACATGATGATGTTTATTAAGGTTAAAACTTTAATATATAATTTTTATATCTGTTATTTACATTCTCGACTGGTTAAACTCCCGCCCCAACTATTTTAAAATATTTTCGAGCCTCTATTGACCAATTTATAGCCCCGGAACTAAAATTTACCACTATGATTGCATCTGAAAAACCATTAAAGCTACCCTCTGCAGCGTCAAAGATCTAGATTCAACTGGAGATACCCTGTTGAATAAGAAAGTACACTGTTTCGACCCCAACAAAATCAATAGAAGTCCAAATTCGACCACAGAAGCTTCAGAAACCCTGTCAAAACATCAAAATACCTGCGAATTTAATGAGCTTTGTGTTCTAGGGCCAGTATTTTAAAGGCCATTCTCCTCTGTTTCTAAGCTCCAAAGACCAAAATTCAAAATTTAAAGGGTTGAAAATCTGAATATACCCTAAAAACTCCTTCTCTCAGTCAAATCCACTCAGAAAACCTTTGTTTTTTGTTTTATCCCAGTTTACATCCTCTCAATAAACCTAATTGAGAAAAAATCCCAAAAGAAGCTATCCTTAGCCTAAATTTCTTAGTTACCCCTCTGTTTAAAGTAAAAAACTCTTGCAAATAATATAATATTGCAGTAGTTACCCAAAATGCCTTAAAAAAAAAACAGAGTTAAACCTCCACAGACAGATCTCATTCCACAGGTCTTTCAAAAGCCTTCAATCGCCTCCCTGCAGACCTGGATTTCATTAAAAAATTGTTTGATTTTTGCGGGTTATTATCAGAATATGGATTTGGGCCAACAGTTTCAATACTAGTTGACAAAATTGTTTGCTCCAAATTCTCAGATTTTAATTCAAAAGCTTCATTCAACAAACATTTTGTATACAAAGAAAGAATAAAATCAATTCAGAGAAAGATCAGAATGATGAAATGTGCACAGTGAATGGTAAAATTGAAATGAAAATTCATAGGGACAATGAAAACATAACAGTTATATCAGTCTTAAAATGTATCAAATAAAACTTAGAGTGAAAGTTAAAACAAAGTTATAGAGCAGTGAATGTAAAACAATAAAAGTAAAAATAGAGTCAGTAATGGTAAGAAGAGATGAAAATACTTTCACCAACAATAAATTTTATCCAAAGTGAAAGTAAAACAGTTAAAAGAACAAAAAAGGTGAAAAGATGAAAACATAATAAGAAGGAACACTTTTGCATAAATTTCATGTTTAAGTCATTGTTTTGCGGAAACTATTGTGACCAATCCAGGATAAATTTTGCAAAACTGAAGGATTTTTATGTTCTTCATGCGTCCAAATACAAAAAAAAATCTCACTTTTCTAACAGCCATCATGGATTGGGAAATATTAAACAATATTGGAAAGCATTTTTTGTAGAAAATTCCTGTTAAGTCATCATTTTGCAAAGAATATGGTTCCCAATCCGAAACACATCTTAAAAAACTAAAGGAGGTTTTGGTTCATAAGATACACATCTACAAAAACCTATCTCGCTTTTGTCACAATTATTTCAGAATGAGATAGACATGCACATCTTTACATCTTATTTTTCAGACTCTGTAAACTCTGTTTTAAGCATATTTTTGCAGAGCATATAGTGCACAACTGGAGAGAAATTTTAGGAAACTGAGAGAGGTTTATTTCACCAACGTATTTATCTACAATAACCTATTTTATTTTTTACATATCTATTTTTTATTGAGAAATACAAAGGTATCATTGGACCCCAAGTCTGCAGAACTGCTTGAGAAGAATGCACAAAGAAAGGAAACAGTTAGTGACTTGGATGCTTCATCATCAACTAAGAGTTGAGATCAAATTATAATTCTCTTCTTAGTCATCATATATCCATGAGTGTAGTGCAAAATAGGTTTACTAGTTTTGAGTGTCCTTTTATTAAGTTCTATTTATGTAAAACAGTTTGAGATATTTTGTAAACCAATCTTGATATTTTTCAAGATATTTTAGTTTAGAATTTGTATAAATACTTCACTCTTGGAAGTATTTTGTGTGGAATAAAATTTGTCAAGACTAATATAGACTAGAAGACTGGAACTACTTCAAATAGACATAATAACTCAGGATTCCTGTGATGATCAGATAAGTCAAGTATTTTATTGTTTTCACTGTTTATATTTCTAAAGTTCCATACATACATTTACATGTTTTCTGTCTTAAATGATTGACTAGGAAATTTTATACAGGATTAGTGTCAAAAGCTCCCTGTTTTTTACTAGTTATTCATTGATATGTTTTCTCTTGATATCCGGACTTAAGAATCCTTAACTGCTCTTAGTCCCTTTTGACCCCTTTCTTTCATCTTCTTTTCTGTAAATTAAGGATCCTTCATTTCCATTTTGTTTAGATCTTACCATTTCATCAAAAATCCTATTTCCAAACCCTTTGAAGGTCATCTACCTTGCCCTTAGTACATTTTCTCTTTTGACCTTATTTCCTAGCTCTGCTTGCCAAGAAATTAACTCCATAGCCCAATGGTCTGGTAAATCCCTCTGTGGTTTACCTTGAAGTACCTCTATTCCCACCAAACATTCAAACCAAACCAATTTCCCAATCATACCTAGCCTAAAATTTAATCCAAAACAAAGTTAAATCATAAAGAGAGATCCCTCTCTGAAATTTAGGAGGGCTAGATCCTAGATTTCAAAAGTAGGTTTGTGGTTACCACGGACTATTTCTCTTGAACCTGGAGAAATTAATGAGTGATAACATAATGGAAATCATATTGGGGAAGACTAACCTTTTTTTTCAGAAATATTTTACAGGTTTAGATCTGATCTATGATGGTGGACAATGATCAGACATAAAAAGGTTAAAATCATCCACCTGGTGACTCCAAATCAATTTCACAATCAAGAATCCACTGGAGGAATGAAACTCAAAGAACAATATGGAAAGATCGGGCTTTCAACTTGGATCTTAATCCAAGACATCATGTTATTTCTCATTAAGAAATTTTTCCAATGTATATTGTATTTTATAGAAGATCTTAGATTAGTTTTTAGTTATTTTCCTATAAAAATTGTAAATAATAATTCTTCTAATCTCTTTGAGAAGCTTTCTTTTGAATCTAATGATGATCATTATCCAGTTAATAAGCCTCAAATAATCAAGATTGATCTTACAATCCCTGTACATATTCCTATACCATATAAAGTTCCAGATAGATATAAGCCCCTTATTTTACCTCCTATACTCTATGATTTTCCTAAAAACTACTACAAACATCTTCCTATATTTGATGGAGATAATGGTATCACTGCCCAAAAACATATTCAAGGTTTGGAGAATTATGTGGATATATTTGAGATTGATGAAGATGATGTTAAAATCATAATTTTTTCTCTTTCTTTGCAAAATGTAATAAAGAGTTGGTTCAAAAATCTCCCTAATGTTAGCATCTCAAATTCCCAGCAGATTATAAAACTTTCCTTGGATAGATGGATAATCAAAGTTAATCCTTTTGTGATCATGGAAGAATATAATTAGTTAAAGAGACATCCAAATGAAACAATACAACAATTTTTTGACAGGTTTAATCAAGTTTATTATTTAATGCCAGAAAATATTAGAACTCCTCATAATTCAACTCTTTTGCGTTATCCAAGTGCCTTTGATCCAGAAATAGAATTTTGGTTAAGAGAAAGAGATCCAAAAACACTTGTATAGATGCAAAACATTGTAGTTGATGTAGAATTTAATCTGCAAACCAGACAGGAAAAGTTGAAAGCAGAAGAAGAGGAAAAGAAAAACATTGCAGAGGTAAAACTCAACCTTTTGGTAAGAAAACTAGATGAAAGAATACAGGAGATCACTATGAAAGATGATTTTTTTATTCAAAATCACCATGAATAAATAGAAGAGGTTGATAGCCATGAACAGATTCCTGCTAATTCCAATTATCATAGATCAGAAAATGGAATTACAGATCAATATGTGGAAGAGGAATCTACTGATTTAATATGTATGTTTTATGAAATTCATTATTTCGATGATTTTACTAAGTATGATCATTATGATGATAGTTATGTTCTCCAAACTCAAGCTAACTTTACAGAGCAATGATTATAGTTATGTTCTCCAAACTCAAGCTAACTTTACAGTGCAATCAGAAGCTAGTTTGTGGGATGAAGAAACTCAGTTTCAGCAGATTGAAGACAGTGACCAACCAATACAGATCAGCCATGAGAGTGAGGAAGAAAAAGAAAAATTTGGAAATAAGTGAAGGTTCTTTACCTCTTTTTTTTTCTTCATTTCAGTACATTATAAAAAACTTTCATGCCATTAATAGTCGGAAATATTTAGGAATTTTGATTGACAACAAAGAAGATAATGAAACTATTGATCAAGATATTTCAGTTTCACAATTACAATTATCAAATTCCATTGAAATAACTGATCAAATGATACAAGAAAGTTCCATACCACTATTTTTGAACCATTTCATATTTTAAAGGAAATGTGGTATAACGTATTTAAAGAAAAGGATGAGAAACTTGTTGAAGTTTATGAAGTCCCATGGAAACCTATATGCCATACGTTGCAACAATTTTCCCAAGTTTTTCAGGATCCTATAGCAGATATGTTGAATATTGAAGGCATTCAAAGCATTCCTCTATTAACTAACTATGAATTTCAGAATCAAGATGATAACAGTTTCAACAATCGAACATTACAATCAGTAGGAATAGCATCACAAATCTTATCTGAAATTTTGTAGGGAAATAAAGATGAAAATAACATTTCAAATTCATGGCATGGAGGCCATCCAGAATAGACGTACAATTTTTTAGATCAGTTAAACATCAGCGTATATATTTTGGAAGATCCTTTTGTACAGTTTCTAGAGTCAACAAAGGAAATCAAGTGTTTCCTTATCCTCTCATTTGTTGACAAGTTTCTAATAGGTTGCAGAAGTACAGTTTTGATAATCAATAAGAAAATGCAACAAAATCTATCAAAGTACATAATGTTTGAATGGTTGCATTGGCTATTTCATTTTACCTAACCAGCAGTTGGACAACTGATTAGAGTAAGTAGGTAGGATTTCAGCTTATTTCAGTTTTCAGTTTTCAGCTAGTTTGAAATAATTCATTAAGGTTTGAAGCTAATGAAAAGGCCCTAAAACATTAATGATTTAGTAGTTTGGTTTGAAGGTTGCAGCTCCTTTTAGTCTCAGATCAGATTTCAGTTTGCAAAAAAAGGTGTAAATTCAGTTCAAGAGTTTTCAATCACAGCGTAATCATGTTTGGGATTGGCCCAATGGATCAATCTACTAGTCGACGGTGTTCTTGACATCTCACAAGGGGATTCCATCCCCATGTGAAGCTGTTGTTAGGGTCCTATAAGTATAGGATTCATAATTTTGAATTGAATTTTGAAAAGTCTTGTAAATATGTACATACCTTGCTTTCTGCAAGTTGTTTTCCCATATTTGGAAAAAAATAAAAAATAAAAAAATAAAAAAGAGGGTAAAATGTCCAAAAAGAGAGATCAAAGGACTTAGAAAATATAGACCCCAAAAGAAAAAGAAATAAACCATGAAATTGTGCAAGTCCAGATGCCACTACTTTTTACTTTTTACTGATAATTATGGTAGAGTGTCAATAAATGCCATCATCCATGATGAGTTGAATTTCTTAATCTTGATTGTCATGTTTCAATTTACTTGTTTTATATAGAGAATAAGGAATTGTCAGATAGTATAATCCTGACAATTCAGTAGATAGGTATAGAATAAAAAGGAACCCAAAATTTAATATAAGTCCTTGAATGAAATAAGGTAGAATTAGATAGTTTTTACTTCTTTCAAAAGAATAAAATGTTCAAGGTTGCTAGCTCAAATGCACCGGCACAAATGGAAGAAAAAATGTTTGATTAAAGATTGGGTAGGCTGAAGAAGGTGGGAATATCATTGTAAATATCTTTCACCAGGCTACAATAACTAATTTCCCTCCCCTATACTTATTCTGCATTCTAGAGTTTTAGTCAAAGAGGCTCAGAGCATTTCTCTGACTTCTGTTGGGACCAGACCCAAGGCTTAATCACTGTTAAGTTAAAAATGTTTGAATTTCTATAATAATCCCTAATTTTCATCATTTTCCATTCATGCACTCATCACCATTTAAAATCATAAGTAAAGACTCCATTTTTACTTAATGATACATAAAACCCCCATTTGATTAACTACCTACATCTCATAAAGCATAAAAACCCTCAAAAGTACATTATATCCTAAGTAAAAGTGATTAAGTTATGATAATGAAGCTTTTCTTTAATTTTCACTTTTATTAGTTATATTTATGTATTTTGAGTATTCACTTTTCCCTTTGTCATATTAACTCTAACTTATTTATTAGTTCCCTATAAAAAGCCTTGTCATATCAATATAATTCCATTTTACAAAATATCCTTGAAAAACCCTTAGAAAATTTAGCCAAAGTCTATTATCCCACATGTTTTAATAAAAACGCCCACAATAAACTCCCTTTGGCTAGACTAACATTATGTAAATATCCCGCCCCCTTATAGTTAATAAACCTATTTGGTTTAAATTAACTATATAATAAAATATGAAGGAAAGTTTTCGGAATATAGATATATCATTGAATAAACAAACTTTCCCAATGCCTCAGATATTGTTTTTAGACCAAGGTTTAAAAAACGTTGACCATTTGATTTATTATTTTACCCCTTCATTTTCCTGTTTCTTTTTTGCACTTATCCCTAGCCGCCTGATCAAACCGATCCCTTTAGATCCAACGGTCCTAAATCAGTGCAATACCCCGTCCATATGCCCCACCACTCCTATTCATATTCCTTTCCCGATATCGCGTTGAACCTACACTGTAGATCTAAATTTTCATATCAAGGACTTACATTCTATCTCGGGTCCCACTTACCTTTTCCCGCAGCTTGGCAAATAATCTTGACCATTTTCATCATCATAGTAAATATAACGGTGCACATTCCATATCGCGCTCCGAAAATGATCGGGTAAAGTTTCTCCAAAATCGCGCAATAAAAGTTGTTTTCCAAAACAACTCAGTGCTACGTGTCCCATCCTTATTCGATCACGTTCCAAATTCTTTAAACAACTTACCATCCAAATGTAACGCGAAAACAAATAGTGGCTTTTCGCATTCAAAATTCCAAATCCGCCTCCCTCCATTGAATGAACTTATAAAAAACGCCAAATATGATGATGTTTATTAAGTTTAAAACTTTAATATATCAATGTTATATCTGTTAGTTGCATTCCTAAATGGTTAAACGCTCGCCCCGACTATTTTAAAATATTTTCGAGCCTCTGTTGACCAATTTATAGCCTCAGAGCTAAACTTTACCACTATGAAAACATTTGAAAGACCATTAAAGCTACCCTCTGCAGCATCAAAGATCCAGTTTCAACTGAAGATACCCTGTTGACATAAGAAAGTACACTGTTTCGACCACAAAGAAATCAACATAACTCAAAATTCGACCACAGAAGCTTCAGAAACCCTGTCAAAACATCAAAATACCTGCGAATTTAGGGAGCTCTATGTTCTGGAGCCACTATTTTAAACACCATTTTCCTCCGTTTCTAAGATCCAAAGACCAAAATTCAAAGATTTAAAGGGTTGAAAATCTGAATATACCCTAGAAACTCCTTCTCTAAGTCAAATCCACTCAGAAAACCCTCATTTTCTGTTTTATCCCAGTTTACATCTCTAAATAAACCTAACTGAGAAAAAATCCCAAAAGAAGCTATCCTTAGCCTAAATTTCTCAATTACCCCTCTGTTTAAAGTAAAAAAACTCCTACAAACAGTTTAATCTTGCGATAGTTACCCAAAATGCCTAAAAAAGAAACCAAAGTTAAACCTCCACAGACAGATCTCATTCCACATGTCTTTCAAAAGCCTTCAATCACCTCCTTGCAGACTTGGATTTCATTAACAAATTGTTTTATTTTTTCAAGTTATCATCAAAATATGGATTTGGGCCAATAGTTTCAATACTAGTTGACAAAATTGTTTGCTCCAAATTCTCAGATTTTAACTCAAAAGCTTCATTCAACAAACAGTTTGTATACAAAGAAAAAATAAAATCAAGTCACAGAAATATAAGAGTGATGAAATGTGCACAGTGAATGGTAAAAGTGAAATGAAAATTCATAGGGACAGTAAAAACATAATAGTTAAAGAGTATCATTGGTTAAAGTATATCAGGTAAAAGCCAGAGTGAAAGTTAAAACAAAGATACAAAGCAGTCAAGGTAAAATAGTAAAAGTAAAAATGGAGTCAGTAGTGGTAAAAAGAGATGAAAATAATTTCACCAACACTAAATTTTATCCAAAGTGAAAGTAAAACAGTTAAAAGAAGAAAAAAGGTGAAAAGATGAAAACATAACAAGAAAGAACATTTTTGCAAATTTCATGTTTAAGTCATTGTTTTGTAGAAACTATTGTAACCAATCCAAGATATATTTTGTAACACTGAATGAGGTTTATGTTCTTCATGTGTCCAACTACAAAAAATTTTCTCACATTTCTAACAACGATTATGGATTGGGAAATATTAAACAATATTGGAAAGCACCTTTTGCAGAAACTTCCTGTTAAGTCATCATTTTTCAAAGAATATGGTGGCCAATCCGAAACACATATTAAAAAATTGAAGGACATTTTTGTTCCTAAGTGAACCATCTACAAAAACCTATCTCACTTTTTTCACAGTTATTTCAGAATGAGAGATACATGCACATCTTTACAGCCTATTTTTCAAACTCTGTAAAACTATGTTTTACACATTGTTTTGCAGAGCCTATTGTGCACATCAGGAGAGGAATTTTAGGAAACTGAGAGAATTTTATTTCAAAAACATATTTATCTACAATAACCTATTTCACGTTCTACATATCTATTTCAGATTGAGAAATAAAAAGGTATCATTGGACCCCGAGTCTGTAGAATTGTTGGAGCAGAATGCACAAAGCAAGAAAACAATTAGTGACTTGGATGCCTCATCATCAACTAAGAGTTGAGATCAAATTAGAATTCTATAATTAGTCATCATATATCCATGAGTATAGTGCCAAATAGGTTCATTTGTTTTGAGTGTCCTTTTATTAAGTTCTATTTATGTAAAACAGTTTGAGATATTTTATAAACCAATCTTGATATTTTTCAAGATATTTTAGTTTAGAATTTGTAAAAATACTTCACTCTTGGAAGTATTTTGTATGGAATAAAATTTTTCAAGACTACTATAGACATTTTGCTGAATACATTGGGAGTTTTTGTGAGTCGATTTGTAAAGCAGCAGACTGGAACTAAGTTAAATAGACATCATAACTTAGGATTCTTGTGATGATCGGATAAGTCAAGTATTTTCCTATTTTCACTGTTTATCTTTCTAAATTTCCATACATACATTTACATGTTTTCTATCTTAAGTGATTGACTAGGAAAGTTTATACACGATTAGTGTCAAAATCTCCTTGTTTTTTACTAGTTATTCATTGATATGTTTTCTGCTGATATCCGGACTTAAGAATCCTTAACTACTCTTAGTCCCTTTTGACCCCTTTCTTTCATATTCTTTTCTGTAACTTAAGGATACTTCATTTCCCTTTTGTTCAAATCTTACCATTTCACCAAAATGCATATTTCCAAACCCTTTGAAGGTCATCTACCCTGCCCTTAGTACATTTTCTCTTTTTACCTTATCTCTAGCTCTGCTTGCTAGGAAATTGACTCCATAGCTCGATGGTATAGTAGATCCCTTTGTGTTTTACCTTGAAGTACCTTTTATTCCCACCAAACATTCAAACCAAATCAATTTCCCAATCATACCTAGCCTAAAATTTAATCCAAAACAAAGTTAAATCATAAAGAGAGACCCCTCTCTGAAATTTAGGAGGGCTAGATCCTAGATTTTAAAAGTAGGTTTGTGGTTACCTCAGACTATTTCTCTTGAACCTGGAGAAATTACTGAGTGATAACAAATCATTATTGTGTACCAATACTAAAGGAGCAGAGAAAGAACTTTGACTAGGTTGAATTATACCCGCCTCTATCATTTCTGCAATCATACGTTCAATTTCGCTATTTTGGACATAAGGATATCTATAAGGCCTGATGTTTGGAGGAACACTTCCTGGAATCAAATGAATAGCATGATCATGATCACTAATAGGTGGGAGTCCTTTGGGAGTTTCAAACACCTTGGAATGATTGTCCAAGACATTTTGGAGATCTGCAGAAATAGATGATTTTGGTGTTGGAACTTCTAGTGAGCATAATTATGCAATTACGCCTCGTTGTTCTTTCTTTAGAAGCTTTTTCATGACATTAGAGCTTATTATCTTTCCCATATTCCTTGCAATACCCCGTAACCCGAATTCCTTTCCTTATGAAAAAAATGTCAAAAAAAGTTCTTCTAATTTAAAAGCTATCATCCCCAAAGATTGTAACCATCATACTCCCGGTACAACATCAGTACCTCCCATAGGAATGGAAAGAATTGGAATATTCAATACACATTCCCCCATGGTTAGCTTGATATTATGGCATTTTCTAGAGCAATTTATAGTTCCTCCATTCGCAACCATCACTTGGCATTCTGGTGTTGGGTATAGGAAACAATTCAATTCCTTGGCTACCTTAAAATGAATAAAATTATGGGTACTACCTGAATCAATCAACACTATTACCTTTTTCTTCTTGATATGTCCTTCTATCTTGAGAGTTTGAGGAGTGGTAATTCCTACCAATGCATTACACGATATGGTCAAACTCATTTCTTCCTCTTCTAGGGTTGGTTCCTGGTGTATATCTTCTTCTTGTTCATTTTCTTCTCCCTCTTCACAATCTATGTAAAATAATTTCTTCTCAGCACACTTATGACCTTTAGTGTATTTTCTATCACAACTATAGCAAAGCCCTTTCGCTCTTTTTTCTTCCAATTGTTGTGGTGTCAACCTTGTAGGTTGTGAAAATCTAGGCATAGCAACACTTCCTTCTTTATAGAAGTGAGTGGTAGGCTTCCTTGTCGCCATAATTTTACATTCAATTTTTCTTTCCAACCTGAATGCCTTCTTCAATGAATCAGGTTCCAAAACACAAAATTCATGTTGGATGCTATCCTTTAAAGTACCTATGAAGAGATCAATCTTGTGTTCCTCTTGAATATCTGTTACCCTTATATTCAATTTTTGTAAGTCCTCAATGTGCTCCCCTACTAAACCCTTTTTTTTGAGATTTATCAATTGGCTAAAGAAGGTGTTTCTCTTCGTATCCTCAAAATGTGCTATCATTTCCTCTGTAAAAATTGACCAAGTGACAATTTTTTTACGGGAGCAAAACCATCGATACCAGACAAATGTATTTTTTCTAAATGTAAAGTTGCAATGCATACCTTTTGTGTGTTTTTAAGAATATGGAGATCAAAATATTGCTCCATCTATAGTATCCATGTTACAGGATCCTTTCCATCAAACTTCCTCATATCCATTTTTGGAATATGGTGGTTCTTCCTGCCAACATTAGAGTTTATGAAATCACGATTAACATTTTTTTTTTTCTCATCATGAGTTTCCTCTACTATCTTTTCACCATTAGGAAACATTTCTTGTATCAAATTTGTCAAACCTTCCATGTCTACTTTTAGATCATTCTTCATGTTTTCCATTTTTTCATCGATCTTAGCTTCCATGTCATCCATCTTAGATTCCATGCCATCTATCTTATATTCCATGCCTTTCTTCAAATCATCCATCTTAGTTTCCACACCTTTCTTCAAAGATTCCATGTCATTTTTTGTTGCTCTTTGCGAGAGGGAAATTTGTTGCACTTGCTCTTGTAATTTTGATATGTCATGTTGTCATTCTTTGTCTTCATGAATCATAGTAGAGCCTTATAAAGGCTTAATGGTTGTTGAATTATTTTTAGGGGCCATTTTAGAAACCAATACTGATATCTATTCTACAATATGCCCTTGGAATCAATTCAACTTGATTCTTCAAAAAAGACTTATGCAATTCAGGAAAAACAAATACACACCTTTTACTTGCTTTTGCAGATCTCTATATTGAAATTGAATTATCTATATAATTGTAGATCCTCAATATCTTAAATTTGGCCCTATAGTAGTCCTCTGAAGCTTCTTTCAAATTCCACAAGTCTGACTTGATTTGTATTCTTCAAGGCAAAGTTATGTTCAATGTCCCACAATAACCTAATTATGGACTGGTTTAGTAGATCTAACTTGTATGACTTTCCACGTGTCATTGTTTGCACCTTTGGCTTTGAAATTTATAGACAGGAAACTACAGTCAGTGTACTTCCATTCACTTTTTACAGAATTCCAATCTGATGCTCAAAGAGACAGTTATGAAAATTTTCCCATGATCACCTCTTTGAGATGAAATTAGGAATCCTAAAAAAGACCTAACTTCCATAGATCATATCTCCGAAAATATTGAGAACCAAGCTCTGAAATGTTGCGACGATGTTCCTGAGGATCTCAGCTTCACTCCCTAAAAATTTCAGCTTTTGAACCTTCGTAGAAAAAAATTTATAGCAAAAATGTCGTGATGACCTGTTTAAGTGAAATTCAGGAGCTTGCAAAAAGCCCTACCTTCCACAGATCATATCTTCGAAAATATTCCGAGCAAAGCTCTGAATTTTTTTGAAGATGTTCCTCAGGATTTTGGCTTCGCACCTTCAAAATTTCATCTTCTGAACCT
Source organism: Pinus albicaulis (assembly GCA_034641835.2). Taxonomy (NCBI): domain Eukaryota; kingdom Viridiplantae; phylum Streptophyta; class Pinopsida; order Pinales; family Pinaceae; genus Pinus; species Pinus albicaulis. The sequence continues at coordinate 346,144,437 of CM076583.1, read as the reverse complement.
TCGTAGAGAAAACGTTATAGTGAAAATGCCATGATGACCTGTTTAGAGCAGCGAAACCCTAGAATCCAAAGCTCTGATACCAAATTTTGTGAAACCAGCTCGAAAAATAGAATAAAAGAGATGTCAATGCCTTATAAATAAGCCATTTTGAGGGGGCAACCTCCAATACATTAAATGAATGAAAAATTCTTGGATGATTCAAATTACAAAACCTCATTTCTATATATAGGAGTATGTGGAGCCACAATGTAATCCTATCCGACCTAACAATAATAATTTAAGGGAACAATAATAATAATATGGGGGTTATAGGGGTACAATAATAACAATAAGGGGGTTACACTAACAACAATAAGGGACTATACTAGTAATATAGGGACCTAACAACTGTAGCAATGCAAGACTATAGTGACACCTAGATTAGTAGGCAGGAAGCACATGGCTCCTCCTCGCACAACTGTTATCCAATACCAAGATAAAAGAAACGATGTTTGAATGGATTAATCAAAAATCCCTCTGGTCAGCTCTACGAAAGAGAGTATGAACCAAGAGATTCTAGCTTCTGTAGAATGCTCTACAATCTCCATACAATTCGGCTATTATATAGCACACAAGATCTAGGGAAGTTAGAATTGCACCCTAAGAAATAGAAACTACTTTCCTATCCTAAGGTCTCGTGAACCAACTCACTAAAATAGGAGATTCTCCATTATCTTCAATAACCTCCAACAACTATGATTCCAACAATCAATGCTAAAATCTAGAGGAGGAAAGTTAGAGCAATGAAATAGTACTAGAAACTAAGATAGTAAACAGTAGCACTGTATCATAAGTACTCTTTTATATATAACTTTTTATTTGTCTGGCTGAACTTATGTTGATTGTAGATTTCTGGATATTCCTTGAATTTGATGATAATTTACCTCTCCTAATCATCAGATAGAAGTAGAATTAGCAAGGGTCATATGTCCCTGCACTCATAAAAGGTAGTGCAAGCAGGGCTGACTCCACCCACCTGTTTAGAGTTTGTATACTTGAGAACATATTGGTCTCCTCCTAGCGAAAAGGGCTGCATTAAATTCATAATCTCATTTCCAAGAAAGTAGCCAGAAACCTCAATGCCTACGCCCTTAGCATTGCAATATTTACAACATTTTTGCACAAGAATCAGATAGTGATATAAATTATAAGCCCTGTAGTTCTACTTCTGTTGCAGCCACTGCCTTCAATCTCCACAAAAACTGTCACCATGTCTTTCAACTGGCATCTCCCTTTAACACCACGACAACACCAGGTTGAACATCTGACGATTTCACCTCTGAAACATATAATTAACAATTCAACATATGTGTAGTTACCAATTCAGAAAAATTTCAGTATTTGTGACTATGAACTAGCTTTCATTTTAACCTTTGATGAATCTTCTAACATGAGCAATTAGCATGATTTCAATGTCTGTGACTATGACCTAGCTTTCATTTTAGCCTTGGATGACATCACATAAAGCTAGTCAGGGAAAAAAAATAGTAACAGTTTAGAAAATCAAAAGATTTAAAAATCTAGAAAAAAAAATAGTAACAGTTTACAAAACCAAAAGATTTAAAAATCTAGAAAATATCAATAAAAATCATAAGCATTATGATATTTCCATTATGCAGTTAATTGTTATTCACTTTCTATCTTATTTATTGAAAATCGTTTTATTTTGATTAAGGGATAAGATTGCTTTATTTTCATAGAGGTGCAAGATAAAAAAGACAATAAACCATAGCATTTAGTGTTTAATACTGAATATCACTTTATTTTCATCCAAAAAATAAAATTACTTTATTTTCATAAAATGACAAAATGAAAAGATAATCAACCATATAGTGTTTAGTGTTTAATATTTATGTTTAATAGAAAAAATCTTTTTTTTTAAAATACAACACTAGGATCTTTTGCACATAAACAATGTAAATATAAACTATATCAAATACTTAAAATAATATCACTTTACTTTAATCCAATGAACAAAATGGTGTTCAATATTTGTGTAAATATAAACTATGTCAAATACAAACATTAAAATAATTTCACTTTATTTTAATCCAATGAACAAGATGGTGTACAAATTGTGTCAGACCAAAGAAAGGCCAATTTTTTTTTTTTTTTTTTGTTGTTGTTGGGATAAAATAGAAATGTTGCATCACTAGTAAGATATTTTGCACATGGAAAGATGTAAACTATGTCAAATAAAAACATCAAAATAATATCAGTTTATTTTCATCTATACATGGTGTTTAATATTGTGTCAGACCGAAAATGTTGCCAGATATTTTTCGGGATAAAATAGGAATGTTTGCAATACTAGTTATAAGTAAACTATGGATAGAAGTAAATAGGAATGTTTGCACATGGATAGAAGTAAACTATGTCAAATACAAACATCAAAATATACTCCGGAGCATATGACTTTTTTTTACTGGGAGGGCTTTGTCAGATGAATGCATATTAAGATGAATTTTTGATAATTCAGTTCAGCTGCCCAGCCATATATATGACTGAGAGAAAATTTACCTGATTGATGAATTGCTTGCAGCATAGCAGTTCCAGAGATGAGCAGAAGTAAAATTACAAGGTGAGGTTTTACATCATCACTTCCAAAATCCATTTTTTCAGTTGGTGATCGAAATCCCTTCTATGCCAGATCGATTAAGTATTAATCGAAATCAATCCCTTCTATTCCAGATCTATTAAAATATTGGGAGATAAAACCAAACCAGGCTTAACCCTTTGGCACCTTGGATTGCAATCCAATCCACGCAGTTGTTGGTACAAACAGCAACAATTTTCCATGATCGAGCAGAAAATAAATCGGTATGGTATCAGTGCGTTAGAATATACCCTTCATGGCTTCTGTAATATTTAATACTGTGTATGGTGATACACTTACAATCGTGATCCTCACATCGTTCCTTCCATTATTACAGTGGTGGAAATCAACATAAGTGGAGTGCCATTCCAAACTAAAAAACGTTAGAGGGTGACATCTAACAGCTAACATGCTCCTTGGACTGATCCGCGAGTATAAACGTGGTCTTTAGTGGAGTTTCTCACTTTTAACGATGTCAACGGTCAACTTGAGTGGCCTTTACTTTCAAGTTTCTTCTTTTGGCTTTTACTTTCAAGCTTTTTAGGAGTACCAACACAATTACAATTAGAACTGGCAGTTTTTTTCTTGGAATTTGGTAAAAAAAATTCAAAAAATTAAGTAGTTGGAGTGTTTAAATTGCATTTTTGATGATGAAGATACATTTAGCACCATAAAAAATGCTTAGGGCATCCAAAATACTGAAGTTTAACTACTGTAATCCAGATTTTCAAAAAAATTTGCGGGAATTTTCCATAATCTTACCTGAATTTTCTGGGTTATTTTGTGAGTTTTTAGACTAAGGCTTTCTTTTTTACGGGGAAGCGTCAATTTTGTTTGGATGGTAAAAAATGTTAGAATTTGATTTTTTTTTAAAGTTTGAGAATAGGAAGTGCTTGAATCTTGCTTTTATAGTGAAAATGGATTCAGCATCATCAAAAAAACACTCTGGGCACACAAAATCTTGAAGCTTAATAGCTGTGATCCAAATTTCCAAAAATTTCAGCCAAATTTTATCAAAATCATGCCAAAACTTCCATTATTTTATATGTAAAAATAATACCATTTAAAACTAATACATACATTTAAAAAAAAATTAAAAAAATTCAGCATGAAAAGCTTTTTTATTAAATTTTCAAACTCTACTTTATATTAAAAAAATTAAACCTATATTTTTATAATTGTTCTTATCACCTTAAAAATTAATGCAATATAGTAGTAATTAGTCCACTTAATTGATTCTCAGTGCTCCAATAAACCCTCCCTCAAAAGCATTGATACCAAAATTCAAAGTTTTTGATAAACTTCCAAACCCTCAACCCATATTCCACGATCGCCATTCGTTCATATAATTAATTACGAATACAATGAGTGTGACAATTATTTAACACGTTCGTTTATCTGACGAAGATCCCTTATCCATATCTGTGACAGCTTTCAAACTCTATAGGATCGTATACAATTAAATGGAAACCCGGCTTTGAAAATGAATTTGTCTGTCTTACGATTCTATAGAAGAAGCCTGATACAAACCTGATTCAAACTCTGAAGGATCGTATATACCTCAATGGAAACTGATCTTAAAATATATAGTCTTTATCTTTAGTGTACTATCTTTTGTCTTTATCTTTAGTATAGACTTTCTGTCTTTTGGTTTATTATGGTATAATTGGAACTTGACTTTAAAATATACTTTTGACTTTGCTCTACGAATGTATAAAGAGAACCTGGCTTTAAACTAGAATTAGAGTTGAAGAAAAATGATAAATTTCTCATTTGAAAAGATAAAGCACTCAATAGTATTAATGGAAAGAGACATCATATCTATCAACTAAATGGTTATTTTTTTTTCATTTATTAAATATAATAAAATTATCAGGTCACACATGTTTGTAATCATTATTGTAAATATGTTTTAATGGTAGATTAAAATTCTGAAAGTGTATGTTTCTTGTTATCTTTAAAAATGGTTAGTTTTTAATATTATTAAAATATTTATATTTGTATTGTAATGATATTTTAGTTAAAAATATTTTTTTGGACAATATTTAATTGTTATTATCATATAAATTGTAATTGAATTGTTATTAGGTAAAAGGTTTAGTATGAATTTTAATTTGTAAAAAAAAAATTAGAAGTAAAGAATATCTAGATAAATGTCTTTAGAATTAATCATATTTTTAGTCGCATCTTTAATATTTGGTCAAATTTTTTAACCAATTAATGTGGTTCATCCTTAGGACAAGGTTAGAAACTTCAACCAAATCTTAAAGATGTGATTAACCAAAAATACATTTATCTACATTATGGATCTCAAAATTCTTAAATGTAATAGTAAGGAATATTATTAGAAAAATATTTTGTCTATAAATAAATATTCATTTATGATTTACTTGAAATATATAGGACCATAAATATTTGTTGTTAAGACAACATATTTTACTTGATGGAGATTTTTACCATAATAATCTCACTATCTCAATATTTTATTCCTTTTTCTTTTATTTGTTTGTTTATGGTTATTTTAAGCATTAATTATTTATTGCAAAAATTCTATATCATAATGTTGTCAAGTTTTATATCATATAAATTAATAGTTATGTTTTAAGTCATCTATGACAAAGGTGTTTAGTTTGAGTGAATGAATTGAAGTCAAAGATAAAAACAAAAAAACATGGATATTGAAAAATTTAATATACATATAAAAATTCCTTGCGTATTATTATTGAAACACAAAAAAGTTACTATAATCATTATGAGTATTGAGAAAATTTGTGATTGATGCAAGAAAGAAATACCGGATGGTCTATTAAAAAAAAATTGAAAGATTTATAAGAAAAAGAACTATATTTTATATTACTCGAATCAGGATAAAGATATTTGTGGTTTATATAATTTATTTTATCCAAATTGAAATAGAGGTATAGTTAAGATACTTTTCAGAAGTGCATATGTGTTTTTTATATGAAAAAGTGATAAATTAAATAAATAAGTAAAAAAAAATTTACTTTATGGCTAAAACGCCCCCCTTACAATTCCAAGAGTATATATATCGAGATGAAGCACTATTTTATAAGTAATATGGATAAACTAGTTCGAGGATATTGAAACAAATGCATTAAAGGTCCCTTAAAATTCCAAGAGTAAATATATTGACATGAAACACTATTTTCTAAGGAATATGAATAAACTCGTTCGAGGATAATGAAATAAATGCATTAAAGGTACCGAATATAGATGAATTTGTCTTTTGTAATAAGATGGTTGTCATTCAAATTGGTTTAAAATAGTTACAGAATAGTTATTAAGTAGGAGAATGTTGGAATATAATAATTTTTTTTAACATTTTAATACTGATAACTTCCTATAATTATTAAGTAGGAGAATGTTGGAATTTAATAACTTTTTTTAACATTTTAATATTGATAACTTCCTATTGTTTAAACAGAATATCATGAAAGTATTGTGTATATTTCTTTGTTTTAGGTATATTTTTTTGTTTTATGAATGGAGGGAAATTGTCCAAAATTTGTAAAAATATCAATAAAGAGAATGAGTATTTGTTTAAAAAGTTTTATTTTAATTATTTTTCATTTAGCTTTATATTTATTTTTCCTTGTATTAATAACTAAGTTTTTAATGGTATTAGAGATAATATATATTTATCTCTTTCATAATGGAAGTTCACGGATTGTGTTTGTAAGTTATTTTCTCTCATTTTTAATTGGGAAATATGTTGTTTAATTTTGTGAAGACATGACAAAGAAAATTGATTGACTATATTTATTTGTGATAGTTCTTAATCAAAATGCTTCTTGAACTTAGATATGGTAATCAACCTATAGTTATAAAAGTGAAAAAAAAAAAAAATTATGGATTTTTTTTTTTTATGTTGGGCACATTTTTAATTTGCTCATACAAAGAAAAATGATTGTATAGAAATCTCAAATTACATGGAATGGATGAGATATGTTGCTAAGAGGTTAGTTTTGTCTTGATATAGAGAAGGCTATAGCATGGTACGTGGTTTGTGGTGTTTATTTGTATGGTGTTCGTTTGTAATTTTGAGGGAGAGCACAAAGTCAAAGTTGTGGCTATGATAGTGGAAGATAGTTTGTGGGAAAGCATGTTAGGTGGAAGATAGTTTTTGGGGAAGCATCCCGGGAAATTTTGCAATTAATATTGTAATTATTTTCCTTATTTTCCTTGCAGAATACATTTTACTCATTGACAATTCTAATAATCTAATTTTTTGTAATTCTCATATCTTAGACAATAAGCATTGTTGATGAATAGGAAATGGAGAAATAATGTTCATGATTTTATAAAAGGGAACCTTATGGATTGGATGAAAATTAGTATTATTGAGGAAAACTTACGAAAGTAAAATTGTGTAATCACAAAGAAAAGTATTTGGGGCTTCATTGAAGAAGATAATTTGTATGGGCTTGACTTGAGTAAAATTACAAGCTTGAAAAACTAATATTGTAGAGTTCTTCTAATTTCATAGCTTCACACTTGGAGTAACTATGAGGCATTGTTGCATCCCATAAAGTGAAGTGTGTATCATTGTAATACTTAGTATGTCATGCACAAATATTGAATTGTTGGTCTTGTAGGGTGTGTTATAAATATTGAATTGTGTGGTTAGAGATTAGACCACCTCCATCCTCACCATACCATGATATCACCTAAACCGGCTCTGAGATGACAAAACCAAATCGAGCTTGGAACACCTCTGGATTCCTTCACCATCCTTGAGGAATTTTTCATCTCCAAGTCTCTAGGATTTATTGCAATCCACACCAGATCACTAGGCCCTAACTAAGACTCCACCCTCAAGATTTACCGTGTATCCCTCCATTACTAGTCAAGGGGTTCCTAAGTCTTTAGGAACATTCCTAAGACCACTTCCGTCTCAGATTCTGAAACCTTCTGGAAATTCAAAAGATGAAAAACAAGAACAATTCCATCACACCATGGCTATTCGGAAATGGAAATGCAAGGTTGAAAAACATTTTCTAAACTCGGAAAAACCATTCCACGAATAGTAAAAGAACCAAATACCAACATGCACATAACATGCATGTCAAAACCAGCTAGGAAATCATACATGCAATATGTTACCTGCAAGTATTAATGTTGAAGCATGCTTGTTCCAACCTTTCATTTCTTGATCTTTACATTCCTTTTCCTTTTTTTTCCTTACTTTTCTTTATTTTCCCTTTCTTGATCCAATGTTGAAATGATTAAAGAAAAATCTAAGTATCCAAGAGTGTGAGAGAGAGAGAATAGACAGAGAGCTCCAAAATTGAGATGACCAAAAGCCATGAACTGATCCGCTGAAGCATTTTTATCAATTAAGTCTCCATTTTCTTCATTTTCCTCCTTACATGAAACCTGTGACCTTTCACCTTCCTTTTCTCCTAATTTCCTTTATTTTCATAAATAAATGTGCCAAAATTACTTTTTCCCTTTTCAAATCCTTAGCCATTTCCTTTTCCAATTTCCTTTTAGCAATAAAATCATCAAGTGATTCCCACTAGGATATATTTCCCAAAATTCAACGTGGAATAAGCGTCCCTTAACCGTGATCTTATTTTTCCTTTATTAACTTTTATTGCATGATATTTTAGCCAGGGTCTCTTACAAAACCATCCCCCTTTGGGAACATCATCCTTGGTGTTAAAACACACCTATACCTCAGTAAAACCGATGAAAATAAAGCATACTAGCCATGGATCTTCATAACTTAGCTCGATGCACTATTTACAACGAATAACTTGCTCAAAAGAAAAAACCATCATGAAAACATGACAATATATAAATCATATTTCTTATTGGATATTTATAACTTATCTCGTGGTTGTATTTACAATAGAAACCATACATAAATATGTACAAGCACCAAAATTTCTTTTCCTCAACTAAAAAACTATGAAGGATACATAACCCGCATTTGATTTTCCATATCCCATGTAGCTTATTTGGGCCCAAAGTGCTTCCAATGCACTTTAACTTGCTTGATAGCTTTGTTACAGAGCATGAACTATTTCCATTTCAATATGCATTGAGGTTTCATCTAGAATTCTCCTTCTTGTTCCACCTACAATACATACCAATCAATAACATGATCAACATCTTGTATATACCTTTTAAGCAATGAAACATGAAAAACATCATGGACTTTCATTATTGAAGGAAATGCAAGTCGATAGGCCACTAGTCCAATTATCTGAAAGATATCAAAAGGGCCGCAATATCATGGTGCCAACTTGGCACATGATCTAATTCTCAAGGAGCTCTTCTTGGGCTTGATGTGAAAATACACATGCTCCCCAACCTAAAACTCCTTAAATTCCCTATGTTGGTCTGCATAACTCTTCTTCATATCCTGTGTTGCACTTATATTCTTCTTTATAGCCTACACTTCATTTTCCATGTCTGCCAACATGTCTAGTCCAATAAGTACCATGTTCACTAGATCACTCCGGTTGATGGGAGTATTATTACTCTGACCATAGAGTGCCTTGAAAGGAATCATCCTCAACGACTCTTGATAACCATTGTCATTTTCAAAATCAACCAATGGATGGTAATCCTACCATATCCTTTATTGATGCATCACATACATCCTTAGCATGTCCTCTCATATCTTGTTGACCCTCTCCATATATCCATATATTTGTGGATGATAAGTTGTACTAAAGGAAAAATCTATCCCAAAACCTGCAAACAAATCCTTCCAAAACTTGGAAGTGAACTTGGCATCCTTGTCTAACACAATATTCTTCAGAACACCATGTAATCTCACAATCTCCCTGATGAATACCTATGCCACCTCACTAGCTTAATATGTAGTATTTACAAGAATGAAGTGATCCACCTTGCTCAACCTATCGACTAAAACCATAATAGAATCATGCTACTTCACTGTTCTTAGAAGACCTATAATAAAATACTTAGAAATGACCTCCCATTTCCATTCTGATATCATAATAGGTTGTAGTAGACCACCTAGGTGTTTATATTATACCTTCACGTGTTGAAAATACAAACATATATCCACAAACCCCACCACTTCCTTCCTCAGATTTTGCCAATAGTAGAATTTCTTCACCACCCTCAATGTATTCTGATATCCTTGGTGACCCGAGTATGGCTTGACTTGAAACTTCTTCAAGATAATCTTCTTGAACTCACTGTCATCCGGCACATAGATCTTGTCCCTAAATATTACCAAACCATCTGTCATGAGACGATACTCTACATCCTGATCACCTATACATGCACTTGTACATGTATCTATACTCTATTGTAACCTACTCCTAAGCTCCATATACTTGCCATCCAATTATATTTCCTATAAGATATAATCATGTCAGTATTTCCCATAGGAACTCATAGCTCCTATATGATTCACCTGTACCTTCTTGTTGAGAGTATCTGCAAACTTGTTCTCCTTTCCCTTGATGTATTTGATCTCAAAGTCAAACTCACTAAGGGTGGAAAACCATATAGCTTGTCTTGAATTCAGATTTAGTTGGTTAAACATATACCTAAAACCACTATGATCACTCATTAGTACAAATATCCAGCCAAGAAGATAATCTCTCCACATCTTCAACGCATGAATAATAGCTACCAACTCGAGATCACGAGTCACATAATTCTTTTTGTGCTCATTTAATTTCTTGAACTCGTAGCATACCACCTGTCCCTCGTGCATAAGGAATTCACCAAGTCTTATTTTACAATAATTTGTACACATTATGAACTACTTATCTAGATCTGCAATCTTAATAACTGAAGCATTTGTCACCAACTGCTTTAGCTCCTCAAAACTAGTGACACATTCTTCTTTCCACTCAAACTTCTTACATTTTCTCTGTAAAGATGTAATAGGATATGAAATTCATGAGAAGTTCCTAATGAACCTCCTGTCATAACCTCATAATCCCATAAATTATCTGACTTCCTCCTCATTCTTAGGAACTACCCACTCCATGATGGTCTTTATCTTTTTGATCTACTATTCTGCCTTCCTTGGAAAAATCATGTCCCAAATAGTGTACCTTTGTCTGAAAGAAACTACAGGTGCTAATATTAGCATGTAATTGATGCTCTCTTAGAAATATCAACACCATTGCTAAATGATTGGCATGCTCTTCCTCATTCTTAGAATATACCAATATGTCATCAATGAATATAATAAAATTGAACATGTCGAGAGACACAACACATAATTTATTCATAAAACACATAAATGTAGTTGGGGCATTAGTAAAACTGAATGGAACTACAAAAAAGCTCATAATTCCCATACCTGGTCCTGAAGGTGGTCTTGTAGATGTCCTCTTCTCTTATTCATACCTGATGGTATCCTGATCTCAAATCGATCTTTTAGAACATTGTTTCTCCCTTCAACTAATCAAACATATCATCAATCCTTAAAAATGTGTACCTATTCTTGATTGTCAGATTGTTTATCTTCCTGTAATAAATTCACAACATGAGAGTGCCATCCTTCTTATTTACGAACAACACTAGTGCAGTCCAAGGTGATACACTCAGCCTAATGTATCCCTTATCAAGTATTTCCTTCAATTTCAACTTCAAATCAACTAAATATGGCGTGCTAATTGTGTAAGGTGCCTTTGATGTTGGTTTTTCCCCTGCTACCAACTCAATATAAAAATCCACTTCCCTATGAGGAGGTAACTCTAGAATCTCTCCTGGGAACACATCTTGAAACTGTTGTATTGAAGGATAGCTCTAGAACATTTTTTCATCCTCAAAATCATTACCCTTGTCACTGGAAATATGCATTGCAAACATCACAACCTTTTCTGAAATTGCACTTATCCGACATAGCGGTGACCATCCTCACTAATGTAGGGTTCTTATTTCCCTGTAGAACTATCTTTTCTCCATTATCATCCAGGCACTCAATGGCCTTGTCATAACCATCCACTTTGGTCCTATGAAGGTATAACCAATCCAGACCCAAAATCATACTGTACGATCCCAACGGTAGTAAATTCAAATGTTTTGTTGTAGGCATACCATTTAAATCAATGAACAATCTCTTACCCAATGGTGAACTCTCTTCTTAGTACCTATAGGAAACTGCACCAACCAAGATTCTGCATGCATTTATTTTGTAAAGCCACACTTATCTACTAGGTTAGGATTAACATAACTATAATTAAATCCAGGATCAATCAAAATAGAAATAAATTGATCACAAAGCTTATCATCCATCTCAATGATAAATTCCCACTGATCTTCCCGCCTATTATCATAGCTTAATAAATCCAAGGAATGTTATGACCAACATCCCCAACAGTTTACACCTTCCGTTTACTATATATCTAGGGTCTACCACTATGATACTATGGACAATCTCTCTTACGATGATCTTTCCCACATATCCAACACTGCAATGATTCTCTACCATATTCTCTAGTATGTTGCTCTCCATGTTATGATCCATGTCCCTTCTCAACTATACTGAAACTCTTATAAGGAACCACATTTTATTTCTCACTTGCATCTTGAGGTCTTCCCCACTTTTTTGGTCATCTTCCTTTACCTTTCTCATTTCCTTTCAAGTCATGATTAGGCTGAAATTTGCACTTTGACTACTCATCACAATGCCTCGACTTCTGAATGGCTTATTTTAACGATGTCGACTCATCAAACTCAATATGTTTTGTATTCTACTGCTAGCACACTCATGACTCATTAAACCTTGGCCTTCTCCTCCTTGAGGTAAGGTACATATCTTAGTAGCTCTAGGAACCTGCTAGTATACTCATCATCTACCATTGGAACCATATGAAACTCATAAAATTCCTTAGATATCACATAATAGTACCTCTGCGACAGGTAATTCTTCTTGATTCGACTCTGAAACTCACCCCAAGTCAGGTAATCCTCCTGAATACCTTTGACATTCTTCACATCCTCCCACTAGATATATTTTCCCTTTAAGATTGAAAGTGGTTATCTTGTCTTTCATGTTCTCTGTATATCTATGCAATCTGAATAATTTCTTCATCCCTAGCAATCATGCCTCTGCATATTTTTACTTCTTCATCTCTCCATCGAATGTAGGAGGCTTGAATTTCTTAAACTCCTCTAGAAAATACTCACCCATCCTATAAGGATGATGATGGTGATCACTACGATGATGTCTCCTTGAAGAGAAACTAGAATTATGACCATACATACCAGTCCTCCTGTCAGGTGTGGCCAATGATCTTCCACCTATAACTATTTCCCCTCTATCCAACTTGTACCCAGATGGACACATGTTACCATAGTCGCCACTAGTATTTTCCTCCTTCTCTTGAATGATCCTCATCTTCCTATGTTTATGAAACTCTGGAAAGCTCTGAAAAATCACTTCATTGACCTCTATTTTCTTTTCCTAAGCCCTTACAAGTCTTTCCTGAGCCTCAAATAACCTTTCATTATATTCCTTACCACTTCTATGCTCTACTCTCAAGCTCCTCAATGTATCTACTACACCATGAGAATACTCATCTCCTTATTGCCCAACTGATCTGTAGGGAGAGTCATGAGAACTATAGCCTATCATTTTTCTCATCATAATTGATTCTCTTCTTCCTAGAAGTACATCATGTTAGGTAAACCAAATAGATACCAAAATCAAATGCATACCTCATTGACATTCAAGGGAGGTTTATCTCATCTGCAAGATTAATCCACATTAGCATGTACATGTATAATCATAGACATAAACGTATACAAAATATCAATATACACCATCATGCATGACAATACCAACGATATACCCCGGCCCCATGCATGACAACCAAGGTCATGGTTGACAGCATCAAAATTTTCCAAATGGGAGAGAAATATTCTCTGACATTAGATATGACCGAAAGAGAGTGAAACCTACTCTGGTACCACCTGTAATGAACCTCTCCCCTCACATCTATCCACTTTCACAAAATTACCCCGGATAAACATGAGATAAGGGGTTGTTATGATAAGACTGAACCTCCTAGGCGACCTTAATGAAATTGACTTAACAAAACATACCTTACTAACTTCCCTCAGGTGCCTTAGGAAACTCCAGGAGTAACCCAACTCCTCCAACTATCCATCCCTTGAGCCAACTTACTTTTCCTTGAGCTTGAGCCCTAGGCGCTCCCTTTCTGACCCTCCATGCGACTGGAAACCCCCAGTTTCTCCCATGAGCCTACATTAATGCGCCTATGGCCCTTTTTTCCCAGTGTTGTGCCAGTGACTGCAAAATTTAAGCCACTTTTTCATGGTTGGGACCGGGCCTCTGCACATAAATCCATATAACTTCCAGAACTCATAAAATACTTGACAAAAATTATTATAAACCAAAAATTGAAACCAGGACTAGGCCTGACTATCCCCAAATGGGACTTACATTTTTCCAAACACTTGGTGAACATGATATCTATAGGTCATGAATGCAATTCTAAGAATAAGGGAATGATAACTCGTGTGAGACTTGACAATAAGGATCACCACCCTCTCCATTATCTTTCTTAACATCAATTAGGTTTTTCATTCCTTATTCTTTTAGTTACATGTAAAAACATAAAAAGATCCATGAATAAAACTAGTCATATATCCATGTTTATAACCAACATATAAACATATAATTAAGCATAATATAACAACCATTAAAGCCACATAATAAAAAGTGCATTTACCAATCAAAATAAAGAGAAATTAGCTTTCATTAAACATGGGAAAGAACCAACCGGGTTTGGGATTTTCACGTACCACCCAGCTTTACGCAAAGCTAAACCAAATATTTCTTTTAGAAATTCAACTTTGTGTGGTATTCCAAGTATGAATGTAGGATCTCATGGGATAAAAAAATCCAAAATAGCCAAGGGTATCGAAAGCTTAAACCACCTCCACCCTCACCATATCATGATCTCACCTAAATCGTCTCCGAGATCATAAAACTAAGCTAAGCTTGGAATGCCTCTGAATTCCTTCACCATCCTTCAAGAATTTTATGTCCCCAAGTCTCTAAGATTTTCCACAATCCACACTGAATCACTAGGCCCTAGCCGAGACTCCACCGTCAAGCTTTACGATGTATCCCACCATTACTAGTCAAGGGATTCCTAGGCCTTTGGGAATGTTCCTGAGACCACCTCCACCCCCGATTCTGAAACCTTTTGGAAATTCCAAAGCTAAAAATCGAGAACAATCCCATCATACCATGTCTATCCTAAAATGCCAAGGCAAGGCTAGAAACCACCATCAAAACCCAACAAAACCATGCCACCAACAACAAAAGAACTAAATATGAACATGCACATACCATGCATGTCAAAACCACCTAGTAAATCATACATGCAATCTGTTACTTGCAAGTATTCCTGCAGAAGTTTTCTTCTTTCAACCTTTAATTTCTTTATCTTTTCTTTCCTTTGCCTCTTTTCCCTTCCTTTGCTCAATTTTCCCTTTCTTGATCCAATGTTGGAACGCTCCAAGAAAACTCTAAGTGTCCAATACTGGAAGAGAGTGTGAGAGAATAGAGAGAGGGCTCCAAAACCGAACTGAGAAAAAGCAATGAACTAATCCTTAGAATTCTTTTTATCAATTAGGCCTTCATTTTTTGAACATTTTCCATTATTTTCCTTCATTTTCCTCCTCACATGCAACCTCTGACCTTTCACCTTCATTTTCTATTTTCAAAGCCTTAGCCATTGCCTTCGCCAATTTCCTCTTGGCCACAAACATATCAAGTGATGCCCACTAGGATATCTTTCCCAACATTCAGCTTGGAATAATTGTCCCTTAACCATTGTCTTATTTTTTCCTTTATAATTTTTTATTACATGAACTTTTAGCCAAGGTCGATTACAAAAGTGCACATTGAAATAATACTTTTTCAAATTCTATGTAAACTTTATGTTGAATTACATCTCCCTCATACTTGGCTAAGCCTTCTTACACAATCAATACACACATTTTCATTCACATTATATAATAAAATAACGATAAAAAACAAAATTATGTTCAATTTATTTGATCATGATCTGATAATGATTAACTCCATTAAGTTTAAAAAAAAAAAAAAATGTTTGTTACAATAAATAAAAATGAATATATATATATATATATATATATATATATAGTTTTAATTAAAATTATTATAAAATATCAATAAAATAAATAAAAATATTTTAATGCATGTCATAATAAAATATTCTAAAAGAAAAAAAATCATCAATTATTTCCTAATAAAAGTAATAAGAGATATATTTTTCATTCATTTAATTTCTAATATAAAATAAACATGTACCATTTAATAAAAAAGTCAATGTGGGTCATAAATAAAATATTTGAATATGAAATATTATGTAATTTTGATGTGAATTTCAACCTATATTACTAAAAAGAAAATGTTCAAGGTAAATATTGTAATTTATAAATAAAATAGTTTAATTTTTATCCCCCATATATATATATATATATATATGTATAATAAACTATGGTTTTAACAACTATGAAGGATCAAGTCTATGTAGGAAGAAATATTTTTTCTATATAAATTTTAAATAGAGTGGAAAATGAAATTACTTTTTAATCATACATCTCAATCATGCATATCTAAGTGTTCATATACAACAAACGCATACTTGATCATTCAAATCATATAATAAACTAAAGCTCAAAACAAAATTATGTCCAATTTGTGTGATCATGATCACCATTAATATCCATAATATCTTTGAGCCAAGAGGAGCATTCTACAACCTAACGGAGAAGTCTAATTCTTCTCAATCTAAAGTTGACAAATTTCCCTTTTAAAATAAAAATATTTTTTTCTCTTGTGGAATATATATATCTATATCTATATCTATATCTATATCTATATCTATATCTATATCTATATCTATATCTATATATCTATATATCTATATCTATATCTATATCTATATCTATATCTATATCTATATCTATATCTATATCTATATCTATATCTATATCTATATCTATATCTATATCTATATCTATATATATATATATATATATATATATATATATATATATATATATATATATATTATAACAAAATATTTTAAAAGAAAAAAAAATCAATTGCTTCCTCTTAAAAATATTAAGAGGAAGATTTTCAATTTATTTAATTCTTAAAATAAAAAGTAATATGCAGCATTTAAAATTTTTTAATAATAATACAAAAGTTAATGTAAGTCATAAATAAAATATTTTAATATGGAAAATTTAGTAATTTTGATGTATATTTAAACATATATTAGTAAATTAAAAGAAAAAACATTTTAAAGTGAATAATATAGTTTATAAATAAAATATTTTAATGTCCATATTAAATAAAATATTTCAAACATATATTTATATAACAAATAAAAAAGCATATTAACCTTAAAGTTAGCTTAATTGGTTAAACTCTTTGGATCAATTATTTTCTACTAGTAAAAAAAATAAAAAATTACACTTCTACTTACTTTTCAATGCATTATGTTCATTTACATTATATACTGAAAATAATTATACTCATGTCCAATTATCAAATTATACCTATATCCATTCAGCTTTCATAATAAAATTTATATATAATTATATAATCATAAGAAAATTAATATCCATTAAAATACTGAAAATTGATTTATGAAAGTTTTAAAAATAAAATTACTTAAATTCCATATAGAGCCATCTACTACCAATTAAAAAAATCCCATAAATTATTGAAATGGAAATGGACAAAATCGAAATAAATGAACTATGATGAGCTGCTAAACTAAACTAATATGGAAGGCTAGAAGAGATAAATCCAATGCAATGGATTAAAAAGAAATTTTAAAATACACGACATCTAGTGAAAATAAATTGGCATGGGCTAAAAGAGTAAGTTTGAAGGAAAAATAAAACTTCAAATCAAGAAAACAATTGCTGAAAATGAAGATGGAACCTGCCTCTTGATATGACATCAAAGAATTCCCATTACACAATGAAATTCAGTGGCACGTGACAATCGCTGAAAATTTAGATGGAACCTGCCTCTTGATATGACATCAAAAAATTCACTTACACAATGAAACTTGATGGCAATCTCCTTACTGCTAAACAATGTTTCACTGAATTTAAATAGATGTTTACTATGATGCTGAAAACAAGATAGTAAAAAGGAATATGTAATTGTGAACCTCCAACAACTCTGATTCAAACAATCAATGCTAAATTCTGAAAGGGAGGAAAGTTAGAGCAATAAAAGAGTAGAAACTAAGATAGTAAACAGTAGCATAAGTACTCTTTCATATATAACTTTTTATTTGTCTGGCTGAACTTATGCTTATTGTAGATTTCTGGATATTCCTTGAATTTTATGATAATTTACCTCTCCTAATCATCAGATAGAGGTAAAAGTAGCAGGGGTCATATGTCCCTGCACTCATAAAAGGTAGCGCGAGCAGGGTTGACTCCACCCACCTGTTTGTAGTTGGTATACTTGAGAACATATTGGTCTCCTCCTGGCGCAAAGGGCCGCATCAAATTCACAATCTCATTTCCAAGAAAGTAGCCAGAAACCTCAACGCCTACGCCCTTAGCATTGCAATATTTACAACGGTTTTGCACAATAATGAGATAGTTATATAAATTATCAGCCCTGTAGTTTCTACTTCTGTTGCAGCCGCTGCCTTCAACCTCCACAAAAACTGTAACCATGTCTTTCAACAGGCATCTCCCTTTAACACCACGGACAGCAACAGGTTGAACATCTGACGGTTTCACCTCTGAAACAGATAACAATTCAACACAGGGATAGTTACCAAATCAGCCTGATTTCAGTATTTGTGACTATGAACTGGCTAGCTTTCATTTTAGCCTTCGATGAGTCTTCCAACATGAGAAATTAGCATGATTTCAGTGTTTGTGACTATGAAAAAAATAGTAACATAAAGTTAGCAATGAAAAAAAATAGTAACAGCTTAGAAAACCAAAAGATTTAAAAATCTCAAAATATTAAAATTCATAAGCATAGACAAAATTATGATATTGCCATTATGCAGTAAGTTGTTATTCGCTTTCTATCTTCGAATATCACTTTATTTTCATCCAGAGACAAAGATAAAAAGGCAGTAAACCATAGCTTTTAGTGTTTAATATTAATATCACTTTATTTTCATCACAGTGATAAGACCATTTTATTTTTATCCTAGGGACAAGATAGAAAAACAGTCAATCATAGTGTTTAGTGTTTAATATCTGTATTAGATTAAAAAAACATTTTTTAGATAAGAAAAAATGTCTGCAATACTAGTAAGATTTTTTGCAAAATGATGTGATTAATTCAAAAGACATTTATCTATGTTATGGATCACAAAAATCTTAGATTGTAGAAAATGATGTTCAATATTTGTGTTAGACCAAAAAAACCAATTTTTTAAGAATAAAATAAAAATATTTTTAATGTTTAATATTTGTGTTAAATAATTTTATTTTATTTTAAATAAAAAGAAATGTCTGCAACACTGATAAAATCTTTTGCAAATACACATATAAACTATGTCAAATACAAACATTAAAATAATATCACTTTATTTTAATCCAATGACAAGATGGTGTTCAATATTTGTGTCAACTAAAGAGAGGCCAATTTTTTTGGGGATAAAATAGGAATGTTTGCAATACTAATAAGATATTTTGCGTATGAAAAGATATAAACTATGTCAAATACAAATATCAAAATAATATCACTTTACTTTCATCCATGGCGTTTAATATTGGTGTCGGACCAAAAATGTTGTCAGATCTTTTTGGAATAAAATAGGAATGTTTGCAACACTAGCATGCAGAGAAGTAAACTATGTCAAATACAAACATCAAAATATACTCCGGAGCATATGACTATTTTTTACTAGGAAGGCTTTGTCAGATTAATGCAATATTAAGATGAATTTATGATAATTCAGTTCAGCTGCCCAGCCATATATATTAAGATGAATTTATGATAATTCAGTTCAGCTGCCCAGCTATATATATCAGTGAGAAAAAAATTACCTGATGCATGAATTGCTTGCACCATACCAGTTCCAGAGATGAGCAGAAGTAAAATTACAAGGTGAGATTTTACATCATCCCTTCCAAAATCCATTTTTCCAAGCTCTGTTGGTGATCGAAATCCTTTCTATCACATATCGATTAAGTATAAATCGAAATCAATCCCTTCTACTCCAGATCTACTAAAATATTAGGAGAGATAAAACCAAACCATGCTTAACCCTTTGGCACCTTGAATTACAATCCAATCCACGCCGTTGGTACAAACTGCAAAAAAATTTCGTGACCGACCAGAAAGTAAATCGCTATGGTATCATATACGCGTCACGGCTTCTGTAATATTTAATACTGTGTAGGGTGATGCACTTACAATCGTGATCCTGACATCGTTCCTTCCATTATTACAGTGGTGGAAATCAACATCAGTGGAGTGCCATTTCAAAATAAAACACGTTAGAGGGTGACATCTAACAGCTTACATGCTCTTGGACTGACCCCCTAGTATAAACGTGGCCTTTATTGGAGTTCTCACTTTTTAGGGAAGTCAACGGTCACCTTGAGTGGACGTTACTTTCATGTTTTTTTTTTAATAGAATGGGTAGTTTTTTTTTAATTCTGTGATTTTTTTTTTTTTTAACTATGTAGTTGGAGTGTTTGAATTGCATTTGTAATAGTAGAAATGGGTTCAGCATAATCAAAAACCCTAATGACACCCAAAATATTGAAGTTTAACTACAATAATCTAGATTTTTAAAAACAATTCCAGAATTTTTTATAATCTTACAGGAATTTTCTGGCTTATTCTGTGGGTTTTTAGATCACGGCCTTCTTTTTTATGGGGGAGGGCTTTGTCTAACAGACATTAATTTCCTTTGGAAGATCAAAAATGTTAGAATTTGATATTTTTTTTTAAGTTTGATAATAAGAGTGTTTGAACCTTGTTTTTATCATGAAAATGGATTCAGCATTATAAAAAAAAACTCCAACACACAAAATCTTGAAGCTTAATAGCTATGACTTAAATTTCTAAAAAAATCAGCCAAATTTTATAAAAATCATACTAAAACTTCTATTATTTTATATAAAAAAATAATACCACTTTAAACTAGGACATACATAAACATAGGAAGCCTATTTTTAACAAATTTTCAAAAACTTTCTTTATATTAAATAAAATCAGTCCCATGTTTTTATGGTGGTCCTTATCACATTGAAAGTTAATGCAATATTCTTATATTACTATAGTAGTAATTAGTCCACTTAATGGTTGATTCTCAGTGCTCCAATAACCCCTCCCTCAAAAACTCTGATACCAAAATTCAAAGTTTTTGATAAACTTCCAAACCCTCAACCCATATTCCACGATCGCCATTCGTTCATTTAATTAATTACGAATAAAATGAGTGTGACAACTATTTAATTAACACGTTCTTTAATTATTCTGTCTTTTGTTTTAGAATTGTATAATTGGAACTTGACTTTAAATTATACTTTTTTGACTTTGGTTTACGAATGTATAAAGAGAAATTGGCTTTAAACTAGAATTAGAGTTGAAGAAAAATGATAAAGTCCTCATTAAAAAAGCTAAAGCACTCAATAGTATAATGGAAAGAGACTTCATATCTATCAACTAAATGGTTATTTTTCTAATTTATTAAATATAGTAAAATTATCATTTCACACATGTTTGTAATTATTATAAAATTACCATTTCACACAGGTTTGTAATTATTATTGTAAATATGTTTTAATCTTAGATTTATTAAGATTTTAGATTACATTTTTGAAAGTGTATGTTTTCTTTAATCTTTTAAAATGTTTAGTTTCCATAAAATTACAATTTTAATATTATTAGAATATTTATATTTGTATTCTAATAATATTTTTGTTAGAAATATTTTTTGCACACTATGTAATTTTTATTATCATATGAATTGTAATTAAAATGTTATTATGTAAAATTTTAGTATAAATTTTATCTAGTACAAAAAAGATTTAGAAGTAAAGAATATCTAGATAAAGATTTAGAGGTAAAGAATATTTAGATAAATGTTTTTGGGATTAATTGCATCTTTAAAACTTGGCTTACTTGACATGTATAGAAGTATAAATATGTGTTTTTGAGACAACTTTACTTTATGGAGATTTTTGTTATAGTAACCTTACTATTCCAATATTTTGTCCCTTGTTTCTCTTATTTGTTTGTTTATAGTTTATTTTAGGCATTAATTATTTACTGCAAAAGTTCTCCATCATAATGTTGTCAAGTTTTATATCATATAAATTTTGTCAAAATTTAGTAGTTATGTTTTAAATATATCATCAATGACAAAGGTGTTTAGTTTGAGTGAAAGAATTGAGACTAAGGAGAAACAAGAAAAGAACACAAAGGAGTACTAACAAATTTTAATGTGAATATTGAGAAGTTTAATGTACAAATAAAGATTTATTAATGAATATTGTTAAGACATAAAAAATAATATAATCACTCTCAATATTGAGAAAATTTATAATTGATCCTGTTGTAACTCCTAGAGACAACCCTGAGTTGTAAAAGAAGAAGTGCCTAGGACATCTTAAAATGCAAGGAACTTTGACTAAACTATTTGTAGATGACAATATTAGGCTTCCTTGCAATTAACAACTAGTGAAAGTTTTTAAAAGAGTGGGACTGAGACCTTAATAATAAACACAACAACTAAGAAAATTGCAGAGGATGAGTATGAGACTGAATAAGTGAATGCATCAGACAACTATAAATCATAATGCTATAAAGAGGGACAACTATAAAATGAATTCACAGCTATCAACTTCAGTGATAGCTATGGCAGAATGTGAAACGAGATATTACCTGCAAATGGGCTTATTCCAAGATAAGAATCCATTATAGTTCATATCAGAAGAACAGCGGAAATGAGACAGAAAATGGGCAGAGTATCATGCCTGAGCCATATTTAAAGCACTAAAAATGAACATATATGAGTATCAACTGTGATAAATTCACATCTAAACATGAAGCACTCGCATTCCAGAACATTTGAGATACAAGGAATACGGATGAAGACGAAATGAACATTCATTTAAAACAATAATGATAAGGAAAGATTACAAACTATGAAACACTTCATGTGGAATCCCCTTTGTGAAAAAATATTTATATCTGAATCCCAATGTGATCTTCAACAAAAATTATTAAGTTCATACAAAATACTCATACAGAGCTGCTTTAGCTGATTAGTTTTTCTCAAAATCTGGAACCCTGTATTGGTGTTTCCTTTCTGTTTTTATAGCTTTTTGGTTCCCGTATGCGGAAATATATTTTGAGAAAATATCTTTTCCGCATGCCTGTATGTTGTTTAAAGTACTAATCAAAAACAAAATTGATGATGAAGTAGAACACATCTCATCATCTTACAGAGTGTTCTTAACACCATTTCTAACTAAAAATGAAACAACTTTTGAACTGAAAGTAAATTGCGAAAGGTGAAATGTAGTTTTCACCCGAAATTACAAAAAGTAAATAAAGGAAAGGCCACGTGGGCCAAAAACATGAGTTAATGCTTTTTCTAGAGAGGCTCGGCAGCTGTTGCTGATGGAGGAGGTGGCACTGAGGTCGTGGAAGAGCTGTCTTTCTGCTTCAAAGGTGGTGTTGGCAGAGGTGAAGATGCAGTAATCGAAATATTGGTAAGATCGTTACACTTATGGCAGATGTCAGCTTTTGGAGTAGGCATTGTAACAAAGGCATCAACCAGAGCATGCACCTCGGTCAACTCAGCATAGTCTGTTTGGACGGGAAACCATTGCTTGATCTTATATAGGAGGGAGAATTATTTACCGAGAGAGGAAATTATAGTTTCAGCCTTGAGCCGAGTGGTATTTTCAAACAGGACATCTGTTTGATTCATCTCTTCTGTCATCTTGAGCTCATATACTTGTAATGGCTGAAACACAGCTGTTCCAGGCTCCCAACATGATGGGAGGCCTGCCTTAGCTAGTTTGATCCACTCCTCTTCAAAATGTTCGAAACTTGTCACCATCTTTTCTAGACTGCCTAATCCATGAGTGCGCGCAACTTCTTTTTCCATTACCCTTCTAAGCTTTGTTACCTCCTTGAATCTGTCTTCTACTCCTTGAGTTTCCAATTCCTCGAAGCTCAGGTTGTTCAGGACTGTGATATACCTTTTGGCCATTTCCACTTTTGTTGGAGCATCTGTGTGTCCTTCGTGTAGCATTCTTCTGAACCGACGAACTTCTGCCCTCTTTTCTTCAATTGAAGTAAGAAAGGCCAAACGCTTTCTTACCTCTGCGATAATGCCCGTCCAGATCAAGGGTCTGTCTTCTAAGAGGGTGACATTGCCCTTCATTCGGTTCGTCTGGTCCTTGATACTCTTTCCTTGTTGAAGCTTCTATTGTTTTGCCTCTTCCACTTCTTTTTGTAAGGCTGCTACCATTTTTCCGTTCTCCTTAAGTCGAGCCTTGAGCTCCTAAATCTTCTGTTGGGGAGTATGAACCTGTCTCTCTTCCACTTGAAGGTTGGCCCGCGTTTTGGTTAGCTGCGTAAGAGTGGTATCAGAAACCTCCGGAACAGAAGCAGCACATACATGTGTATCCCATCTTGTTTCCAATTCATCTCTCTTGCTTAAGGGCATCCATCTCATTCTCGATCTTAGCTCTCTCCTCTTTTTCTTTAGCCAGGGAGTCAGTGAGGTCAGATTTATCTTTCTCTATTTCAGCTAATTCAGCAGTTTTCACATGCTGAAAACTGGGCATATTCAATTTATGTTTCAAAGTTGCGACCTGTTTTTGAAACTCCAAAATAACATGACCCTGAGGATCAAATTTACCACTCCCTTTGCTCTTCACAACTATTTGGAGACTCCGGAAATCATTTGAAAGTGCCCGGGCATTAGTCTTCTCTATGCTAAGGTTCTCAACCACTTGGTTATACTTAGTTTGCAGCTTCCTTAGGGTGAGAGAGAGCTTCACGACCTTGTCTTTCATCATGTCGCAAAAAGACTGAAACAAATTGCATTTGTCGATTGGGGGGACTTGTGACATCTTCACTGAAACCTCCAGAGCTCTATAGCTGGTGGTCACGGCCTCTGGCTCTAGAACTGCTTAAGTCATGGCCATCAGTAGCTGTTCCTTATCCATATCAAGCTCTGAAATAAGCTGAGTATGATATTTGTCTACATATCCAGATAATTCAGACCAAAGCTTCTCTCTGATAGATTTTTTTTGCCCTTTATTTCGTCTCCCACCTCGGCCGTGTTAACGAAGATGGCTTGTGACACCTTTGAGAAATTAGATGAAGATGGGCCATCATATCTCACCATAAAACCTATTTTTCCTTTGTCTGAATCTCCATGCAATGCCACTTTTTCAAGCGGCAGCTCTTCCTCGACATCTTCCTCATCATTTGTTCTCTGCCTTTTAGGGGGCCGAGAACCTTCTCTTGTGTCCACCTCTACCTATTCTCCTATGACCCTGGCTTCTTCAACCTATTTCTCTCTTGCTTCTCATGTTTAAGTAGTGTCCCCTTTTTCCCCCGTCGCCAATGACTTAGTCTCCATCTGTGAAAGCAAAGGCCAGGTATCAATATTATCTCTCCACTCGATGAAGGGCCTAGATTCGTGAGCATATGCAGTTGACTTAATCTTCCTCCTCTTGCTAGAGATGATGCCTTTTGGGTCATAAGGCCAAGCTTTATGTTGCCTTAAATCCATACCCTTGAGTAGGGTTTCCACTATGGGGAGGGCATGCCTTGAGTTAACAATAAAGGGGTCGATGGTGATAGGAAGTTTAAGAATGAACCCCTTTTTCATAGGGATGATGTGGAGATGGTTAGCCTTCAAGGTTTGTTGGAGGTACTCCAAGGCGAAAATCTGCATGACGGGAAAAACTGGCAGTCTGTAAGGGGGAAACTCTGCATCGTAGACCCTGATTTCAGTGTAGTCGTCAAATAGGTACCAATCTCCTGTGCTTTCTTCCTCACTGCATTGTAGCCAGTTCCTCTGCTCAGGAAAAATCTTGGGCGGAGGGTTTTCATGAATAATAGTATAGGCTATTGTCATGAATTCATTCAAGAAGTTTGAACAAACCACCCCATTAGCCAACTAATTCACTGCAGGGTTCCACTCAAACACAGTTCTTTGTTGAGAATTTATCCTAGAAACCTTTTCCAGACCCAAACCCTCGAACTTATCAGCCTATTGGAAGAGGAAGAGGTAGAACACCATGGAGCAGAAACGAAAATGGCCTATGGCCGGGAGGTCTTGAAACTAGATTTGGATGGTGGAGGGCAAGAAACTAGGGATATCCAATTGTTGACGGGAAAATTTGTCCAGCCAACAATAGGGGATCTCCCCGGTAGAAAGTCCCAATTAGACCTTGAACCGTTCGGAGTAGGGATCCCGTCCGGGGTGTGGGTCCGGCTATCGCTTAAGACGCCTTCCCTTCGGTCTCAAAAGAACCTGATTGAACCTGCGGACATACACTTATTCACATGATATAGAATACAGGATTGATGCATTAAACACGAATCAAACACTATGCGTAGCAAGATCATAAATAAAGCATGTACACCTCAGGAGATGTCATTAGCAACACATATTTGGGGGTAATGCTTATAAGGTAGTCTGATCACAAAAGAAATAGTTCTTTATGATGAGATATCCCTTTACTTTCTGAAAGATAAAATGAAATGCTAACAAAATAGTTCATTAACATTCATTAATAGAGCAGATGATAAAATGAACATCATTGATACAACATAGATAGCCATGACGCATAAATGATGACATGAAGAGTGCAACTTCATTAATCATAGGATGTTCTGAAACTGTACAAGGAATACACACAGTGTTCGCACAGCAAAACACATCATAACCATAGGGTGTTTTAACAAGAATCTATATTCATATGCACAAGAGTATAATCTTTCAATACAATTACATGTGGCTCTTGAGTTTCCAAAAAAGAAAAGCCCTTTACACTTTCCCCGTAGGGAGTTTTATAGCACAAAACTTGCCCTTTGGGCTTCCCGACTTTTCGCCTGCCTGCCTATTGAGTTGCCTCACGACCTTGAAGAGGTTGCGACCTGCGACCTGTTTGGTATGTGCGACTTGCGACCTGGATAGACAGTGCGACCTGCGACTTGTCCGGGCGGTGCGACCTGTGACCTGCCTCTAACTGCTGCTCATGACTTGCTGCTACCGGGCTGCGGAGATGGACGCGCAATGTTAAGGTCAGGGGAGTCAATCTGCTGTTCCTTGAGAAAATCTTGCCATGTCTGGTATTCTGCCGCTATGGGGGAAACAAGAGGAACCTCCTCCTTCAACCGATGCATACATTCCAAAGCATTTGGCACTAGGGTTTCCCTTTTCTATGAGATCTAGTTTGAAAGAGAGGCAAGTTTGGTATATATCCGAACTAGAGTGGAAATAAACTAACTCAGATGTTCTTGAGATGCTGCTGGCTCGGGGGCAGCAGCGGCTTGCTTGATAGGCTGCAGAAATGATTGGATGTCCTGATCCACTTGTTCCCAGGCTTTCTCTTCGTCCAATGCCCCAAGCAACGGAATGTGGTGCAAAGTGTGCATCGAGTCGATACCGCTGATCAGGTGGTTGTATGAAGACATTACTTTGTCCAGGTCCTTAGATAGTTTGTCCTTAGACTGTATTGCCATACGGAGCTGAACCTTATCATCCTGTGTATGAATCCAATCCCTCTTGGGAAAATTTTTAGGTGCCTGAGGGTATTGTACTGTCCAGCCCATCATTCTGTCTAAGGCCTGTGAGGCCTCCCTGAGCTGCTCGTGCTTTTGCTTGGTTTCTGCTCGTGCTCTTACCAGTGGGGCGACTGTTTGTTTGATGGTGAACATTTCTCCATACACCTGCCTCATGGTTGCTTCTCACACTTCACATTCTTTAGCAATGGCCAGTGGGACTTCATTTACCGGTGGAGTCTGGTTTCGGAGTTGTTGAACTTCTGCTCTCAACTCTGATTTCTCCTGTTCTGCTCTTTTCTCGCGCTGCTCAGCTGCTTGCAGTCTATTTTGCAGAGAGACTATTTCTCTACTCATTCTGGTTACGTTCTCTTCCGTGGCTGCGGCGAAAGCAGTGCCCGCCGATGCTATCATTACAGGATTAGTCCTGGTATCAAGGACTATGTCTTTGCCTGTTACAACTGTGGATGTGGCAGAGGGACTTTGCGCCAGAGACCTTCTTTTCTCTTGCCGGATTTTGAAAGAGAATTGATCGAATGTGAGTTTGGTGAGATCAAATACATCCTCTTCCTGCCCCTGGGGGGATCTAACATCAGAGAGCTTGGTACTGCCCAGAGGTATCTCAAGGGGAGTCACCTCGATGTCTTCTAGCATGTCATCCTCCTTTTGTTCTCTATTCTTTTCCTCTTCTTCCTTTCGCCGGCGTTCAGTTTCTGCTGCTGCTTCTATTTCGGCCTTCCTCTTCCACTCAGCTGCAGCAGCCTGTTCGGCCTTCTTTTGGCGCTCAGCCTCTGCTTTGTCCAGCTCTGCCTTGAGTGATCGTTCTGCTCCGGCCTGTGCCTCCTTTTCCTCTTTTTCTTTCCTAGCCTCCTTGGCCTACTTCTTCTTCTGTGTTGCCATCGCACTCTTCTGGCATGCTTCCTCATCCTCCTTTATCTTCTTTTCCCTTTCTTGCTGGGCTTTTTCTTCTGCTTCTTTCTGTTGGATAGATGTAGTAAGCCCTGTGCTGGTCCGAGACTTCTTGGGTAAAGAGGAAGAGGCACCTACCAACTGGCAGCTTCTGTCTTCCAGGCTCTGATCATCCGGATCCTCTTGGCCTAAGTCTACCTCCGGAGCAAATTGTCTCTCAGCGTTATACCAGTTCCTTCTTTCGTCTTCTGCTGGGCGCTCAATATGCTGATAAGTCCACTTGAATTTAGCTTTCTTGCAGTGTTCCGGAACTATTCTCTCCGGGTCATATGTTCGGTGTTCTAGCGCCCCAAGCTGATAGCGCTTCATCGCTTCTCCCTCTGCTGCTACTTCTTTGAAGTCTTTAACTGTGCACGCGCCAATGGTGAGGGGTAGCGTGGGCCACGGCTTCTTTTTGCCTTTAGACAGGACGCTAGAGAAGCCTTGAGACATTTGGAAGCATACCTCCTGAATGAGCATTTTGTCTGTAACAAAGCGAGGCATAGCATGTGGTTCCCTGTAAGATCCAAAGACTCGGATGAAAGTATATCCGGCGAAGGGGAACTAATGTGCCACTTGGACTAGAGTCCCTTTGGCTCGCCAAGACATGCAGGGGGCGTCTTGGCCAAATAGTCTTCTATATAGTGCGGGGATAAATACTTGGGAGATCTGCTCTATATCCTATTTATACTTGGACTCCCAAAACACCCTGATTTGCAGATGAATTGCACGAGTCTGCGTGGAATCCCAGTTGTGTGCCCATCCCTCAAAGTGTAACCTTGCGCAGACAGCATCCAGTAGGTAAGAGGCCATGTAAAATTCAGAAGGCATTCCATCATCTGGGTCCAATGCCACGGACAAGTTTGTCTGCATCGAAGTCATCAATATGTCGGCCTAGTTAAAACGGGTGCCATGTGTCGTTACATGCTCCATGATAGTAGCCCAAATACCGCTGAAAGTGGAGCAATCAGAGCGCCCATAAAGTCTGCAAAGCATGGCGGCAACTAATTTATAAACCTTTCTCAGGCTAGCCACCAGATATTCTTGGTCTTTCTTGACTTTAAATTTCTCGGGCTCCTCCCACCATTGTCAAATAGTATCAACTATAGGAACAGCGTGAGAAATAGCCCATTCAGGTGTGAAGTACTCTTCTGGGTGAGGCAAAGAGTAATAAAGGTGGGCATCCGAGCCTACGATCGTAGTGAAAGCCCTGCCTTCGCTGTCTTGGATCACGAACTTCTTGGGATCCGTTTTCTGTATGATCCAGTCTATAACCTCTGGGCATGGAAATATGGCTAGATGCACCCCTGCGAGATGCAGTTTGGATCTTTTGACTCTTAAATATACTTCTCGGTCTGGGAGATCTTCTGGAAATTCGTCCTCAGGTATGGCGAATTCGTGGTACACTTGGTACCATCACATACTGTCTTCTTTTACAAACGTACATAGCGTATCCCTGTATATCGGGGGTGGGGATATCATGTCAAACTCCTCAACTTCTTCTGCCACTTGCTTGTCCTTCTTCCAGGACAGCGGGGTGCCATGTCGCTAGAATATAATAGAAAAGGTATGCACTCTATGTCAACCAGTTCTGTCCGTTATAAAGGAATCCCCGAAATAAGAATGACATGATATAAAACCGGCCTACGGTTTAGTGATGAATTTTAGGCGAAACACATACCGAAAGCGGGTCCTTTGGTTCTTTGGGTCGCGAGGTCGCAGTTGCCAAGGAGCCTGGCGGGACCTGGGCACGGCCCCGGGTCGCAGGGTTGCGGGGTCGCAAATTACGAAAACAGAGGAAAATACGACCTTGCGACCTCGCGACCAGGTCGCTGGGTCGCTGGGTCGCAAATCTCCGAAAAATTGGGAAATGCGACCTTGCGACCTCGCGACCAGGTTGATGGGTCGCTGGGTCGCAAATTCCAAAAATCCAAAGAGAATGCGACCTTGCGACCTCGCGACTAGGTCGCTGGGTCGTAGGTCGCGCTAAGGCTTGCCGGGGGGTTTTGCGCGCGCGCGGCAGTAAGGTTTTCTCCCTCCTACTGAAGAATCATTAGCTGGCTGGGTCCAGGCAGAGCTGAGGAATGGCTTTTAGGAGCAAGGGACAAGCCCATGGGAGATTGAACCAGAAGTGTGGTGAGTTTGGGCAGTTGTGATGAAGCAGGGTCAAACAAAACATTCAGAAACTGGAAAAGAAACATTAGTTCATGCAGAGGGGAATTTAAAGGTCTGGGCAAGCATGAATTTGGCAAGAAATGTCTACAAAGGAAAAAGCAGGAGAGAAACGGCAACTTACCTGGGAAAATCGCGCCAGTCGACCTGTCAGAGCCGTTTTTTTCTATTCGCCGATTGTGAAAAATACGACCTGGCGACCTCCTTTATATAAAAGGTCGCACGTGCGGGCAATTAATGCGGGGTTGCTAGGTCGCAAGTTTCGTGACTTAGGTTATCCGCGACCTCGCGACCTTGCGACCTGGCGACCTGGGGTCGCGAGGTCGCAAGGTCGCTGGGTCGCACTTTTCATTAAACATGGAGTTTTGCGACCTTGCGACCTGGGGTCGCGCGGTCGCAAGGTTGCGGGGTCGCAGTTTTCACAAAAAGTTTGACTTTACGACTTGGCGACCTTGCGACCTTGCGACCCTTAGGTTGCGGGGTCGCAAGGTCGCAGAGTCACAGTTTTCTAAAATTGAGTTTATTGCGACTTGGCGACTTAGCCTTGTAGATTTTCACTTGGTTTTTCTCTACTTTCAAGGGGCTCCAAAAAAAAATTTAAGTGGGATTTTTGGAGGGTGTTGTAGAAGCTACAACAAATGGCGATTCACTGGACGAACTTAGAGTCTCTGCCGATGGTTAGTCTTGGCGGGGGGAGGGAGGGGCCTCTGCTGCCTGTTTCCTTTTACCTTACGGTTGATACTGCCTAGCCCTTTGGCACCTTGTTGGTCTGCTCAATCTACTGTCCTGTTCGGGTGCTGTTTATCCAAAATTCATTCCTTCACGTTTCCGGACTGGAAGGGTTAGAAAAAATTCAAGCAGCTTCAGGGTCTGGTGCGATTATTTTTGTCCTCATCATGTTGCTCCGCTGCCAGCAAACCTTTCGGTCCCGGCGGAGTCACTGCCTAGGAATCGTGAACGTTGCTCCGCTGCCAGCGAGCCTGGTCAGTACCCCGGCGGAGTCGTTACATCACCTCTCTGCGCAAGAAGCCTTTCTCAATCCTTTACCCTTTATTAATGTGCTTTTGCACTTATTTTGAATGTGCCTGAGGCACTTATTTAGATGTGCTTGTGGCACTTATTTGAGATGGCGATTTAGCCTGGGCGGATGAGGGATCTCGACTTATTTTTCTTACAGAGAGGTTGTTCCTGGACTGGTATGAGGACTTTGGTTTTTCCCAGATACCCTATCGTAGCATAGAGTACCTCTTTTCCCTTCTAGTCTGGTTACCACTACACCGTATTTTCTTTTGCAGACACCCTCTCAGATTGGCAAGGTAAGCTTTCCGCTTGATGACTTGGGCTCGGTGATATGCTACCTTCAGGTGCATAGAACAAGCAAGCTTTTGCTGCCTTTGAGTCTATCAGAAAAGGCTTTCCATCAGCATAGAACCTGTTGCAGTGTGCCAAATGCATGGCTCTAACAAATCCTTCCTTAAACTATTATTTTTTTATTTTATTTTATTTTTTATTTTATTTTATTTTTTAAACAAAGGCGAGACAAGAACTATGGTACAAGGATAATATGGCCCTCTAAGGGCTGCTAAGTGAAATAGTGTTTGAGGTCATGCCCGTTTACCGGGAGGACCTCGACTCATCCTTCAAGGGTTTGCAATCTAAAAGTGTGGGATCCTAACTTTTCCTTAATTTGGAAAGGGCCTGTCCATAGTGCTTGGAACTTGGAATGCTTTCCCTTATCCTCATGAGCTTTGTCCCATTTTAGGACCAGGTCTCCTACCTCAAAATTTTTATTCCCTGCGGATTTCCTATCAAACCATCTCTTGATGTGGCTCTGGTGGATGGCGAACTTTTCCCGGGTTTTTTGCCTTTCTTCCTCCAACTTCAGCAAGGTGTCGATTCGAGTCTGCAGGGTAGGGCATGGGGTACCATGACATTCTTGGGACAGCTCAAGGGTAGGGAGAGATAGATGGGGAGGAAGAAAAACTTCTTTTCCATACACGAGAAAATATGGAGAGGTGCCTAAGGAGGACTTGGGAGTAATACGGTCAGCCCAAAGTGCATTGTGAAGGGCATTGTGCCAGTTGCGCTGGTGGGACAGCAGGGTCTTTTTAATGATACAGATAATATTCTTATTAGTTGAATCAGCTAATCCATTTCCCTGGGGATAATAATTTGCAGAATGTTTCAGAACAATACCATTTTCCAGCGCAAAATCATATAATTTAAAAGATGAGAAGTAGGTCGCATTATCGAAAACCAAAGAAGTTGGAACGCCAAACCTGGTGATGATGCAATGCGTGAGGAATTCTATTACCTCCTGATCATTGACTCGGCATAAAGGTGTTGCTTCAACCCACCTGGTGAAATAATCAGTAGCTGTAAGGATATACCGGTGTTGTTTAGAAGAGTGAGGTGTGATTTCACCAATTACATCCAAACCCCACTGTTGGAAAGGCTCCTCCACTACTACTGAGAGTAAGGGGGCTGCTGGCCGTGCTTCTCGGTTTGCGAACTTCTGGCACTGGATGCATTTCCGAACATATGCATGCGCATCTCTAAAAAGAGTAGGCCAATAGTATCCTGTGCGCATTATCTTATGGGTGGTAGTATCTCCAGAAAAATGACCTCCAGCTGGTCCGTCATGCAGCTCGGTCAAGATTTTCTACGCTTTGTCATTTTCCAAGCAGCGTAACAGGACCCCATCGTGATGTTTCTTTAACAACTTACCTCGGATCAGTTGGTGAGATGCGGCTTTGAGTCTTATTGCGCATTTCTGTTGGGCATTAAGAGAAGGGTCGATGGTGCCTTGGGCCAAATATCTTGAAATGTCGGAATACCAAGAAGAGCTACTTTGCTGAGGCACATGGTCGTTCTGATACATTTCAATTTCTTGTTCCCAACATTCTTCTTCAATTCCATGGGAACTTGCAGCTTCCGCGGCCATTTGGCATAAGCCCTGTCCTTTAACGGTGTGTGCCGGTTTAAATTCTAAATCGTATTCTTGCAAGCACGCCACCCAGTTGCCTCGCCTTTCGCCCAGCTCCTGCTGCACGAAAAGTGAGCGGACAGCTGGGTGTGGAACAAAAACCGTGACGTGATTTTTCAAGATGTAGGGCCTAAAATGCTTGACCGCTTTGTAGACTACATAGGCTTGTTTTTCAATTTCTGGGTAGTTCAACTCAGCTCTTTGTAAACTGGTGCTCATGAAAGAAATGGGTCGTTCATCGTTGTTTCCATCTTTCTGCGTAAGGACAGCTGCAAGTGAGGAATTTGAAGCAAAAGTGTACAGGATAAAGCCTTTACCAAAATCTGGACTTTGGAGGGAAGGAGTTTCAGCTATAGCCTTTTTGATTTTATCGAAGGTCTCCCTTTCCGGCGGATTCCATTGGAACATAGAATTCTTTTTAATCATTCCCTGTAGTGGCCTGACTATCTGGGTGAAATCCGAGATGAATTTACGGACAAAATTGATTTTCCCTAGGAAAGATTGCATCGCTTTCTTGTTGCTCGGGGGAGGAATCTGAGCAATGGCTTTCGCCCGTTCTGGATCAACTACAATGCCTTGCTTAGTGATAATGTGGCCTAGCAAGTTTCCCTCTGCCACAGCGAAAACACTCTTTTTAGGGTTGAGCGATATCCCGTACCTTCTACACCTCTCGAAGATTTGCTTGAGGTGGCATAAATGATCGCCCCTGCGTTTTGAAAACACAGTGACGTCGTCCAAATAGACCACCACACTCTGCCCTATCAAACCACGGAAAGCTATATCCATGGCTCGTTGGAAAGTTTCCCCCGCATTGATCAACCCAAAGGGCATGCGCTTGAAAGCAAAGGTTCCCCATTTTGTCCGGAAGGTGGTTTTCAATCTGTCTGGTTCAGCTACCAGCACCTGGTTATAACCTGAGAAGACATCTAATAGGGAGAACATTTCAGCACCAAACACAGCTTGTAATATCTGTTCCATGGGTGGCACCGGGTAGTTGTCTTTGTTTGAGGCCCGATTCAGATTACGGAAATCTATGCACAAGCGGATCTCGCCAGACTTCTTTCGTACGGGTACCAAATTTGACACCCATGTGGAGCGACGAACTTTGAAAATAATGCGTGCATCCAAGAGCTTCTTAAGTTCTTTCAGAATCATTGGCTCCAATGCTGGATGCACTTTTCTGAGTTTCTATTGGAAGGGCTTGACGCCTTCCTTCATGGGTATCACGTGCTGAGTGATCCGAGTGTCGTACGTAGGTAAATCGTCATATGTCTAAGCAAATACGTCTCGATACTTCCAGAATAATTGGGTGAAGGCCCGTGTCTCCTCATCACTACAGTCTTTGCCGAGGTTAACGAACTTTGGGTTCTCATATGATCCCAAGTTCACTTGCCGATGTGCCAATATGGAACTTTGCACTTTGGTGTTCGGGGGCCCGCGGAATCGGCTTTGCAGATCAAAGAGATTTTCTAATGACACCACCCCCTTGGGCATGATGTTCTCTTTGCTTTCATCATGTTCTTTCTGCAAAGCATGCTCATGCTCCTCCTCGTCTATCGCCGCGTCCTTGAACACTTCAGCATTTAACATGAAGTCCAAAATCTGTTGATCATCATTAAAAACGCGTAGATTAGTAATGTTGTCTGGCACAGAGGGTCTATATATAACTTCAATAGAAAAACCGTCCCTCAAGGGGGTAAATCTAGCAGCAGCATTAGCCAGAGTATCAGCCGCTGCATTGTGCATTCTAAGAACAGATTTAATTCCAAATGCATCAAAAGCAAAAATCAATCGCCATACCTCTTGTTGATACGCCTTTAAATGTGGGGATAAACATTGAATAGTGTTGCGTACCTGGCGAGTGATAATATCGGATTCTCCAATGACCTGTAAACATTTTACCTTCAAATCCAGCGCCGTCTTAAGTCTGAGGATTAAAGCCTCGTACTCGGCAGTGTTGTTGGTGCACTGGAACTCTAGCCGGCATGAGATTAAGAATTTATTCTTGTGAGGGTCAAGCAAAATGCAGCCTGCACCAGCTCCGTCATGGGTCTTGGAACCGTCATAATACAAGATCCACATGTCACTTTCCAGCTCCTTTGGGGTAATAGGTTGTGGAGGGGTTTCGGCTGGGTGTGAGACAGGGGTGACTTGCTCCTCTGCGACAAGTGCTAGTTCAGATTGGACCTCGGGGCCTACGGAAGACTGAGGGGGTTGGTAGCATCCGAATATGGCTTCTAGAAAACACATGCCAAGCTCCTCCTGGGAAAAGCTGATGGGTTCATTAACGACATCCAAATCAGTCACGGTGTGTTTCATATATGGTTCACTTTCGACCCTGATTTGATTATTCCGCCCCTTGTAAGGAAGCCACAAGTGGGACCAGTCGGTGGCGAAATAGCCTTGCAACTTGTTGGACCAGTCCCTGCTAAGTAATAGGCTGTATGCTTCAGGGATGTCGAAAACCACAATGTCAATGCATTGATGGACTCTAGAGTCTGACGACAGGCGGATGATGACATTGTTCAACTCTCCTATGGCTGGCACTTGTGATCTGTCGAGTTGTATGATCTTTGTGTCAGTTTTCTCCAGGCGAATGTTCAGCTTCTTACAGACAAATAGGGGCATGACGTTTGTAGAGGCACCGGAGTCGACTAGACAGTTGTGGACGTTGAAGTTAAAAATCTCAAAGGACAGAAGGAAAGGAGGTGTGGATCCTCTTGAGTTGGTATTGATGGTGTTTACTATAGACTGTACATCTGGACCGGCTTGCGCAAACGTGTTGCTCACAGTTTTCGTAGCTGAAGTATTTGTGAAAGCCTTTAGAATGAGTTCTCTTTGGTTAGTAATGCGGGCCAGCTCGTAGAGAGAGATGTTTACTTTTGTTTTTTTCATATCCTCAACAATGTTATAGCTAGACTCTGGTTGAGGGCTAGGCTCGGTAGAGGTTTTTGGAGATTCTGTCGGGAGCTTTCCCTTTTGACTTGCTCGGGTAATGTTGTTGGTGGGCTTCTCCGGAGCAGATTGTTTTCCGTTTCCTGGGGGCAGAATTTTCCTTAGGAAAGCCCTTTTCTTGTCTTCATAAGATTGCTTGGGAACAGGTCCTTTGCTCCTTAGACTATAATTCTGCACGGGCTGGTCTTTGGGAGTGTCTGCCATGTTGATATCAATGGAGGTAAGGCTGTCCCCACCTCGGATTATGTCAAAAGCAAGGACAGAGGATCCTGGTTCTTCGTTCGAGGGCAGATCCTCATCGTGATCTGAAATATCATCCTCCGTCACATCCCCTGGGGTTTGGTCATCTAAAATCTGGTTAACAACTACTGTCATGCTGCCAATCCATTGAGGGCACGTTTTTTCAGAGTGGGCAGCTTGGTGGAAAGAACAAAAGTTATCTTTCCCTATTTCCTCCACATTGAGAGCAGTATTCGGGTTAGACGGAGGTCTGTTAGTGTTGGGATTGATTTTTATAAAAAAGGGTTTGGGTGGTTTAGTGCTAGTTGTGGATTCTGTGCCCTTTCTCCTTAGGTCAGTGACTTCATTCATTAAGAGCTTGAGGGTTTTTGCCATGCTTTCGAAATCAAACGCATCTTTATCCCTATCGGTGGTCTTAGGAGTGGAGGACTGACCCCTTTTTGTGTTAGGCTTGTGATCATCTCTCCCTTCGTGATCGATGGCTCCTATCGAAAGCATGTCTTTCTCTACCGTGAGAGTAGCCTAATAATTTTCCACAAGGGTAGCGCGGGCTTCACATTTGACGAAAACAGAGATGTCCCTAGGGAGAGCCTTGGTATAGTAGTAAATGGTGATTGAGTCATCCAACGCCAGGTTTGGGGGAAACTTCTACAGTATGGTAGCGAAGCGCTGGTTGAAGTCCTTAACCTTCTCCTTTTTATGACACTTGATGGTGCTCAATTCCGTGAGAAGCATGGAAGGAGTTTTATCTTCTGAAAAC
The DNA here is from genome assembly GCA_034641835.2 of Pinus albicaulis. Taxonomy (NCBI): domain Eukaryota; kingdom Viridiplantae; phylum Streptophyta; class Pinopsida; order Pinales; family Pinaceae; genus Pinus; species Pinus albicaulis. The sequence goes on along the minus strand of CM076583.1, from coordinate 346,106,939 downwards.
GTCTGCAGGAATACGCGACAGAATTGGTCCCATGAAGTGATAGAGGCACTGGGGAGAGAGCGGTACCATGTGGCCGCTTTGTTTTCGAGAGTATGGGGGAACAGTCGACATGTGACATCATCGAACTGGACTCTCATGATTTGCAGAGACAAATAGAAGCTGCTGATATGATCTTCAGCTAAGGTGCCTTTCTCAGGATCAAACTTGGGGAGGTGTTTCTACGGATGCCTAGGCAGATTGTGGAGTGGGCCCAAAAGATTTAATGGGGATTGGGCCATCCAGGCTAGGGGTTGCACTCTCCTGGTCCGCTGGTGGTGCCTAAACTCAGGCTCAGATTCACCTCCCGAGCCTGAGACCGATGCTTCTGACTCATGACGAGAGTGTTCGTCTTGGTGTCTCCCACGGTAAAGAAAGTCTCTAAGATATCCCAAGTTGTGGATAGGAGGCCTAATTGGGTTTGGGTGACGGTTGCGAGCTTGGTTTCCTTGGGCTCGGCCTCTATCTCCTCTACCTCCAACCCCTCGGCCTCTATTTCCTTCTTCTTCATTTCTGCGAGCTCTATTCCTTTCTCCTTCATTTCTGCGAGCCCTATTTCCCCCGTCTGCATTTCCTCGGCCTCTGTCTTCTTCACCATCCCCAGGTGGGGGATGTGCCTGGTTTTTGTTTTTCCGAGTCTGATTAGGCTGGGAGTCGAGGAAAGGTTCGGTGTCACCAAATTCTTCGCCCTCTTGGAGAATCGGGTCATTTTCCTCAACAGTAGTGCCGAGGTCTTCCAACATGAGATTTACGAGCTCGGGTATGGTACTCGCAAGGGCACCATTACGAGTGATGTTCTCAGCAGGGGTTCTAGTGTGGGCAAGGAATTCCATGATTGGGGTAAACCGTAAATTTCTGATAAGATCGCAGGCAGCTGGGCGCAAGGCCCTCAACTGCGCTCTGGTGATTTCGTAATATCGAGTCTCCCCCCCTGGGATATCTTCCAGAGGAGGAGGGACAGGTTCATTGTGTATGACCTCCCCATGGGGAGTTTGTGATGGAAATTTCATTGTATGCTGGGAGGCTGCCATTCAGGCCCTCCTTCTAGCGCCAAATCTGTTGATGGGAAAATTTGTCCGGCCAACAGTAGGGGATCTCCCCGGTAGAAAGTCCCAATTAGACCTTGAACCGTTTGGAGTAGGGATCCCGTCCGGGGTGTGGGTCTGGCTACCGCTTAAGATGCCTTCCCTTCGGTCTCAAAAGAACCTGATTGAACCTGCGAACATACACTTATTCACATGATACAGAATACAGGATTGATGCATTAAACACAAATCAAACACTATGCGTAGCAAGATCATAAATAAAGCATGTACACCTCAGGAGATGTCATTAGCAACACATCTCTGGGGGTAATGCTTATAAGGTAGTCTGATCACAAAAGAAATAGTTCTTTATGATGAGATATCCCTTTACTTTCTGAAAGATAAAATGAAATGCTAACAAAATAGTTCATTAACACTCATTAATAGAGCAGATGATAAAATGAACATCATTGATACAACACAGATAACCATGACGCATAAATGATGACATGAAGAGTGTAGCTTCATTAATCATAGGATGTTCTGAAACTGTACAAGGAATACACACAGTGTTCGCACAGCAAAACACATCATAACCATAGGGTGTTTTAACAAGAATCTGTATTCATATGCACAAGAGTATAATCTTTCAATACAATGCCATGTAGCTCTTGAGTTTCCAAAAAAGAAAAGCCCTTTACACTTTCCCCGTAGGGAGTTTTATAGCACAAAACTTGCCCTTTTCGCCTGCCTGCCTGTTGAGTTGCCTCGTGACCTTGAAGAGGTTGCGACCTGCGACCTGTTTGGTATGTGCGACTTGCGACCTGGATAGATAGTGCGACCTGCGACTTGTCCGGGCGGTGCGACCTGTGACCTGCCTCTAACTGCTGCTCATGACTTGTTGCTACCGGGCTGCGGAGATCGACGCGCAATGTTAAGGTCAGGGGCGTCAATCTGCTGTTCCTTGAGAAAATATTGCCATGTCTGGTATTCTGCCGCTATGGGGGGAACCAGAGGAACCTCCTCCTTCAACAGATGCATACATTCCAAAGCATTTGGCACTAGGGTTTCCCTTTTCTGTGAGATCTGGTTTGAAAGAGAGGCAAGTTTGGTATAAATCCGAACTGGAGTGGCAATAAACTGACTCAGATGTTCTATAGATGCTGCTGGCTCGGGGGCAGCAGCGGCTTGCTTGATAGGCTGCAGAAATGATTGGATGTCCTCATCCACTTGTTCCCAGGCTTTCTCTTCGTCCAATGCCCCAAGCGACGGAATGTGGTGCAAAGTGTGCATTGAGTCGATACCGCTGATCAGGTGGTTGTATGAAGACATTACTTTGTCCAGGTCCTTAGATAGTTTGTCCTTAGACTGTATTTCCATACGGAGCTAAACCTTAGCATCCTGTGTATGAATCCAATCCCTCTTGGGCAAATTTTCAGGTGCCTGAGGGTATTGTACTGTCCAGCCCATCATTCTGTCTAAGGCCTGTGAGGCCTCCCTGAGTTGCTCATGCTTTTGCTTGGTTTCTACTCGTGCTCTTACCAATGGGGCGACTGTTTGTTTGATGGTGAACATTTCTCCATACACCTGCCTCATGGTTGCTTCTAACACTTCACACTCTTTAAAAATGGCCAGTGGGACTTCATTTACCGGTGGAGTCTGGTTTCGGAGTTGTTGAACTTCTGCTCTCAACTCTGATTTCTCCTGTTCTGCTCTTTTCTCGTGTTGTTCAGCTGCTTGCAGTCTATTTTGCAGAGAGACTATTTCTCTACTCGTTCTGGTTACGTTCTCTTCCGTGGCTGCGGCGAAAGCAGTGCCCGCCGATGCTATCATTACAGGATTAGTCCTGGTATGAAGGACTATGTCTTTGCCTGTTGCAACTGTGGATATGGCAGAGGGACTTTGCGCCAGAGACCTTCTTTTCTCTTCCCAGATTTTGAAAGAGAATTGATCGAATGTGAGTCTGGTGAGATCAAATACATCCTCTTCCTGCCCCTGGGGGGATCTAACATCAGAGAGCTTGGTACTGCCCAGAGGTATCTCGAGGGGAGTCACCTCGATGTCTTCTAGCATGTTATCCTCCTTTTCTTCTCTATTATTTTCCTCTTCTTCCTTTCACCGGCATTCAGTTTCTGCTGCTACTTCTATTTCGGCCTTCCTCTTCCACTCAGCTGCAGCAGCCTTTTCGGCCTTCTTTTGGCGCTTAGCTTCTGCTTTGTCCAGCTCTGCCTTGAGTGCCCGTTCTGCTGCGGCCTATGCCTCCTTTTCCTCTTTTTCTTTCCTGGCCTCCTTGGCCTGCTTCTTCTTCTGCGTTGCTGTCGCACTCTTCTGGCGTTCTTCCTCATCCTCCTTTATCTTATTTTCCCTTTCTTGCTGGGCTTTTGCTTCTGCTTCTTTCTGTTGGATAGATGTAGTAAGCCCTGTGCTGGTCCGAGACTTCTTGGGTAAAGAGGAAGAGGCACCTCCCAACTGACGTCTTCTGTTTTCCAGGCTCTGATCATCTGGATCTTCTTGGCCCAAGTCTACTCCCGGAGAAAATTGTCTCTCAGCGTTATACCATTTCCTTCTTTCATCTTCTATTGGGCGCTGAATATGCTGATAAGTCCACTTGAATTTAACTTTCAGACAGTGTTCAGGAACTATGCTCTCCGGGTCATATGTTCGGTGTTCTAGCGCCCCAAGCTGATAGCTTTTCATCGCTTCTCCCTCCGCTGCTACTTCCTTGAAGTCTTTAACTGTGTATGTGTCAATGGTGAGGGGTAGCATGGGCCACGGCTTCTTTTTGCCTTTAGACAGGACGCTGGAGAAGCCTTGAGACATTTGGAAGCATACCTCCTGAATGAGCATTTTGTCCGTAACAAAGCGAGGCATAGCATGTGGTGCCCTGTAAGATCCAAAGACTCGGATAAAGGTATATCCGGCGAAAGGGAACCAATGTGCCACTTTGACTAGAGTCTCTTTGGCCCGCCAAGACATGTAGGGGGCGTCTTGGCCAAATAGTTTTCTGTATAGAGAGGGGATAAATACTTGGGAGATCTGCTCTATATCCTGTTTGTACTTGGACTCCCAAAACACCCTGATTTGCAGATGAATTGCACGACTCTGCTCGGAATCCCAATTGTGTGCCCATCCCTCAAAGTGTAATCTTGTGCAGACAGCATCCAGTAGGTAAGAGGCCATGTAAAATTCAGAAGGCATTCCAACTTCTGGGGCCAATGCCGCGAACACGTTTGTCTGTATCGAAGTCATCAATATGCTGGCCCAGTTAAAATGGGTGCCATGTGTCGTTACATGCTCCATGATAGTAGCCCAACTACCACTGAAAGTGGAGCAATTAGAGTGCCCGTAAAGTCTGCAAGGCATGGCGGCAACTAATTTATAAACCTTTCTCAGGCTAGCCACCGGATATTCTTGGTCTTTCTTGACTTTAAATTTCTCGGGCTCCTCCCACCATTGTCTAATAGTATCAACTACAGGAACAGCGTGAGAAATAGCCCATTCTGGTGTGAAGTACTCTTCTGGGCGAGGCAACGAGTAATAAAGGTGGGCATCCGAGCCTACGAGCGTGGCAAAAGCCCTGCCTTCGCTGTCCCGGATCACGAACTTCTTGGGATCTGTTTTTTGTATGATCTAGTCTATAACCTCTGGGCATGGAAATATGGCTGGATGCGCCCCTGCAAGATGTAGTTTCGACCTTTTGACTGCCAAGTATATTTCCCGGCCTGGGAGATCTTCTGGGAATTCCTCTTCTGGTATGGCGAACTCATGATACACTTGGTACCATCGCATGCTGTCTTCTTTTGAAAATGTACATAGTGTATCCCTGTATATCGGGGGCAGGGATATCATGTCCATCTCCTCAACTTCTTCCACCACTTCCTTGTCCTTCCTCCGGGATAGCGGGGGTGCCATGTCGCTAGAATCTGATAGAACAGGTATGCACTCTATGTCTCCTTGAAGTTCACCTGTCAAATTCATAAAGGAATCCCAAGATAAGAATGACATGATGAGATAAAACCAACTACAGTTTAGTGATGAATTTTAGCTGAGACACATGAAAAACTGGGTCACTGGTTTACTGGGTCGCAGGGTCGCAGATTGCAAGAAGAGACCTAGGCGCGACTTTGCGACCTTGCGACTAGGTCGTAGGGTCGCGGGGTTGCAAATTATGAAAACAGAGGAAAATGCGACCTTGCGACCTCGCGACCGGGTCGCTAGGTTGCTGGGTCGCAAATCTCCGAAAAATTGGGAATTGCGACCTTGCGACCTCGCGACCAAGTTGCTGGGTCGCTGGGTCACAAATTCCAAAAATCCGAAGAGAATGCGACCTTGCGACCTCGCGACTAGGTCGTTGGGTCGCAGGTCGCGCTAAGGCTTGCCGGGGGGTTTTGCGCGTGCGCGGTAGTAAGGTTTTCTTCCTCCTACTGAAGAATCATTAGCTGGCTGGGTCCAGGCAGAGCTGAGGAATGGCTTTTAGGAGCAAGGGACAAGGCCATGGGAGATTGAACCAGAAGTGTGGTGAGTTTGGGCAGTTGTGATGAAGCAGGGTCAAACAAAACATTCAGAAACTGGAAAAGAAACATTAGTTCATGCAGAGGGGAATTTAAAGGTCTGGGCAAGCATGAATTTGGCAAGAAATGTCTACAAAGGAAAAATCAGGAGAGAAACGGCAACTTACTCGGGAAAATCGCGCCAGTCGACCTGTCAGAGCCGTTTTTTTCTATTCGCCGATTGTGAAAAATGCGACTTGGCGACTTCCTTTATATAAAAGGTCGCACGTGCAGGAAATTAATGCAGGGTCGCTAGGTCGCAAGTTTCATGACTTATGGTATCCGCGACCTCGCGACCTAGCGACCTGGGGTCGTAGGGTCGCAAGGTCGCTGGGTCGCACTTTTCATTAAACATGGAGTTTTGCGACCTTGCGACCTTGCGACCCTTAGGTCGCGGAGTCGCAAGGTCGCAGAGTCACATTTTTCTAAAATTGAGTTTATTGCGACTTGGCGACTTAGCCTTGCAGATTTTCACTTGGTTTTTATCTACTTTCAAGGGGCTCCAAAAAAAATTTTAAGTGGGATTTTTGGAGGGTGTTGTAGAAGCTACAACGCCAATATAACACCTGGTTGTGACATCGACCATAAATGGGCTACACATTCCTTCAAGACTCACTCGACCCCATATATACCTAGTAACCCAACAATGAGGGCAAGTGTTGGCTGAAAGTTTTCCTTCAATGTATTCAGAGGCACCGAGTCTAAAGATAGGAAAGATGTAAGGCAAGAGTTGGAAATAGCAGCAAGGAAATCCCTCTGCTGCCTCCAGGGTAGCTTCGAAAACTGACGGAATAAAGACATTTAAGTGAAATGAACATAATTTGAACTAGGGGGATAGTAGAAGGCTTTCCTAATGATCTCAGGAGATATACTAAATATCTTGTTCCCTTGAGTTGATAGGAACATATCTTGTGCTCATCATAAGCTTCTCTGAGCCAACATATTAATTCCACAACTCGGTAGACAGGCAGAGCAATTTGGTGGTATAGTCCTGACAAAACAACTCTGAACCTATCCCTATTTTCCAAATGTTTCCTAAATATGTCAGGTTTGATGCTACTGATGAAGAAAGGGTATTCTGGGTCTCGAATGTGGGCCTGCATGTCGGTGAATGACTCAGGTCCAGGGGCAGCCCTGGACTCGCGAACTTGGTGGATTTCGGGCTCTGACTTCTCAATCTTTATTTTACCCATGACCATTATGAAAAATGAAAAGCGAAAGGAAACTAGACAGTGAAAGAGGGAAAGAATACCTGCGCAGTAAGGAAAATGCTCGGGAGAAAACGACGTAGGGAAGTTGAAAGCGACTTGGTAGACCTGGTACTGGGAGCTCGCGCTTTGGCTATACGGTATCTCGTAAAAGAAATTATTTTACCACAATGAACATCGAACAGGGTTAAACGGCTTTAGATTACCCGAAAAATGAGGATAGGATGACACTTGTAGGGCTGACATCATAAGGACGTCGACATTGGGATGTGTGGCGTTTGGCTATTGGTTATCAAAGTTTGGTTAGGTGTATACCACGCGCCGGGTTAAATATCGATATTGGTCGTGTACTAGGTGTCCTGGGACTTACCTTACCCTTGTGTTACTTGCGCCAGCTGTTACCTGAATGGGCCCACTAAGTAGTCCGGCGGGGTCTTGGAGCGGCTCTAAGCCCACGACCATCACCCCACAGAATGTGTCTCTTGGGGCCCCACTGTTGTCACATCACCTCATGCTTCCGAGGGGTTTACCTTCCGCTTTCCCCCGCCTTCTTTAATACCCCCGGAAATGCTTAGCATTTTTCTCCTCTTTTGATTGTTCGGCACTTGGGGTGGTCTCGCTCTGTCCATATGTCTTGCACATATATGCTCCTTTGTGTTGAGTAAGGTTTTACCGCAAAGTTAAAAATCTATGTCCTGTCCCCTTTTTTATCTACATTTTCATGCACACCAACCCGCTTACTCCTTTAAATATTTCTTACCATTTCTTATTAAGATAATAGACTTTAATCCCATTTGAGTAATAAGGATTGATATAACAACAAATCCAAGAAATAAAAATTTATTAATGATTATTTTTAGGACATAAAAATAATATAATTACTTTCAATATTGAGAAAATTTATAATTAATCCAAGAAATGAACATTAGATGGTCTATTACAAGAATGTTAAAAAATTTATAGGAATCGGAATTATATCCTATATTATTCAAATCATGATAAGAATAGTTTTTGTTTGTATAAATTTATATATGCATTTTCTTTAATATGAAAGAGTGATAAATTAGAAAAAAATTTATTATCTAAATAAAAATTTATTAAAAAAACTATATAATAGTTAAAATAAATAATTAAAATAGTAACCGTATTGATAAAAAAATAATGTGGCATAAAATTACAATTCCATCACCAAAGTGACATTGCAATGGCTAAAACGCCCCTACAAATCCAGGAGTAAATATATTGACATGAAACCCTATTTTATAAGGAATATGGATAAACTCGTTCGAGGATAATGAAATAAACGCATTAAAAGTAGTGAATATAGATGAATTTTTCTTTTGTAATAAGACGGTTGTCATTCAAATTGGTTTAAAATAGTTACAAAATAGTTATTAAGCAGGAGAATGTTGGAAAACATAATAATTGTTTTTAATATTTTAATTTTGATAACTTTTTATTGTTTAAACAAAATATGATGAAAGTATTATGTATATTTCTTTGTTTTAGGATTGGAGGGAAAACAGAATAGAATATGATGAAAGTACTATTTGTATTTCTTTGTTTTAGGAATGGAAAGAAATTGTTCAAAATTTATACTTTATTTTTAAGGAAAAGGTTCAACAAAGAGAACGAGTATTTGTCCCAAAAAGTTTTATTTTGTGTTTTTTAAAGATCGTTTTTTTTGGCTTTACATTTATTTTTCTTTAGATTAATAACTAAATTTTTAATGGTATTAGAGATAGTACATATTCATTTGTAACGACTATTTATCGACTATGTTTGTAAATTATTTTTTCCCGTGTAACGTTGATGTACTTTTGTGAAGACATGACAAAGAAAATTGATTGATATACCATATTTATTTGTGATAGTTTTTAATCATAATGGTTCTTGAACTAAGATATGGTAAGCAACATGTAGTTATAAAAGTTTAAAAAAAAATGATTTTTTTTTTTAAATTTGCTAATAAAAAAAAATGATGGTATAGAAATCTTAAATTACATGGAATGCATTAGATATGTTGTTAAGAGATTAGTTTTGGCTTGATATAGAGAACTCTATAGCATGGTACATGGTTTTTGTTGTTTATTTGTATTGTGTTTTCTTGCAATTTTTAAGGAGAGCACAAAGTCAAAGTTGTGGCTATGATAATGGAAGAGAGTTCGTGGGAAAGCATGCTGGGTGGACGATAGTTTGTGGGGAAGCATGTTGGGAAAGTTTGCAATTAAGACTGTAATTATTTTCCTTGTTGAACATATCTTACTCATCGACGATTATGATAATCTAATTGTGTAATTATCATAACATAGACAGTAAGCATTGTTGATGAATATGAAATGGAGAAATAATGTTCATGATTTTCTAAAAGGGAGCCTTAAGCATTGTTGATGAATATGAAATTGAAAAATAATGTTCATGACTTTCTAAAAGGGAGCCTTATGGATTAGATGGAAATCAATATTATTAAGGAAAACTTATGAGGGGAAAATTGTGTAATCACAAAGAAAAGTATTTGGGTGTTTCTTTGAAAAATATAATTTTTATGGAACTTGACTTGAGAAAAATTACAAACTTGAAAAACTAAAATAGCATAGAATTTTTCTAATTGCCTTAACTATGAGACATTGTTTCGTCCGATAAAATGTGTATCACTGTAATAATTAATATGTCATGCATAAACATTGAATTTTTGGTCTTGTAGGTTGTGTTGGAGATTTTGGTCAAGCATGCTAGTATCTCTTATCCCTATTGTTGGAGACAAGAAGTGAGAAAATTTTTGGTCTTGTAGACTGTGTTGGAGAGTTTGGTGAAGCATGCTAGTATCCCTTATCCCTACTGTTAGAGACCAGAAGTGGCCATGTTAATGAGATGTTCATACCAAAGCATGTAACCTTAGATAATTATGTTTCTCATTTTCTCCGATAATCTAATGATCATGAACATTGAAATGTGTATGTGTATTCCTAAACCAATATGAGAGCAAGATGTCATGATATCTCCACTTCAAATGTATAAGAAGATGAATTCACATGATATACTTGCTAAGGGACAATCGTGCTTGTTGTATATTTTTACGTGAATTGTAATTAAATTATCAAGTTATATAAGTTCAATGTTTTTGTAATGACCCACTAATATTTTGAGTTGTTTATTAAAAATATATGAAAATAACTGGAAGAGTAATAAGTATAATTAGAAATGTTCTGGTGAAGCTTTTGTATTTAAACATATCTTCATGTATCACCATATGGAGCACATTGAAATATAAAATGAACTTTTTATGTGGAGGTTTTACCATAACCATTATAACCTTAGTGTCCCATTGTTGTATTTAAATTGTATTTATTTCTTTATGGCTATTTTTTGCCACCGTGAAATTTTTATATTTTTATAGTTTCTATGCAAATATCATGTTTATAGAATTTGCATTTATGTTTACATACATAAATACATTTTTATTATAAACACATTTAGTGTCCCATTGTTGTATTTAAATTGTATTTATTTCTTTACGGCTAGTTTTCGCCATCGTGAATTTTTTATATTTTTATAGTTTTTATGTAAATATCATGTTTATAGCATTTGTATTTATGTTTACATACATAAATACATTTTTATTATAAACACATTTAGTGTCCCATTGTTGTATTTAAATTGTATTTATTTCTTTACGGCTATTTTTTGCCACCGTGAATTTTTTATATTTTTATAGTTTCTATGTAAATATCATGTTTATAGCATTTGTATTTATGTTTAATGGAGTGTTTTAGTTGTTAGTTATTTATTATAAAATTTATACACATTTTATGTAAATAATATATTATAATTTTTGTAATTTATATGTAAATTTAACATTTTTTATTTTATTATTTTATTTGTATTATTTTATTTTATTTGAATGTGATTAATTAATGTTATTTATTTTTTATTTATATTGAATTTCATTAAATATGGTTGCTTACGGATTTTTTTAGGTCTTAATTATAGTTTATTATGGTTTAATTTGGTTTAAAATAGTTGAATATGATGGACTATGTGTGGTATAGAAAAATTATAGCCAATTTTCATTAATATTTATGGAATATTGTTGTCATTTTTACAATGTAGTTGACCACTATTTATTTTATTTCATTATGGTATATTATTTCTAACTTTAATTAAGCATGGTTAATTATGATAAAAAAAAAACATTTTCTATGATTAACCATCTTCAACTTTGAGTTTGGTATGGTTTATTTTGATTAATATTTTTATATTTAATGTTACGTCGGATTTTGACATTTAAAATGAAAAAATTTATGAGAGAATGTTAGAGATTGATAATATAATTAAACTCAATGTTATGTGACATTATGACATTTCAAGAATAATAATATAATAGGTTATCTTAAAAATTATATCCACATATGAAATTTCGAAAGGAATAATATTGTAGAATTCAATGTTATGTTACATTAAGGCATTTCATTAGTGATAATATATGAGGTTATATTTGAGGTTGATGTGATAGCCTAACTTGGTTTATAAGTTAGATATCCAAATTATTTCAAATACAATAAAGAAATCCATTTACGAATAATAATATATTGAATAACATATGATAAAATGTTATGATTTATAAATTAGGGCCCCATATATATAACTAGGCAGGAGTGCCTTTTCATGAATATTTATGTCAATTCGAAGATACATGACCTTTCATTATTACTAATTATTAATTAATCATTAATAATATTGTCAATGGATCTTACTTCAAGTGGTTTGGTTAACAATTTGTTTCCCTATATGCATGGGTTCAAGTATTTAGAGGCATCTTGTTATTAGCTCATTGGTGGAATTTATGAATGGTTATAGTCTCCTTCTGGCATGAAGCAATGGTTGGAAAAAATGGATTAACCCATCCACCAAGCTTCAAATCCCATGGTAGGGCATCTTTGGCCCATTATGATAAGGCTAAAGGAGTAGTATCCTCACCCTAGTAAATTCTTCACACTTGCTAAGTCATAAATTCCTAGTATATTTGGCTTACGAGCTAGTGTATATACTCTTGCTGTTATAGTGGCATCCAAAAGGTTTGATCTTAGACCTCACTCTAATTACTCGAACAAGTTACTGATTCACCATGCTTAAAAAAAATGAAAATTTTTTCATTAATAATATTGGTATGTTTATATTCATTACATTGTATTCCTCTTGAGAAATATTTTTTCCTCAAAGCATGTTTATGGAAAGGCTTGATATGTTTTTCTTTGTATAATAATATCCTCATATATTTTTCAATTCTTGGGTCCATCATAGTTGATGATATAATACAATATGAACATCTATGTTGAAAAAAATTATCGAAGTGGAAAACAATCTAACCATCATACTTCAATCTCTTGTGGAATGTAGCACTTCCATGATTAATTGTTATCATAAGAATTAATTGTATTGATATTAATATTTTTCAAAATATAAGTCAATTTTTTATGTCTTGAGTGATAGAAACTCACTAACTAGTTAAGATATATATTCTTATGATTTAGATGTTGATAATGATTTTTTTTGACATGATATTCTCTTATCATATCTATGGAAATTTCTTTATTTACTTCATGTATATGGCTTCTTCTATGCCAAAATATTTTTCAAATTAGTTCATCAAATAAAAATTAAGCTTCACATTTTACATTAGGAAAATTTTAAATATATCAATAGATCATAATATTTACATTTACATACATTCTTCAATTTCTGCTTGAGGTCGATTTTCCACTTCAATATTTGAGAGGGCTTCTAACTTTCTTTTGCGATATTGTCTCGTCTCTTCTCTACGTTCGTCAGAGTCTCTTTTTCGATCATATTTTCTCACACAAGTTCTTCGATTTCCCATGATAATAGGGTATGAAGTTCAAAAAATTTCCTTCAAAAAATTAGACAATGACTCGATTACAAAAAATATCACAAAATATTTAATTTAAAAAAAATCAGTTTAAATTTTTTGCAAAAAATACATACTCCAATCCAAAACACTTACTTTAAAAAATTCGAGAGAAAAATGTCTTATAAAAATGAAACGAAGCTCAAAATATTTAATTCTACTCAAAACACATACATACCTCCAAGAATGTCTTTTGAATATACATTCAAGAAATTTTTTTAAGTTCAAAACAATTTTTTGCAAAATCAGGCCACCTCCAAGAAATGTCTTCCAAAAAAATTCTTTGAACCCAAAACAATTCTTTGTAAAATCAGTTTGCTTCCAAGAAATGCTCTTATAACTTCCCTCAGGTGCCTCGGGAACCTCCAGGAGTAACCCAACTCCTCCAGCTATCCATCGCTTGAGCCAACTTACTTTTCCTTGAGCTTGAGCCCTAGGCGCTCCCTTTCCGACCCTCCATGCGACTGGAAACCCCCAATTTCTCCCATGAGCCTACATCAATGCGACTATGGCCTTTTTTCCCCAGTGTTGTGCCAGTGACTGCAGAATTGAAGCCACTTTTTCATGGTTGGGGCCAAGTCTCTGCCCATAAATCCATATAAATTCTAGAACGCATAAAATACTTGACAAAAATTATTATAAACCAAAAATTGAAACCAGGACTAGGCCTGACTATCCCCAAATGGGACTTACATTTCGCCAAACACTTGGTGAACATGATATCTATAGGTCATGAATGCAATTCTAAGAATAAGGGAATGATAACTTGTGTGAGACTTGAAAAGAAGGATCACCACCATCTCCATTATCTTTCTTAACATCAATTAGGTTTTTCATTCCTTATTATTTTAGTTACATGTAAAAACATAAAAAGATCCATGAATAAAACTAGTCATATATCTATGTTTATAACCAACATATAAACATATAATTAAGCATAATATAACAACCATTAAAGCCACATAATAAAAAGTGCATTTACCAATCAAAATAAAGAGAACTTAGCTTTCATTAAACATGGGAAAGAACCAAATGGGTTTGGGACTTCCACGTACCACCCAATCTGACGCATAGCTAAACCAAATATTTCTTTTAGAAATTCAACTTTGTGTCGTATTCCAAGCATGAATGTAGGATCTCATGGGATAAAAAAATCCAAAATAGCCAAGGGTATCCAAATATTAAACCACCTCCACCCTCACCATATCATGATCTCACCTAAATCGGCTCTGAGATCATAAAACCAAGCTGAGCTTGGAATGGCTCTAAATTCCTTCACTATCCTTCAGGAATTTTATGTCCCCAAGTCTCTAAGATTTTCCGCAATCTACACTGAATCACTAGGCCCTAGCCAAGACTCCACCGTCAAGCTTTACGATGTATCCCACCATTACCAGTCAAGGGATTCCTAGGCCTTTGGGAATGTTCCTGAGACCACCTTCACCCCCGATTCTGAAACCTGTTGGCAATTCCAAAGCTCAAAATCGAGAACAATCCCATCATACCATGTCTATCCTAAAATTCGAATGCAAGGCTAGAAACCACTCTCAAAACCCGACAAAACCATGTCACCAGCAACAAAAGAACTAAATATGAACATGCACATACCATGCATGTCAAAACCACCTAGTAAATCATACATGCAATCTGTTACTTGCAAGTATTACTGCTAAAGCTTTCTTCCTTCAACCTTTAATTTCTTTATCTTTGCTTTCCTTTGCCTTTTTTCCATTCCTTTGCTTACTTTTCCCTTTCTTGATCCAATGTTGGAACGCTCCAAGAAAACTCTAAGTGTCCAATAGTGGAAGAGAGTGTGAGAGAATAGAGAGAGGGCTCTAAAACTGAACTGAGAAAAAGCAATGATCTGATCCTTAGTATTCTTTTTATCAATTAGGCCTTCATTTTTTGAACATTTTCCATTATTTTCCTTCATTTTCCTCCTCACATGCAACCTCTGACCTTTCACCTTCATTTTCTATTTTCAAAGCCTTAGCCATTGACTTTGCCAATTTCCTCTTGGCCGTAAACACATCAAGTGATGCCCACTAGGATATCTTGCCCAACATTCAGCTTGGAATAACTATCCCTTAACCATTGTCTTATTTTTTCCTTTATTATTTTTTATTACATGAACTTTTAGCCAAGGTCTGTTACAAAAGTGCACATTGAAATAATACTTTTTCAAATTCTATGTAAACTTTATGTTGAATCACATCTCCCTCATACTTGGCTAAGCCTTCCTACAAAATAAATACACACATGTTCATTCACATTATATGATAAAATAATGATAAAAAAACAAAATTATGTATAATTACCCCACACCATTTATCGATCAGATCATTGACGAGTGTGCTGGTAATGAGATTTTCTCCTTCATGGACGGTTTCTCCGGATATAATCAAATTACTATCCGTCCTGAAGATCAACATAAGACTGCCTTTATTTGTCCCTGGGGTACGTTTGCATACAAGAAGATGCCTTTTGGTCTTAAAAATGCTGGGGCTACCTTTCAGCGGGCTACGTCATATGCCTTCCACGACATCAAAAATATTATCGAGGCATACTTAGCAAAGGGATTTATGAGATTGTTGAAGAAGGGAGTTCCTTTTCTTTGGGACGACTACGCTCAACGCTCATTCGATGCTTTGAAGAAAGCATTGACCTCTGCTCCTTTACTGAGTCCACCTGATTATAGCAGGGATTTCCTTTTGTATCTGGCAGCAGCAGAATCTACCATTGGTATGGTTCTGGTTCAGGAGGATGATGCTCTTGCAGAGCATGTTATTTACTACCTTAGTCGAGGCTTGGTAGGACCTGAACTCCGATACACTCCGATAGAAAAGTTAGCTTTAGCAGCAGTTCATGCTGTGCAGCGACTCCGGCATTACATTATTCTTCGAAAAACTTATGTTTTGGCAGCAGCCAATCCATTTCAGTTTGTCCTTAGTAGGCGAGTGATTGGGGGCAAATACAATAGATGGATTGTGATTTTACAGGAATTTGATCTTGAATTTATGTCTGCCAAATCCAGGAAATCATTAGTTTTCGTGGAATTGATCTCCGAGTTTCCCTGTGGAGAAGAGATGATCTATGATGAGTCCTTTCCGGACGAACACTTGTTTATTATCTCTTCACAGGATCCTTGGTACGGGGATATCATTTTGTATCTCCAGACTGCGAAGTTTCCCTCTACTTTTTTGAAAGATGAGCGTCGTAAGCTACGTCACTTGGCCAAGAATTATTTGATTATTGGTGATGCTTTATACCGTCGAGGGGTTGATTCAATCCTAAGACGCTGCTTAACTCTCGAAGAAGCTGAGGCTGTGCTCAATGATTCTCACAGTGGAGCTTGTGGGGGTCATTTATCTGGGCTTGCTACAGCCCAAAATATTTTGCGTGTTGGATACTTTTGGCCCTCGATTTTCAAGGATTGTATTGAATCGGTCAAAAATTGTCATCCGTGTCAGGTCTATACTCGAAAAATGTGCACTCATCCAGCTCCACTTTTTCCAGTCATTACTGTCGGTCCCTTTACAAAGTGGGGTATTGATTATACTACTTGTAACCCGCCTTTGGCTAAAGGTCACAAGTACATTATTGTAGTAGTATACTACTTTACGAAGTCGGTCGAGGCTATGCCTACTTTTGGGAATGATAGTGAGACTGTAGCTCTGTTCCTTTTCAACCAAGTTATTGCTCGTTTTGGTATTCCTAGAGAGATTGTCACTGATCATGGCAGTCATTTTCAGAATAGTATGATGGCTGAGTTGGCTCTCAAATTGGGTTTCCGGCAGGAGCATTCATCTCCATATTATCCTCAAGCCAATGGGCAAGTGGAAGCCGTGAATAAATCCTTGAAGATAATTTCTCAAAGGACAATTGATAAAGCTAGGTCCAACTGGCATATTATGCTATATCCTGCACTTTGGGCATATAGGACGTCAGTGAAAACTACAACTGGCTGTACTCCGTTTCAGCTAGTGCACGGGGTGAAATCCGTATTTCCTATTGAATGCGAGATTCCTTCTCTTAAATTAGCTGTTGAACTTCTTCTTGACACTTCTAGTCTGGAAAAATGACTTCTTCATCTAGAACATCTCGATGAGCAGCGTCGGGATGCCACCATGATGAATGAAGCGCATAAAAACCGAGTTAAAGTTCAGTACGATAATGCGGTCAAACCCAGGGTTTTTTTAGAAGGTGACCTTGTTTTGGTATATGCCCAAGAAAAAGATGCCCTGGGGGCAGGAAAGTTTAAGTCTATGTGGTATGGCCCCTATATCGTTAAAAAAGTCCTTAAGAAAGGAGCATATACCTTGGTTGATTTCGAAGGGAACGAGTTGCTGGAGCCCCGAAATGGGCTCTATTTGAAGAAGTATTATGCCTAGGCTTCGGCCTGGCATGTTGCTTTTGTATATAGTAGTTTTTGCTTTGTACATATCTGGTTGATTTTCGATCTTTGATGAGTTGGTGATGTTTTTGATCTGCTTTGGCAAGTTGTGTTGGATGTCATGAGTCATTTTGGTTTCGCCGATGGTGCTAGTAGACACACCCGGAACTTAGCTTCCGCGGCTTGGGTGCTTCATTATCCTTCCGGTCAGCTGTTGGTATCAAGAGGGGTCTGCATTGGTCCTGCTTCTAATAATATAGCAGAATACACTGCAGTCATTCATCTACTCTCGGAGGCAATATCTTTGGGTGTTGATTCGTTGGTAGTTTTCTTGGACTCCCAGCTGGTGGTGTCGCAGTTGAACAACACTTATCGGGTACGAGATCCATTTTTATTATGATTGTTTTTGAGGGTACGTTTGTTACAAAGGTCATTTCAATTTTTAACTTTCATTCATATTCCTCGAGCTGACAATTGGTTTGCTGACTCATTAGCTAATCAAGCATTGGATTGGCATATTAATCATTCCATACAATAAAATTTTAATCATCAAAAACATCATACATTTTGATACATTTAACACATCACATCAAATATTGTTGTATATATATCATCAGAGTGTTCAAAATATTTACAAAATTTGGATCCATAAGGTCATACAAAACTTGGGCTTATGCCCCAATCATGTTCAGTCTCAAAAATTAATATACAGTCATCTAATACATAATATCTGTCTACTCCTGAGGTCCCTGCCCCGAAGTCATGTTCCTATAGAACGTGACCGCAGTGGCAACTCGGCGGAATAATCGTACCCAGTCTCGGGGCACTCCTACCACCCATCTCTGGATGGCTTCCGGAAGGTCTTCCACGGCAGCCATAGGTATTTGGCGGGTTAACCCCTCCAAGTTCCTCTGCACAGCCTGGAGCGTCCTGTCTGAATCCACTGTATCTGCTTCGCCCCTGCGACGCTTGTGGCGCGGGAGACCCTCAGGTCGAATTGGTCCAACATCTGAATCATGATCATTTTAAATTGTTAGTCATTATGAATCCAATCAAAAACATGTTTGTTTTTCATTTTTTCATATATATTTGAAAAAAAAAAATCCAAAAAAAATTATATAAGTCAAATTTTTTTTTGCAAGCTTACCGACTGTGCCCCATGCTGTGCCTGGTGGAAGAACTAGATCTGGATCTCCACGAAAGTCCATCCCGGCATAGGGATAGTCGTCCACCGCGATGATTTGTTCTCCCCACCAAAGGAAGAACTCATCGCCCCATTTGGTCCGGGGTACTTCACTACCCCCCAATCTCTTCATCATGTCCGCCCAACGGGCAATTCTTGGGTCCCGCGGGCTACTGATGGTAGAGATAACTATGGGTCTCAATGTTGGTATCTTCTCAAAGAAGAATGTTGTCAAAATTGTACCGTAGCCAAAGTGTTTGGTCTTTGCTTGGCGGATTGAGGTCAACTGTTGCTTCATGTTCAGTAATAGGGCTGTGCACCAATCATACACATGAGTCAAACATTCTACTGCTATGCTCATTTGCGTCCTGGATGCCTGATGTAGGGAGGCAGATCCTGCCACTCCGCCGATGGTGAAAAGGAGGATTTTGATGTGCAAATCCCTCAAATCTTTAATTGCAATCTGAGTTCCAACCTTTTTGGAACCCTCTACGCAATACACGTGGACATAATCTTCCACGGTTAACCCTCCCAGGGGCTTCCCGTGCAAGTCTACTGGTTCTCCCCTCCGGGAGAGTCCAGTGATGAAATATATGTCTTCCACTTCAATGCATACTGGCATCTGATCAATAACGAAGCAATCTTGGTCTGGTTCCCAATAATTGACGAGCATTTCTAGCAACCGAACATTGCTTTTCATATTTGGCATTTTGAAGAATTTGAACAATCCGCAATTCCGAAGGGTATTTTGCGCTGCTCGATCTTGCATGACCTCTTGATCAATTGCGCTGTGCTCATGCTCTCTCCATGAGATTGTCATCCTGTCAAAATTCATTAAATCATGCATTAGCCACGCATTTTGTGATTCGGACCTGCGCATACGCGAATTTTTCTTTGCACAATCGCGTGTATACGCGACTTTCCCCGTTATGAACCTGCGTATGCGCAAGTCTGCATTTTTTAGCAAGGGTTTTAATGGTAAAATTCACTAAATTTTAATTTCTAAACGGACAAAATGATTTGCAAGGATGATTGAGGAGCCTACCTAAAAATTCGGTGCGATTCGACGGTTGGTTGTTCCTGATTTGACGAAAGAAGTTTTTTGCTCCAGAGCACTTTTTCCAAATCAGCAATGCAATAATAAACCAAATATGAGGTAATTTGTCTATTTATGGCTAAAAAGTTGAAAATTTTCGCAAAAAAATGTTATGCTTATTTTTTCGATCTATCTTAAGCTGCATAACCCAGATGCTTGGAAGTGCCCAGTTTGGTATGTTTTCAGGTACATTTTGACGATTTTGAGATTTTTCCTGGTTTTTGATCCATGATTACCGACTCGTCACGGCAGGTATATGATCTTCACTGGCATATAGGTTAGGGAAATCACTTTCCGTTGCATCTTGCATACTAGCCTCCATACTGATCACTTGCCATAGGGTCGATCCCATCAGGTCATGAGTATTACACCCATTTCACTCGCCGATTATTTAATCATGACTTGATGATAGAGCCTTCCTTTACATGGGCTTCCTAGTTAGTTCCTCGCTATCACTTGTTGCCCATGCTACGTTTTATGTAGGCTCGGGAGTCCTCTTTAGTCCCGCCATGTCTTATGTGTTGAAGCTTCATTCTTCTTCTTCATCACTATCGTTTTTTCTGGCTTTTACCCTAGAGGCTCCCTGGTGTCGTTAATTTTTATTACTGCATTACATATTGGCTACTTGTTTATCCTGGCCTTTAGCCGGCTTCATTTGGACTCGATGTTTAAGCCAACTTTTGACCTTGACTCTCTGTACAAGCTAACCATTGCATGCACTTAGCTATCACGACTTGACACCTTTTTACCCATGGATGGAACGTTCCTCTGAGTATCGCTTACCAGTTTCCGCCACCTTGCATTGAGCATAGGATTGTTCCAATCCCAGGAACTAGTGCATCTGATTTTTTGATACTCGTTCTATCCATTGTATCATAGAATTCTTTTATTTTTTTTCAGGCTTCTTATATGAAAAAGACAAAAAAATCAAATATAACAAAAAGAGTGGGAACGGGATGTATCTTCATTATTTTGATGGCAGTACAGAGTCAGTTTTTCGCCCTTGAACAAAGCACATATACTTATATATATTCCCTTCATTTGGGATGGTTTTAGTTTTGACCTAGGTTCAGCCTTTACCATGTTTCACTTGTCAATTCTCCCCCGGTTGGTTATCTCTTCCAATCATATGGAGAGTTTGTTTTGCCTCCTGCATAACAGACTTATACAGTGTCACTTTTTACTGCCATGGTCATCACGAGTTGTGCTTTTGTTCAAGGGAAGTCTAACTAGAGTCGGCCATTCTGTGGTGTCTCTTGACTCATTATTCAGTCGGCCTTCCCGGTCTGGTCAGTATCTTGTTCTATCACATCAGATGTTTTGGTCTTCTGCTCGTGCTGGTTTGAGAAGGTCCCCATTGACTTCTTGCCGGCGGGTTTGTCTCTTATCGACTACGATACATTGCTTTGAGAGCAAACCTAGAGCCGCACCATGGCCCTATTTCCATCATTGATAGGTGACCTTGTGCTCAGCATTTGATCATCATTATGGGTCTTTGACTGAGTGGTTTCCCCTGTGTTCGACGTCAGCACACATTATCACACTTGGGCTTCATGCAGTACCTTGATTTCCATTTGACCCTATCGGTGGATTTCTCACCTCTGTGTCAGCTTTCATTATTGGTTGGTTCAGAGGGTTTCTTCCGTGCGCTAGCTTCATCTTGTGCATGTCGGAAATGTACTTCGGTTTTGGTTCCATCACTCTACTTCATCCGATTCCTTCCAAATCTTGGCCTGCGGGTTACACTCGCGCTGGACTGATGTGGGATGCCTTAATGCCTTCCTTCCAGCAGATCTTTTCCCATCGACTCCGACTCATTGCTCTGGAAATAAGGTCTAGAGTCTTTTTGTCAGTACCTTAGGGTTTGCAGTCATCAGTGGCAGACTCTTCGCTATCGACAGTGGGGATTCATCATTGCCTCCTGATTGGTAGATTCTTTCAAGTGTTCGACTTCAACTCATTCATTCGCACTTGTTAGATTGTACTGGGGCACCTTGACGCTCATTTTCATTATTGGTGAGTTGTCTCGCGTTGGTTAACGGTATACATCATTGACCGGTAATCCAATGATTTCTCACATGGTCGACTTCAGCTCATTTATTCCCATTGTGTAGAATTGTGCCATAGTGATCGGTGAAGACCTCGGGTTGCATCAGCATTTCTCGGTTCACTTTTGACAGTCCATTCAGTTTCTTCCAGTGATGTCGTCCACCCTTATATGTTGCCGTTCAGTACAGCAGCATCCTATATGTTGGCTCCCGAGTTGCGTGATTGTACCATTTGTTCCACCTCTTATGATTCGGTACTTGGAGATTCAATTACTTATATGATCAGACATCCAGTTGCACCATCCTTGATCAGCTTTCTATATGTGATACTTGGACATTGATTCAGACTTATATTTCCAGGCCATGCTCAGATGATTCATTGTGTACTTTCAGTTCAGCTATACTTGTATACATGTTGGATCTATTCAGTACTTTCTATATGATGTATTTTTGACTGAGCATGGGTATGCCCGCCTCAGCATGAGTTGACTCTCTGCTTTCTTTCATTGGTTTTTGGCAGGCTGAAATCTGGTGAAGTCCTCTCTTGTCCTTGCGAAGTTCTTTCTATGTGCATAATACATTTCGGCCATCATGTACCCCTTCTGACCTCATATATTAGGGGGCATCCGTTATAGCATCATTTATCACCTTCATATGATTCATGATTGCTTTTATGGCTTTGGGCACCCATTCCTACAGACTTGGACAAATTCACTTAAAAACAGTGTAAAAATCCCCATACGTGGTTATGCCCAGACTTTTCCGCGTGTATACGCGAGTCCACATGCACTTTTCCGCGTATGCCATTAAAATCATGAAAAAATATATAAAAATTCCCTATTTTTGGGCTGGGTTGATGGTTACTCAGGTAGTTCAACCACCCCAGCACGTGGCCAACTGTTTCCAACTGTTGAAACTACTTTGAGGGAGTATAAAAACCCCTCATGTGCATGGCCTAAGAGAGAGAGAGAATTTATTGATATTATACTCTGTTGGTATTCCCTATCCAAGTCTGATTCCCCGTGCCTCCTGCACTTTCCCAGTTCATTACAGGAAACCCTTGTTTCCTCGAGATGCTCATCTCCCTATATGTCATCTCATATGCACCAGTTTGGAAGGAATCTTAGCGAGGCAAGGGCGGGACGGATCTGGACGACGGTCTGCTCGAAGATCGTGGAAGGATTCAGGTGATCTCTCCACTCGTTATTTCTGTACATGCTATTTATAATACAGAAGTACCATCTTGTTCCCGAAATATACGTGTTAGTGTCTGCTTACATATATGAGAAAATTGTTATTTAAGCATTCATTATGGTTTATCTAATGTTTCATATGGATTTCACTAACATTTAGAGTAGATATATGCTGTACAACTAGTTCTTCGTGCTTGTTTCTTCTTGTCTTTCAAGTTAATAAGGAAGGACGGTTGCTGGGGGTTTGGACCCCGCGGGATCTGCTTCAACCGTAGGACCTACGGGTAACTTTCTCGATATACTCTATTTAGTTTTTCATGAACATGTATGGTTGTGTGAGTCCTTCTTAAGTAGCATGCCCCTGCTCTGTGGAGGTTGTAACCCAACGAACCTCTAGGGTGATTTTCCCCGAAACAACATCCCAAACTACCTGTGCCTCTTGTGCAATATAGATCTGGGGTCTACCACCTTGATACTGTGGAAAGTCCCTCTTACAATTATCCTTGCCATATATCCAAGACTACAACAATTCTCTACCATCACCTCTAGTTTGCTTCTCTTCGGGCCTCTTCTAAATGGTATTAAAATTCTTGTAAGAAACCATATTTTCTTTCTCACTCTCATCTTGCGGTCTTTCCTGCTTTGGTTTCCATCTTCCCTTAGATTTTTCATTTCCTTTCAAATCACTCTTAGGCTCAACTTTGCATTTTGACTACTCATAATAATGCTTTAGCTTTCGAATGACCTCCTTTAATGATCTAGGCTCATTGAACTCAATCTAGTATTTGTAGGCTAATGGAAACCCACTGATGAATCTTTGAACCTTGGCCTTCTCCTCCTTGAGGTAGGTCACATACCCCAGCAACTCCAAAAACCTACTAGCATACTCATCATCTCTCATGGAACCCATATGCAACTCATAAAACTCCTTAGCTCTAGCATCATAGTACCTCTCTGACAAATAATTCTTTTGAAATAGCTTCTCGAACTCACTCTAAGTAAGTTCCTCCTCATAAACACCCCTGACATTTATCACATATTCCATCAAATTTCTTCTTTACCTTTGAGACTAAATATGGTTATTATGGCTTTCATATTTTCTGAATAGTCATGAAATCTGAAGAAATTCCTCATACCATCAAGCAATGCCTTTGCATCATGTGGTTTCTTCATCTCTCCATCAAAGGTAGGTGGATTTCCTTTCTTAAAATCATCCAAAAAATATCCCCTATCACTCCTCTTTTAAGGATGATAACGGTGACAATTATAATGCCTATCAGAACCATAACAAGAGTAGTACCTCTCCTATATGGAGTCTCCAATAACCTGCCATCTCTATTCGACCTGTAAACACTAGGAGAACTACTGCCATATGCACCATTAGTTCCATCCTCCTATCCATAACTGATCCAAAATGGTCCCTGTCACTGCAAATCTGACAACCTCCAATGGATTTTTGCATTTACTTCCGCTTGTTTTTCTTGTGCCTATATGATTCTGTCATTGTTCGCCTTACAACTCCTTATTTCTTCCTTCAAACTTCTCAGTGTATCTGCTAAATCATATGAGTTCCCAACGCCATGTTTCTCATCAAATTCATAAGGAGAATCATTGTAGTCTAACATCTTTCTAGCCATCTTTGGTTTCTTCCTACAATGTATCTCATTTAATCTTTAAAAAAATCACAATAAACCAACATACCTTAGCATAATCTGGGGATGATATCTCATCTAAAAGATCAACCAATCAGTGTAATACATGTATAGACATAATCATAACAGCATATAGACTTATAATACATGGTATACCAACACATAAACATCATTCTATCTAGGGTACATTCATAAATGCATAACCATATCAACTACACACCATACCCTCATGCATTACAACCTCAACCATACCACTGAAAACTTGAAAACATGCACCTACCTAAAAT
Organism: Pinus albicaulis; assembly: GCA_034641835.2. Classification (NCBI taxonomy): domain Eukaryota; kingdom Viridiplantae; phylum Streptophyta; class Pinopsida; order Pinales; family Pinaceae; genus Pinus; species Pinus albicaulis. Next base: position 346,082,342 of record CM076583.1, on the reverse strand, counting down.
GTATAACTAGTCATATGCTCATGAAAACACATGTAAAAAAACACCATCAACCCTTCCATGGTGACATCTCTGCCTCCATGACTAACACCATGTGAATGCAACCAGTACATAGACCACAAGCACGAGAAACATATGCACGGTTGACACAAATGCATGAAGACAACAACCTTGAAAACATCAGAATTTGATACCACGCTCTGATACCACCTGTAGCATACACCTCCCTTCACATATACCTAAGTAACCGACCAAATGAGGTAAACATGAGATGAGGTAAATTAAGAGCATACTCAACCTCCTTGGTGACTTTAAGGAAGTAGAATTGACACAGAAAAGCATAGCACAGACTCCCTCAAATAGGACCCCCAAATTTTGTCCTAGCCAACAAGATGACTTGTCCCTGGGTCCCACTAAATTTTTCTGAAGAAAACCCCTGTACGCTCCCTTGATATATGCAAGGGTAAATTTGGGAGGCTTTGGACGTGCCCACAACAAGGGCATGCATGTGTTTAGCAAATCAATTTCCCACACCAGTGCCTACCTCTGTGGGATTTAAGGAACATTTTAAGCTTAGAATCTCAAAAATTTTCCAGAAATTCTTGTGGCTTTCACAAATCATAAAACACATGGAAATAATGCAAAATGACCAAAAATCAGCCCCAGGACTAGGCCTGACCGTCCCCAACCGAGATTGAAATTTTTTCAAAAACTTGGCATGAATGAAATCTATAGGTATAGGATACAAGATAGAGAATGAATGACATAAAACTATTATGAAACATTACAAGAAGCATCACCACCCTCTTCCTTAAATAGATATGACATAAATTAGGCATTGCATCCATTATTTTAACAATTAGAAGTAAATACATGAAATAACCATGACATGAACTAGTCATTTAAACATGCTTATAACCAACATAAAACAATGTAAATAAAATTGTTATAGAAAAAATTAAATCCAAACATTAATAAGTAAAAAATCAAGAGAAGTCGCCTTCCATTAAACATAGGAAATAACCAACTAGGTTCAGGAATTCCATGTACCACCCGACCATAGATGGTTGATCCAAATATCTCTTCATCCGGTCACCCCCATGCCATATTCAAAGCATGAATGTGGGATATAATGTATAAATCAATCCAAAATACAACCAAGGGAATCCCTAGGCTAAGCCACCTCCACCCTCACCATACCATGATCACACCAAAGTTGGTTCTCTGATCACAAAACTGAACCGAACTTGGAATTCCATTCAGAATCCATCACTATCCTTGAGGAATTTTCCATCTCAATGTCTCTTATGATTTACCTCATTCTAGTCCTAAATCACGAGGCCATAAACCTAGACACAAACCTCATACTTTACTATGTATCCCGCAAAAATCCTTGAAGGGATTACTATGCCTTTGGAAATTTTCTGTGAGACCACCTATGCACTGGGTTACAAAATTTATCCATCAATTCCAAAGCTCAAAACCAAGATCAAAATTCAAATACACCATGGCATCCAGGAAAAGTCAATTCAAGGTCGAAAACCATTTTAAAAATCCAGAAAAACCATGCCACCAACAGAAAGTGTACCAAATACCAACATGCGTAAGTCATACATGTCCCAACCAACTAGATAATCACACATGCAATATGTTACCTACAACTATTCCTAAGTAAGATTCTGGATCCTGCTCTTCCTTTCTTGATCTTTTATTTCATTTCCTTTCCCTGTCCTTCTTTTTCTTTCTTTCCTCTTTCTTGGTTGAATGTTAGAATGCTCCAAAAAAAATCTAAGTGTCCAAGAGCATGAGATAGAGAGAGTAGTGAGCGAATCCTCCAAAACTGAACTAACAAAAGGTACCAACTGATCCTCATAAGCCTTTTTATCAATGAAGCCTCTATTTTCTTCATTTTCCATCATTTTCCTTCATTTTCCTTCTTAAATGCAACATGTTACCTTTTACCTTCCTTTCCTCCTATTTTCATTTATTTTCATAAATGAATGTGCCAAAAATACTTTTTGCCTCTTTAATGCCTTAGCCATTGCCTTTGCCAATTTTCCTTAGCCATAACCACATATGTAGTGTTTCCCAATAGGATATATATGCCCAAAATTCAACTTGGAATAAGTTTCCCTTAACTTTGGTCTTATTTTTTCCTTTATTAAATTTTATTACATAAATCTTTTGCCCATGTCTCTTACATCTTGACATCATCCAACCTATCTGAGTCACGTTATTTCTATCGTTCATGAATACCATTAACTCAAGAAATAATTCATGCCTTTCCTAATTCTCAACCCACAATATAGTCATTGGTGAATAGGCCCTTACAACCATATATTCACTTCGAACTTCTCGGTTGTAAAATGTGTCCTCATAGGGATGGGAAAATATCAAGTACATAACGAATGCATTTAAAGGCTTGACGATGTTACCTTCTCTAAGCTAAGTCATGTTAATTTACCTTGGGGTTTCTACTCGAACTTGCAAGGGTGTTACGATGCATAGGCTATCATTGTATTAAACACATTTTACGCATACTTGCTTCAAGATTCAGCAACTAGAATAAAATGTGATTTTTTCCTTACTTATTAGAGATGCACATGTCTGAGAAAAAGTGAGTCATATCCACTGCACATAGCACCTATACACACAACGTATGAATTTAAAGGCTCGACGGTGTTACCTTGCCTAAGATGATTCATGGTAATTTACCTTTGGTTTTCTACTCAGACTTGCGAGGGTGTTACAATGCATAGGTTATCGTTTTATTAAAAACTTGTTACGTATACTGGCTTCAATATGCAGGAACTTGAATGCCATGCAATTTTTTGCTTACTTATTAGAGATGCACCTGTCTCAACAAAGGAGAGTCATATCAAATGCACATAGCACATATACACACAACATATGGAACTTGACCTCTATTGGAACATAAATTAACAATGAACCTTATCAAACTCTATTAATATTTAAAATAATTATTTATAGAGGGATTATGGCCTGCTTCTCAAACTTCTATTCCCTATCTCTCTGATATTTCTTCCTTCTACTCTACTTCCTACAAAAAATTCATAAGGACATATTTACATGAAAATATTCCCAACCATGTTTTTCCTAGTTAGGTCACATACTTGGCATATTCTAGAATATTTCCCAACAATCGGCAACACCTAAACACATTAAATAATCTACACCTGTCCACTACTAACTCCCAACCCTTTGACTATGATTGGTTACACTTGAAACGGCTTGAATGTCCCACATCATCAAACAAACTAACAAACATAGGTCATGGCTTCCTCTAGAAGCAGGACACTTGTATTTACATGAACTTAACTACTTCTAAATATTACAATTACAAATCAAGGGAAATTTTAGGATTTTTTTATGGCTCTAAACAAAATGAATTTTAGAGGGGGTGATGTGCGTTATCTTTAATAACAATTAGATTAGTGAGGAGTGTCATTTTGAGTTAGGTCAAGTCGTTTTGGGTCAAATAAAGTATGAAAGTGATTAAATTTCATGTTTGTTGTATAGTACTAATGGGTTTAAATGGTTATCATTAATGTGGATATGGTCTTGTCATAGGTAAAATTCAAAAATCCAAATTCATGAGGTTAATTAAGTCATTTTTTACACTTGGCACATTTTACCTGAGTTCGCATTGTTTTCTGTGCAAAACAAGTTATTTTTGCTACGGACTCACCTGACAGTTCCGTAGCCAATCTGTCATCCCACAAACTAAATTCTCTACAAACTCATGTTTTTCTACAAGCGGTAAGGGATTGGTGAGTTGTCATCTAGAGGCCATTTTTTCATCATGTGCGTGCATGTTATACTCATGATTTGATTTATTGCATGCTTCGCAATCATCAAACCACCATCATTCCATTTTTTCGTCCAACTTTCCTTTCTTAATTTATCCTTCATGTATTCGAGCTACAACACTTACCTTTCGATCCTTGTGAGCTGCTTTATCTATTTCTTATATTTTTCTCTTTTAGTTTTTGTCTAACTGTTGCCTTAGGTTAGTTTCCACCTCTATCAGCAACCATCTTCCTGTCATATACATTTTTTTGCACGTATCAAGAGTTCAAGCAAGGCAGCGATGTTTTGGAGGATATGGTTGCACATAAGAACATGAAAAAAGGAGGTTCAGTAGTTAGATATGAACCTATGGACCTGAAACTGGTTATGGAGGATCAAATTTTTGCACAAGCCATCTCTAATTTTGGATGCATGAGATTTTATCCAAACCTGCAAAGGTACCATGCTCAAGTCTCCAAAGATTTTTTCGTCAAAATTGTTGGCACATCTTTAAAGGTTGTCAGAATGATTTTTACAGTTTCCCCTGAGACAATTGCTCAAGAAACATAAATTCCTAGGTCATGAGAAGAATGGTTCAAGGCCACAAAGTTTAAACTACATGATTGTGATGAATTTCTGAAGCAAGAGCATGTAGGAGTGGATATAACCTCAGGTATACCTAGAAGCTTCCTTAAGGATAATTACTCAAAGCTATTGATGGTAATCGAGAAATTTTTCACATGTGAGGGTAGATTTTTCATGTTCTACCAATATCATTTCAGTCTCTTACTCCACTTCACATGTAAACAGCTACTAGATATTCCATTTTTCCTTTTCAAAATATTACGTAAGATGTCTGATAAAGTGCAAGCCAGACCTGAGAGTAGTTATAAATTTATATTTAATCATGGCTTAATTATTTTTTTGGTAATGGAAGAATTGAAGAAATTAAATAGGGATTGGGCTACCTTTTTGTTTTGAATTGGTTATGATGTGGATGTTCTTACGCCAAAGAAAACACCCAAGTCAAATAAAAACACTCCCAAAAATGAGAAAGAGCCCATAGCTGAAGCAGAGGTTGGACCTGAAGAAGGAGTGCAGCCTATAGCAGAATCCATGGAGGTAGAAATTGATAATTTTCATGAGAAACTGGCACCTCAGCCAACATCTACAAGCAGGAAGCTCAAATCTAACAAAAGGAATCATAGGATAATTACGAGGAGTCAGATAGAAGGAAAGGGTAAACTTGAAGATAACATTCAGCCTATTGAAATTGAAGAAACCCTTGTGGTTAAACCTGTGGAGATTAAAGGAACCAAAATGAAGAAGAAGGGTCCCACTACAAAAAACTTGATTTCTCCAATAATGATTCAGGTTTTGTCTTCAAGATTAGAAAAAATTTTTACCAAGTCACAAATCTCAATGGGTGTTAATTCTGATAAGAATCATAAGGAGAGAGAGAAGAGGAAGTAGCCCATGGTGGAAGAAATTATTTATTTGTCGCCAACTGAAGATAAAATCACCAAGTCACAGGAAGTAAAAGACAAATTCCAAGAGAAATATGATGTGGACATTCTTAAAGAGAGACTTAAAAAATCAAGAGATGAGGTCTTAGAAGCCAAGCTGGAGTTGGATGATTTCAAACAAGAAAGAAAATAAATGTCAGATTTTAAGAAAGAAGTCAGCAAGCAAATCAATTTTTATGATGAAGTGGCAGAAAGGTCTAAGAAAATGCTTAAAGGAACACTACCCTAGCATATAACGATTAAGAACACCATGAGGAGAAACAGGTGGCTACAGGAAGAGAGGAGAAAGTTGCAAAATCAAGTTAAATAGCTATAAATTCAAATGGAAATGGTGCATACAGAGCTAAAGAAGAAAGGATTGAAAATGATAGCGGTGGATGAACCTACTGCCTCTTGTGGGGGGTAAGACATGTTTTAAGACAATTTTTCCTTATGATGCTTCCTCTCATCATTTAACATAGCTATGGATATTTTTTGGAGATAAGAAGTGAAAATTTTAAAATCTGGAAAATATCAGGCAACTTCGTAGCGTACTCTAGACTTAAAGCCAATTTTTCGCTACAAACTCATTGAAGATTACTTTATGTTATAATTTCCAGAATTTGTCATAAGAGGATTAACTAAGGGCATGTATTTAATTATTTTGGCTTAGTGAAGACCCTCTAATGAGCAGAAAAGTCAAAATGTTTGAAAAAGTTTCCAAGTGAAGAACACTACAAACTCTTCACTATGGACTTGCCTAAAGAGCTTTGTATTTGTAGCGAGAGAAAATTTTTATGTTTTTGAAGCATTAAATGTCTTTTGAAGCACATAAATCATCTAGATATGTTAAATTATATCATTGGATACTGCATTTGGTAAGAACACTCAGCAAGGAAGGTGATTGGGGTGCTAGCTCAACATTCTTGACACATCATCAAGCATAAGAGCACATCCTTAAAATCTGAGAAGCAGACCCTAAATTTTAGTGTGGGTACTTATTACTTGTTCATGGTAATTACCACCTCAAGAAAATTTGTCTTGTTCAATAAATATCATCATTTGTGGGTCATTTAAAGGTTTTTAGTGAAGTAAACGGTGTTAGAGTCCTATTAAGTTTTAAAATCTTTGAAAACAAAAATATCTCCATATTCTCTCCTTGTAATTTGTTCCTTTTTGGATAAGGTTTCTTTAGAAGCTTTGAAGGTCTATCTTAGGTGGCAAACTACATGTAAAGGTGTCTAATTATATAAATATGGATATGATTTTAGAGGGGGTTGATCAATGTTATTCCATATTCTACTTTTGTAATATTTTTTAGTCAATAATGTACAGTTGCATAAAAGATTCTCTCACACCTAATATTCTTCATGTAATCTTATTTTTGTTTGTATTATCTACTTTTTTAATGTTTTTTTAGTCTACTTTATGTATAATCACTCTGAATTCATGTTTAAACATGGTCCAACTTCCTTTATGCATCTAATTTATTGTTCAAGTTATGTTTTTCATGAGAGTACACATGCCTTAGCTTCCATGAAAGATGTTTTCTATGTAATGGTTTTTCATTCTGACCCCATGCCCAATGGTAGCCATTAATTCACATCCTTCACCTAATAAAATCCATTCATAACATGCTTAAGAGTTAGCCATATTTGTTCTAAGAATTGTTCATTGAAGATTATACATTTTCTAGAGAAAGGCCTCTCAGGTTGGAAATAATAAGTTCCAACCATAAGTGGTTTGAAACAGTTACACTGAATTGACTGTTGAGCATCCCATCAGCCTCATTTTGGTGATAAAATTTTGGTGAATTTGTCGGGAGTCTAAAGATGAATTTTCCCAAAAATTTATGCTCAAGCATAAATATTGAACTCTTGAAGGTAGCAGGAGCTCAGAAACATTCGAGGCTGCATTATACCTTGGTGACTCCACTAAAATTCTTAGCTTAAAGGTGGGTTCGAAGAATATTCATACAAGGATCAATCTGGATCCTAACCCACCTGAGATAGTTGATAATCCAAAAATAATTCTCAGAGATATTGGAAACTCATCAAAATGAGGTAATTCATCTCATTCAAGAGTTTCATCTTTTCCCTCCAAGGTTGTTCAAAGTTTTGAAGATAAATGGTTTGATGAAAATATAGAGAAGTGCTTTTTAGGTCTAAATATAAGAATAAATTGACTGAAATGATATTATACCTACAAAAACTAGGAATCGATACATCATCACTTGTGTCAAAAGAAGAAAAAGAAGGGTTTTGGGAGACTGTCACATCAGAATTATCACTGGAAAAAGAGTCTTTTGAAAAATTAAAAGAAATATATACTTTTGATTTCTTGTTAAGAAAAAGGTCTCGTGTCCCGTTTCCTGAGTGGAGTTCCTTTGTCTCTAGACTTCAAATTCCCACCTAAAAATCTCCTAGCATGTCATCCTCATTCATTGTTTTTTCCCATAGTCAAAGTTTAATTCCGTCCACTAATTTTTAAGTAGCAAAATCCCTATCATTATGGCTAGAGTTCCTCCTCTTGTAGGGCCAGCAAGATATGCTCCTCTTGTCCTACCTACCATATTTCATGACCTTCCATAGGGGTATTCTACAAGAATTAAAACCTTTGGGTGTGAAGAAGACATTAGTATTGAGCAGCATGTTGACAAGTTTAACGATTTCATTGACCAAGAATACGTAGATTATGATGGTGTAAAAATGAGGTTGTTTTCTTAGATTTTCAGAGGTGGGTTAAGATAATGGTTTAAAGCTTTAGCCCCAGGTAGTTTACAAAATTGGGAACAATTATAAGACAATTTTTTGAAAAATTGGGGGATTAAGGTGACAAGCCTTAACTAAGTATAATAATTTGAAAAAAGCCACAGATGAATCAGTTCAATATTTCTCTAAAATATTTAACAATGTTTACAATTCTATACCTACTCACATTAAGCCTCCTCCAGGAGCTTCTCAATTACACTATGTTGAAGGTTTTGACTATGATTTTTCCATTTTATGAAGGTAAATAGAATATTCTTCCTTGGCTTATATGAAGAATGATGTTGTTAAGGTTGAAGTAAATATGCCTGCAGCCAAGAGGTATAAGATGCAAAAAGCTAGATTAAATGAATAAGAGAAACCTTATTCATCTTTAGATGTGAAATTTGATACCATGATGAAGACCATGGAGAAGCTTATGGATAGGCTTGCTCTTGGTGCTAATCCTTTACCTATTGCACAACAAGAAACATAGATTAGAATCCTGAGTTTAGGAGACCTAAAAACCATCAAAGACCAAGATACAATAGAAATCAGCTTGAACAACAGGTTATACCTCCTTTTCAACAAAATCTACTCCATGAGGAAGAAACACAACCTGAATTTCAAGAATACATTATTCACTGTTTAGATGAAGATGTGTTAGGAATGTTTCTAACCAAAGAAGAACATGATGAGTCTAGTCATGACATAGGTGAAGATGATAAAAAATATGATTAATTGAAAGGATATCGACATGTTATCTTTGAAATGAAAAAATAATATAACTTCAGGAATAGAAATGTTCCTATTACAACCAATGAAGCCCATCCAAAGAAATATTCTCTTAAGCCAGATGGAAAAAATAAGGACACACCACCCCATGGTAAAGAGATTGAAAAAACACCATCTACTTTCAATCTAGAAAATGATATTTCTAAGATCAAAATTGTTGTTCCCTTCGGTGAAATCATTAAGGTCACTAAGTATAGGAGCCAAATTGTCAAAATTCTTAACACTCAGCCCAGACCTTTAGACATTCTAAATCTATAAGAAGACCATACTACCATTTTCCTAGGACCAAGAGTGGAAGATGAACAGAATGAAGAAGTTCCACCTTTCTATGTGAGTCTCAACATCCATGACATGACCTTGCATAATGTCATGTTAGATTCACGGGCCTCCCACAATTTAATTCCTAAGGTGATCATGGAAATAATGGGTTTAGACATTACTAGACCTTACAAAGATTTTTTTTCCTTTGATTCCAAGAGAGTTCAGTGAATTGGTATCATTAAAGATGTGGTATTTGGCATAGCTCGAGTTCTTTCTAAGATGGTATTAATGGATATATTTGTAGCTGGCATTCCTCCAAAATTTGGCATGCTATTATCTAGATCTTGGGCTTCTAAAATTAAAGGAACTATGCAAATGGACATGACTTATGCCACTTTTCCAGTATTTGGTGAGCACAGGAGGTTGCATAGAGACTCTAGGTTGGCTAATATCATGAGTAGCAAGGATAAACCACAAAATTTTACTATTTATTCAATATATACTAAATTTGGATCATCCATTTTGTTCAATGAGGTAACTAACGAGGCAGAAAATTAGCAAATTGAGAAAACATAACAAGCAGAAAATCAGAAAGTTATCAAGGAAAATGAAGAAGGTTAGTGGCATTTTCACCTTGATGGAACTTTTGGAAGGGAAGGAGATGGTGCAGGCATGTGGATTACCATCCCTGGCGATGAGAGTAAGTTTTTCTCTTCCAATTTGAACTTTGATTATACAAACAACATAGTTGAATATGAGGCCCTTTTCTTGGGTGTAGAACCTTTGAAAGTGTTAGGTGCAAAGAAAATATCAATTTTTGTTGATTCTAAATTAATGATCAAGCAAGTGTAAGGGTCTTATCAAACTAAGGATGTCGAAATGAGAGCTTATAGAAATATGATCCTTGATTTGCTTGAAAATTTCAAATAACATAGTTTCACCATTAAAGCTAGAAACCAAAATTCTATAGCTGATTATTTAGCTATTTCGGCTATCTTGTTTATCATTCCTTCTCATTATAGCAAGAGTTTTGAAATTGAGGTCAGGCATAGATGAGTTATCCCTGATAATATTATCAATTGGAAATTTTTTGATAGTGATTAGCAGGTCAGACATTTCCTTGAGCTGAACGAGGAATTTGAAAACATTCAAGTGGATCGACAGAATAAGTTTGTTGGAACTAAAGCCAATTTGGAGGTCATCCATCTGAAGAATAATTGCATTCCCAAAGGTTTAATACCCCTTGAGAAGTTATTTGATCAAAATTATTTGTTTAATTTTACAAAGATGAAGGTTGATGACGAAGATGTGGAAAGTTGTAATCTTAGCACCACAGAAATTTCCAAGATGGTAAAGTTGTTCAAATTTCTTTCTTCAAAGGTGAGACAAAGTTATGTGGATGTTAAAATTTTACAACTAGGTCCAAAATCCATGTTGTGATGCTCAGATGAAGATACCAATATTTTTATTGGGTTCCTCTTTTGGAGAGGTGTAATATCAATCTAAAGATCATCTTAATCTGATGAGCAGAACATTTATTTTGATTTTATTTTCTAATACATTCAAATATGTGTAGGTCAGCTTTAAAGTTTTGTACCCCAGCATATGTGTCACACATCCTCAGTGATTCATATAAATAGAGTCAACGTTGTAGGACATTTCACTCATCTCATCCTCACACATTCTCTCTCCTCTTCTGATTAGTTCGAGCTCCTTGGAGGAAGTTTTTGGTTCACACGTGGGAGAGAATGTCGAAGATATTTCTTCTACAGCTAGGGTTTCCACCACAGGTTTGACCAGCATTGACTTTGGTCAATGCATGGTCCAAAGGAACTAATTTTTTGCATAAAATTCAATTTCTGAAGTCCATACATTATGGCACAAGAATCGAGGTCAAAGTTTGACCGTAGACCATGCTGTGTTTACTTTTACTTGCCACTGTTGCTGTTGTTGCTGTTGTTGCTGTTGTTGCTAGTGTTGTTGGTGCTATTGTTGTTGGTGCTGCTACTGTTGCTGCTACTACTGCTGTGTGTTGACCGTTGACTGACATCATTGACTGACATCGTTGACTTTTTTCTAGGGTTGAATTTTGAGTTGACCGTTTGGTTGTTCTGAGGCTTGTGTGACATTGCTGGTTAGCTGACCATATCGAGAATTTTCTGGTTGACGCATCCTGTTGACCGCCCTAACGCACCACCACCCTTATCTATTTCTTTTTTGTCTTATATCGATCTAATGGTATGTTCTATCAGCATTTTACTTTATGGTTTATGTGATTTCTATCTAATATTGAAGAAAAGTAAACTTGCATCAAGCATAGAACATATAAAAAAATTTACATGGTATCAGATTTGAGGTGAAGACAAGCCCTAATTTGTAGCAATCACCAAAGAAGAAAATGGGTTGCACAAACTATGGCTTCAAGGAGGATGACAAATTGAATGGGAAGGATGACTTCCATTCTTGGAAGATGATATTGGATCTTAAATTGGAAGACCAAGATGTCATGGACTATGTGCAAGGTAAAATCCAAGAACCTCCATCCACTGCTACTACTGCTATCAAAAAAAAGTACAAGAAGGGGTAAATCAAAGAAAATTTGATGATCAAGGAATCTATTCATAAGAGTCTGGTGGCCTACATATCTAAGCTAGGCACATCCAAATAGATGTATAATAAATTGATCCACATGTTCAAGGCCTACAATGGAAATCAAGTACTATTCTTCAAGAATCAATTGAAGAATCTGAAGAAAGGCAGGGATGAGTCTGTTCATTCATACTTTATAAAGCTAACCAAGATCAGGAACATTCTGCTGGCTATTGGGTAGACGATAGTTGATCGAGAGATGGTACTCACTGCACTTGGAGGGCTCCCATCTGAATGGCATGTTTTCAACACTACCATTCTAAATAATAATGTGATACCTGACTTTGATGAAGTACTATTGAGATGCGTTCAAGAAGAATTAAGAATGAGGGAGTATGAAAATGAAGGAAATGTTGCCTACGCTTCTCATTCCAGAAAGAAAAACTTTGGTGGTCCAAATAACAAAGGAAGAGTAGGGGCCCAAGGAAAGAAGGGCAAGTGTTACACTTGTCATAGGCCAGGTCACTATGCAAGAGAATGTCCTTTCAAGAAGGATTCTCCCGATGATGATGATGACAACAACAACCAAAGGAATGGCAATCAAAGGAACAATGGGTTCGAGGGAAAGAGGAAGGCTCGCTCAGGCCGAAATGGTCAACCTTTCAAAAGGTCGAGAAACTCCAGGTATGAAGAATCAAATGTTGTTGATAAAGGAAATGAATTCATTCTTTTATCTTTTCTCTCTGTTGTATCTCCACTAGACACCATGGATGTCTGGTTGGTAGATAGTGGTGCCTCAAGGCACATCACTAGGTTCAAAGAAGATTTTTTTGATATCATTAAGAAGGATACTAATCTAGAAATTATCCTTGGATATAATGCCACATATCCCATGAAAGGGACAAGGACTGTGACCCTCCACTTGTCTCAAGGACATGTCCTCTGCTTGCAGGATGTACTCTATGTACCAAATTTGAAGAAGAACCTTGTGTCTATATCAGCCATGGAAGACAAAGGTTTCAATTTGGAAGTCATTGATGGAAAGGTGTGCATGCGGAAGAAGAGCTTCAAGGAATCTATCACGATTGGATTTATAGTGGATACACTCTACCAAGTTGGAGGAAGTCCACTAGGAGTGATGACATGTGATACTATGGCACCAGAGGTTTGGACACCTTCATTACAAATCCCTTCCCGAAGCAAGGAAGGTGGTGATGGGGATGCCCGAGTTCTCAAATAATTATGAAGGTGTATGACAAGGTTGTGCCAAAGGAAAACACTCAAGGGGACCTTTCCCCTCAAGCGTCACAAAGACATCTGATGTCTTGCATTGATAAATTCTAATATGTCTGGTATGCTTCCTGTGACAAGATTGGGAGGATGCTCTTATTATATGAGACGAACGAGTTCAAGAAATTTTGCAGAGGAGCTAGCACCAAGAGGGAGACCAAAATGTTTATGGGCTACATCGAAACTTCGAAGGCATATAGATTATATGTGCCTGGTCAAAGGGAAGTGGAGATATTCCACGATGTCACTTTTGATGAAGATGCTTCATTGAATAAAGTAGTCAATCTTCCGAGATCTAAGGAATATCATGAAGCAAGGTCTAAAAATCAAGAAGAACCGAAGGATAAGACGATGCTTGATATTGAAGGACCAATGGACCTGATTGATCCACCTCCTTCACTAGGGAAGAGACCATCATGGCTCAGGGAACTCTCAAGGATTCTGAGGGACATATATTGGCCCCAAGGGGGACATTCCGCAAAAGCCAGAAGCCAAGTAGATACCAAGGGTATCTAGCAGCCATGAGTACTATTGTACAATCTAGGCTTGGATCTTTTCAGGAAGCCGTAAAGCAGAAAAGTCTGGAAGGATGATATGCATGAAGAGTATGAGTCCTAATGAAGAATGATGTCTGGAATGTGGATCGAAGACTGGAGGACAAAGAAGTTGTCACCTCGGAATAGATCTACAAGATCAAGCATGGATCTGATGGAAGTACTGAAAAGTTCAAGGCTAGATTCGTTGCCTATGGCTTCTCTCAAAAGGAAGGCATAGACTATGATGACATATTTGCACCTATGGCACAATATACCACCAATTCAAATAGATATATCATAACCCTTGCTACTACACAAGGATAGATTCTTCATCAGATGGATGTGAAGACCACATTTCTGCATGGTGCGATAAAGGAAGAGGTGTATGTAGAGCAACCTCTGGGGTTAAAAGTTCAGGATCAGGACACCCATGTTTGAAGGCTGAAGAAAGCCCTCTATGTGTTGAATCAAGCACCCAGAGCTTGGTATGAGAGGATAGATAGCTACCTGATGAATCTAAGCTTCACTCATAGTAATGTTGATCCAAACCTTTACTTCAAGGTTGATAGAGAGAAGCCTCTCATTCTGGTGTTTTATGTGGACGACCTCTTCCTGACAAGTGTTTTCCCTCTCATTCATCAGTTCAAGAGGGAGATCGCTGCTCAGTTCAAGATGAAGGACATAGAACTTATGCACTACTTCCTAGGCCCGGAGGTCTGGCAGAGACCTGACGAGATTTTTCTTTCTCAAGGAAAATACATTGTGAAGCTTCTGGAAAGATTTAGTATGATGGACTATAAGTCCGTGTCAACACCAATGGAGTTCAACTTTAAGAAGTTGAGTGGCAGTGCTACTGGTCCTGTGTTAGCAAATCCTAATGAGTATCGTCAACTCGTAGGGTCCTTAATGTTCTCAGTGCCCATCTAGGTGTATGTTTTGTAGTGAACACTTTCAGTCAGCATATGGTTGATCCTCATCACATTCACTGGGTTGGTCCCAAGAAACCCTTTAGATATCTCCGAGGCATGATAGACCACGAGTTGAGATACACTGCCGGGAGTATGAAACTCCATGGATATACTGATGGCAATTGGGCTGGCTATGTGGTGGATCGCAAGAGCACATCAGGATGCTTCTTCGCACGTAGATCTGATTAAGGTAGGAAACTGAAGTCGGTAGCCTTGAGCACCGCTGAGGTCGAATACATTGCAATATGTACGGCCTGTTGTGAAGTCACTTGGTTGCGAAAGCTCTTAAGAGAGTTGTTCGAGCATGTGTTAGATGCCACCGTTATCCTTTGTGATAACTAGAGGAGGATTCGTTGGTCACAGAATCTTGTGTTCCACGATCGATCCAAGCATGTTGATGGCCAGTACCACTTTATCCAGGATATGGCATAGCCAGCTGTCGTAAGGCTCGATCATAGGAACTGATGGGCATGTCACGGATATTCTCAATATGCCCTTGGGGAAGGTCATGTTCCTAACCTTCCATGAGAATCTTGGAATCGTGGAACGACCCTATTCTGAGGGTCCTGTTAGATGATGAGCTCTTGAAGCTCTGGGGCTCTCTAGGGATAGCTTCTCGGAGCTATAAGCACACATAGGGCTAGGCTTTCCGAACCTTGTGGTGCTTCTGTCCCACTATTATGATGGTTGATTTGGTTCTCCTCTCATGATCTGTGCCCCATATGCATCCTACCCATTTGAGTTCCAAACTCATGGGAACTACCTCTGATTTGGCCAATGAGGTGGGAAAATATAGAGACTAGTAGAAAATACTAATGGACACATGAAATATTGTCGTACTCTCTATCTAGGATGAAACGTGTCCAACCACTTGATTTGGGATCAATTCTAGTGAGGTTTCAGACCTCCTACTAACTTCAGGTTAGATAAACCAACTTCAAGTTGGTATGTGACTCTTTGAGTCCATGTGAGGTTTCAGACCTCCAACTCACTTCGGGTTAATGAGAATAACTTTGAGTTAGTATATATGACTCTCTCGAGTCCAAGTGATATTTCAGCCCTCCTACTGACTTCGGGTCAGATAAACCAACTTCGGGTTGGTATGAGACTCTTTGTGAGTCCTATAGAGGCTTCAAACCTCTGGGCTAAATCTGTGAGCCGAGAATGATGTCTTTGTGACTGACCCACCTCTGTTCTAAAATAAAGAGGCTAGAAAAGTAAGTTATGGCGGGATGACGCACGATTTTTGGGTTGCACATGTGGATGGATTTCTCCCTGGATGAGAGGGAGTGTTAAAATTGGACGACTAGGTCCAAAATCCATGTTCTAATGCTCAGATAAAGATACCAATATTTTTATTGGGTTCCTCTTTCAGAGAGGTGTAATATCGATCTAAAGATCATCTTAATCCGATGAGTAGAAAATTTATTTTTAATTTATTTTCTAATACATTCAAATATGTGTAGGTCAGCTTTAAGGTTTTGTACCCCTACAGATGTGTCACACACCCTTAGTGATTGATATAAATAGAGTCAACATTGTAGTACATTTCACTCAACTCATCCTCACACATTCTCTCTCCTTTTCTGATTAGTTCGAGCTCCTTGGAGGTCATTTTCGGTTCACATGTGGGAAATAAAGTCGAAGATATTTCTGTTGCAGTTAGGGTTTCCACCGCAGGTTTGACCAGTGTTGACTTTGGTCAATGCATGATCCAAAGGAGCTGATTTTTGGCATAGAATTTTATTTCTAAAGTCCATACATTTTGGCACAAGAAATGAGGTCAAAGGTTGACCGTAGATCGTGTTGCATTGAATTTTAGTTGCCACTGTTGTTGTTGCTGCTGCTATTGCTGTTGTTTCTATTGCTACTGCTATTGTTGTTGTTGTTGCTACTATGTGTTGACCATTGACTGACAACATTGACTTTATTCTAGGGTTGAATTTTGAGTTGACTGTTTGGTTGTTCTGAGGGTTGTGTGACATTGCTGATTAGCCGACCAGATCGAGACTTTGCTGGTTGAAGCATCATGTTGACCGCCGTAATGCATCACGAACCCTTATCTGCTTTTGGTTTGTCTTCTATTGATCTACTAGTATGTTCTATCCGAATTTTACTTTATAGTTTATGTGTTTGCTATCTAATATTGAAGAAAATTAAAGTTGCATCAAGCATAGAACATCTACAAAAATTTACAATATGATGAAAATGTAAATTGATGTTTTTTCAAGGAGTCATGTATACTTGAATAGGTATTACCCAAACATTATTCAACATACCATCCCAATCAAAGAGAATGAAAAGCATTTTAAAACAAATTTGAGAAGAATCAATCCTTTGCTCATGCCATTGATTGAAAGAGAAATTAAGAATTTGTTTGATGCAAAAATAATTGCTCCTTTGAGGTTTTCTAAGTGGATTGCTAATTTGGTACCTTTGAGGAAGAAGAAACATGATATTAGGATATACATTGGTTTCAGAAATTTGATTAAATTATCTCTCAAAGACAATTATCCTCTTCCAAAGATGGATCAAAATATGTAAAACATTGTTGGATCTCAAAGAATTTATATTCTTGATGGTTTCTCATGTTATAATCAGATATTAGTGCATCTGGGTGACCAAGAGAAAACTGCCTTCACCACACCATGGGGACATTTATGTATTTCAAAATTCCTTTTGCTCTCATGAATGCGAGGGTGTACCAACATCCTCTTCACACAGGATGAGCCACCGGATGCGAGAGGTAATATTATTTTTTTCTTTAAATTAATATATTTTCATTTTGATGTCTTAATTAATTAATTAGAATTATCAAATTTATTCTAACACGTTACCTAACTAGTTTTATTAAAAAATTTAATGAAATTATGTAATTATTTTTGTGTACTATATATTTTGTATATATTGGGACATTCATTGGGGACATGATTCCACCTCCACCGAATGATCCAGGTGTAGATGTTGATGAGGATATGGAAGAGGCAGAGGATCAGGGTGACAAAAATTATCCTAATTCAGAGTAGATACCCGTAGGGGTGCAGCATAGGTCAGACACCCGATTTAGGATGGAGTTGGGCGACCAACTATGTTGAATCCTAGTTGATGAGGGATTTCGCCCGGCTACGATCAAATATATCCATGCTGATCATAGGATCACGCAACTCTGGAGAGGCATGCCTCGCGATATGATTAACCTCATGCGTGAGCTTCCAGAGCACTAACGTGGGCTAGGAGGGGTAGGAATCATAGAGATGCATGACAGAGCATCTCATCTAATGATCATGATCATAAGGAAAGTGAAAATCATTATAGTAATCCACCTCCTCCTCCTTCACCTCGCACCAAAGATCATGAGAAGCCATCATCCAGTCCTGATTAGTAGACATCTTCTAAGAAGTTTGAACCATCTTAGAAAACACCTAGTCCTGAGTAGGCACGGTCATCGACTGAGAAGGAACCTGATCCTAAGAAGGCCACACAATCCACTGAGCAAGTTGCACCATCGATGACTCATCAGCAGGCAGTTCCTGAGAATACTGCACCATCGAATGATCAACAGGCACATCATCTATCTGAGCATGAGGTTGCACCACCGACTAAGCAAGCCTCAACTAGTACTAGTATTGATGTAGTACCACTAGATATTTGACATTTATATGCAGTTATATTACAGTTGTATAATTTTTACATTACACAGTTATACGTACATATATATATATATATATATATATATATGCTTCACGTATTTCATGTTCATGTTGGTGTACTTAATTTACATGTTCGTGTTCATCATGATGTGTATATTTTGTTAGCTTGTGTTAGATATGTTCATTTAATGTGCTTGCAGATATATGTGTATGTGATAGTATTTATTTCACATGATATGTATATTTGATGTTTGTGTTTTGATGATGTTATACAATGTTGTGTTTTGTTAGATGAACATGATCACGATGATTAGATGATGCTAGTGAATTTGAGTGCGTATTTTAGAGTATAATGTTTGTATGATGGTTATCATGATCATGAGGTTCATTTTTAATATTAAATCATGATATTTATTGAATATTATGTCGTGATTGTACTTGAAATTTTAATTTTAATTGTATGTAAAATTGTAAAATTGTAATTGTAATTGTAATTTTATGTAAAATATTTGTAAAATTGTAATTGTTTTTCAGCATGAAAAAATGCCTGGTATATATTAATGTACCAGAACAAAGTTCCAATATGTTGCATAATGTTTCTGATATATATCCAAACAACAAATTCAAAACTAGAGCACCATATAATAAACCCATTAAATTTTCATTTTTCTATATATCTATCCAAAGAATTGTTTCCCTTCCTATGCATATGAACAATAGGCGTGTCCCTTGATTGAGAATCCAAAAAAAATCTTGTTTTTTCAATATATTGTGTCTTCGTTCCAAGGAAATCCTATCATTTTCCATGAGTGAGTTTTCTAATGTATTCTGTTTAAGTAAATACCATCCACCGAAACAAAAAAAAAAACCTGAATAGCAATAACAAAATCCTTCTATCGAGTATCTCCTTTATATATTTTGGATGTTGTACCAAACCTCCCTACACTGAGGTTGATGTGAAAACTATAGACAAAAATAACAAAAAAATTTGCCGACACCTACTCAGAAAATCTGACAGTTCCACCTGCTCCACCCCTATCTACTTCAAATAGTTCATAATGAATTTCCCCAAATGATCCTTTGAGGCCCTTTTTGGAAAACCGATCTGCTGTGGAGTTCTTATCACGATAAATATGTGAGAAAGAGATGTTGGAGAAGGTACTAGACAAATATGTGATGCGATCAATCCATGAAGTTAATTGTATAGGTGCCAATCGGGTTCTGTAATTAAGAAAATCAATTAAAACTTTTGAATCTTCATAGATCCACATGGTGTCAATGTAAAGGTGTTTGGTAGACCATAAGAGACCCCAAAGTGCCAACGTCTCTACCTGGTATTCGACCCCAGTCCACCATACCAATGGAGTTTATAATGGAATGTTGGGGAGATCATCAACCAAGCATCGCAACCACATCTACCGTTCTATGATGCCCCATGAAAGAACCCCGCAAGGAAATTTATCACATGAGTTCGCCATCTCACTGATAAATCTCTAGGTGGCTTATGCTGAATTTTTATTTCCTCCCAACTCTTTATAATATGAAATGAAATCCATGTCAGTGACATGATTTTATCTTCAAAAAAAATTTGATTCCTACATTTCCATATATACCAATGATATAATAGAGTTATGATAATAAAAACTCAGCCTCTGTCTAGCCACCATTCGGTACAATCCTCCACTATTTGGTAATCTGCATTCTGGAAATTGAAGTATCTACATAATAAGGATATAATATTAGTTGAAAACACACATTTTTATAAAAAATGCTTGTTATCCTCCTCATCATTCATACAAAGACTACAAATACCTCGGCCAACCTTACCTCTTTTCATTAGATTCATCCATGTTAATTTTTTCTCCTTCCACACACACCATAGGGAAATGATTATTTTGATTTGCGTCATTACCTTCCAAACAACAGTGAACTAACGCTCACCTTTTTGAACAAGTACGTTATCCATGTTTTCCGCATATGTTTCTTTTACAACTATATTTCCTTTTTGCAAACTGCCTCCCCATGTAATCTTATCTCTTTCAACTTTCTTGTTCCAGCCCATACCACTTACCGCTCCAAATAAGACTTCCACTCCTCGATCATTTGACCTTGTAACCCTAGGGCTTCAGCCTTCATCCATCTCGAGATGTCATCCTGCCATAAATTTATAACCTGTGTGTGATAAAAGACCCCTCTCCCATG
Organism: Pinus albicaulis; assembly: GCA_034641835.2. Lineage (NCBI taxonomy): Eukaryota > Viridiplantae > Streptophyta > Pinopsida > Pinales > Pinaceae > Pinus > Pinus albicaulis. The sequence continues at coordinate 346,061,992 of CM076583.1, read as the reverse complement.
TAGGCATTGTAAATTTTGATCCAAAACACCGATGTCCACCGAGAAACCTCTGATGTTCCTCTCATTGATCATAATTCTCTTACTTTTCCCAAAATTCCACTTTAGGTGATTCCGGAATGTAGGCTAGATCTTTAAAAATATCCTCCATATCATTGAAACTCTATCAACTTTTCTCCATCGCAAAAAGAAGCCATCGTCTAGATTATAGTTTTTGAAATACTTAAATTGCATAATTTCTCTCCACATCCCATCATGATTTAAGATTCTCCAAAAATACTTCATAAGTAATGATCTCCAAAAAATGTCAATATTTAATATACCCCATCCCCTGCAGTCCTTTGGAATGGAAAGAAGGTCCCAACAGGCTAGATGATATTTCTTTTCACCATTTAGACCATCCCATAAGAAGTTAGTCATCGAGTATTTTATCCTATCAATGATGGAGGTTTGAATTAATAAAAGATGTGCCCTGAAAATTGAAATATGTTGTAATACTGCCTTGATGAGAATAAACTTCTCTCCTTTAGATAAACACTTATGAGACCACTCTTCAATCCGCTTTTGGAATTTATCTATGATCCATTGCCAATGTTATGTTCTATATTGTCCTAGATTTAAATGAAAGCCTAGATACCTTATCCCTTCCAAGAGAGGTTTCTAATGGAAATTGAACATATCGCCAATATCTGCAATGTAGGAAGGATCCCTTGTAGATAAATATAAGCAGGATTTTAATTCATTGGAAATCATCCTTGATGCGTTGAAAAAGTGCTGGAATATGTGAAAGAGAGTGGCCCAACATTCTCTAATGAACATACCACAAACTGCCACGTCATCCACGAATAAGTTGTGTGTGAAATCCCTGCTGTATGTGAACTTAATTCCTTTAAATTTTCCCACTGAGTTGGCCACATTTATCTTTCAGATGAACGCATCCATTACCAGTAGTAAGAGAAGGGGTCACATGGCACAACCCTATCTCAGACCCCTCCTAGGCTTGAAAAATCTTGAAGCCTAGCCATTAATAATAATTTCCATCGTTGAGTTGCAGATGCAACCCATAATTCACTCAACCACATCCATGTGCATCCCAATTTTTTGTAGGATCATCCTTAAGTAATCCCAATCTATGCGGTCATATGCTTTTCTTAAGTCTACTTTCATAATTATTGCCTTTGTCTTCTTACTGTGAATCATATGCATCACCTTCTGAATAGTCGCCACAGCATTATGAATAAGCATATTATTTAGAAAGCTCGACTATTATTTTGTTATGTGGACTGCCAATACTCCCTTTATGTGTTCCGCAATCAATTTTGTTGATATTTTGTAGAGTGTGTTGTACCCGGTTGGAAGTATTCGAAAGTTGAAGCACCTTTATTTATTGGAATGAGAGTCAGAAAAGTGGATTTGATAGACCCTAGAATCTTCCCCATATTTCTAATATCCTCTACCATAGCAATCAGATCCCATATGAACAAGTAAAAAAAATGTAGAAATAAGTCTGGGGTCGAGTCGTTCAACCCAGGGCTCTTGTCTAGTTGAAAGAGCTTAATGATACCCTCTACCTCCTCCATGCTATCTTACCTATTTAAAACATCATTTTCCTCCACCGAGAACATTAATAGGAAGTCCTCCACTACCCAGATTTGATCTTCAATGAATGATCCTTCCCGCTCCTTGAAGAATGTATCAAAATATTTAACTGCCTCCCTTTGAATATTTTCCATCGTAACATGCTCCTTTCCTTCATGTGAAATTTTCCATATGGCATTCTGAGCCTTCCTCCAATTAGCGTAATTGTGAAAATATCTTGAGTTTTGGTCACCTTCTTTGAGCCATATAGCTCTACTCTTAAGTCTCCAGGTATTCTCCTCGAATAAAAGTATCTCCTTTTTTCAGCTTCTAATTTTTTGATCCATTCCCAAGATTCATCAATCCTGTGGCGACAGTCAATGTGTCTGAGTAATACCATGACGTGAAACTCTATCAATTTCAATCTAATATTCATATTTATCTTTTTTGTTCGCTCCAAATTTTTTACTTTTTGCTTTAAACTTCACAGATTTTCTAAAATAAATTCCATTGACGATGTCCTAGCCTCCCTCAAGTGTACCTTGAAAAATTCCCGGACCATACTATTGAAATATGCATCGTCTGACCATGCCTTGTTGAATTTAAATGGGTTTTCCCACCCTTTGATTCAAAATTCCATTCCACCACTAAGGGCCCGTGATCAGATATCATGATATCTTCCACCCTCACAGATATACCACCTAAATGTGTAATGAGATCCTCCTGGATAAGCGCTCGGTCCAGTATTTTAGCAATATATTCCCCTCAAAATCTTTCATTATACCACGTAGGTACCATACTGTTAGGAACAATGTCCTTCAGATGATTGTCCCGCAACAGGTAGTTCAGATAATCCGATAAAGGATCTAAGTTGTTGGATCCCCAAATCTCATTTCTGCATAAAGTAAAATTTAAATCCCCTTCCATAATCATATGATTCAATGCTAGAAACCCAAATCTGTCCATTTTTCGCCAAATACCATCCCTGTTACTATATGGAGCATATAGGTTAATCATCTTCATTTTGATATTGGAGCCCCTCAAAAAACCCGTGATCAGAATTGTTATAGCATCATTTCTCACCTTCATATGATTCATGATTGCTTTTATGGCTTTGGGCACCCATTCCTACAGACTTGGACCAAATTCACTAAAAAACAGTGTAAAAATCCCCATACGCGGTTATGCCCAGACTTTTCCGCGTGTATACGCGAGTCCACATGCACTTTTCCGTGTATGCCATTAAAATCATTAAAAAATATATAAAAATTCCCTATTTTCGAGCTGGGTTGATGGTTACTCTGGTAGTTCAACCACCCCAGCACGTGGCCAACTGTTTCCAACTGTTGAAACTACTTTGAGGGAGTATAAAAGCCCCTCATGTGTATGGCCTAAGGGAGAGAGAGAAATCATTGATATTATACTCTGTTGGATTCCCAGTTCAATTCTGATTCCCCATGCCTCCTGCACTTTCCCAGTTCATTACAGGAAACCCTTATTTCCTGGACATGCTCATCTCCCTATATGTTATCTCGTATGCACCAGTTTGGAAAGAATCTTAGCGAGGCAAGGGCGGGACGGATCCGGACGACGGTCTGCTTGAAGATCGTGGAAGGATTCAGGTGATCTCTCCACTCATTATTTTTGTACATGCTATTTATAATACAGAAGAACCGTCTTGTTCCCGAAATATACGTGTTAGTGTCCGCTTGCACATATGAGAATATTGTTATTTAAGCATTTATGATGGTTTATCTAATGTTTCATATGGATTTCACTAACATTTAGAGTAGATATATGCTGTACAACCAGTTCTTCGTGCTTGTTTCTTCTTGTCTTTCAGGTTAAGAAGGAAGGACGGTTGCTGGGGGTTTGGACCCCGCGGGATCTGCTTCAACCGTAGGACCTACGGGTAAGTTCCTCGAACTTCTCTATTTAGTTTTTCATGAACATGTATGGTTGTGTGAGTCCTTCTTAAGTAGCATGCCCTGCTCTGTGGAGGTTGTAACCCAACGAACCTCTAGGGTGATTTTCCCCGAAACAGAACTGGCGATTCCACTGGGGATCGCATTCTTGTGATTCCCCTGTTGGGTGGTTTCAGCTGTTTGATAGGTTTCCAACAGTTTTAACTTTTATTTCTAGTCCAGTTTACTCTTTCTCAGTCAGACTGAAGTCCTGGTTTCTTATCCAGGCTTGATCTTTTTTGTTTTTCACTATTTACCTTTATATACACGCTTTTGTCTGCACACAGTCGTGTATACACGCATTTTTTTTTAAAGGGAGTCGCGTATACGCGAGTTTCCTTTAGCACAGTCGCATATGCACGCTTGTTGCTGATCTGTTCAGTCGCGTATACCTAAGTCAATTTTGAAATTTTAGGTTTTCTCGCTTTTTGGCCCTGTCTGTCTGTGGAGACTTGTTCCTGCAGTGTCTTTGTACCCTCTGGATTGTGAAGAAAGTGGTATTTGGTCTTTTCTCTCTCTTGTTTGATTGAAAACTAGTCTTTTTGGCAAAGTGTTGTTTCTAGTGCTGGCACTTCTGGTTTGAGTACCAAGATCTCTTTTTGAGCATTCTTGGCTGTCCTGCTTCATCAGAACAGAGAGCTCATGCTCGTTTACTCTTTCCTATCTTTGTGTTTTTCTTTGCACTACAATTTTTTCCCGTTTCGTGGTTGGTTTTCTTGAGTTCAGTTGGCTAGGTCTTGTTGCAACTTTTGAAGAGTCTTTCTTGGTTCTTTGAAGTTTTTGTTTGCGGTGAGGTTGTACTATTCTTCTAGGCTGAGTGGCTGAGTTTTCTTGTCTTCTTGTGCTCATATTGATCTTGCTACTAGTTAGCCCTATAAGATTTGGAGCATTTTTGAAGTTTTTGCTTAAAATTCAGTATTGTTTGGCTTGGGATTTGATAGTTTCGCTTGGTATTTTCGAGCTCTTCTTTTATAAAACTCAAAAGCTCAAAAAACATTTTGCTTGTTATTTGCTTTTTTTCTTGCATTTTTGTTTTCGTTTTACTATATCGTTTGAAGCTTTGTTGAGGTTTCTTGCCCTTGGATTTTGACTCGATTTCGGAAAGGAGTTGTCATTGATTTCTTCCTCTTGTTTTTAAGCGTTTTTGGTGTCTTCATATTAAGAGTTCTTGATTTCGGGATCTAGCTTTCTGGACAACCAAAAAGAGTTAAAACTGAAGGATCTTTTGGGAAATTTCACTCTGCTTTAGGAGATTTTGCATCTTAGAATTTTCATGCTTGTAGTGATTTGCATCAGGTGCACTTAAGCATTTAGTCATTTTCATAGTTTTTTTGAGTGTGAGGGTGTTATCTGAAAAGAAAAATACAATTTTTAATCTCGTAGAACCTGTATAGAAGTTTCTTTTCATCGAAAGACAATAACTTCATTTTCATGTAGTTTGGTTTTTATTAATTTCTTTCTGCGTCAAAACACCATAAGTTTCATCTCCATATCCTTTTGACTTAACATAACAGCCCATTAAAATAAGCGATATAATTTAAAATCAACTAGCAAGTTTTCTAAGTGTCATAGACCAACTAGCTAGGTTGTAGGGCCTTGGAATAGGTGAGTGGAGACTTAACTCTCCAAGGCCGCTCAAAAAAAACATAGAAGTTGATTAATTGAGCGAAATCCAACTCCATTAGGTGGACCGGGAAAGCTCTCCTCCAGAGAGTCAAGCGCGAGGGGAAGTGAAGGCTTAGAAGAGGGATACCCCTCTCTAATTAGCTGAATCTGACCTCAAGACCATTCCGCCGAGCTTCTGACATGGATTGGTGCCCATAGTTTCCACTCCTAGGTTCCACACAGGTGACTGCGAGGGGGAATACTCATGGTACCTGACGCAGACGCCGCATCACTTTCAGCAGTACTTTTGGGGGGTTCCCTTGCGAAGCTTGGGTGCTTGAGCCGGCAAAGGCTGTCGTTAGGAGGTCAGCGTAACTGTTTCTGATACCTTCGCTAGTAGTCCTGGAACGTAATTATCCCAGACTGCTTTCGGGAGGTCCTATATTTTTCACTTTCTTGTATTTTGGTGTCCGGTCTTCATCACCCGGAGCGGAAATACTCGAGGGTTGTTTGCTTGACTGTATCTCAGGGATTTTTCTTATAGTGAGTGCTCTTTGCTCCTAGCTTGCTTAGCTTTATATTTTTTGAGTCTAATTAAAATTTGCTAAAGTGGCTGATCAAGCACCTCGTCGATCGAGGAGAATCCGGGGGTTATCTCCCGAGAGTCCAGAGCCTTCTTCAAGAAGGCGTAGGAGTGATTTAGCAGGTGGTTACCACCCTGTGGCGTCTGACGCAGTGGAGAGAGATCCTCCACAAGGGTTTGAAGGTTTCATAGCTGATTCTGGTGTCAGTTCCGAGAGGAGCATTCCGCTCACCTCGCGAGTGTTATTTCCTCAGGAAGAAGATTTTCAAATTGAAGAAGTACCTGAACCTCCTGCGTCAAGTCCATCTCCTCTTCCTCCTGATTATCCGTTCGTTGTTTAATACATCAGACCTGAGTCAGAGAGACCGAAAGATATTCCGTATCATTCATACCTTTCGATGGCCATGACTGGGAACGCAGCTTCTGCTGTGAGTGCTGCAGGCATTCAGACTCCTGCTTCTGTTGAAGGAGGAGGCACTATTGCTTCATCTTCGATTGCTTCTAGTGCTGCTATGTTTGGCTCTGGTTTCACCCAAGCACAAGCTTCTCAATCTGGTTCCTTCTGTTTCGGAATGCCCACTAGTGGGATTCCTTCTTTTTCCTTTTCCGCTGCTACAACTGGATCTACACCCATGTCTTCCATGGCTAGTGGATCAGCTTCTTTTCAGGGGTTCGCCTTTGGAACTGGACACATTCCTAGTTCAAATCCTTCTTTAGGGTCCTTTCCGTTTACTTCTCAGACCCAGAGTTTCAACCCTTGGTCTGGAGGTCAAAGTTCGACTACTTTTACAGGTTGGAACCCTGTATTTACTACAGCGGGGGCAGGGAATCAGTTTTATGCAGGTCATCAAGGGAATGCTTCTTTCCCTTCGTCGAGTGCTTATCAGACTTTTTCTCCTCTGTCTAATGCTTGGAACCCCTATCAGGGGCTTTCCTCTTCATTTAATACTTCAGCGGGGGGAACTGGTCTGGGCTTTGGTAACTCGGCATGGGGAGGAGGTTCTTCTCCTTTTTCTACGAATTCTTTTTGGCAACCTGGTGCCTCATCAAATCCAGGGTATTCTTTTCAGAATGTTGGGAATCCATCCCATCAAGGATGGAATCCTCAAGCTCTGCCTCGATTACCTTTTCTGGCAACTTTAAACTTGCCAGATCTGTCGAAGTTGACTAATGATCCGATTCGGTACGGTCCGGGGTGGCCTACGGTCCCGACCAAACTTCCTTTAGACATTCCAAAGTTTGAAGGGAAGAACGGAGAGGATCCGGCTGACCACATCACTACCTTCCATTTATGGTGTTCTTCGAACTCCCTGATCGATGATTCGATTAGGTTGAGATTATTTTAACGCACCCTAACTGGAAACGCTGCCAAATGGTATATTGAGCTAACTGGGGGTAGTTTTGCTACATTTGGAGAACTGGCTGTTACATTTCTGAACCATTTTCAGTTGCCTGTCCGATATGACGCTGGGACTGAACTCCTAGCTAATTTTAAGCAGGATGAGGCAACCCACATTTCTGATCACATTCAGGAATGGAGGAGAAGGAAGAGGCTTATTAAAGCTCATATTCCAGGTGAATTCCTTTTGGAATGGTTTCTCAAATCCCTGCAGTCAGATATTTCGAAAGATGTATCCCTTTCTGGGGTATTTTCTGAGGAGCAGGCCATTTTTAGGGCCCAGCAGCTGGAACTGATCTATTCTCAGTCTGGGGTCCTCCATAAATATCTGCCTAATGCTCCTCGCTCCAAATTAGATTTATCTAAAACTAAGCCCAGTCCTCATGGTGACGGACTGATTGGATTGATCAATAGAGCTGCAGCCAGCCTTCTTACTAAATTGCAGTAGTTTTCTTTACAATCTGCTCTTTCTGGTCAGGCTGTGCCTGCTGAGTCATCACCTTCCCAGTCTTTGTCCATAAATGCTGTCCAAGCTTCTGATCCCAAAGGAAATCAACAATTCGATGGGAAGAAGAAGGGGCGAAATAACAAGAATAAGGGCGAGAACTGGAAGGGTAATGCGAATAAAACCAACGAGCATGTTGGTGAGGGTCCAAAGGAGAAGAAGAAAGTGAAGTTTCCATGCAAGTTGTGTACTGGAGACCATCTCACACACCTTTGCCCTAAAATTCAGGATGCGCAACGCTTGTTAGCCCAGCAGAGTTCTTCTAGTTCCCAGGCTATGTTAACAAACCCTTTTCCCCAAGGGCAACAATTATTTGTTGGCGCGAACCAAAATCCTGGGGCTTCCTCTGGGGGCACCCAGGAAGGGGAAATTCCATCGAACATTTTTATGATGAGTGCTCACGCGGATATCGTTACGAGATCCCGTGATTATGGCGGAGAAGAGTCTTCGAAAGCTAAGGATACTCCTGATGCTACTGAGCCGCTTCACATTACGAAGCCTACTGTTGAGTCTATGCCTCGGATGCCCAAAGCATCTTCTAAGCGATCAACGATTAATCCGAATGCTAGAGCTGCCCAGAACTACTCGATTGTGGAAGATCTGGCGTAGAGTGCTTGTGCTATGTCATCTTTAGAGGTACTCCATTCTTGTCCGGCTCAGCGCAGTGCTTTGCTCACTGCCATTGGGGCTATTGATCCGAAAAATTCTCTTCTGATTACTTTTGATATGACTAATTTTAAGAAGAGACTCCCCCATCACATGGCTTTTCATATTAAATCATCGTACCGGATGTGCAATATCTTTCGAACGGTTGTCGATGAGGGTGCTTCCACATGCGTGATGTCTCTCACATGTTGGAAGACAATTGGATCTCCCAAATCTGTTCCATCTACCACTCTTCTAACTGCGTTCGATGGTCATTCTCACAGACCCCATGGTATTGTCCCAACTTTTGCCATCTGTGTTGGGGGAAAAACTGTCAATATATAGGTTGAGGTAGTTGATGCAAGCTTGGACTACAACCTTCTGTTGGGGAGAAACTGGATTTATGAGATGGATGCCATTGCATCCTCATTATTTCGAATTATATGTTTCCCCCACGAAGGGAGGATTGTTACAGTGGATCAACTGGACTGTCCTCCTGTAGACCTGAATGCGTCTACTGACTCATCTGTTCCTAAGTTGGATAATACTAAGGCACCTGTTGAGAATTTAGGAGTTGGAATGTATTCTTCCTTAATGGGTACTTTCGATATTCCTCCTCCTACGGTTCATATTAATGCAATTTCATCCTCCAAGGCTCCTCTTCGAAGAGAGTTCTTCAGAACTCATTATTTTTTGGACCCTTAGACCTTACCTTCCCCTACTGCCACATTAGCGGAAGGTCAAGTGGGTGGAATGGCATTTCCTATTTCTGCAGCTGAGATTGCCTATCAGTCTGTTGTTGACTCTGCAGAATCCATTCCAGCTCCTCTTTCACCGAAAGAGTTGGATGGAGATGTGGCTCCAGCTTGGACACTTAGTTCTTCTTCTGCCCAGGATTTCCTTGATACCACTCTTCCATCTGAAGAGGCCATCCTGGAAGCCATGACTGGTATAGATAGACCGTGGGATGACTTGCATCATCGGTCTTACTTTTTACCTGACTTGAACGAAGTAGAAACAAGTTTTCCAAGTCCTCAGTCTCCTGGTCCTGTTCACCCAGTCTTGAACCCTTTAGCACCAACACAGGTTTATGCTGAAGGGAACATGGCTGTGATTTCTCCTACTATCCTGGTGAACATTTCTAGGGATCCCAATATTATCGAGAATGTCTTCATCGGAGCTGAATGTTCCCGTGAAGAGGTTCAAATTTACACCGAGCTCTTTAAAGAGTATAGGGATGTATTCGCTTGGTCTTATGAGGAAATTCCTGGAATAGATCCATCTATTGTTCAGCATGAGATCAAGACGTATGAAAACGCTAAGCCGGTGAGGTAAAAACTTCGTCCGGTCAATCCTAGGAAGCCAGCAACTATCAAAGCTGAGGTTGAGAAGCTGCTTAAGGCAGGATTCATTTTCCCTGTTCCTTTGACTGAATGGGTTTCAAATCCCGTTCCCGTAGATAAAAAGCAAGGAACGATTCGAGTGTGCATTGATTTCAGAGACCTAAATAAAGCATGTCCTAAAGATAATTACCCCAGACCATTTATCAATCAGATCATTGATGAGTGTGCCAGTAATGAGATTTTCTCCTTCATGGACGGTTTCTCCGGATATAATCAAATTACTATCCGTCCTGAAGATCAACATAAGACTGCCTTTATTTGTCCCTGGGGTACTTTTGCATACAAGAAGATGCCTTTTGGTCTTAAAAATGCTGGGGCTACGTTTCATCGGGCCATGTCATATGCCTTCCATGACATCAAAAAGATTATCGAGGCATACTTGGATGATTTAGCTGCTCATTCTCGAAAGAGGATGAATCATCCTGGTCACCTCCGGCAAATATTTGAAAGATGTCAGTTCTATAAAATTAGATTGAATCCGAACAAGTGCGTTTTCGTGGTTACATCCGAACGGTTATTGGGATTCATTGTGTATAGGGAAGGGTTTAGGGTAGATCCATTCAAGGTTGAGGCAATACTTCGGTTGCCTCCCCTGCCCTCTATTTGTCAGCTTCAAAGTCTACAAGGAAAGTCTAATTTTCTTCGGAGATTTATCGTAAATTATGCTGAAGTTATAAAGGGATTTATGAGATTTTTGAAGAAGGGAGTTCCTTTTCTTTGGGAAGACTACGCTTAATGCTCATTCGATGCTTTGAAGAAAGCATTGACCTCTGCTCCTTTATTGAGTCCACCTGATTATAGCAGGGATTTCCTTTTGTATCTGGCAGCAGTAGAATCTACTACTGGTATGGTTCTGGTTCAGGAGGATGATGCTCTTACAGAGCATGTTATTTACTACCTTAGTCGAGGCTTGGTAGGACCTGAACTCAGGTACACTCCGATAGAAAAGTTAGCTTTAGCAGCAGTTCATGCTGTGCAGCGACTCCGACATTACATTATTCTTAGAAAAAATTATGTTTTGGCAGCAGCTAATCCATTTCAGTTTGTCCTCAGTAGGCAAGTGATTGGGGGAAAATACAATAGATGGATTGTGATTTTGCAGGAATTTGATCTTGAGTTTATGTCTGCCAAATCCAAGAAATCATTAGTTTTCGCAGAATTGATCTCCGAGTTTCCCTGTGGGGAAGAGATGATCTATGATGAATCCTTTCCGGATGAACATTTGTTTCTTATCTCTTCACAGGATCCTTGGTATGGAGATATAATTGTGTATCTTCAGACTGCGAAGTTTCCCTCTACTTTTTCGAAAGATGACCATCGTAAGCTGCGTCACTTGGCCAAGAATTATTTGATTATTGGTGATGCTTTATACCGTCGAGGGGTTGATTCAATCCTGAGACGCTGCTTAACTCTCGAAGAAGCTGAGGCTGTGCTGAATGATTCCCACAATGGAGCTTGTGGGGGTCATTTATCTGGGCTTGCTACAGCCCAAAAAATCTTGCGTGCTGGGTACTTTTGGCCCTCGATTTTCAAGGATTGTATCGAATCGGTCAAAAAGTGTCATCCGTGTCAAGTCTATACTCAAAAAATGCGCGCTCATCCAGCTCCGCTTTTTCCAGTCATTACTGTCGGTCCCTTTACAAAGTGGGGTATTGATTATACTACTTGTAACCCGCCTTCGGCTAAGGGTCACAAGTACATTATTGTAGCAGTAGACTACTTTACGAAGTGGGTCGAGGCTATGCCTACTTTTGGGAATGATGGTGAGACTGCAGCTCTTTTCCTTTTCAACCAGGTTATCGCTCGTTTTGGTATTCCTAGAGAGATTTTCACTGACCATGGAAGTCATTTTCAGAATAGTATGATGGCTGAGTTGGCTCTCAAATTGCGTTTCCGGAAGGAGCATTCATCTCCATATTATCCTCAAGCCAATGGGCAAGTGGAAGCCGTGAATAAATCCTTGAAGACAATTCTTCAAAGGACAATTGATAAAGCTAGATCCAAGTGGCATATTATGCTATATCCTGCACTTTGGGCATACAGGACGTCAGTGAAAACTGCAACTGGCTTTACTCCGTTTCAGCTAGTGCACGGGGTGGAATCCGTATTTCCTATTGAATGCGAGATTCCTTCTCTTAAGTTAGTTGTTGAACTTCTTCCTGACACTTCTAGTCTTGAAGAATGGCTCCTTCATCTGGAACATCTCGATGAGCAGCGTCGGGATGCCGCCACGATGAATGAAGCGCATAAAAATCGAGTTAAAGTTCAGTACGATAAGGTGGTCAAACCCAGGGTTTTTTCGGAAGGTGACCTTGTTTTGGTCTATGCCCAAGAAAAAGATGCCCTGGGGGCAGGAAAGTTTAAATCTATGTGGTATGGCCCCTTTATCGTTAAAAAAGTCCTTAAGAAAGGAGCATATACCTTGGTTGATTTTGAAGGGAACGAGTTGCCGGAGCCCAGAAATGGGCTCTATTTGAAAAAGTATTATGCCTAGGCTTCAGCCTGGCATGTTGCTTTTGTATATAGTAGTTTTGCTTTGTACATATCTGGTTGTTTTTTCGATTTTTGATGGGATGGTGATGTTTTTGATCTGCTTTGGCAGGTTGTGTCGGATGTCATGACTCATTTTGGTTTCACCGATGGTGCTAGTAGACACACATGGAACTTAGCTTATGTGACTTGGGTGCTTCATTATCCATCCGGTCAGCTGTTAGTATCAAGAGGGGTCTGCATTGGTCCTGCTTCCAATAATATAGCAGAATACACTGCAGTTGTTTATCTACTCTCGGAGGCAATATCTTTGGGTGTTGATTCGTTGGTAGTTTTCTTGGACTCTCAGCTGGTGGTGTCGCAGTTGAACAATACTTATCGGATTCGAGATCCATTTTTACTACGGTTGTTCTTGAGGGTACGTTTGTTACAAAGATCATTTCATTTTTTAACTTTCATTCATATTCCTCGAGCTGACAATTGGTTGGCAGACTCATTAGCTAATCAGGCACTAGATTGGCATATTAATCATTCCATACAATAAAATTTAATCATCAAAAACATCATACATTTTGATACATTTATCACATCACATCAAATATCGCTGTATATATATCATCAGAGTGTTCAAAAAACTTTACAAAATTTGGATCCATAAATTCTTACAAAATTTGGGCTTATGCCCGATCATGTTCAGTCTCAAAAAGAATATACAGTCATCTGATACATAATATCTATCTACTCCTGAGGTCCCTGCCCAGAATTCATGTTCCTATAGAACATGATCGTGGTGGCAACTCAGCGGAATAACCGTACCCAGTCTCGGGGCAATCCTACCACCCGTCTCTGGACGGCTTCTGGCAGATCTTCCATGGCAGCCATAGGTATTTGGCGGGTTAATCCCTCCAAGTTCCTCTGTACAGCCTGGAGGGTCCTATCTGAATCCACTGGATCTGCTTCGCCCCTGCGACGCTTGTGGCGCGGGAAACCCTCAAGTCACACTAGTCCAATATCTGTATCATGATAATTTTAAATAGTCAGTCATTATGAATCCAATCAAAAACATGTTTGTTTTTCATTTTTTCATACATATTTAAAAAAAAAATCCAAAAAAAATTATATAAGTTAAAAAATTGCAAACTTACCGACTGTGCCCCATGCTGTGCCTGGTGGAAGAACAAGATCTGGATCTCCACGAAAGTCCATCCCGGCATAGGGATAGTCGTCCACAGCGATGATTTGTTCTCCCCACCAAAGGAAGAACTCATCGTCCCAAGTGGTCTATGGAACTTCACTTCCTCCTAATCTCTTCATCATATCTACCCAACGGGCAATTCTTGGATCTCTAGGGCTGTTGATGGTAGAGATGACTCTGGGTCTCAATGTTGGTATCTTCTCAAAGAAGAATGTCATCAAAATTGTACCGTATCCAAAGTGTTTTGTTTTTACTTGGGGGATTGAGGTCAACTGTTGCTTCATGTTCAGTAATAGGGCTATGCACCAATCATACACATGAGTTAAGCATTCCACTGCTATGCTCATTTGCATCCTGGACGCCTGATGTAGGGAGGCAGATCCTGCCACTCTGCCAATGGTGAAAAGGAGGATTTTCATGTGCAAATCCCTTAAATCCTTAATTGCAATTTGAGTTCCAACTTTCTTGGAACCCTCTACGCAATACACATGGACATAATCTTCCATGGTTAGCCCTCCCAGGGGCTTCCCGTGCAAGTCTACTGGTTCTCCCCTCCGGGAGAGTGCAGTGATAAAATATATGTCTTCCACTTCAATGCGTACTGGCATCTGATCTATAATGAAGCAGTCTTGGTCTGGTTCCCAATAATTCACGAGCATTTCTAGCAACCGGACATTGCTTTTCATATTTGGCATTTTGAAAATTTTGAGCAATCCGCAATTCCGAAGAATATTTTGTGATGCTCGATCTTGCATGACATCTTGATCAATTGCACTGTGTTCACGCTCTCTCCATGAGATTGTCATCCTGTCAAAATTCAATAAATCTTGCATTAGCCATGCATTTTTTCATTCGGGCATGCGCATACGTGACTTTTTCTATGCACAGTCGCGTGTATACGCGACTTTACTGTTACCAACCCGCGTATGCGCAAGTCCGTGTTTTTTAGCAAGGGTTTTAATGCTGAAAATTACTAAATTTTAATTTATAAACAGACAAAATGATTTGCAAGGATGATTGAGGAGCCTACCTGACAAATTCTGTGCGATTCGACGGTCGGTTGCTCCTGATTTGACGAAAGAATTTTTTTCCTCCAGAGCACTTTTCTCCAAATCAGCAATGCAATAATGAACCAAATATGAGGTAATTTGTCTATTTATGGCTAAAAAGTTGAAAATTTTCGCAAAAAATTGTTATGCTTATTTTTTCGATCTATCTTAAGCTGCATAACCACGATGCTTGGAAGTGCCCAGTTTGGTATGTTTTCAGGTACATTTTGACGAATTTGAGATTTTTCCCCTTTTTTTGATCCATGATTACTAACTCGTCACGGCAGGTATATGATCTTTATTGGCATATAGATTAGGGAAATCACTTTCCGCTGCATCTTGCATACTAGCCTCCATACTGATCACTTGCCATAGGGTCAATCCCATCAGGTCATGACTATTACACCCATTTCACTCGCTGATTATTTAATTATGACTTGGTGGTAGAGCCTTCCTTTACATGGGCTTCCTAGTTAGTTCCTCGCTATCACTTGTTGCCCATGCTGCGTTTTATGTAGGCTCGGGAGTCCTCTTTAGTCCTGCCATGACTTACGTGTTGAAGCTTCATTCTTCTTCTTCCTCACTATCATTTTTCTGGCTATTACCCTAGAGGCTCCCTGGTGTCGTTAAGTTGTATTACTACATTGCATATTGGCTACTTGTTTATCCTGGCCTTTAGCCGGCTTCATTTGGACTCGATGTTTAAGCCAACTTTTGACCTTGTCTATTTGTACAAGTTAACCATTGCATGCACTTAGCTATCGCGACTTGACACCCTTTTACCCATGGATGGAACATTCCTCTAAGTATCGCTTACCAGTTTCCGCCACCTTGCATTGAGCATAGGATCGTTCCAATCCCAGGAACTAGTGCATCTGTTTTTTGATACTCGTTCTATCCATTGTACCATAGCATTCTTTTATTCTTTTTCAGGCTTATTATATGAAAAAGACAAAAAAATAAAATATAACAAAAAAGAGCGGGAACGGGATGTATCTTCGTTATTTTGATGGCAGTACAGAGTCAGTTTGTCGCCCTTGAACAAAGCACATATACTTATATATATTTCCTTCATTTGGGATGGTTCTAGTTTTGACCTAGGTTCAGCCTTTACCATGTTTCACTTGTCAGTTCTTCCCCGGTTGGTTATCTCTTCCAATCATATGGAGAGTTTGTTTTGCCTCCTGCAAGACAGACTTATACAGTGTCACTTTTTACTGCCATGGTCATCACAGAGTCGTGCTTTTGTTCAAGGGAAGTCTAGCATGAGTCGGCCATTCTGCGGTGTCTCTTGACTCATTATTCAGTCGGCCTTCCCGGTCTTGTCAGTATCATGTTCTATCACATCAGATGTTTTGGTCTTCTGCTCGTGCTGGTTTGAGAAGGTCCCCATTGACTTCTTGCCGGCGGGTTTGTCTCTTATCGACTACGACACATTGCTCTAAGAGCAAACCTAGAGCCGCAACTTGGGCCTATTTCCATCATTGATAGGTGACCTCGTGCTCAGCATTTGATCATCATCATGGGTCTTTGACTGAGTGGTTTCCCCTGTGTTCGACGTCAGCACACATTATCACACTTGGGATTCGTGCAGTACCTTGATTTCCATTTGACCCTATCGGTGGATTTCTCGCCTCTGTGTCGGCTTTCATTATTGGTTGGTTCAGAGGGTTTCTTCCGTGCGCTAGCTTCATCTTGTGCACGTCGGAAACGTACTTCGGTTTTGGTTCCATCACTCTACTTCGTCCGATTCCTTCCAAATCTTGGCATGCGGGTTACACTCGCGCTGGACTGATGTGGGATGCCTTAATGCCTTCCTTCCAGCAGATCTTTTCCCATCGACTCCGACTCATTGCTCTGGGAATAAGGTCTAGAGTCTTTTTGTCAGTACCTTAGGGTTTGCAGTCATCAGTGGCAGACTCTTCACTATCGACAGTGGGGATTCATCATTGCCTCTTGATTGGTAGATTCTTTCAAGTGTTCGACTTCAACTCATTCATTCGCACTTGTCAGATTGTACTGGGGCACCTTGACGCTCATTTTCATTATTGGTGGGTTGTCTCGCGTTGGTTAATGGTATACATCATTGACCGGTAATCCAACGATTTCTCACATGGTCGACTTCAGCTCATTTATTGCCATTGTGTAGAATTGTGCCATAGTGATCGGTGAAGACCTCGGGTTGCATCAACATTTCTCGGTTCACTTTTGACAGTCCATTCAGTTTCTGCCAGTGATGCCGTCCACCCTTATATGTTGCAGTTCAGTACAACAACATCTTATATGTTGGCTCCCGAGTTGCGTGATTGTACTGTTTATTCCACCTCTTATGATTCGGTACTTGGAGATTCAGTTACTTATATGATCAGACATCCAGTTGCAGCTTTCTTGATCAGCTTTCTATATGTGATACTTGGACATCGATTCAGACTTATATTTCCGGGCCATGCTCAGATGATTCATTGTGTACTTTCAGTTCAGCTATACTTGTATACATGTTGGATCTATTCAGTACTTTCTATATGATGTATTTTTGACTTAGCATGGGTATGCCCGCCTCAGCATGAGTTGACTCTCTGTTTTCTTTCATTGGTTTTTGGAAGGATGAAATCTGGTGAAGTCCTCTCTTGTCCTTGCGAAGTTCTTTCTATGTGCATAATACATTTCGGCCATCATGTACCCCTTCTGACCTCATATATTAGGGGGCATTTGTTATAGCATCATTTCTCACCTTCATATGATTCATGATTGCTTTTATGGCTTTGGGCACCCATTCCTATAGACTTGGACCAAATTCACTAAAAAACAGTGTAAAAATCCCCATACGTGGTTATGCCCAGACTTTTCCGCGTGTATACGCGAGTCCACATGCACTTTTCCGCGTATGCCATTAAAATCATTAAAAAATATATAAAAATTCTCTATTTTTGGGCTGGGTTGATGGTTACTCTGGTAGTTCAACCACCCCAGCACGTGGCCAACTGTTTCCAACTGTTGAAACTACTTTGAGGGAGTATGAAAGCCCCTCATGTGTATGGCCTAAGGGAGAGAGAGAAATCATTGATATTATACTCTGTTGGATTCCTAGTTCAAGTCTGATTCCCCGTGCCTCCTGCACTTTCCTAGTTCATTACAGGAAACCCTTGTTTCCTGGAGATGCTCATCTCCCTATATGTCATCTCGTATGCACTAGTTTGGAAAGAATCTTAGCGAGGCAAGGGCGGGACGGATCCGGACGACGGTCTGCTCGAAGATCGTGGAAGGATTTAGGTGATCTTTCCACTCGTTATTTTTGTACATGCTATTTATAATACAGAAGAACCGTCTTGTTCCCGAAATATACGTGTTAGTGTCCGCTTGCATATATGAGAATATTGTTATTTAAGCATTTATGATGGTTTATCTAATGTTTCATATGGATTTCACTAACATTTAGAGTAGATATATGCTGTACAACTAGTTCTTTGTGCTTGTTTCTTCTTGTCTTTCAGGTTAAGAAGGAAGAAGGGTTGCTGGGGGTTTGGACCCCGCGGGATCTGCTTCAACCGTAGGACCTACGGGTAAGTTCCTCAATCTGCTCTATTTAGTTTTTCATGAACATGTATGGTTGTGTGAGTCCTTCTTAAGTAGCATGCCCTGCTCTGTGGAGGTTGTAACCCAACGAACCTCTAGGGTGATTTTCCCTGAAACAAGAATGCCCCCGAAAAAGCTAAAGGTGGAGAAGCATGCCCATGTCGAGTTCTAAAGTACAGCTAAACCCCCAGACCAACCATCTACATCCTTCACCATCATATTCTAGTCTGAAAACATGGCACAGAACTAGGATACACCATTATCAGTAGTGGAAATAGTTTCTTGAATACTCCCCACAGTAAAAAAATTCCCCTGCCCCCCCATCCCACGGATGTTATAGGAGCAAAAAATCATTTGGATACCATATACAAGGGCTCCAAGGCTCTAAGCACCATATCAAATGCATCAATTACCGGTATATCCTGAAAATTTCCATTTGGGATATCATCAACACTAATGTTAGTAGTAATGGATTTTTTCTTGTGACGAGGTCGTCCAGGACCCTTGCACAACATTAGATTTGAGACTGATCGAGGGCTAATGAAAATCAGAGGAGTCAAAGGACATCTGAGGTGGATCGGGAGTGGAATCAAATCTACTTTTGTGTTTGATAGAAACAATTCAATGTAGCTACCCACGAAATTCCTTGAAGAAGGGGGCAAATCTCTTGACAGAGATAGAAAAGGAACGGATGACTCTATTATAGACAGGGCTATAGTAGGATGAGGTTGAGATACTAGAGTGTTTGGATAGGCACTACTCGAGTTTGATTCCGACCCCATATTAAGAGGGATTACAAGGTTCGATAATATTTCATCCCCTTGAATCCTAGAATAGGCAGAGTTGTGTAAATTCCCCTTCCCCAAACCAATGGAAGTGCACAATTCATCAAGCACGTTCACTTCATAAGAAATCAGAGGTGTTAAATCAGTAGATTGGTGCTTACCTGATTGCCGTAGAGACTCAAAAGGTTTGTTGCAGGAGTTTGCAGGAATCTAGCCCATCCCCAATTCCCTCCGAGCCATCTGCCCTTTTTTGGTCTGCCACCCCATTTTACAATCCCGACAAAGGTGTTTGGTCTGGTGGCAGTTGTTACAGTGGAATGGCATGTGCCAGTAATAAATCAACTTCCTGTGAACCCGATTCTCCAATTCCAGATCAACATAAGTCGGGAGTCCCCCCGAGAATGATAATTCAACCAATATCCACACAACCCTTTTTTCAAAGATGCCCAAGCACTTCAGATCCACATACCTACAAGATTCATGTTGTTGCCAATAGTTTATAGGACCTGCGATGAACAAAATTCCAATCGGTGTCCAGGGAGTTTCACCCACGCCAAATGTTTAGTCGGTGTGTCTGTCTCTTTGTGGATTGAAACCGACATACAATCGGTGTAGTGCCAGGAACACCCACCCGTGAACCCAAGTTCGGCGAAAAAACTCCCCAAATTCCTCCAACTTAATAAAGTGGAAACTCCACCATCCATTTTGAAATTTGCTTATATTTTGTGGATAGATGAGAAGCTTGGTCCAAGCCTCCATAAACCATTGAGTGAGATCTGTGGAACACATTTTCTCATACACCCAGCACCCCACCAAAGTGCATGTCTGTAAACTCTTGGTTCTATCCTCCATGATATCATGTCCAAAACTAAGAAATTTCCTTTCTTGTGTAGGTTTAAATGGCTTATCCCTTTTGGTCGGATGCTTGTGACATTCTGCCCCATCACACACAGAAACCACGTCAACCTTATTGTCGTGACCATCATCAGAGATATTTTCATAGACACCAATGGCGTTCTGATGTGATACGCAGTTATCACCTGATAATAGCAGGGTTGAAGAATCATCATAGAGAAATGAATGTGATGTGCTACCTTCCACCACCTTAGTTGCATGCAGTAATGTTTCTGTAGCCTCCATCCCATCAAGCTCCTGCAGAAACCTCGATAGGTCTTCCATGTGTCCTAGTTTGATCTATAATGGGTGTCTAGATAATAGAAAATAAAACTTATCCAACCACTATGATTAAAGACGATTATATGCTGGGAAGAAAAGCCCACCAAATTCAAGGCAAGAGACGGTAGCATGGAAACTACCACCCACCTCTAGTCTCCACTAGCCAATGCATAACAAGGAATTGTACTACCCACCTTAATGAATCATCTAGGAGAGAGAGGAGAATGTGAGTGACTAATACACTACCCAATTCCACTGTCGGCCTTCTCCAATGTAAAGAATATTTGAAAAATAAATCAGCCCAGATTCTGATCACCGTAGCTGGAAAAACCAGTTCTAGCATCTGGAAACCATCAAAATCTAATCATCAAAATGCAACATCCATTCCCCTCATTATAATATTGCCCATTTTCTCTTCTGCACTTCTTCCTTTTACCTCCTCCATGACCTTACCATGTTTCCCACTTCAGGGATGATTTACCGTCATATTGTATATATACCTATTCATCACTTCTGCTTTTCGACACTTCGCACATTGACACTTACCACATATACCTCTTCAGCACTTTTCACTTCGGCACTTCGGCAACTTACCTCCGCAACCCATCTACATTTCGATCATTTACACCTTCAACATTTTGTCACTTCAGCACTTCTCACTTTAGCACTCCGGTAGCTTACCTCTTCTGCACAACAACTTACCTCTTCGACACTTCGAAAACTTACCACTTTGGCACTTCGGCAACATACCGCTTCGTCACTTCAGCTATTTACTATCTGAGTTTTCACGAAAGTTGTTGGGACTGCAAAAATCACTTCGAAACTTCGCACTTTGGCATTCGTAAAATTGCAATTGTAATTGTACGTAATTGTATTTTGAAATTGTAAAATTGTAATTGTAATTGTATGTATTGTCATCATTCAATTTTATTAAAATTATAAAATTTGTAAATTTGTAAATTTGTAAAATTCTAAAAATGTAATTGTAATTGTATGCATCATGATTGTTATTGTAATTTTAATTGTAATTGTCTGTAAAATTGTAAAATTTAATATTGTAATTGTAATTTTAATTTTAATTGTAATTGTATGTGAAATTGTAAAATTGTAATTGTAATTCTAATTCTAGTTGTAACTTTAATTGCAATTGTGTGTAAAATATTTGTAAAATTGTAATTGTAATTTCAATTGTATTGTGAAATGATTGTAATTGTAATTTTAATTGTAATTGTATGTAAAATTGTAAAATTGTAATTGTAATTGTAATTATAATTCTAATTTTAATTATAATTGTATGTATTGTAATCATTCAATTTTATTAAAATTTGTAAATTTGTAAATTTGCAAAACTCTAAAATTGTAAATTAATTGTCAATTTTGAACCATAACTACCGTAATTAAAATGTATACCATAAATATTGTTAAATTACCATAATTGTAAAATTTTAAATTTCTAAATTGGTATGAATATAAATAATTCTAAAATAATAAATCTAGAATAATATGATTTTTTTTAACATAATAAAGTTTACAAAATAATGCCAATAATTCATGTTTGGAATTATCATTATTTAATTATGATCTTATATACCAAAAATAACAATATACATTTTGAAGATATTATTCACACACATTTAAAGAAATCCAGTAGTTGTATTATTTGAGGAATTTCCATAAAAACAAGAACTTGATACAATGCACCATTGTTTCTGAGATCAACATAATTTAAAATTATCAAGTAAAAATGTTTTAAAATTAACACAATGCAAACAAATTAATTCAAAATATATATTATAATATTTCGAAAAAAAGAGTCTTAGTTATAAGGTTAAGTCCTCTTCTTTATAAAAAACATCTTAAAAAGTATAAATGATGAAATCACACATGTACCATATCACTCTCAGTTCTAATGATCACCCTCATGATTATCTTCTAGCTCGCTTCGCATGATAATACTATTATTCTCAAAAATATATTTTGATATAGGTTCATGCCTCAATATGAACCACCAATCCCTATTCAACACATATGGGTAAAAAAACATCTGGTTGACGTGTTTGGGGAAAACATAGGGCTCCTTAGCTTCATCCCACATATTTCTTGAGTTGATAAATATCAGCCTACTATCGCGATCTTCCTTTACATTATTCTGATCAAATGTTTCCCACCACTTGCACCTAAAAATATAACACATTGGAAAGAAGAGAAATCCACTTCAATGATATATTATATCTTTCTGATGTAACCTAACGTCCCTCTTACTACGTTTTGATCATGGTGGCTAGCTCAACTAGATTGATAGAAATCGACTTCCACTCCACATTATTGTGTCATGTGTCCATCATCAGCATATTCTGTGCGAAAATGGTGTCCATGTGCCCACATAGATTGGAACAAATTCACCTATAAAAAGGTTAAAAATTCATAGTGTCATATGTCTTATAATAACTCAACTGTTAAAATATTAAATATAGATGTTACATTTCAAAGGTGCATTATTAAGTTTAAAATGTACATAAATAGATTATTACCGAGTGGGTGCACCCAATCCCTACATTTAGCGCATCCTCTTCAGCACGCGGGTAACTACCAGTTGAGCCATATTTCTCTATGACAGCCATCAACCCAACTGTTGGGGCATATAATTGGCATATTTTCTTTTAAATGATCAGAATAAGGCACACTTCTACCATTCAACCGTATGAATTATTTCCTCTCACTATCCCATTTTTTCATCTTTTGTTCGTACAATGCAACCCACGATTGTGTCACTTCATAATTGTAAAGAACAAATTTATTGATTGCTTCAATTTGTACATTCGTTAATGAAATAAAATCAACATATAGTACATATGAGATCAAAATATACATTATATAGAAGTTCAACATGAATATTTACTTTGTGTAAATTTGAAAAATTATAAGTCGCTTACTCTTTATCAGGCGCCTTTTTCCATTCGTTTGGAGAATCTCCCCTTCTTTTTTGTATGCATCCCTTTCATCGTCCCAAATCACCACAACTGGTCTGTTGTCGATCTACTTGATGTACTCACAGGCATAATAGAAATACTCATATGATATCTACCCCTCTTCCATAGACCCCTCAGGTTTTTCCCTTTGTCGAACAAAACCTTTCAATTTGTTCATGTACCTCTCTCAGAAGAACATTCAAAGACAAGGAACCACCCCAACTAATTCAACCTAATCTACTAGGTGGATTAGAATATGAACCTGCAAGTCCATGAAACTCGTCAGCGGTTCCTTCTCAAACATACAAACAATCTCAACTATCTCTTGATGCCACAGTGGAATGCTAGCCACATGAATCTCCTTTCATGTGATCCAATGTACAAATGAAGGTAATTTATATATGGCACATCATAGATCTTGGGGGAAGTCATGTTTCACATGCCCATGCATGAAAAAAGGATAATGACACTACAAAGTTATAAACACGTCATGCAATAATATAAAAACTTAGTTATGTTTTATGATCCCTGCATGGGATAAAATTTATTAAAATGGAAAATAATAAATCATGCTTTTGACATTATACGCACTCTTAGAAGATCAAAATGGTCATGTGATTTCAACCCTGAAAAATGGTCATCCATGGTGAAGCAACGTCGTATTAAAGACCCATATGAATATGGCACCCTCGCACACATTATAACTTCCTTTGCCAAAGAAATATCATCTTTTATTTTAAATCCATTGGACATCACCTTCTTTGAAATACCAATTAGAGGGACTAGTTGCCTCTGATCACATACCTTCTGATCGTCTTGGCCAATGTTTCTTTTTAGTTTTTGAAGTAATAATATCTTTCCAAACAACCAATGTGTCACTTTTTTTCGATGATATGTGCATCCATAAAGAAGATGAAATTTTTTTAAATATATGCATGGGATCTAATAAGTGGGTAATATTAAGATGCTCCCAATATGGGAGGTTATAAAAGATAGATTTCATTTTCATCCCAATGGGAAATTTCTCAATATAGGTGTCAAAGAATTCTAGATCATCAAACATAGGCTCTCAATTTGAATCGAACATTTATATGAACTCCTTCTCCTTCTCTCTCTAATATTCTCTAATCCATTCATCTAGTGTCATTATTGGAGGCCTTTGGGTTCTCTCTCATTTACCATTGAAAGCGAATGTTTCTCTTATGTAAGGGTGCCCATCTGGGAGGAATACCCTGGAGCAGTCATACACTGGATTTCGTAGGTCGTTGGAAAATCTAGCTTTCAGAGAAGGTCCACAACATTTACATCCATAATACTCTTTTGTTATAAGACCTGCGAAATTATTTTATACAATATGCAAGCCATGTTAAAGAATATCATGAAGATCAGAAAAATTACAACGAATTAAATAACTAATATGAGAAAGAATATTGTTACATATATAAACAAATCAATAAACATGTAATGTACGAGAGAAAACTCCTAAGACTGGATAATCATGTGTCATGTAAGAACATATGTCATACAATGTAAAATTCCTCCCTGCTATGATGGGTATTGATACATCGTATAAATTTATCCCATCCTATAATTCCTTCAATTCATCTACCAATGGTTGTAAGTAGAAATCCATATTCTTCACTTATCTTCTACCAGGGACTATGATAGCCAACATTAGATGTTCATTCTTCATGGAAAACCATGGGGGGATATTTTTATTAATCACTACTACAGGCCAAACATAATATTTGGTGTTCTATATGGAATATGGGTTGATGTCATCCATGGCTATGCTAGGTTGTAGACTTCGTACTTCATCCTTGAATTTCTCGGGCCATGTATCCTCGATATGCTTCATGGCTATTGAATCTGTTTGGATTCACATAACTCCCAACTCACTTATGTGTGAGGCATGCCATCCCTGCAACATAACTAATTCTTTGCAATGAAAGAGCCTTTGAACCATTGGGATTATATGCATGTTCCTCAATATTTTAAAAGGACCACATGATTTACCTTTCTTTCTTATTTATCATACCTATCATGTCTACATTTTTGACATATCTCTTTATCTACATATTCTCCTCTATATATAATAAAATCATTTGGACATGCATGATATGATATGTACTCAACAACCAACATTTTCAACAATTTCTTTGCCTCTTCGCAACTACCGGGCAAGACATTATCACTTGGAAGAAACTTATCTTTGAATAACCTATAGTTGGTCATGGAAAATATTAAATGTACATTAATAATGATATAATTATTAACATTCATAAAATTTACCATTTGTAATGTTAATTTTTTTATTATATTTCTCAAAATATAAGGGAGGACTTGATGGTCAATTACCTCAAAATTTCTAGAAACATGCATTCGACAAGCCAAAATTTTCTTTCAATTTGTACAGTAACATCGTTGTCCTAAACTACGTATAATTTGACTGACCACTAGGACCAAAGAGAGGGGTGTTGGAAGAAAATTTAAGGCTTTCGAAAAAAGTGTCAACGATATGAGCATCATGCCCTAGCTGATCATTGTTCTGGAATGCATCTAACAACATTGTCTCCATGGCAGTCGTATCCCTTAAGTAACCATCCATGCCAACCTCTATTTGATTGCCTCCATTTCTAGCTTGTGAATAAATACTATTGTTTTATTCATTCCTAATTAGTGAATCTGGACGTAGTGGGAATTGAATAGGTGGTTGATTCAACCATTCTTGGTATCATTCTTCTCCGATTTTTTCTCTTAATTCAGCCTTCTCTCGATTTAACATTGTTTTGGGGTGCAACAGAAGATGGTAGGTAGGTCTTTCATCATCACTAGAATCCTAATGATTTCAAAAAATACATTTGAACATGATTAGTACAAAATTGATGATATCAATTAGTAAGCATGTCAACAGTGCATGATTAATTGGTTTGATGTTGAAATAATTACATTAATATACCAAACAATTATTATTACCATCATTGTCCCAGAATTGTGGCTAGAAGATGAAATTTGACAATTGGCAAGGTGAAGCGGCTGTCTATTTTCATCTACCAAGTGCGCCTTGAAGTATGTTGCTCCTGATAAGAGATTCCGACATTTTCGAGTTGTTTGAATATTTTGTGCATATGAACTTGATTCTGTATCTACATCAACCTATAGATTTATATGCATTAATTTTATTCAGCCGATTGACATGGATAAAATAAATAAATTCAATTAGATAATGAAATATAAATAAAATTTTAAGTAATTATGTCTCAAGATCAATAGGGAGAACTCCGCGATGGACTTTGAGAAATATTATGGAATGAGCTGGATTTTGAATAATTTTCCATTTGATATAATTATGATATTTTATACCTACATTTGAGCAAAATCAAACACAAATTTTGGTATACATACCTAAAATTAATTTCAATGCCTTAAAAATGGACTTATTGTTATCGGTGCTAATGTACAGTTAACTGCACCAGTGCATTTTAATTGTTGTGCACCGGTGCATTTTTATTAACTCACGCACCGATGAGGTTAGTTAACAAACACACTGAATATCCGCAAAAAAAAAAAAAAAAAATGCAACTTTATTTTTTTTAAGTGAAAAAAAGCGGTAAATTGAAAAATGGGTGGAAAATTATTTTTGGAAATCTAATTTCATAAAAATGTTCTTTAAATAGTAAAAACTATTCATTATTTCATTATTTTTGAAAAACTTTTCAGGGAGGGATTTGCACGAGAGACATACCTGGAGCAAGAGAGCAAGAGAGCACTGTGGAACATCAAAATACTTTCGAATAGCAACACGATTCAGAGAATCAGAATTTGAAACATCTCGTGATTTGCACAAAAACCCTATATTATAGTAAAATTTTTAAATTTTAATGTAATAATTGTTTTAATTACATTTTCTATTGGATTTAATACATACATAGTAAAAATTTTAAATTTTATTATGCATTTTCAGAAAAATAAATAAAAAACTAAAAATAAAAATAAAAAATAATAATAAAATAAAATAAAATAAGTAAATAAAAAATAATAATAAAACAAAAAAAAACAAAACAAAAAAGTCCATTCTTACATTAAACCCTTGCTTCTTCTTGTTTTTGTGACTTCACAATTGGGGCTTTTCATTTTAGATTTATAGGGTTTGTATTTCTATATATATAAGTGTATGACATCTAACTTGCAGGACCACTTACAAAGTCAGATCCCAATCCATGTCAGCCCTTGCACAATTTCTTAGAAAACAAATTTATTTTAATCAATGCACCGTGTTTAAAAATAGTGCACCCTGCGCATACTAACAAAAAACATTATTTGGTAAGAACATTTTTTTATTAATTTATGTTTCTGTTAATCAGTGCACTGGTTAACATATAATGCACCGGGTCTTCTTACTGACAAAGAGCACTATACGGTGTTTCTACTGTATTGGCGGTGTGTTTATAAGACCCTATCACACCTCCTTCAGTGCATACTTTTTGAAAGGCGCACCGTTTTCTTGATTTTTTTTTTTTACCTGAAAACTATGTGATTTATCTATAAAATATATTAATGAATGGTATGGTACATGTTTCATAAATAAATGGCTGATAAGAGATCAAGTAAAAAAAATACTGATAGCACATTGAGAAAAGAAAAAAAGGCAAGTTCTTTGTAAATTATTTACAAAAAAATATTATTTTTGAACTATGTGTAAGTTTAGCTAATATGTATTGTTTACTGTGTATCATGCAAAACCACAAAATGATGAAGCTCGATAATATTATTTCTGATCTAAGACCAGAAGAGCGTAAAAGGTTGATGGAAAAATTGGAGAAGGATGAATCAGGTGAATGAAAAAATACGATCGATCCAATATGAGTTTCTTTTTTGAATTTTCATTAATAATATACTTAAAAATATTAGATAACATGTTTCAAACAATCTATTAATTCACAAATGCTTAAGGTTCTAAAGGGACCAACAACAAAGAAAAGGAATGTTGTTTTAAGAAAAGAAAAAAAATTGAACATGCAAATGAAAATGAATTGCTCATTAACTCATCTCGAGTGGTGCTGGAGGTTAACGAAAGGGGGAGAAAATTTATAAAAATTTGAGGGATCTAGTGAAACAAATGTATAGATGTTATTTCCACTTACAATACAGAAATCAATCCAATGATTCCAAGAACCAATTTTTTTTAAACTACAATATGATTTTCAAGAGAATTGGTCAATGAGACATGTCAGACTTTTAATAGCAAAAACATGCAACAACAAAAAAGAAGGAATGAAAAATTAATATTCCTTTAAATGCTTTTCTAGAACTATATGTATATATTACTAGAAAGAAATCATTTATAAATATCATTTAAGTTGTATTTAATTTTCATATATAAATATAAAAATTAAATAGTTTACTCTCATGTTACATTTTCAGGAAGATTATGAAAATATAAAAGGATGAACAAGCTGATATCAGATATATGCCAGTAGGAATGTCCAAAAAGTTGTACAAGGAGATGGTCAAAGAAATGAACATAATTTCATTACACGAGGAGCCATCTCAACAACAACTTGCTTCAAATGTAATATGTAATTATTTAATTTTTCGACTAGTTACAATAAATAAACAATTTACCATTAAATATTAATTTTCAACTATTTTCTTGTGGAAAATAAAATAAAATAGAACCCATTCAACACATAAAATAGGATGAAAAGGAAGAAAAGGGTGGATATCTATGTTTATGAGTAATTTTTACTTCCTTATTACAACTTACTAGATTTCATTTTTGTGTATTTTAAGTTGTTTTACAACAATCATCATTGAATATATTCAAACAGGTGCTAACATAAAAAAAAAAGAGCCATTAGAAGAATTTATTGACATTGGGATAAATATGGGTCTTCAGTATATGTTGGCATATCAGAAATTAATTGTGGAATTTGTAAGAATCTACTTGTTTTAGTTAGCCCCGTCTATAATTAATAGAATAAAAAGAACTTTTATATTAAATGTATGATTTTCTATGGGGTATAAAACTTTCTAGGAACAAAGTATGGAACTATGCCAACAAATGAATTGTTGAAATATGGCATGAAACTTGGTTTTGAAATAATATGTATCGTGCAGGAGTCAATTCTTGCTATGGTAGATTTCTTTTTGATCTACATTGATGTATATTATCTAATATTGCGATTTTCATTATTCTCACCAATGTATATACACTCATTACATTTTATTTTTATTTTTGTAGATGGAAATTGAAGAAGAAGGAAACAATCAACACAGTGAACAAAACATTCCTCCAAATAACCCAAGTCATGGAAGTAGCTTGAGCAGTGACAACAATTCCAGCGAAAAATGATGATCAATATGTTTGGATATCAAAGCAAGGCGTTGTATTTTGTGAATTTGTCTATGAAATCAGACAGTTTGTTTAATGTAATGGACATAGTGTCCCATTTGAAAGACAAAGGGATACCAATATATGTCCCATTTTGTATGAAAAAGAGTGTCTTATTCATATATATATATATATATATATATATATATAATAAAACATGTTTTAATTTATTCTATTGTGTTCTCCATTTCTGCTATGAAATGTTACACCACTAATTAAATATTATAGTGAAGAGATGCGAAATTCAATGATATGATATAACAAATTAATGAAAACATCACATTCAAATGTACTAATAAAAATTTAATTAATATGAATATCGTTATAAGATATGTGTCTCCTTTTGATGAATAATGAATTTAAAAAAATCACAATAATTGCATTGTCACACATCGATGTTTCTAAAAAATACAAAATGAACATCGGTGTATGTTGGTTACTGCACACCGATGAGTTTGTATGATAATGCACACTGGTGTGTTTCTACTACCTATGGGCACCACATGAATTTAGAATGCTTAGTGTGATTTATAGACGACTACCACCAGGGCGGTCTGATAGGCATTGCATGCACTGGCAAAGTTTGCCTTTAATGCATCGTGTGTTTTTATAACTTAAATACCCAGTGTGTTTTAGCACCTATATGAACCGATGTGGTTTTACATCTTAACGGCCCAGTGCCTGCACCTTCCATCGGCCCGGTGTGTCTTGTTAGGTGACACGCACCAAGACGTTGCTAAATGCTCGGGGGCATCCGAAGTTTTTTTTCCATCCTAGTGCTTGGTATGTTTACAGTATTGGTGCATACATGGTAAAACGCACCAGTGCATTCACACCTGATGCGCGCGCCAATGAGAAAAGCATCCATAACAACCTCCAGCCACCTAGTTTTTTTTATTTGTATTGAAATTCCATTAGAAGCTCTGCCAAAACCTCCATTACCGAAAAAGGATGTTGTATCAAATATTTTTTTGACAATTTTGGCCAATTTTATAACGCTAAAAGCCTCCTTTATAACCTCCGCTAGAGGGTCTTTTCCTTCTAGTGCTAAGACCACCTCCACCCTCGATTCTGAAACCTTTCGTAAATTCCAAAGCTCAAAACCAAGAATAATCCCATCACGCCATGGCTATCCTAAAATGAAAAACCATGCCTAAAAACCATTGTCAAAACTCGACAAAACCATGCCACCAACAACAAAATAACTAAATATCAACATGCACATAGCATGTATGTCAAAACCAGCTAGGAAATCATACCTGGAATCTACTACCTACAAGTGTTCCTGCTGAAGATTTCTTGTTCCAACCTTTCCTTTGTTGATCTTTGCTTTCTTTGCCTTCTTTTCCCTTCCTTTGCTTTCTTTTCCCTTTCTTGATCCAATTTTGGAATTCTCCAAGAAAAATTTAAGTGTCCAAGAGTAGAAGAGAGAGTTAGAGAATAGAGAGAGGGCTCCAAAAATGAACTGACCAAAAGCCATGAACTGATCTTTAAAAGTATTTTTAACAATTAAGCCTCTATTTTCTTCATTTTACATTATTTTCCTTCATTTTCCTCCTCACATGCAACTCTGACCTTTCACCTTCATTTTCTCTTTTCAAAGTCTTAGCCATTGCCTTTGCCAATTTCCTCTTAGCCGTAAACACATCAAGTGATGCCCACTAGGTTATCTTGCACAACATTCATCTTGGAATAAGTGTCCCTTAACCATGGTCTTATTTTTTCCTTTATTAACTTTTACTACATGAACTTTTAGCCCCGGCCTATTACAAAAGTGAACATTGAAATAATAAATTTTCAAATTCTCTGTAAACTTTATGTTGAATTACACATCTTCATCATACTTGGCTAAGCCTTCCTACACAATAAATACACACATGTTCATTCACATTATATAATGAACTAACGATAAAGAAAACAAAATTATATTCAATTTATGTGATCATGATGTGATAATGATTAACATCCATTAAGATAAAAAGATTAAAAAAAAAAACAATGTTTATTACAATTAATATATATATATATATATATATATATATATATATATATATATATATATATATATATATATGATTTCATTAAAAAGTAAAAAAAATTATTTTAATGCACATTATAATAAAATATTCTAAAAGAAAAAAACTCAGCAATTACTTCCTAATAAAAGTAATAAGAGGAATATTTTCAATTCATTTAATTTCTAATATAAAATTAATATGTGGCATTTAAAAAATATTAATATTAATAAAAAGTGAATGTGGGTCACAAATAAAATATTTCAATATGAAATTTTAAGTGATTTTGATGTGAATTTAAACATATGTTAGTAAAAAGAAATATTTTGATGTGAATAATGTAATTTATAGATAAAATATGTTAATTTCCATCTATATGTGTGTGTGAGTATTATAACAAAATATTTTAAAAGAAAAAAAAAATTCTTCTTAATAAAAGTGTTAAGCACAAAATTTTCGATTTATTTAATTCTTAATATAAAAATTAATATAAAGCATTAAAGAAATATTAATAATAATACAAAATTCAATATAAGTTATAAATAAAATATTTCAATATGAAAAATTCAGTAATTTTGACGTATATTTAAACATATATTAGTAAATTAAAAAAAAAACACTTTAAAGTAAATAATATTGTCTATAAATAAAATATTTTAATGTCCATATTAAATTTTATATATATATATATATATATATATATATATATAACATATTAACTTTAAGAGTTAACTTAATTAATCAAATTCTTTAACTCAACTATTTTCTACTAATAAAAAATAAAAAACTATACTTCTAAAGTACTTTTCAACATTATGTCCATTCACCTTTCATAATGAAATCTATATATAGTTATATAATCCTAAGAAAATTGATGTCCATTAAACTGAAAATTGATTTATGGAGCTTTTAAAAATAAAATTACTTAAATTGTATACAATACTTGCTGGAAAATAAAAAATTATACTAAATCTATATAGTTATGTAATCATAAGAAAATTAATGTCCATTAAAACACTGAAAACTGATTGATGAAACTTTTAAAAATAACATTACTTAAATTGTATACAATACCTACTGGAAAATAAAATAGAGCCATTTACTACCAAATAAAAAAAAACCCTAAATTACTGAAATGGAAATGGACAAAATCGAAATAAATGAACTATCATGACCTGCTAAACTAAACTATTCTGGAAGGCTAGAAGAGTGAAAGATAAATCCAATATAATGGATTAAAAAGAAATTTTAAAATACACGACATCTAGTGAAAATAAATCGGCATGGGCTAAAAGAGTAAGTTGAAGGAAAAATAAAACTTCAAATCCAGATAACAATTGCTGACGGAACCTGCCTCTTGATATGACATCAAATAATTCACATTACACAATGAAATTAATTGAGTGGTACATGACAATTCCTGAAAATGAAGATGGAACCTGCCTCTTGATATGACATCAAATAATTCACATTACACAATGAAACTTAATGTTAGTCTCCTTACTGCTAAACAATTCACTGAATTTAAATAGATGTTTACTATGATGCTGAAAACAGGATAGTAAAAAGGAATATGTAATTGTGAACCTCCAACAACTATGATTCAAACAATCAATGCTAAATTCTAGAGGAAAGTTAGAGCAATGAAAGAGTAGAAACTAAGATAGTAAACAGAAGCACTGTATCATAAGTACTCTTTTATATATAACTTTTTATTTGTCTGGCTGAACATATGCTGATTGTAGAAGTCTCGATATTCGTTGAAGTAGCAATGGTCACCATGTCTTTCAACTGGCATCTCCCTTTAATACCACGGAGAGCAACAGGTTGAACATCTGACGATTTCACCTCTGAAACAGATAATTAACAATTCAACACAGGGATCTATGATCTAGATTTCATTTTTAATCAGCATGATTTCACCAAATCAGCATGATTTCAGTATTTGTGACTATGATCTAGATTTCATTTTTAATCTTCGACGAGTCTTCCAACATCATCAATTAGCATGATTTCAGTGTTTGTGACTATGACCTGGCTTTCATTTTAGCCTTGTACAGCATCGCATAAAACTAGCTAGGGTACCAAAAAATAAGTAACAGTTTTGAAAACCAAGTAAAACTCATAAGAATGGACAAAATTAAGATACAGCCACCCTGCAGTAAGTTGGCTTACTGACCTGTTCGTTGAAGATCACATTATTTTCATTTATTCATTAAATATCACTTTATTTTCATTTTCATCGAGGGATAAGACGGAAAGACAGTAAACCATGGTTGTGTTTAATATTTCCAGGATAAAATATGAATATCTTTGTAACACTTTGTAAGATATTTTGCATATAAAATTTCTACATAATAATACTCCTGTAATACTTAATAATATGTATGGTGATGCGCATTCAATCGTGATCCTGACATCGTTCTTTCCATTATCACAATGATGGAAATCAACATCAATGGAATGACATTTCATGATAAAATTGTCAGAGAGTGACACCTAACAAGTGGAGTTAAATTTTAGATCGAGGTTTTTGGTATCAATCATTCTTAAAAGTTTTAGTTAATCATATCACTACAAAAATTTAGGCTTAAATAAAAAAACATAATAATCTTTTCACCATCCAACTAACCCTAATAACCTTAAAATACTTATTATATCTTACCATTATTTGAACCTAAACAAAAGACATGATAACAATTCCACCGACTATCTCTACTAACTCCTAAATACTTATCATATCCGACAGTTTTCAAACTCTATATGATCGCATATAATTAAATGGAAACCCGACTTGCAAAAAGAATTTGTCTGTCAAACTCAATATGATAGTATATAATTAAATGGAAACGCAACTTTTAAAAAGAATTTGTCTGTCTTACGATTCTATGGAAGAAACATGATACAAACGGGATATATTTCAATGGAAACTGAGCTTAAAATATACTTTGGCTTTAGTTTACGATTTCTATGATGAGAATCTGATTCTAAAATAGACTTTTTGTCTTTTGGTTTATAATGGTATTATGGGAACATGACTTTAAACTACTATACCTTTTACTTTGGTTTACGATTGTATAAAGAGAGCTTGGCTTTAAACTAGAATTTGTGTCTTTTCGCTTAATGATAGCTTTGTGTTTTTGTATAGGATGGTTTAGTGTGCGGGGTATGCAATTTTTGGTTTGATTTGTATAAGGCCCATTTTGATCCATTAGAGTTCATCAAAAGTGATAAAGCATTCATTAGAATTAAAGAGACTTCATATTTATCAACTAAATAGTTATTTTTTCAATTATTAAATATTATAAATTATCATGTCAAACAAATTTGAATTAATCGAAACATCATACTATAGTTTTTTAAAACTTCTTACTCAGATAGAGGTATTTCGTTTCTTTGGTTATGTTGGTTATTATCACTGTTTTATCGTAAATTTAACAAAAATTGTAGCACCTTTGTATGTATTGACTGGACATGTGGAATTTAAATAGACTAATAAATGTGATAATGCTTTTGCATATCTGAAAATGATGGTCTCAACAACTCCTATGTTTCAACAGCCAAACTAAAATTTACCATTTCATATATCCTCAGATGCATCATATACAGTGATAGCAGCAGTCCTTAGACAAGAAGAGGATAAAAAGCCTTATGTGATTTATTACACTAGTAAAAACTTTATGCCAACTGAACTCAATTATACTCTGAGAGAAAAAAATATTTTATTATTTATGCCATAAATTAATTTCACCATTACATAACAGGATATCTAGTTTCTATATACACTGATCATTCTGTCATTTGTTATTTAGAAAATAAACTTGTTACCAATGGTAGAGTAACTCATTGGTTATTTTTGTTACACGAGTTCGACATTACCATAAAAGATTGGCCAGGAAAAGAAAATCTTGCTGCAGAATTTTTGTCAAGAACCCCAGCTGTAGTCAATTCTTCTATATTTCAAGACCAATTCCTAGGTGAACATTTGTTTTCTGTAATTGTTAAAGCATCCTTGTGTGCTGATGAAGAAAATTATCTGGCAACTAGAAAATTACCATCACATTTGTTGTCTCAAGAAAATAAGCTTATTCAGCGCAACACACATTTTTTGTGGATGGACAATTACCTTTTTCATATAGGGTTCGATCTTCAAATTCAAAGATGTGTCAGAGATGATGAAATTTATAATATGCTCAGGGCCTACCATGATGAGCCCTGTGGGGGTCATTTTTCTCATTGGAGAAATACACGCAAGGTATTACAGATGAGATATTTTTGGCCCACAATATTTGAATATGAAAATAAATATGTCCCACATTGTGATAGCTATTAGAGGATGGGTCATCCCATTCATTCTGACGAAATGCCCCTTCAACTGTAAATTGTACTGCAACTTTTCGAAAGATGGGGAATGGACTTTGTAGGCCCCTTTAATCTGCCTTAAAATTAGAAAACATGCATTCTGGCCTACACAAATTATGTTATCAAATGGGTGGAAGCAATAACACTCCAAAAGGCCATGGAAGAAAAATTCACTAATTTTTTGTTCGAACTATATGTTCGATATGGTTTGCCTTGGGAGCATTGTAACAGATGGGGGATCACAGTTCTCTACTCACAAAATTTCAACCATGCTTCAAAATTATCATGTTAAAAACAAAGTCATTTCTCCTCACCATCCACAAGCGAATGGGAAGGTGGGAAGCATTAATAAATTCTTAGAGGCGTTTTTAACTAAAAAAATATCTTTGAATCGTCAGGACTGGGCTGCCAAGTTCCTAGAAGCTTTATGGGCCTAACAGATTACCCAACAAAATACTACGCGCTATTCACTGTATCAATGTGTTTTTGGTAAGGAACCCATTTTTCCAATTGAGTTTGAAGTTAAGACTCTCAAAACTGCCAATGAATTCGGATTGCACCTCACGTAAGCACAGACACAACGCTTACAATAACTCAACGAATTAGATGAAATGTGTCTTCTTGATTTACAACGTACTGCCATAATTTAGCAGCAGTGGGATAAATGGCATGATAGGTTGCTTACAAAGAAATTTTTCCAAAAAGGACACTCGGCATTGTTATAAGGCTAGATATTCCAACATTTTCCAAGTAAAATTCAAACAAGGTGGTTTGGCCCTTACGAAATTACCGAATTTTATGACAATGGAACCATATTCCTTACTGCAAATGACAATGTCGGCATTTCATTCCTTGTCAATGAACATTGGCTTCGTTTGTCTCATCGACCACTTACTAGAAAAAAAAAAAATTTCACGAAATCAATAATGATGCCAATCTACAGGTTGTAACTGATCGGGCCAATTTCCCCACAACCACGACCAAGTAAATATTTTTGAAGAAATTTTATTTATTTTTTACATAATGTAAATAATTATTCTTTTTTGTTATATATATATATATATATATATATATATATATATATATATATATCATCGTTAATGTTTTATCACATTTGATTTTTCCATTAGTCACAGCTAATGTTTCCTTATTCACAATTGTTTTTTCCTTAGTCACAATCATTGTTTCCTCAATCACGTTTGTTGTTCCTCAGTCACAATCACTATTTCCTTAGTCACAGTCATTATCTCCTCAGTCACTATTGTTGTTTCCTTAGTCATAGTCAATGTTTCCTTAGTCACAATTTTTGTTTCCTTAGTCACATTCGATGTTTCCTCAGTCACATTTTTTGTTTCGTTAGTCACAGTTGTTGTTTCCTCAGTCATAGTTCTTTTTCCCTCAATCACAACCGATTTTTCTTTCATTATGCTATTGCTTATTCAGTCATAATGTTTCTTCATTTAAATACAACTACTGATCTTTAACATGTGATTATCATCTTTTTTAATTATATCTTTATTTATTTAGGGAAATGAACATTTTAGTTTTCTCCTTATATGATGATGGAAAACTAAATTGTTTTATGGCTATCATTAGAGAATGTTTTATGTGAAATCATTATCAGAACTTTGAAATTTTTGTGAATTTTTAATCCTTTATATAGTTGTAGAAAAATAACAACACTTCTTATACTACATTCCTTTCATCACCACTTCTAGAATATCTTTTAATTCCAGTCTTCCAACAATAAAAGACCATAATTTTTTTTTGGAAAAAATTAGAAAGATATCAAAGTAGTTACCATAATACTTATTACAGCATCCCTAACTCTTAAGGAGTTGAATTTCCACTTCATTTACTAAGTTATATATTAATATTAATGAAAATTATAATTTAATAGGGTATAAGAGGTCTCATCATGAGTCGACCTACCATGATCATAGGATCTAGTGAAGTGACATTACCATTTATGGTTACCAAGCAAGGGTAATTTCCTTTTGCTTTTAAGTCAAAGGACAGGAGGTCTCATCATGAGCTGGCATTTTCACCTCATTAGCTTTGATGAATGACATTGTTGTTAATTGGTTACCAAGAAAGAACAATGACCTTCTGTAAATACTCTAAAATTGTATATATAACAATAAAATTCAAAAATTCATTTAATAAATGGGACATTGGCATCTCAAAGGGTTAAAAAGTCAACCCTATCGAGGCTATGGACGCCTACTAGTAGCAGAGAACATGCCTATGGTATTGAAGTGAAACCAAGAATTACAATATAACTTGCCGTTTTTTTCCTTCAAAATTAAAACTAGAACAATCCTTAAATTTATTTCGGACATTCTTAAAACCTTCCACGTATGTGGTAATGTTTGGTTCTTTTTGAGCATTTAACTATAAATCTAGATACTAGAAGTATATATATATTTTTTTTCCTGATGGGGCGTCATCGCAAACTCATGGGATTTGTGAGAAAAAATATCACTCTGAACCTCCTATATTTTCTCAATTCAGTATTGCATGAGAATCCTACTAGATTAAGGAGGTCGAAGGACCAAGTTGGAGTTGTAAGTCACCATGGACTCATCAAGTTATTAGTTATAAGAAGTATTACCTAATTTGAATAGACTTGGGAAGGGTTCTTTAGAAACCCTGGTGATAATCAAGACATTCCTTTGGAAAACGAAATATTTGATGGAACATCTAGGGACATTCCAAATAGTGATAAGTGGCTAGATGAATACAATGAGGAAAACCTAAATGGAACCCCCATGACAAAAAATGTTTCATGAGAGACTGTACAGGTCCAGAAACCTAAAAAAATTAGTAGAACGGGGAAAACGATGGCATCAATTTTAGCTTTCCTGCATAAGAAAAGGAGGAGGTCCGCTAGACTTGTAAAGAAGGGCTAGAGTTCCTTGAACCCTCTTGAGAAACCAACAGAGGAAAAATCAGCTAATGATGTATCATCTTTAGATCATATGGAGCATGAAACAATAATAGCCTAACCACTAGAAGGGCTATAAATTTACTACATACTACAAATTTTGGAAAATTTATGACCCAGATTCAACATAAGAACTTGCAGTGTATTTTGATAGTCCTCTCGACTAGGGGGATTCATCGACTTTGTTGGTTGTAACATCTCTTGTTGATTATGCAACTATTGTTATCCTAGATTCATATAATGATCCTTAATTTTTTTCATCCCAATCTTGTTCTAAATACTTTGTTGCTACTTTATTAGATCCTTCCTCTCTAGAGGGAATGACTCCATGGTATTTTGAAAATTTTATTGATGAAAAACGTGATGTTAGCATTGGACTTTTAGCTGAGCCTTAGATTGTTTTTTCTGATAAGGACCCACTGGAGTCTGGTACTGATATAACGACAAGGTAAGATGACCATTTTCCAACAACCAAACCCACTGAAGAAACTACTGAAGAAGAATCTGAAATAGTAGTTGTTATTTCCTCCCCATTAGCCTTGGCTACCAATTCTATTCAGATGACCATAGGTACTAAATCTAGGAAAAATAAAGGAAAAGGAAAACCCTGGAAGGAAAATTATAAGTTAATTGGATAAAATAAGGAACTGCAAAAGAAAGTACAACAACTATAGAACTGGTTAGGAGGTAGTAAGTAGCTTCATAAAGATTATGAGTAGAGGCCTAAAACAAAGAAGGAAACTCAGGAAATTGAAGTCCAGAATGATGCTATATATGTCCTTAATGAAGCCACCACTTAGAAAAACCTTTTTATTTTTGTTGCTAAAGAAGGAACACAAACTAACCCTAAGGTGTAGGTGATGGACATTCCTCCTGCCCTTGTTGAAGTGGGAATTTAAACAGATCCACCATTTACTTTTTATGACATAGGGGTACAGATGGAAGAGGTGCCTCCCTATACTCCCTTCATTGTAGAAGACTCCATTACAATTATTCATAAAAATATGGAGGCATAACAACAGAACATAGCAAGATATCAAGGAGAAGTAGTGCCTCAAGGGAACGTCAAGAGTTGCTCCAACAATTTAAAGCATTGATAGAAACAAAAGATGAGACCTATGCACAACTAATAGCATCTGAAAAGGAACTCTATGATTTAAAGAAACGCTAGAAGAAATCTACAGAACAAACAAAATAAATCTGCAGAACAAAAAAAATAATTTATTTCTATTTATTCAGATGCCTTGGCATGAAGTTCCCTAGCTTGGAATTATGCTTTATATTTGATTGACCGATATCTTTTGCTTAAGGTAAAAAGAATACAATCTAGAAAACCACACGAGTTCAAGAATGTACTGGATTTTATTTCTATTTTTCAAACCCCTTTCGCACATAGATTCATCATAGCATTTTCATGTACATAAACATGGTGTTTCTCCTACACTTGTAATTATGTCTTGCACTCAGGAATGGAATATTTGGAAGAAATCAGAGATGAGGCTCTTTGTGGAGCCAAGGAAAGATGGAAGGCATCACAACATGAAGTCAAGAATAAAGAACCTTTTTCTTACATAACTTCTGGTATGTTATGGCTATAATATAAGACTATGTTCACTTGGTGCTGGAAAGAGGTATTCACTGGATAAAATGTATGTATCCCTGCCCCATGATCTAGTGTCCGCAATCATTCTATAGATATTATTATGACTTATCAGAAGTAGGTAAGCTAGTATATTTTGAAAATATCTGAAAAAGAAATGGGTTCAGGAATAGAGGGGAAGAACCATATGAAGTTTACTCCTTGACTATCCTACATGTTAACCATTTATTTGCATGAGGTCATGAAAAAATTTCAATTTTGGGGTGATGTTGGGCCTCATATTTGTCATATTTTTCTTGCCTTACTTCTCCATTTTCACACCATTTTCAAAATTATTTTGTGAAATAAAATTATGTTAATGAGTATAGTAGAGACTTTAGTAGTATTCTACATGCATTTATCATTTTTTATTATTTCTGGATGGATTTTATTAATAAGATGTTATTTCTAACAAACAGATCCTCAATATTGATAGGAATATATTGACTCATTGATATTTGATGTTGTTTCCTGGAAGGGTAAGATAGTACCACAAATGCCTCAAAATGTTATACCCTGTTTGGAATGAATTAGTTGAGGATGACTTCTCACCTAGCTTCTCAGACACATTAAGATCATTGTAACTTAAATGATAAATCCTAAGAATATTTAGATTCTAAGGATCGCTCATTATTTAAAATAGATTCTTTGTTCTTTATCCTTTGTTGTTACGATATAAAAAACTAGTTTTGAACCTTGAAAGGAGTGTTCAAGTTGTAATATTATTTTTTGATACAAACTCGGGCTTGGAATTTTTGTAATTTTTTTCTCTGCAATTTGAATGGAAGTAATTATTATCTATACTTAGTCAACTATGTCGATTTTCTTGTAAGGCAGTTCAATTCCGGATTTGTATCATTAAAAATAGCACTTTATTTCTCCATTTCATATATTTCCATTTGTATAATGATCTTTAATTTCTCAATTTTTATTTGTTAAAATGAATGCTCTATCTTGAATCATGTTTATTGGTATTCTCATAGAATAGATATGTTGTGGTTAATTCATTAAGAGGAAGTATTATTTTCTTTCATTTCCTATAGGTTATCATATATTTCTATTTCAGTTGATCAATCACTATTAGATATCATGATTACGTAGTGTTATCTTTTTACTCTGTAGTTTTTTTCCCTAAGAAACAACTTGTTTTTCAATATTCTTTCTTTTTTTGATCCCTTCTGAAATATGTAGATGTTAATAATTTTAATAGTTTGCGATAATTAGAGATTGCATCTTGAATTGATTTCTTTAATATTGTAGTAATTATTTTCGATATAACCATACCAACTAGTCATATTTGCATTCCTCTTGTACGAACAATGTCGATAACCTTGAAATAGCAAAACGAATCAGGTTGATAAATTAATGTGCAGCAGATTAGTTGATCCTTTTTAGGAACAATTAATTGGCCCAATAGTGTGGCTTCAAAAGCTACTTGTAGGATTGTTTAATCAGGTGTTAAAGATGACTATGATGACATGTCGAAGCACATTGAGATAAATTACCAAGACATGGTACAAAAGGGAGTAGTATGGCTCCAGTACATTTCCACAAATGAGTAGGTTGTTGACATTCTCACAAAGCATTTACCCCAGGATGAAGTTTGTTTAATTCATGGAAACACATTCCTTCTGAGGTTGTTAGTATTTGAAACCTACATACCTCTATTGTTTAATCATCCTATGATTTGATAGGAAAAAATCGCAATGCTACAGAGGTAGCACTCTCCTCAAAATTTCTAGGAGAAATAACACGCTCTCTTTTGCTTCACCTAAATCGATAACCAAAATTGGTCTCTTTCCCTCAATTACCATATAGCCTTCTTTGTGCTCACATATGCACCGAACACATCATTTCATAATATATTTATATATAATGAAGTCACATAACTCGGCTATCTCACTTTTCTTTCTAGTTGATTTTTCCACGCTATATACAATTTTACTTGAGAACTCTCTGGAATGTACAATTTTCACACACCATGTTCAATTCATAGCAGGGTTTAACTCTAATGAGTTGTCACCATATCCACAATTTAGAGTGTATAGTTTTCATCTAATGGTTTAGAGTGAAGGTAGTGCTATAGGGTAACCACCCTTCCATCCTACACAACGAATAACCCATTTTCTCTTCTCCCATTGCCAGAAATAATGCTACAATTTCTTGAGGAAACCCTGCTCCTCCCAAAACCATTCTCTCGTACAAGCAGGTAACTTATGAATATCATAAGGAATTTTCTTGGCAAGTTTTCTTTCCTTTCAATCATTTCTTACTCTCCCTTCTTTGCCTTTGTTGTGGTTTTGAGTGTGGTGTCAGGTTATTAGCGACCTTTACCATGACTACCTTCTCATTTTTTGGGGTGAAATGGAAATGTGTGTGGCACGACGAACTCATCAGTGGGTTTGTTTTGTGTCTGGTAATTGATAATCAATTCCCTATTTTTTTATTCTTCTCCAAGAATTCCTTATCATATTATATATAATAAATGCATGATTCGGGTTTTTCAAGGTTACTGTTGGGAGTTATAGAGGTTATCTTTTTAGGTAATTTACTTCCAAAATAATTTTACATAGGGTTCCATTTAAATACAAACATTATGCAAAAGTTATAATATTTTTCCTTTTATTATTCAAGATCTTTTATGTGAGGTTTCTATCTCAGCCTTCAATAATTATCTTGAGATTTTGATGACTTCAACACTCAGGTTCCACTTAACATTTTACCTCTTCTCCAGGCGCTACCAGTTATCCACGTGATGAAGGTTCTCAAATATTTTGTAAAGAAGCTACGACCCGTCCTTAGGTTTAGTGTGATTTCTTGTGGACACTATATACACAAGATCCTAATTCCCATGCTAGAACTAAATAAAGAATAGTATTTTTATTTGTCTACGTTCACTGGTAGGCCATTGCACCAGAAAATATACATACATACATATATATATATATATATATATATATATATATAGAGAGAGAGAGAGAGATGGCCTTTACTCATGTTGAATGATGTTATACAATCTCTATAGCATGAATTTTGATTGAGTTTGGTCGAAGGCTGTTGGATAGTGTTGTAGTAATTCGAACTCTTCTTGACGTTATTTTGTTCAATGCACCTAGTTTTTTTCTTAATTTAGGAGGTATTATTTTAAAAAATAAATATCTATAGAATTTGTTTGGT
Organism: Pinus albicaulis; assembly: GCA_034641835.2. NCBI lineage: Eukaryota > Viridiplantae > Streptophyta > Pinopsida > Pinales > Pinaceae > Pinus > Pinus albicaulis. The sequence continues at coordinate 346,018,542 of CM076583.1, read as the reverse complement.
TTTAGTGTTCACTAAAGATGTATGTTAGTTTTTATTTCTTAACTCGATATAGTTTCCTTGTTTAATTTGGCAGCGAAACTGTATATTACTACTATGTGGATAATAATCATGGTATGCATGCATATACTCAATCTATATTGTGGGTTGGTTTTCTTATTATAAAAAACATTGTGATTATAGGTACTCTGTGTGTGTTTTTATTGTTTTAATAGCTTATGGCTCTAGGCTAATAGCACCAACTCTTTTTGAGGTATTTTCTAACAAAAATTTTTACCTCCCATTTCCATTTCCCAACATTTAGAATTTATCTCATAATTCCCATTTTATTATTCCCAACATTATTCTAGGTAAGTGGGACCCATTCCTTCTCTAGGGCTTGTTGTTCACCTTTCTGGAGTATTTAGATATGTTTTATGTATACTCAGAAATAAGGATTCTTGCAAGGATGGACTTCCATCCATTTGTTGGAACTAACCTACTTTAGTACTAATTATTCATGTTATTTATAAACCATAATTTTCAAAAATAAACATCTTAGTTATATTTTTATAGCACATTAGTACCTTCCTGTAAGTAAATCAACCTTCCATCACCATCCTATCAATATTATAGATTATTTTATAGGAAAGTTACACCCTTTCAATTTAACCAGTCATTATTGTGACTTGTAGCAGAAAAAAAAAATTACAAAATATATAAACTAATTCAATTACGAAAATAGGTCATGTTTTGTAAATCAACCATATAGAGTAATTATATGTTATTAGGTTTAGGCTGCCACCAAATTACTAAAGAGAAAATATTTCTCCACCAAAGCAATGAGTTCAGGTATATTTTACGAGTACTCCACCAATGCCAGTTTACTTCCATAAAAGTTCTTTAGATCGGGACTAAGCAGGTCCACCTAATAATTTATAACCACACAAGGTATTTTTCAATTTATTAAAAGCCTTACAGGGTGTTCCACTAGCCATCCAACTCAATAACCCCTTTCTTTGGCAACATCATATCTAAGGAGTCAACTTCATTTTTATCTCTTTGAACTCCTCCAGCCAGGTTCCAAGTCTTCGGGTTGCCTCAAGCTTTTTTCCTCTCACCCTCTTGGCTCCCTTTTCCCTAACAAAGATAATTTATCTCTAAGGAGAGGAATAAATATCCCATATTTTTTTGGATGTAGAACTCTCGTGTAGCATATTTTCCCTTTACTAATTTTTTGGTAACCATAACCAATTTAAATTAATAAAATTAAACAGATAAACATTCATGTTTACTATCTATCCATATGAGGAAGTCTCCCAAATAAATCAAATACTTACTTTTCCCTGAGGTGTATTACAATGATGTTCATATAAAGTTTAGTTAAAGTTGTAATGAACATCCCCCCTCACATATATCCACTTTCACCAACTTACTTAGGGTAAACATGAGATGAGAGATTGTTATGAAAAGACTCAACCTCCTAGGTGACCTTAAGGAAATGGAATTGACAAAACATACCTTACTGACTTCCCTCAGGTGCCTCATGACCCTCGAGGAGTAACCCAACCCTGCCAGGTGTCCATCTGCTAAGAAAACATAATTTTCCATGAGATTGAGCCCCAATTTGTCCCTTACCAAGCCCTCCATGCGACTGGAAATCCCCAGTCACTCCCATGAGCCTGCATCAACACAATTGTGGCCTTTTTTTCCTAGTGTTCTGCCAGTGACTGTGGAATTTAACCCACTTTTTTAGGGTTGAGGCCAATCCTCTACCCATAAATCCATATAAATTCCATAACTCATAAAATACATGAAAATTATTATAAACCAAAAAATGAAACCAAAGCTAGGCCTGACCACCCCAACTAGGACTGACATTTCATCAAACACTTGGTGAACATGAAATCTACAAGTCATGAGTGAAATTATGAGCATAAGGGACTAAAAATTCATGTCATACTTGACAATAAGGATCACCACCCTCTCACATTAGTTTGCTTAACATAAATTAGGTCTTTCATACCTTATTTTTTGAGTTACAAGTAAAAAAATGAAAATATCCATGATTAAAACTAGTCATATATACATGCTTATAACCAGCATATAAACATATAAATAAGAATAAGGTAACAACCATTAAATCCAAATAATAAGAAGTACATTTACCAAAAAAATTAAATATAACTTAGCTTTCATTAAATATGGGAAAGAGCCAACCAAGTTCGGGACATTCACATACCACCCGACCATAGATATGGCTAAACCAAATATTTATTCCACACTCACCATACCATGATTTCATCTAAGCTCGCTCTAAGATAACAAAACCAAACCAAGCTTGGAATGCCTCCATATTCCTTGACCATCCTTGATGAATTTTCCTTCCCCAAGTCTCTAGGATTTACCGCAATCCACACCGAATCACTGGGCCCTAACTAAGACTCCACCCTTAATATTTACCGTGTATCGCTCCATTACCAGTCAAGGTATTACTAGGCCTTTAAGAACATTTCGAACACCACCTCCACCTCATATTTTGAAACCTTCCAGAAATTCAAAAGCTCAAAAATGAGAATAATCCCATTACACCATGGCTATCCATAAATGGAAATGCAAGGCTTAAAACCATCTTGAAAACCCATCAAAACCATGCGACCAATAGTAAAAGAACCAAATACCAATATGCACACACCATGCATGTCAAAACCAACTAGGAAATCATATATGTAATCTCTTACCTGCAACTATTAATGTTGAAGCCTGCTTGTTCTAACCTTTCATTGCTTGATCTTTAAATTCCTTTTCCTTATTTTTTCTTCCTTTTCTTTCTTTTCCTTTTCTTGATCCAATGTTGAAATGCTCCAAGAAAAATATAAGTTTCCAAGAGCATCAGAGAGAGAGAATAGAAAGAGAGCTCCAAAACTGAACAGACCAAAATCCATGAATTTATCCTTAGAAGAATTTTTATCAATTAAGCCTCCAATTTCTTCATTTTCCATTATTTTCCTTCATTTTCCTCCTTACATGCAACCTGTGGCCTTTCACCTTCCTTTTCATCTAATTTCATTTATTTTCATAAATAAATGTGCCAAAATTAATTTTTTCCTTTTCAAATCCTTAGTCGTTTATGTTAGTAGTAGAAAATTCCCCATTTTTAACCCCTTTCTTCTCTTAAAACCAGAATAATAAACCTTTGTTTTATCCCCATAAAATTCCTTATACCTACACTAGTCCAAGAATCCTATCTTATCCCTGCACTGGTTCTATATTTCATACTTAAGGTTTATTAAGTACTTAGTTAATAATTTTTAAATAGATTTTATGCCTTTTATATTCTTGCAACTAATATCTCTCTTCCTAAAGTATTTTGATAAGAAAACGTATTAATATTGAATTAGCATGGTCTAGCGCAAGAAAATTCCTACACCGTTGGCAGCCGACTGTTCCTAAAATTCCCCAACAGCTCGTTACCTAATGCGGGCATCTCGTTCCAGCTCGACCCATTCAGTTTCGGTCATCTTGAGTGGAATTTGGAGCAGAGGATAATCATGGATATGATTAAATATTGGATTTTCGGCTAACAAGTAGTTTAACATTTTATTATAGCCGTTGGATTATTTTGTAATGCTGGTTGTTATTTCGTTCAGTTGAAAGGTTGGAATTAGAATGACTGTATATAATTTTGTTATGGCCATAGTCCGAAAAAGTTGTCTAAATATAGATTTCAAATGGGAAATTAGGGAGTGATAGCCATGCTACTATAATTATGGAAAATTTGTAATTATGTGTTGTCACCCTCGTTCCGAGCTGGATCCATACTTATGATGTATTTTTGTTGAATCGAATTAATACAAGGAGCTACTCCATGTTGTTTACATTCTGTGTTTAAATATGTCACTGATGCACCTTTGAGTGTTGAAGCTTTACGTTTCCTAAAATGGGAAAGGAGCTAGTTGGCTAGGGCCCATCCAACCCAGCTCGTTTTCCCTCTCATGCTTTCGTTCAGTTAAAGGTGTGCATTGATTGTATTGATGAAAAGTGTGGATTGAGTTTATGATTCACTTCTTCATAAGAAATCTGGGTTTATTTCATTGACAGTCAAGTGTGACGGATCCGTGGCATGTTTATTAATTAAAGTTTGATTTACTTTCATTCATTTCCATTTTTACGAATCTTAGCTGATTTCCGCCTGGAATAGTGCAAGCACATTCTTGCACTAGTGTGATTATAATTTCTGCAACTTAGTTTTACGGTTCATCACAGCAATATTGCTTCATTTATTTCCTTCACAAGAATTTGATTTATTTCTACAAGTGAATGTTAATTAGTAAATAGAAGTCTTTTTAATACCAAGAGTTAAAATCCTACGAATTAAAAGAGGCATTGTTAATTGTTGAACGAATGTTGTTACAACACATCGATCTGTGCCTTCACTTCATATTTTTAAAAGGAAGGAATTAAAACTTAGATCTGAATAATCAAAGTGAACCTTTCTGAGTTTACAATGATTAAAGGCACATCTGGTTTTGTGAGTAATTATCACAGGGATAAAATCTTGTTGTCATACTTGAGTTATTTATTTCATTGCATTGAAGAAAGTGTGCTTTAACTTTTGAAGTTTGTTTTATCTCAAAATTATTTTCACTGCAAGGTTCAGTTTGGTTGAAGCATTCTTTTACGTGTGAAATTTATTTCATAATTATGATTCACCTTTGGAAATTTCTTTCATAGATTAACACACCCTTTCTTTTCTCGAAAGCAAATGGAAAACTTGGTGCAGGACTCTATGTGCCGGTACAGGAACCAATATCTTATTATAGGAACAAAGTGCTCAAAGCCTTAAGCTTAGAGCCCCTGCACAAAGACATAAATCTCCAGTGCAAGTGTAAAATATACTTCCCGCACCTTAGTCTTGTACATGTACTAGTGAAAGCATATTGCAGGAGTACAAGAATAACATCTTGGTGTAGGAAGGAGAATCCTTAAGAAGGCAGATATTTCCAAGGGCGCACTTGTGAACCTGCCAACACCCATGCTGGAGATAAACATAGAATTTCATTTCAGCAATCAAGATTGTTTACAGCAAGTGTGAAAGTTCCTTTATTTGATTTTTACACAAAGTACTTTCTTTTGCATTCCAGCACTAGAACTGCTTTGGTGTAAATTATTGTGTGATATTTCTTTTCAATTCTACAAGATCTTGATTTGAGAATTAGGAATAGATAGGAAAATTTTATACCGCTTCTGGCATTTCCTAGTCTTCGTCTCTAAGTTTACGAACCTCGGTTTGAAAATTAAGTTTTGAAAGGAGTTTTCTTAAGTGTGATTCCTACACCCACATTTTGGCATCGTTGTCAGGGAGGTGATTTGAATCGGTAAAAAATTTCTATTTTTCTGCAATAGGGCTAAGTCTGCTATTATTTTTTCTGTAGTGTGCTTTTATTGATTGAAGGAATTTATAGGTGTTGAGTTACTTTTTTAATTACAGCATTTTATTGAGTTTTTTTTTGTCATTTTTTGAAATGAATGTCTAAAAGGGGTAAGGGTCTGAAGCCCACTAAGGGCCGAGGAAATACTTGTAAATATGAAAACAATTCTCATATTGGGCCTTCTTTTGTAGGTATAAATTCCATACAAACCCAGACTCATCACGCAAGAATTGTCCACATGGACTCTGGAAACAATACTCCGGGGGGACACAGCTCATGAAGGGGAAGAAAGAGACTATTAGAACCCATAGTCAACCTTCTCACCCTGTTGAGAATGGCTCAATTGGAGGAACAACAATGGCATATCATGAGGACCATGCTGAGGGAAATGGTGAAAATTAGGTAAACAAGGAACAATCAACTTTTGGATTCCCAATTGTGGATTCTAGCATAATTGTGCAAATGAAGAACATTCCACCATCATCTCTTCCTCATTTCTATGGTAAGGTACATGAAGATCCAATTTTTTTTCTTTTTGAGTTTGAAATTTTGTGTAGGAGCTATGATTATTCATTTGATGCTCATAAATTAAAGTTATTTCCTATAACTCTCAAGGATGCAACACTACGCGGGTTCATGGGACTAGGGGAAACACTATAGCTTCTTGGGAACAGATGAAGAGAGTTTTATTGTCAAAATATCAGGAATATTGTCAAACTAGAGATATTCAAGTTAAAATATTTACTATTGTGCAAAATGATGATGAGACCCTAGAGGACTACTTAGAGAGATTTTTTTATATCCTCCAAAGATCAAAGCAAAAATTTGATCCGAGTACCATTAGGACCTTGTTCTTACATAGACTTACTAATGATGCTAAGAAAAATATAATTTTTTTAGGACAAGGAGATATTTCGCAAAAAACTTTTGATCAAATCTATGACTTGTGCAGGAAATTCTCAAGGAATCAATATAGATCTAGTAAAGGAATTCGAAATAAAAATAAGAAACCGAATCTACCAATGCTATCATTTTTGGATTGGAGAAAAAAATGGATAATATGAAAATTGAAATAATGACTACTATCAGCAAACAAATATACTCTTTGAAATTTTAGTACAAACCTGTAGAAGAACAAGATTCATTATCCATTTTTTGTCCAATATGTAGAAAAAAGGCATCTTTTAAGAGAATGTCCTCTTGATGTTAAAGGAGCTAATAAATGTGCAATTTTTGCAAAGAACCATGCCATGGAGAAATGTCCTTCCATACCTAGGCTGAAAGATGTATTTGAGGGAGGACAACCTGAAGCTGAATCATTGCACGCTATGGGAGCATGAAGAAATTGGCCTCAAGTAAGTGCAGGTATGGGTCTTGAACTTCCACCGCATTTTTTTGGTTATAATGCACACCCACATTCCTATCCTAACACTAGTCACTCTCAACATTGGCATCATGGGAACCAATATCATTATGGACAACCCTCCCAATCTTCGAAACAAGGTTGGAGAGGGCAAAACCATTCACACCATTCCTATATTGCACCTATGAAATCATACCCATATACATATGCACCTTACCCCATGCCACAACCTCCATTGCCCCAACTGAGTCAACCTATGCCACCATTACCTTTACCTCCACCGTTTCGACCTCCTCAACTCCCTACCCAACCCATAAAAAATCCCAATAACAAAGCAGTACAAATGATTCATCCTATGAACCCAATTTTTCCATCCAGATATCAGTCTATGCCAGTTGGATTCAATGATCTCCAATTGAAATCAGCAAAGATAGTAATCTCAGAAAAGCAGAAGAAACCTATGGTGATTATCGAAGAGAAAGACGAGGAGGAAACTCTAGACCATTCTGTAAGATATGTCACCAGTCAACCCATCCTCGTACCTTCAGAGCCTTTTCCATCCTCTTCAAACCATCATCCCTATCCAGAGTGGCTATTTGTGGAGAGGAATGACCCCATTATTGAGCCTAGCTTGGCTTCTGAGCTTAGGAATCTTTTTATAAAGGTACCTTTTCTCCAAGCTATCAAAGATATCTCCACCTGTACAAAAATCATTAGGGATCTCTATCTCAAGAAGCTAGGAAGGAAAAGGTTGGAACCCAAAACCATTCAATTTTTTGGAAGAGAATTAAAGTTAATGACGGGATGTATGCACATGGAAAAATATACTGATCCCAGAAACCCTGTTGTCTCTGTTCAGATAGGTGATATCCTTGTCTCTAATGTTCTTATAGACTTGGGGGTAGAAATTAATGTTATGACCAAGCAAACCATGGATCAACTTAGATTGGTCCATATTCTCCTACTCCCACCATGCTTGAATTGGCAGACATATCTAAAATCAAACCAGAAGGGGTGTTTGATGATGTGATTGTTTCATTAGATCCTTGGGAATATCTCAGAGAATTCATTGTGCTTCAGCCAAAGAATCATGTGGGAGGACATGCCTTGATATTGGGATGACCATGGCTTGCTACGGCCGATGCATACATTGGATGTCGTTCTGGTGACATGTATATTTCCCATGGAGATTCTAGGAAGAAGGTCACCTTATATCCACCTGCTAGATCAATTTAGGAGCTTCGAGACACCTTGTGGCTAGATTACAATAGTGACGAGGAGACTCATTATGTCTCTATGTTACATCATTATGCTAAGTATTCACATGAAGGTGAGATACATGACTTCCTGAACAATCTAGACGCCATGCCTAATTTTGTGTCATTAGGCCAATTTTTTTGTCTAGATTTCTAAGAAAGTCACAATTCTCAAACTCCCTAATCACCATCTCTAGCAATGCCTATGTGTACTCTTGAGCCCAATACCACTCTTGTTGAGATTAGTCTAGGAAAATCTTTTCATATCATTTCAAACGGGGATTCATCCTAGTAAGAGCATCTTGTGAATTTTTTGCGAAACCATCTTGGTGACTTTGCATGGGGTTACGAAGATATGAAAGTAATCCCTCATGAAACCTGTACTCATCATATTTATATTCAGGATGGAGCCTGACCTCTCCAAAAGCCCTAAAGGCATATGAACCTAACTCTAAGAGATGTTGTAAAAGAAGAATTTCAAAAACTCTTCGATGTTAATTTTATATATCCTATTTCTGACAGCCAATGGGTCTCCCCATTGGTGTTAGTCCTGAAAAAAGGTGGGAGACAACACATTTGCATTGATGATAGAAAATTGAACAAGGCCACTCTTAAGGATTACTTCCCCCTTCCTTTCATCGATCAGGTGCTTGATACCCTTGATGGGAAGAAGTACTTCTCCTTTCTAGATGGCTTTAGTGGTTATAACCAAATACAGATCGCACCCAAGGATCAAGACAAAACCACCTGTACATGTCCATGGGGTATATTTTCTTACCGAGTGCTTCCCTTTGGGATATGTAATGCCCCAGATACCTTTAAAAGGGTATTCCTAGCAATTTTTGCTAACCTAAGTGTGTGGAAATATATATGTATGACTTCTCTGTGTTTCATGATTCATTTTAGGAGGGCCTCAAAAATCTAGAAAAGGTGCTTCTTCGTTTTGAAGAAGCTAATCTTGCCTTGAGTGATAAAAACTACAGATTGATGTGTAAGGCAGATGTGGTTCTGTTGTGGTAAAACACAACCCCCCCATTTTTTACTTGTTCACTTCAAATAATGGGGACCCTTTTTATAAATTTTTGGCTAAGCACCTTTTAGGATTTTATTTTAATGATTATCCTACGCTTTTGTTAATTTTTCATTTTCTTTGGATTCTTGTTTTGATTGAATCGATTTTTTATAAGCCTCCCATTGACGCTTGTTTCGCCTCATTTGGTCAACTGGTTTAAAAATGGTACTCCTTTGAAGTACCATCATTTTTTTAGTCTGGGTTAAAAATGTTATCTTTTTATTTATTTTCAGAGTAGCTGTAGTTTAGAAAAACTTAATATTAAAAAATATATATTAAAAAAATAAAAAATAAAAATAAAAATAAAAAAATTCATCGGGTCCGTCGCAGATCGCAGATCGCAAATTTCAGATTCTTCGCAGATCGCAGATCGCAAATTTCAGATTCGTCGCAGATCGCAAATCGCAAATTTCGGATCCATCGCATATCGCAATATCGCAATTTCGCAATTTTGGATCCATCGCATATCGCAATATCGCAATATCGCAATATCGCAATTTTGCAATTTTGGATCCATCGCATATCGCAATATCGCAATATCACAATTTCGCAATTTTGGATCCATCGCAATATCGCAATTTCGCAATTTCGCAATTTTGGATCCATCGCATATCGCAATATCGCAATTTCAGATCCATAGCAATTTTTAGAACATGCAAATTTGAAAAACCCCGATCCAAGGTTCTTGCGATATGCGATGTGTTAAATTTTTTTTAACATAAAGTTTTTTTTTTTATTGTTTCATCCCTTATGCCTCACGTATCGTCACCCTCACCTCACTCTCCACTCACCATATCCCTCCATAATCTTACGTGGATGAATTAATGGGTTTAGATTGATTTCAATGGTTTATTTTATGGGTTTTAGGTTTGGATTGATTCCAATGGTTTGTAAATTAATTTTTATATATTTTTTATATTATAATTATAATATTTATTATAATATTAATATAATTTGAACTATAATATTAATCATATTTAAATTAACGTTTTCAAATCATTTGTATATTAATTTAATTTTGTAACTGAATTAATTGTTAGTTAGTTAATAATTAATTTAGAATTAATTATTAGATAATTAGAATCTAATTTAGGATTAAATTTCTAATTAAAAATTTTGATTTTTAGCCCAACAAACAGAATTTCCAGATTTATGCTAGATTTGACTCATCAACTTTGGAAGCTCATAGATTGAGTTATACTTGACCAAATGAGGCCCAGGACGGCTCATTAGAAAGATAAAATCAAGGAGAACATTTTTGAGGAGGTTTCACTAACAGATTTGATGATTTATTGGGTCAAAAATCAGGCAGAAGATCAAGCTCCGAATTTCTAAAAATAAAATCAATTTTCTGAGTTTTGTTTTCTTCATTTTCATTTGCCCAGCCTCTTCTAATCGCAGATTCATGCATCAATATTATCCTTGGTTAATTAAGATCGTTATGAGTATCAATAAGAAGCTCAAATTTCCTTTTTATTTATTTAAATAGAATTTGATTGGATTTGTTTTAAATGTTAGAAATAATATTTGGATTTTATTGTTGCATCTTAATTCATTTTAATTTCTTTTTGCAGGAAAAAACGATAGAAGGGATATTGAGGAAAAAGATTTCAATCAATGAGAAGACTCCAACAATTAAAGATTGGAATTTTTGAGCAATTAAAGTTGGATTGGGCAGATTTTTCTTCAACAAACTCTCTTCTAAAAATACTTTTGGGAGGATTATAAATTGCAGATTGCAAAATGTAAAAGGGGCGGCTCTCCTCTGCAATTCCAGACTTCTAAAAGCATTTATGTTATAGGAATTTAGAGTTGTATATGGGGAGGAGAGAAAGTTTCAGATCTGAACATTATTGAGGGTTTATTCTTTATGTCTTGTATTATGCATGATGGGAAGAGTTTGCATTTCTGCAGCTCTAGTCTTGAAAATGTTTGGCATTTCTGTATCAAATACCGGTTTCATTTTTATGTTAATAAAATTGTTGTTTCATTTTATTCATGTTTATGCATTTCTGTTGATATGGATAATTTGTCTCAAATTGTTATGTATCTTTGTTCTTATGGATTTAATTCTGATTTTTGAGTAACTATTTGCTCAAAAATATGTCTTACAAAACTGATTTTTTAAATAATAATATGTTGTGAATTTCTTCCACATATTATTGTTTAATTATTGGCTTGATTGATTTGATAATCAATATCATTTTTGTGAATTTCTTCCGGAGTGTTGTTGATTTATTATTTCAGTCAAATGGTCTCAATAGAATATGTTTTGGTAATCACAAATGTGAGCTAAATTGAATTTCTTCATTAGCTTGACATTAATTTAAAGCCAGACATATTTTAATCCTCATTACTTAATTATCTTGCTCTTAGTTGGGTTAGATTTTCATCTACCTGATTGAGATAGGATTTAGATTAGTTTCTTTTTTCTTGCATTATAGAATAAGTTTGCAATTAGATTAAATTTACATTCTTTTAAGTCCTCTTCTCGAAGAGGCAAAATCTTAGTTGTGGTTTGGCTGAACCCAAATCAGCTTAAGGGTCATTCTCTTGCCTGATCAACAAGAAGAATTGATCTGATATCCCTGTCTATTGGTAGTTAACGATACATCGTAAACCAATAGCGATAGGGAAAAGGTAACTGGACCTAGTTAAACCAGTCAGAGCCACTATCATAAACGGAAAAGGAGCTGTATTAAGGTCCGGACCGGGTGGTTATCCCCCAATGTTGTAGCAGCGATTTTCAAGGCTTCAACATTTTTGGCGCTAGAAGGAGGGCCTGAAACTTGTTGTTTGTTGGAGTCTTTTCAATTTTAACATTTTATTTAATCACGATGGCTCCTTTTAAACTTCCATTTTGGAGTTGTATCCATGGACGTGCATCTTCCAATACTCCACCCGAAGTGGTAAGACTCTTGTCTCAGGTGAAATTCAATGGTAAGAAAAATTCTTCCGCTTTTAATCATGTCCTTCAATTTATTCATAATGTTTCAAATTATGATTTTCAAGGAATTGATGAAGGTATCTTATGCAGAATTTTTACTCTCACATTTGCGGCAGAAGCCAGAAACTGGTGTAAAACTCTTCCAGTTGCCTCAATTCACAGCTGGGATCAATTTGTTACAATTTTTGTTTGTAAATTTGACTACTATGATTATGATCAGGTATGTGATGAAATTGAATATCTACGAAATGAAAATAAGTCTGTTAGAGATTTTAATATTCGACTTCATTTGAATTGTTTAAAATTTAATGTCAAAGATCAACCTATGAAAGAAGAATCACTAGATTGGTTTGAACATAATTATTATCTTCCTCCTATTACCGATCCATATGAAATTAGTTCAAGCTTTGTTCCATCCCCTTCCAATATAAATGAGAATTCCAATTTGGGTGTGCATATAAATTGTGATAAAGAGGTTTCACAAAGCTTGGAAAATATTTCTAATCAAATGCAAGAAGACAAAAACAGCAATTTTGGAGAAAGACCTACATTTGAATCTGATATTTTCTCTACATTAAATTCAGAAAATCAGATTGCAAATCAGCAAGTGCAAGCAACAATCAAAGTAAGTAATAGCATGCAAACTGCTGTACAAATTTCTGAATCTTTTCATGATGAGCAAATGCTGAAATCAGAGCAGCAAAGTAATCTTCTTCAAAAAAGCATGCGCACGCAAAGGAATGATCTGGAATCTGAAATTTACAATGATCATAATGCACAAGAGTTCTCAAACAGGGACATTTTTAAATGCATTATTTCAGATTCACATTTTTCCTTTTATCCTGATATTTTTAATGATGGTAATTTTTCCCCTCTTGGTGTTAATGATATTTCAGAAAATACAGAGGCTGATCTAAATGAATTACCATTAAATTTTTATCAAGATAAAGAAGCAATTAATGATCATTCTTTTTCCATTAATGAACATGAAATTCTTGTTCCTTCTTGTTTTGATATACTGGATGAAATTGAAGGGAATTCTAGAGAATATTGTGAAGTCATTTATGATAATTACTCAGACATTGAAGATGTTGATTTTTCTCGAGAAAATCATCATCAGAAACTTCAAATAACATCTGAGAATGAGAGACATTTTAATTTAGAAATTATTCCAACCAATCTTCATTCTAAGGCAGATAATCATCTTCATGATTTCACTATTCGAGAAAATATTCTAATTTATGATTCATATTATGATCAAGCTTTCATTCCTGTTCATAATCATAAATCTCTTTCTAATTCACAAGTTGGAATTCGAAATTACTCAAATTCCATAATTCTAGCCAATCCTTGTGAAAAAGAAATTATTTCAAAACAATCCCAATTGTGCTGTAACATTAGTTGTAACAATAGTGATTTCATTTTATTTTTGTTTCCTTACTTATTTTATATTAAATCAGATTTATTTTCAGATTTTATTTTTCAGATTTTTGATACATTATGTTGGCATATTGAGCACTTTATTATCAAACATTTAATTGATACATTGCTCTGTTGGAAAATTGAAGTTTTATATAATAATCAGAAGCATCAAAAGCCATTTCAATTTCAATTTCAATCAATGCTAATGTTTTATCAAAAGCTTCTACGTTATCAAAAGCAATATCAACAAGAGAATGTATTTTTAGAAATCTGCCAGCAATCCAATTTAATTAATAATTTTCCATTTCATTTGAAAGATTTCCATCCATTTTTGTTTGATTCATTTGAAAAATATTTGGAAAATTTTCCTTCATGGAAGATTGTCAATAACTTAACATTTACACATAACACTAACAATTTCTTCCAGGCCTTTGAATCTAAAAGCTCATATCCACGATCTGGCCTTTCATCTCCTCTTTTCAACATTTCCCAATTTTTAATAGAAATCCATCCAGATTTCTATGATCCAATTGGTATTCAATTGGAAAGAAAATTTCATGAGAAGGAGATTTTAGATAAGCTTCTAACAATAGTTGTACATTCCGATTTCAGGTTTAATTTTCTTAGTTCAATTAGATTTGTATTTTTATTACTAATATTTGAATTGTACATACATGCAGGGATTAAAATGAGAAAATGGTTACATTGGAAATATGACTATACCTAGTCATTTTTCAAGTATATGGTTAGAATAGGAGTAGAATTAATTTAGTTAGTTTTATGTAGTTAATTTGTTTTTTCTGTAGATTAAAAATAAAACAAAGCAATCAGCCATTTTCATACATGTTCAACGAAAACATTTTCTACCAATCAGAAAATTTTAATTCTTGCTTTCCTTTTTTAAATTTCTTACAGCAATACCTCTACTCTGTCTATTTTGAATAATCTCTTGATTAAATTCAATTAAGGTTGCACTTGGAATCAATCACCTCAAAGCCACTTTTCTTAATTTCGGGATTTCCTTCTAAGATTTTCTTTTGAAATTTATATGATAAAGGTTTTGAGGATATAAAAGCTTCATGATCTCATTATCCCATGAAATGTATGACTGTCTATGATAAGCTTAACTCTGACTCAATCATTATTAGTCAGTCTAACCTTTCATGGTAATCATATGAAGTTCATACTATCTTCCTCGAAATTTGTTAATCCAACCTTTAGGATGTCCATTTTATTGTGTGCACACATTCAAATCTGTTTTGACATTTTTCTACAATTAGTGGCTTTATCTCATTCAAAACTTTAGTTTATTATTTGATGTTGAAATATGCATCATATTCATTTACTAAAGGCATTATTGAACAGTCACTATAACAATACAAATTTCTCTCAAGTTAATTCGGAATGTGCAGAGGTAATAAATTGTTGTTACAATTCAAAAAAGAAGCATAGTTTCATATCTATTTTTGGTAAATTCTATATTTTCTGAACATGAATAAACATATCTTATTTAGGCTGATTGCTCACTCAAATTTAGAATAAATAATGAGATGATTTTGAACAAAGTCAGAATTTTGATAAATCGAAGGAAGAATTTGAAGATTCATGAGGTAAAATCTACAGAAAATTTCCTTCCAGGTATTCATTTACAAGTTCATTTTCATCCATTATTAGTTTCTCTTTTTCTTAGTTCATTTTTATTTTTGTTTCGTTTATTTGTAGGTTTTCATTTGTTTTCAAAAATTGAAGTAAGCAGCAAACCCATTTCAAATTTGCAACAGGTTCAGGGAAATTTTACTTTGAGATTCATTAGAATTTGAGCATTCTTTAACTTTCAAATTTTCATTCTCATTTCTGATGCATTTGTTTTCCCTCGAACATTAAGCATTCCATTTTTTTACATTTTACTGCTTGCTTTAGTGTAGATAAAATAAATAATGATTTTGGGTTATAGGATTTTAGTTAGTTTGACTTCTTCATGTTTTTAATGTTAATTAAAATAAGAAGTTAGCTAGTTTGAAGAAATTGATACATTTCAGGTAAGATCAAAAGCAATTATCCAATGGTAAGATTCATATACCCACTTTCATTGATTTCCATTTCGTTAATTTAGTTTAAGTTTTTTTGTTTTGATACATAAATCTGTTTTGCAGCTCTTCATAAAAGCTTCCAATCCTCCACCACATCATATTTTCGAAGTCCATACTCTTCTCCTGGCTTAATTTCAAGAAGAAGCGATAATCCTCATTGAAACAGCTACGCTAGGAAGTTTCTGAACCTTTAATCTATTTCTTTAAGCATTCCTTTTATTAGAAAATGATTAATATGATGCTTGGAAACAAAAAGATTGATATCAGACAAAAAGTACTCATTGTGGCTGAATTTTATCGTCATTGCTATCTAAAAAGCCTAAAACACTACAACCCTGCAAGGTATGATTTTTTTAAATCTCTACATAAGAAGGATTGATTACACGATTATTTCTTTCTTCATATTGTTGAGACATTGTTATAAACATTCTTGTTTGAGTTTATCTTGCGAAACTTGAATTTTCCTTTCCACTTTTAAATTTCTTCATTTTTATTTTTGTTTGTTGGTTTCTTTCTTATTTTAGAATAAGAATTCTTTTCCTTTGATTCTCAGTTTTGATTTTGGTGACTTTGCCATGATTTATATGGAAGGCCTTCTTGTTACCTAACTATGGTCAGCATACATGGAGAAAAATTGTTAATAGTCATCTATTAGCTTTTTTTTTAAATCTCTCAGTAAAGTTTGATTTTCTTATTATAAAGGTAGACATACTTAAGGAAGAGATTACCAATTTAGAGAAGTTGACAAAGTATCATAAAATCTGGAGAAATTTCTTTTTCATCAAAATTGTAATCATTTTGAGATTTCAATATTTTATTAAGATCTTTCAAAGTTTTATTATCAGTCAAGAAAAGTTATTTTTAGCCAAGTAAAGACACTTTACAACAAAGTACCTTTTAACTCTGAAATTTTCATTCTTAACTCTTAAGGAGTCAATGATTCTCCCTGTCCCGAAGAGTCTCATTTTTCTAGAGTATAATCCAGAGATATATTTAAACTTAAAAGATAAGAGGTCTCATCATGAGCCTGCTTACCATGATCATAGGGGAAAAATAGGCTAACATTACCAACACTGCTAAACAAACCAGGGTAATGGCTTATGATTGAAAACAATTATAAGACAAGGGGTCTCATCACGAGCCAGCTTGTTCAGTCCAATTATAACCAGTGAATGGCATTGTCAACTATCTGGCTACCAAACCAGGACAATGGCTTTTAAGATTTACAAAAAAATAAAATAAAAAATAAAATAAAAATAATATAAATGGATTTATCTCTAGGTCAATAATTCTTAAAGAGATGGGATTCTGAATCATTGATGATTAAAAGGTAACCTTGTCAAGACTATAGATGCTTGCTGGAAATAGGGGCTCTACCTATAACAAATGAGTATATTTTAAAAGCTAAGCTGTAAAGTTACCACTGCTTTATCTCTACAACTAATTAAAGACTGATATAGAGTTTTGAAATATTTTAATCTATGAGGAATTTTAAGAAAAATTACAGTTAGATGATTTTTTCTTTTATTCAGACTAATAAACCTAGTCAAGCATTTTAAGCATAATTCTCTTTTCTTTAATTATTTTTACTTGAATTTTAGGAAAATCTCATTCATATCAAATAGAGATAACTGGTTCTTCTCCCGTGTGTCGCCATTGTTGTGGTAAAACACAACCCCCCCATTTTTGACTTGTTCACTTCAAATAATGGGGACCCTTTTTATAAATTTTTGGCTAAGCACCTTTTAGGATTTTATTTTAATGATTATCCTACGCTTTTGTTAATTTTTCATTTTCTTTGGATTCCTGTTTTGATTGAATCAATTTTTTATAAGCCTCCCATTGACGCTTGTTTCGCCTCATTTGGTCAACTGGTTTAAAAATGGTACTTCTTTGAAGTACCATCATTTTTTTAGTCTGGGTTAAAAATGCTATCTTTTTATTTATTTTCAGAGTAGCTGTAGTTTAGAAAAACTTAATATTAAAAAATATATATTAAAAAAAAAAAAAAAAAATTTCATCGGGTCCATCGCAGATCGCAGATTGCAAATTTCAGATTCGTCGCAGATCGCAAATCGCAAATTTCGGATCCATCGCATATCGCAATATCGCAATTTCGAAATTTTGGATCCATCGCATATCGCAATATCGCAATTTTGCAATTTTGGATCCATCGCATATCGCAATATCACAATATCGCATTTTCGCAATTCTGGATCCATCGCAATTTCGCAATTTTGGATCCATCGCATATCGCAATATCGTAATTTCGGATCCATAGCAATTTTTAGAACATGCATATTTGAAAAACCCCGTTTCAATGTTCTTGCGATATGCGATGTGTCAAATTTTTTTAATATAAAGTTTTTTTTTTTATTGTTTCATCCCTTATGCCTCCCGTATCGTCACCCTCACCTCACACTCCACTCACCATATCCCTCCATAATCTTACGTGGATGAATTAATGGGTTTAGATTGATTTCAATGGTTTGTTTTATGGGTTTTAGGTTTTGATTGATTCCAATGGTTTGTAAATTAATTTTTATATATTTTTTATATTATAATAATTATAATATTTATTATAATTATAATATAATTTGAACTATAATATTAATCATATTTAAATTAACGTTTTCAAATCATTTGTATATTAATTTAATTTTGTAACTGAATTAATTGTTAGTTAGTTAATAATTAATTTAGAATTAATTATTAGATAATTAGAATCTAATTTAGGATTAAATTTCTAATTAAAAATTCTGATTTTTAGCCCAGCAAACAGAATTTCCAGATTTATGCCGGATTTGACTCATCAACTTTGAAAGCTAATAGAATGAGTTTTACTTGGCCAAATGAGGCCCAGGACGGCTCATTGGAAAGATAAAATCAAGGAGAACATTTCTGAGGAGGTTTCACTAACAGATTTGATGATTTATTGGGTAAAAAATCAGACAGAAGATCAAGCTCCGAATTTCTAAAAATAAAATCAATTTTCTGAGTTTTTTTTTCTTCATTTTCATTTGCCCAGCCTCTTCTAATTGCAGATTCATGCATCAATATTATCCTTGGTTAATTAAGATCGTTATGAGTATCAATAAGAAGCTCAAATTTCCTTTTTATTTATTTAAATAGAATTTAATTGGATTTGTTTTAATGTTAGAAATAATATTTGGATTTTATTGTTGCATCTTAATTCATTTTAATTTCTTTTTGAAGGAAAAAACAATAGAAGGGATATTGAGGAAAAAGATTTCAATCAATGAGAAGACTCCAGCAATTAAAGATTGGAATTTTTGAGCAATTAAAGTTGGATTGGGCAGATTTTTCTTCAACAAACTCTCTTCTAAAAATACTTTTGGGAGTATTATAAATTGCAGATTGCAAAATGTAAAAAGGGCGGCTCTCCTCTACAATTCTAGACTTCTAAAATCATTTCTGTAATAGGGATTTAGAGTTGTAGATGGGGAGGAGAGAAAATTTCAGATCTGAACATTAATGAAGGTTTATTCTTTATATCTTGAATTATGCATGATGGGCAGAGTTTTCATTTCTGCAGCTCTAGTCTTGAAAGCAGAAATTCAAGTAATGTAAAGTACTGTTAGAGATCAGGATCAGAGAAGCAGATTCAATTAACTGGTATTTTTGGCATTTCTGTATCAAATGCCAGTTTCATTTTTATGTTAATAAAATTGTTGTTTCATTTTATTCATGTTTATGCATTTCTGTTGATATGGATAATTTGTCTCAAATTGTTATGTATCTCTGTTCTTATGGATTTAACTCTGATTTCCGAGTAACGATTTGCTCAGAAATCTGTCTTACAAAACTGATTTTTTAAATAATAATATGTTGTGAATTTCTTCCACATATTATTATTAAATTATTGGCTTGATTGATTTGATAATCAATATCATTTTTGTGAATTTCTTCCGGAGTGTTGTTGATTTATTATTTCAGTCAAATGGTCTCAATAGAATATGTTTTGGTACTCACAAATGTGAGCTAAATTGAATTTCTTCGTTAGCTTGACATTAATTTAAAGCCATACATATTTTAATCCTCATTACTTAATTATCTTGCTCTTAATTGGGTTAGATTTTCATCTACTTGATTGAGATAGGATTTAGATTAGTTTCTTTTTGCTTGCATTATAGAATAAGTTTGCATTTAGATTAATTTCTACATTCTTTTAAGTTCTCTTTTCGAAGAGGCAAAATCTTAGTTGTGGTTTGGCTGAACCCAAATCAGCTTAAGGGTCATTCTCTTTCCTGATCAGCAAGAAGAATTGATCTGATATCCCTGTCTATTGGTAGTTAACGATACATCGTAAACCAATAGCGATAGGGAAAAGGTAACTGGACCTAGTTAAACCAGTCGGAGCCACTATCATAAATGGAAAAGGAGCTGTATTAAGGTCCGGACCGAGTGGTTATCCCCCAATGTTGTAGCAGCGATTTTCGAGGCTTCAACATGTTCTTAGCCATATCATTTCTGAAAAACGTATCCAGGTTGACCCCGCAAAGATTGAAATTATTTTGAGTCTTCCTGCACCCAAAACTCAAAGGAAGTGAGAGGTTTCCTAGGACATGCGAGATACTCTAGGAGATTCATTGAGAACCATTGAATTTTGCAACAAGAAACAATGAAATTGGCATCTGGAAACAACATTTAGCACCCATGATCCTAGTGAAAATTAATCACCTACACTAGGGTCCAGCCCACACAGGTTATTTTTAGGTGCATGTCTATTTTTATTATCCCTTGATTAGATGGACATTAAACTGTAATCTATTCTCAATGTGGACTTGAAATAGTTAACTAAAGTGGAAAAATAAGTTAGCTAAGTAAATTTTTAGTTAGAGGTTGGTTGGTGGGACATGCGGAGTAATTCTAGTTGTAATTGAGTGATTCTAGTTGTAACGGAGTTGGAAGTGTAGTTGTGCGTGATTTTGTGCAAGTTGTAAATATTTTAGCTCAGTTAAGTGAGTTAAACTCAGTTGTGCTAGTTGTAACTGAAGATACAAGTAGTGAGAGATCAAGTGAATTAAATATTAGTTAATTCACAATCAGTGATATCACATGCAACAGAATATTTACTATTATTTGTTGCATCCATTTCAGTTCCAATGGAGACTCAGTTGAGACAAGGTGAAATGGAAGTGTAACTATCAATTGTGATATTAGAAAGCTACCCAAGTGTAGTTAAAACAACACCAGATTCTCATGATACTCAGCACAGTTGAGGAAGGCTGAAATTCTCTTTGATTAAGTATTGCATTCATCAAGAACTGCATGAGCAAGGGAGGCTGTCTAGAGGCATACAATTGGTTGATTATTGGCCCAATTTTATTTGAGACAGTGTGAGACAATTAGTTGAATACAAGAGGATTCTTGTAAGAAGAATTTTATGTAATTGTTTCATGATTCCTTGTGGAATATACAATATATGATAGAGAGGTTTTGAGGAGTAAGGTTTCCGTGGGAATATCTGATATTGTGGTTTTGATCTATTCTTTCCTTGCTTTATGTGATTGGCAATTTTGTTTTAACTTCGCAAATATTTGTAGAAGAGATTCAGTATTTAACTTTAACATATTGTTAAATCGGGTGAATCCATTATATACATGCATATTGTATAGTTTCTACATGGTATTAGAGCACAGGTTATTGCAGAATTGAAGCAGGAGCTGAGTTTGTGACTGGATAGAATTCGAATTTGTAGAAATACTTTCTTGGTGCTACATCAAATTCAAGATCGAAATGGCTTTCAATGGATTGAGATTGGAGTATGCACTGCAGGGCATCTCTAACTATATTTCTTGGAGAGACGGGATGGAGGAAGTACTCAAAGACAATGTCTTGAAGGAATTCATTGACAAAGATGTTCCTAAGCCAAATGTTGTAGATGATGCAAATCTTGATGCATGGAAAAAGAAAGTGGAAAGGGCGAGGAGGATCCTATTGGAGGGAGTAATAGACCATATTGTCTCAAGCCTCCATGGAAATGCGACTCCATATGCGATGTTGAAGGCTTTGACGAATCTATTCCAAAGCAGCAACGACCATAGGAGATTGGTGCTCAAGGATAAACTCAGGAAGATTAAAATGGAAAAGGGCAACACTATTCCGGTATACTTAAAAAAGTTTGTCCAATGTTAGGATGAGCTTGGGAGTGTAGGAATTATTGTTGCTGATGATTATTTGGTGATCTTGGCTCTCCAAGAACTTACTAAGAGTTGGCACAGTTATAAAGACTCCGCCAATGGACGGGAAAAATTTCCAAATTGGGAATGACTGTGGCCGCATTTGGTGCAAGAGGACTTCAGAAGGAACACAAGAGATGGATCTTCATCTAAGGAAGATGATGAAGAATATAGTGCTTTTGTTGCCAAGGTGAAGAGAGGAAAAGGAAAGAAATCCTATTTTGAGACTAATGAAGGCAATGAGCACGACATGTCCAAAGTGAAGTGTTCTCATTGTCACGAGCATGGACATTTTGCCACAAACTATCCACAAAAGAAGAAGAAAAAAAGGTTTTTGGATATGCAGTTGGAGAGGTTTTGGCCTTGCAATTTGAGCTTGAATTCTCACTTATTGCATCCATGGTGTCAAGTGCAATGAGTACCAAATATGACAGGAGGCAGAGAAATTTTCAACAGCTTGGAGCAGAAGGACCTCCAGATGCATTTCTAAATGGGTGATGTCAAAATCTATAGTGCTACTAGGATTGGTATTGTTTCCTTCCAAAGGAAGTCAAGTAAACCCTTCTTTTTAAAATATGTAATGCATTTACCATGCTTAATGAAAAATTTAGTTTTAGTTGCAATGTTGGAAGATAAAGGCTATGATGTGGTCTTTAGTGAAGGTAAAGCCTTCCTTCAAGATAAAGCCACAAAGAAAGTCAAGAAGATTTGGATTCGTGTGAAGAATATCTATAGACTTGAGGTAGATGTGATTTCTACAAAGCTTCCAACCTTGGGGAAGTGTGAGAAATCCATGCAATTTATCCTTGAGAGGGAGCTGGATTTGAATGCAGGTACGAATGAACCTCAATATGTGGAGCAGCCACATGCAGAGGATCATGGAGTGGGAGAAACCACTCAAGTAGAGAAATTTTGAGCCAGATGGGTGGAGGGAGTGCATGAATGTATACCACTAGGTGTGAGGTGGGGCGACATGCATGATTAAACCCAAGAAGAAATTTTGGGCAAGATTCATTGAGAGGCTGTGGGTCTCATGAGTCGAACTTGGCTACGAGGAGCCCACAGTACAACAGTATCATGATCAGTTAGATTGATGCTGTCAGATGCCGGGAGGACATGAAATCAAAGTGACAATGTCAGATAATGGAGTTCAGATCAAAGTTTGTAGCAAGTGCAGAGTACATGGATGCATATGTCAGCAGCGCAGAGAACCTAGTAGACGTGTGTAATAGGTACTAGAAAGCCAAAATACTTTGATGACATATGCATTATATTAATTCAGTTTTTTGGAGGCTATTCAGATTCAGAAGTGTTGCATGTGTGATAAACACTAGCGAAGTGTTGCATGCAAGAGTTGCATGTGCGAGAAACACTAGAGAAGTGTTGCATGCATGGAGTTGCATGTCACATGCAATGGTTTCATGTCACATGCAAGGACAGCCCTTTCTTGTTGACAAGGAGTGTTGAAGTTTCCAACTAGAAACAATAAAATTGGCATCTAGAAGCAACATTTAGCACCCATAATCTTAGTGAAAATTAAACACCTACACTTGGGTGGGCCTACACAAGCTATTTTTAGGTGCATGTCTATTTTTATTATACATTAATTTAGATGGACATTAAATTGTAATCTATTCTGAATGTGGACTTGAAATAGTTAACTGAAATGGAAAAATAAGTTAGCTAAGTGAATTTCAAGTTATTGGTTGGTTGGTGGGACATGCAGAGTAATTCTAGTTGTAAATGAGTGATAATAGTTTTAACAGAGTTGGAAGTGCAGTGGTGCATGAGTTTGTGAAGCCTGTAAATATTTTAACTCAGTTAGGTGAGTTAAACTCAGTTGTACTAGTTGTAACTAAAGATACAAGCAGTGAGAGATCAATTGAATTAAATATTAATTAGTTCACAATAAGTGGTCCCACATCCAACTGAATATTTACTATTATTAGCCGCATGCATGCCAATTCCATTGGAGACCCAGTTGAGACAAGGTGAAAGGGAAGTGTAACTATCAATTGTGATATTAGCAGGCTACCCAAGTGTAGTTAAAACACCACAGGATGCCCATGATACTCAGTGCAGTTGAGGAAGGATGAAATTCTTTATGATTAAGGATTACATTCATCAGGAACTGTGTGAGCAAGGAAGGTTGTCTAGAGGCATAAAATTGGCTGAGTATTTGCCCAATTTTATCTGAGACAGTGAGACACAATTAATTAAATACATGAGGATTCTTTTAAGAAGAATTGTATGTAATTGTTTCATAATTCCTTGTGGAATATACAATATATGATAAAGGGGTTTTGAGCAATAATCTTTCCCCAGGAATATCTGGTGTTGTGTTTTTTTATCTATTCTTTCCTTGCTTTATGTGATTTGCAATTGTGTTTTTAATTCTGTAAAGATTTGTAGAAGTGATTCAGTATTTAACTTTAGCACATTGTTAGATCGGGTGAATCCAAGGTATACATCCATATTGTATTTCTACAAGAACTTCTCTAGGATAGCTACCCCCCTTTCCAAATTTTAGCTAAGGATAGTGAGTTTTCCTGGTCCACAGTTTGCCAACAGTCCTTTGAGACATTGAAGGAAAAATTAGTACACACACCAGTTTTGAGAGAACCAAACTGGTCCCTACTATTTCATATTTCCTCTGATGCCTCAAAAACTTCCATTGGCACAACTTTAGGATAGGAAGAAGACAAACAGTCCTATGCTATCTACTTCATCAGCAACAATTTGTCACCCACTAAATTAAACTACACAGTTACTGAGAAAGAGTTTTTAGCTGTAATTTTTCCTCTTAATAAATTTAGACACTAAATTACAAGATATGAATTCTTTGTGCATACTGATCATTCCACAATAAAATATTTGATGAATAAACCATTAACTAGGGTAGAGTGACTACGTGGTTACTATTATTACATGAATTTAATATTATTGTTGTTGATAGACAATGAAAATCTAATAAAGTAGCAAATTATCTTTCAAGATTAAATAATCCTGGTGAAGTAATTCCTGTTGATGATGATTCCCTTGAGGAACATGTTTTTTCTATGTCAACGGAATCCCTTTGGTTCTCTTACATAGCTAACTATTTAGTCACTGGAAGGACACCGCCTCACTTATCTTCTCGTGAAAAGTAGAATATTATACAAAACATTTCTGCATATTCTTGGGTTCAAGGAGACCTATTTTACACTAGGCCGGATCTCATTATCAAGGTATGTAAGAGAGGAGGAAGTGTTTGAAATCTTAAAATATACTCATGACGAACCTTGTAGAGGTCACTTTGCTGATAAGCGCACTACATACAAAATTTTACGAGCTGGCTATTTTTGGCCCTCCTTATTTAAGGATGCCAAACAATATTTCAAGCATTGTGATATCTCTCAGTGAATGGGCCAACCTAATCAAACCAGTGAAATTATTTTATTTCCTCAAGTTATGATTTAGCCTTTTGAAAAATGGGCTATTTATTTTTTAGGACCAAATAAAATGGGTAGAGAGGCTAAAGCTATTTCTTTTGCTACTGAAAGAGTAGTTTTTGATTTTCTTTTTACTGCAATATTTACTAGATTTGGTGTGCCTAGAGAGATTTTTTCTGATAATGGTATGAAATTTATTTCTAATATAGTACAGGGTGTGATGGAGAAGTACAAAATTTGGCATAGGAAATCCACACCGTATCACCCGCAAGAAAATGGTCAAGTGGAGTCCATAAACAAGGTAATTGAGTCCATCCTCACGAAGACAGTAAATGTGCATAGAAATTATTGGGCTAAAATATTACCATAAGCCTTATGGGCATACCGCACCACTTGGAGGAACAACATGGGACATACACCATATGATTTGGTATACGGGAAAAAAGTCCTTTTGGCGATAGAATTCTAGATCAAAACCTTCATGACTGCAGTCCAGTTCGGACTAGACTTATCTAAAGCACAATAGTAGCATCTCCTACAGCTGTATGAGTTAGATGAATTTTGAAGGGATGATGTTCAACAGAGCATATTGGTTGAACAATAGCGCAAAACGTGGCATGACAAGTCCATCTGAAAGAAGCAGTTACAATAAGGTGATTCAGTACTCCTTTATGATTCCAGATTTAAATATTTTAAATGGAAATTCCATACACGCTGGATAGGACCTTCTGAGGTGGTCAAAGTGTTTGAAAATGGAGCGGTAGAAATCAATACTATTGATGGACAAAATTCAGTGTTCCTGGTGAATGGGCATAAATTAAAGCTATGTTTTCAACCCCTCACTAAAGGAAATTTTATGCAGCAAGTCCAACAACAATCTAAGAAGGAGATGGTAGGTGGCAATGCCAACCTATTGAAAATATGAATCTTTATTTTCCTAAAATAAGATATAATAAAAATGAAAAAAAGAAAAAAACAACAAAAAGAAAAGAAATTCCTGTAATTATGAAAATCAGTTGACTGACATGATTGCAGAAGGATCAACCTGAAAAACAGCATGCTGGAAAGAAGATCAAAATTTCAATAAAAAGGGAATGTTTTTTTTTATTTTTAAATATGTTGGATGTCACCAAGAAGAATTAGGTTCAAATGGGAACCAAGCCCTTACTCAAAGTTTGCGGTAGCTAGCATGGAATTTTTTTTTTCAAATATCACTCAATTCCCACTGCATTTAATTTTTCCAGCACTAGTGCAAGCATATTTTAAAGGTAAATTATGTGTTTCTTCTATTTCCCATTACATAATTCCCTGCTATTTTTATTCTTTTAATCCTAGAACAAATTACCATCCTTTTTCTTCTAAAGAAAACTATCCCTATCCGATTTCATACTTCCCTCATTTTCCCCCTGAATTTTTCCCCCAAAGTCCCTTTTTCATTTATCCCTCTTGGTGGTTTTATTCTTAGAATCCTTGCCATGATATTCATTCTCATTCTGGAAATCTTTCCTTTCCCACTTATTTTTTTTCCCTCATGGATCGATTACAGGATCTGGTATGAATTTTTAAGTCAAATCGGAAGGCATATTTGGCACCAAAGAATGGCGAATAAAACTTTCCTTATATAATCAGGCAACTTTTTTTTCCCGCCAATGAACATATTCTATCATAATTTCTCTTTGTCCCATTTTTATCTTTGACATTACAAAGATCCCTAGTGCAGGCACGTCTTAGTACAGGCACATTACAGTGCAAGCATCTTTCAGTGCATGCACATTGCGGTGCAGGCATAATCAGTGCAAGCAATTTCGGTGCAAGAATGATCAGTGTAGGCATGCACCCGATGGTGAGAACACATGCAATAATGATTAATATGATGAAGCGATGTCTGATCCAAAAATGTGCATTAGAAAGTCTATCTCTTGATCTTTTTTCAGATAGAATGACTTCCCCATCAATGAACCATAACATCTAATTATTTGAATTATGGTTAAGACTTTGCCTTTTCATTTACTAATGTAGGAAGAAATTATTTTAAGTACAAGATATTTTAGGTCATGAACTCTTATATTTTTAATGAGTACTAAAGTATGCCTTATGTGAAATTATGAAGCAAATGTGGGATAGTATGAACCCATCTGAAACCCAACACTTACCTCTTTTTGAAAACATTTTGCATCACCTATCAATAATGACCTTACCTCATAACTCGCTCACATCTACTAGACCGATTCATGTGTACATCAGTCTTGAAGGAATAATGATGGAGCGTGATAGGACGAAAGAGCCCAAGAAGGTGGTGGGCGAAAGGATCCATCATCATAAAATCCTTGATAGCCCCCTTGAACTCCTTAGTGTGATACTTTTTTACAAAGAACTGGGGTGAATTCAGAAAGAGATGGCACTCATGAGAAATGAACCATATTTTGTGAAGCAGATAAAGCAGACAGATGAGTATCGGAATAGTCTTGCACTGTTGCAAGAATTAGGATTTCTCCCATTTTTACAAAAGTTCGATGGATTCGATACAATTGTGGCATTGGAATTTGCAAGAAAGTTTGAGGGAGGCTCAGCCAAGGCTGGCTCACTGGAGTTTGAGGTCACAAAGAAATCCATAGCTCAGGCTACGAGCCTATCTATTGTGGGAGAAAAATCGTTCAAAAAGGACAAAATAGAGAAGAAAAGGTGGCACAAATTTGCAGTCAACCAGAAGTTGAAAGTTGATTGGAAGAAGAGGCTTCCATGCAGTGCCACGCTTGGGAAATGGAGAAACTTCCTGTACAAATCGCAAAAATTTCTTACCTACGAGGGATGTTATTCGTTAACATTCCTCTACCATATCCACTTGTTGTTGCACTTTGAGTCAAGGAAACTCATTAATTTTCCATATTTCCCTCTCAGAAGTTTAGAAAATATTTCAAAAGGTGTTCAACAGGGGAACGTGACTTAGGTCGCATGAAAAATATATCATCATGGGCTGATTACAATGTTGGTTAGGAAGGAGCTAGAGGCCAAAGGAATGACCTAGAGAAGGAACTCCAGCGACAAAGTATAGGGAAATCATCTGAGAAGAAGAATGTAGGCAATAAAAGAACATTAGAAGTTCTCATGCAGCGCCCTACCAAAACAAAAAGTAATAAAAAACCAGTGCAAGTAGAGGAGCACCTTGTCAAATACACTCCAAACACAGTAAGAAGAACGACCAAGAACTCGACGAAGAGAGGGACTGCCTCTTTGAGGGAAAAATACAATCATTCGAGGTCCCTGATTCTGTTGGATGAGTCACCACTGACTTTTGACCCAGACTCATAATCTCTTAGTTATTACAGAGGCAGCAACTCATACTGAGGGTAATGAGGGTCATGCATAGAAGGATGATGACATACCCTTTTCGTCCTTCCTTCGTACATTAAAGAAAAGGAAAGTGAAAATAAGTGCAAGAAATGAACCGGAAGAGGGTCAATATTACAACGCACAACATGTTGAAACCCTTGATAATTTCGAGGAACATAGTACCAAAACCCCTACTGAGATAAATGTACAGGGTACTAAAACCCCTGAGGAGATAAATGCATAGGTTATTGAAGACCATGGTGAGATTAATGCGAAGGATGTTGAGATCCTTGGTGATATCGAAGTTTGAGGCACTAAAACCCCGCATGAAATTTAAATACAGAAATTGGGCAACCAAGATAACATTGATCTTGAATATGATGGTACATGTTTAGAGTGAGTTGCAGAGAATGTGCTTGCACCAGATGAGTTGGAAATAGAGAACAACACCCTCTATTTTAATAATCAGATAGAAGAACTCGAGCAGCAAGTTCATGACTTGGAAACATTGAACCAACCTTACATGAGCAAGACATAGTGAAAAAACAAGGCAAAATGGAATTGACAGAAGAATTTAAAGAGAAAAACAAAAAGTCAGGGTATGGAAGTTTTGTGCCTCAAATTGCTATAAAAGGCTTAAAAATGTGACCCGAGAGCTTAATAAGGCTTGAGTCAAAAGAATAAGGATAGTGGAATAAGGGCTCAGTATAGAAGTCTAGGACTAGAGGGAGACTTCCAATTTTTGAATTTTTTGTAGCAGGTAAAGGTTGTGTGAGGACACACAATGGCTTAACGATGGAAACATGTTAGTAGGATAAAATGCCCCATTTTTAACCCCTTTCTTATCTTAAAACCACAATCATAAATCTCTATTTTATCCTCATAAACTTCCTTATACCTACACTAGTCCAAGAATCCTGATCTATCCATGCATTAGTTTTATATTTCATACATAAGGTTTATTAAGTACTTAATTAATCATTTTTAAATAGATTTATGCCTTTAATATTCTTTGAACTACTATTTCTCTTCCTAAATAAATTTGATAATCAAACGTATTAACTTTGAATCAACATGGTCTAGTGCACGCAGATTCATACACCATTGGCAACAGACTGCTCCTAAACTTCAACAACAACTCGTTACCTAATGCGGGCATCTCATTCTAGCTCGACTCGTTCAATTTGAATCATCTTGAGTGGAATTCAGAGTGGAGGATAATGAGGGATATGATTAAATATTTTATCATCGACCAACGATTAGTTTAGCGTTTTATTATAGCCACTGGCTTATTTTATAACATTGGTTGTTATTTCGTTCAGCTAAAAGGCTGGAATTAGAATGACTGTGTGTAATTTTTTATGGCCATGGGCTGAAAGGGTTGTACAAATATAGATTTCAGATAGGAAATTAGGAAGCAATAGCCATGCTACTGTAATTCTGGAAAAAATTTAATTCTGTGTTGTCACCTTCATTCTGGGCTAGATCGATACTTATGATGTATTCTTTTCCAAATCGAATAAATGCAAGGAGCTGCACCATGTTGTTCAAATTATACGTTATAATCTGTCACTGATGCATCTTTTATTGTTGAAGCTTTATGTTTCCTAAAACAGGAAACAAGTTGGTTGGCTAGGGCCTAGCCAACCTAGCTCGTTTGCCATCTCGTGGTTTCATTCAGTTAAAGGTGTGTGTTGATTTTATTCATGCAAACTGTGGATTGAGTTTATGATTCATTTATTCATAAGAATTCTGATTTTATTTAATTGATAGTCAAGTGTGAGAGATCCATGGCGTGTTTATTAATTAAATTTCGATTTACTTTTAGTCATTTCCCTTTTTATGAATCTTAGTTGATTTCCTCCTGAAGTAGTGCAAGCATACTCCTACACTAGTGCGATCATAATTTATGCAACTTAGCTTTTCGGTTCATTCCAGCAATATTGTTTCATTTCTTTCCTTCGCAAGAATTTGATTTATTTCTGCAAGTGAATTTTCATTAGAAAATAGAAGTCTTTTTAATACCAAGGGTTAAAATCCTAGGAATTAAAATATGCATTGTTAACTAATGAACAAATGAAGTTATGAGACATCGATCTATGCCTGCACTTCTTATTTTTAAAAGGAAGGAATTAAAACTTAAATATGAATAATAAAAGTGAACCTTTATGAGTTAACAATGATTAAATGTTGATATGGTTTATGTGAGTAACTATCACAACGATAAAATATTGTTGTCATACTTGAGTTATTTCTTTCATTGCATTGAAGAAAGTGTGCTTTAACTTTTGAAGTTTGTTTTATTTCAAAATTATTTTCACTGCAATATTTAGTTTGGTTGAAGCATTATTTTACGTGTGAAAGTTATTTCAAAATTTTGATTCGCCTATGCAAATTTCTTTCATAGATTAACACGCCCTTTCTTTTCTCGAAATCAATTGGAGAACTTGGTGCAGGAATCTCTGTTCCAGTACAGGAACCAATATCATGTTACAGGAACAAAGTGCTCAAAGCCTGAAGCTTAGAGCCCTTGCACAAAGACATAAATATTCAGTGTAAGTGTAAAATATACTTCCCGCACCTAAGTCCTGTACCTGTACTAGTGCAAGCATATTTCAGGAGTACAGGAATAACAACTTGGTGCAGGAAGGAGAATCTTTAAGAAGGCAGATCTTTCCAAGGGCCCACTTGTGAACCTGTCAACACCCATATTGGACACAAAATTTCATTTCAGCAATTGATATTGTTTACAGAAAGTGTGAAAGTTTCTTTATTTGATTTTTCTGCAA
The DNA here is from genome assembly GCA_034641835.2 of Pinus albicaulis. Lineage (NCBI taxonomy): Eukaryota > Viridiplantae > Streptophyta > Pinopsida > Pinales > Pinaceae > Pinus > Pinus albicaulis. The sequence goes on along the minus strand of CM076583.1, from coordinate 345,987,231 downwards.
AGTACTTTCTTTCTTATTCCGACACTAGAACTTCTTTGATGTAAATTCTTGTGTGATATTCTTTTTCAATTCTGAAAGACCTTGATTTGAGAAGTAGGAATATATAGGAAAATTTTGTACCGCTTCTAGCATTTCATGTGCTTCAGCTCTAAGTTTACGAACCCTGGGTTCACAATTAAGTGTTGAAAGGAGTTTTCTTAATTGCAATTCCCACACCCAACAATTTTCTTTTCTAGTTTCCTCTTAGCGATAAAAACATCAAGTGGTTCCCACTAGGATATATTGCCCAACATTCAACTTGGAATAAGTGTCCCTTAACCGTGGTGCTATTTTTTCCTTTGTTAACTTTTATTACATGAACTTTTAGCATGTGTCTGTTACTAAACCACCCCCCTTTGGGAACACCATCCTCAGTGTTAAACCACACCTATACCTCAACAAAAATGCTGAAAAGAAAACATACTACCCATGGATATTTATAACTTAGCTCGATGCAGTATTTACAATGAATAACTTGCTCAAAAGAAAAGACCATCACGAAAACATGACAATACAAAAACCATACCACTTATTGAAGATTTATGACTTATCTCATGGTGGTATTTGTGATAGAAACCATACATAAATATGTATAAGTACCAAAAATTATTTTCCTCAACTAGAAAACTATGAAGGATACATAGCCTGCATCTGATCTTCCATCTCCATTGTAACTTCTTCAGGCCCAAAGTGCTTCCACTGCACTTTAACTTGCTCGATAGCTCTGTTATGAAGAATGAGTTATTTCTGCTGCAATATGCATTGAGGTTCCGATTGGAATTCTCCTTCTTGCTCCACCTGCAATACATACCAATCAATAACATGATTTACATCCTTTATATACCTTTTAAGAAATGAAACATGAAAAAAATCATGGACTTTCATTGTCGAGGTAGTGCAAGTCGGTAGGCCATTGTTCCAATCCTCTCAAAGATCTCAAAAGTCTTGCAATATTGTGGTGCGAACTTGGCACATGATCTAATTCTCAGGGAGCTCTTCTTGGGCTTTATGCACAAAAGCACATGTTCCCCATCCCAAAACTCCTTAAATTCCCCGTGCTAGTCTTCATAACTCTTCTTCCTATCATGTTTTACCTTTAGATTCTTCTTTATACTTTACATTTCTTGTTCCATGTCTGCCAACTTTTCTGGTCCAATAAGTACCATGTTCATGGGAACACTCTGGTTGTGGAAGTATTACTACTCTGCCATATAGTCCCTTGAAAGGACTCATCCTCAAAAACTCCTGGTAACCGTTGTTGTATGAAAACTCAAACAATGAAAGGCACTCCTACCATCTCCTTTGTTGATGCATCACATACATCCTCAACATGTCCTTTAATATCTTGTTGACCATATCAGTCTGTCCATTTTTCTGTGGATGATAAGTTGTATTGAAGACCAACTCTATCCCCAAACCTGCAAACAACTCCTTCCAAAACTTGGAAGTGAACTTGGCATCCTTGTATGATACAATATTCTCCAGAACACCATGTAATCTCACAATCTCCCAGATCAACACCTATGCCACCTCACTAGCTTAATATGTAGTCTTTACTGGAATGAAATGATTCACCTTTCTCAACCTGTCGACTAAAACCATGATATAATCATGTTGCCTCATTTTCCTCGGAAGACCTATAATAAATAAATGGAAATGACTTCCCATTTCCATTCTAAAATCAGAATAGGTTGTAGTAGACCACTTGGGTACTTATATTTTTCCTTCACCTGCTGACAATGCAAACATCTAGCCACAAACTCTACCAATTCCTTCCTTAGATTTGACCAATAGTAGAACTTATTCACCATCGTCAATGTCTTATGATATCCTCGGTGACCCAAGTATGGGTTGACTTGAAACTCCCTCGAGATAAGATTCTTGAACTCACAGTCATCTGGCACATATATATTGTCCTTGAATATTACCAAACCATCTGTCATGAGATGATAGTATGCATCCTGATCACATGTACCTGCACCTGCACATATACCTATACTATGTTGTAACCTTCTCCTAAGCTCCATACACCTGTCATCATAATACCCTTTCTGTAAGATCTCATCAAGCCAGTCTTTCCCATAGGAACTCATACCTCTTATATGATTCACATGTACCTTCCTACTGAGAGCATCTGCAACCTTGTTCTCCTTTCCCATAATGTATCTGATCTCAAATTAAAACTCACTAAGGGTGGCCAAACATCTAGATTTTCTAGAATTCAGATTCAGTTGGTCAAACCGATACTTCAAACCACTTTCATCACTCATTAGTACAAATATACTGCCGAGAAGATAATGTCTCCACATCTTCAAAGCATGAATAATAACTGCCTAATCAAGATCACGATTCACATAATTCTTCTTGTGCTCATTTAATTTCCTAGACTCACAGCATACCACCTGTCCCTCCTACATAAGGACTCCACCAAGTCCTTTTTTACAAGCATCTGTACACACTATAAACTCTTTATTTGGATCTGCAATAGGGAAAATTTTAAGGGTGGAAAATAATTCTAAGGTTTAGAAACCTTGGAAAATCTTAGTAGTCCCTAATATGCAAACTATAAAATGTTTGGCCATATGTTTGTAAAAATATTAAAATTTCTAATAATTTATATATTCTCTATAAAAATCTGGCGATTTTTATGGTATAATAATTTTATACTGTAAAATTTGGGCGAATCATTCTTAGAAAAAAATGGAAATTGGCGATTTTTTTTTTGAAAAAAACATGGAAAAATAGCCCACTTGCGAATATTAGCCCCTAAAATTTTCCCTAATTTACAATATTAAGAACTGGAGCATTGGTCACCAACTTCTTCAATTGCTCAAAACTAGTGACACATACTTTTTTCCACTCAAACTTCTTACCTTTTCTCTGCAAATATGTAATAGAATATGAAATTCATGAGAAATTCATGATGAACCTCCTGTTATAACCTCCTAATCCAATAAATTATATGACTTCCTCCACATTCTTAGGAGCTAACCACTCCATGATGGCATTTATCTTTTCTGGATCTATTTCTATGCCTTCCTTAGAAACATCATGTCCCAAGTAGTGTACCTTTGTCTAAAAGAAACTAGAGTTGCTAAGCTTAACATATAAATGATTCTCTCTTAGCAATATCAACATTGTTACTAAATTCTCGACATGCTCTTCCTCATTCTTAGAATATACCAAGATGTCATCAATGAATAAAATAAAAAACTTGTCCATATAAGGAAAAAACACATAATTTATTCATCAAACACATAAATGTAGTTGGGGAATTAGTCAAACCGAGTGGAACTACAACAAACTTGTAATTCCCATACCTAGTCTTGAAAGAAGTCTTGTATATGTCCTCTTCTCTTATGCGTACCTGATGGTATCCCAATCTCAAATTGATGTTGGAGAACATTATTACTCCCTTCAACTGATCAAACATATCATCGATCCTCGACAATGGGTACATATTCTTGATTTTCATCTTGTTTAGCTTCCTATAATCAATGCACAACCTCAGAGTGCCATCCATATTATTTATGAACAACATTGGTGCACCCCAAGGTGATACAATCATCCTAATGTATCCCTTATCACGCATTTCCTTCAGTTTCAAATTCAACTCTAGTAACTATGGTGTGCTCATCATGTAAGTGCCTTTGATGTTCGTGTTTCCCTTTGTACCAACTCAATAGAAAATTCCACTTCCCTGTGAGGAGGTAACTCTGGAATATTTCCTGGGAACACATCCTGAAATTGTTGCAACACAGGATACCTTTGGAATAATTTTTCATCCTCAACATCCTTACCCTTCTCACTGGAAATATGCACTACAAACATCACACAACCTTTCTTGCAATTGTGCTTATCCTAAATAGCGGTGACCATCCTCACTGATGTAGGCTTTTTTTTTTTGCTGCAGAATTCTCTTTTCTTCATTATCATCCAGGCACTCAATGTCCTTTTCATAACAATCCACTTTGGTTCTATGAAGGTATAACCAATCAATGCCTAAAATCATACTATACGATCCCAATGGTAGTAAATTCAAATGTGTTGATGTAGGCACACCATTTAACTGAAATTCATAAGCTCTTACCCAATCGTGAACTCTCTTATTAGTACCTGTAGGCAACTACACCAACCAAGATTGTGCATGCACTTATTTTCTAAGGCCACACTTATCCACTAGTTCATGATTAACATAGCTATAATTAGATCTATTATAAATCAAAATAGAAATAACTTGAGCACAAAGCCTATCATCCATATCAATGATAAATTCCTAGTTGTCTGCCTTCTTGTTTTCCACAGCTGCATAAATCTGAGGAATGTTATGACCAACATCTCCAACTTTTTGCACCTCATTTTCACCATATATCTAGGGTCTACCACCTTGATATTGCGGAAAATCTCTCATACGATTACCTTTTCCACATATCCAACACTGCAATGGTGCTCTACCATAACCTCTAGTCTGTTGCTCTCCAGGTTGCGATCCATGTCCCTTCCCAACTATATTGAACTTCTTATAAGGAACCACAATTTCTTTCTCACCTTCATCCTGAGGTATTCCCCGCTTTGGTGGCCATCTTACTTTAGCTTTCTTATTTCCTTTCAAGTCACGCTTAGGCTCAAATTTACGCTTTCACTGCTCATAAAAATGCTTTAGCTTCTAAATGACTTCTTATAACGATGTCAACCCATCGAACTCAATTTGTTCATTGTATGCTCCTGGTAGCACATTGATGAATCTTTTAACCTTGGCCTTCTCCTCCTTCAGGTAAGGCACATATCTCAGTAGCTCTAGGAACCCACTAGTATACTCATCATCTTCCATGGAACCCATTAGCAACTCATAAAACTCCTTAGCTCTGGTATCGCAGTACCTCTGTGACAGGTACTTCTTCTTGATTTGATTCTGAAACTCATCCCAAGTCAAGTAATCCTCCTGAATATGTTTAACATTCTTCACATCCTCCCACCAGATATCTTCTTTCCATTTAAGACTAAAAGTGGCTATATTTTCTTTCATGTTCTCTATATATCTATGCAATCTGAATAATTTCTTCATCCCTGGAAACCATGCCTCTACATATTCTAACTTATTCATCTCTCCATCAAATGTAAGAGGCTTGAATTTCTTGAACTCCTCTAGAAAATAATCACCCATCCTATAAGGATTATTAAGGTGATGTCTATGATGATGTCTCCTGGAAGAGAAACTAGAATTATGCTCATACATACTAGTCCTCTTGTCAAGTGTGTCCAATGATCTGCCACCTCTAATTATTCCCCCTCTATGCAACCTGTATTTGGACTGATACATGTTACCATAGGTGCCATTAGTATTTTTCCTCCTACTCCTGACTGGTCCTCATATTTTCATGTTTCTGAAAATCTGTCAAGCTCTGAAGAATCATTTCATTGACCTCTATTTGATTTTCCTGAGCCCTTGCAAGTATTTCCTAAGCCTCAACCGACCTATCATTATATTCCTTAGCACTTCTGAGCTCTATACTCAAGCTCATCAATGTATCTTCTACACCAGGAAAATACTCATCTCCTTATTTCCCAACTAATATGTAGGGAGAGTCACGATAACTATATTCTACCATTTTTCTTGTCATCCTTTATTCTCTTCTTCCTGGAAGCATATCATGTTAGGTAAGCCCAATAGATACGAAAATCAAATCCATACCTCATTGACATTCAAGGGAGGCTTATCTCATCTGCAAGATTACTCCACATTAGCATGTACATGTATAATCATAAATATATCCATATACACCATCATGCATGACCATACCAACGATATACCCTGACCCCATGCATGACAACCAAGGTCATGCTTGACCACATCAAACTTTTCCAAAAGGGAGTGCAATATGCTTTGACATCAGGTATGACCCAAAGAGAGTGAAACTTGCTCTGATACCATTTGTAACTAACCTCTCCCCTCACATATACCCACTTTCACAGAGTTACCTAGGATAAACATGAGATCAGGGGTTTTTATGATAAGACTCAACCTCCTAGGTGACCTTAAGGAAATGGAGTCGACAAAAAAAAGCTTACTAACTTCCCTTAGGTGCCTGAGGGCCCTCCAGGAGTAACCTAACTCCTCTAGGTGTCCATTCCTTGAGCCAAATTACTTTTCCCTAGGATTGAGCCCCAATTGCTCACTTTCCAAGCCCTTCATGCGGCTGGAAACCCCCAGTCTCTGCCATGATCCCTTATTACTGCCACAGTGGCCCTTTTTTCCCAGTGTTGTTTTAGTGACTGCAATATTTAAGCCACTTTTTCATGGTTGGGGACAAGCCTCTGCCAAGAAATACATATAACTTCCAGAACTCATAAAATACATGACAACAATTATTATAAACCAAAAATTTAAATAAGGACTAGGACTGAACATCCCCAATTGGGACTCACATTTCGTCAAACACTTGGTGAACATGAAATCTACAGGTCATGAATGCAAGTCTGAGCATAAGGGAATGATGACCCATGTGAGACTTGACAAGAAGGATCACCACCCTCTCCATTATCTTTCTTCACATCAATTAGGTTTTTCATTCCTTATTCTTTAAATTACAAGTAAAAACATGAAAATATCCATGACTAAAAATAGTCATACATCCATTATGATAAACAACGTATAAACATATAAATAAGAATAATATAACAACCATTAAATCCACATAATAACAAGTACATTTACCAATTAAAAGAAAGAGAACGTAGCTTTCATTAAACATGGGCAAGAACCAACCAGGTTTGGGACTTCCACATACCACTCGACCTTAGGCATGGCCAAAGAAAATATTTCTTTCAGAAATTGACCCCCGTGTCATATTCCAAGCATGAATGTAGGATATCATGCAATAAAAAAATCCAAAATAGCCAAGGGGATCCAAAGTTTAAACCACCTCCACCCTCACCATATCATGATCTCACCTAAACTGACTCCGAGATCATGGAACCAAACTGAGCTTGGAATACCTTTGAATTCCTTCACTGTCCTTGAGGAATTTTATGTCTACAAGTCTTTAGGATTTACCACAATCAACGTTGAATCACTAGGCCCTAAAGGAGACTCCACCCTCAAGCTTTACCATGTATCCCACCATTACCAATCAAGGGATTCCTAGGCCTTTGGGAACATTCCTAATACCACATCCACTCCTGATTCTGAAACCTTTTAGAAATTCCAAATCTCAAAATCAAGAACAATCCCGTCACACCATGGCTATCCTAAAATGACAAGACAAGGATGAAAACCATTGTCAAAGCCCGGAAAAACAATGCCACCGACAAAAAAAGAACTAAATTTCAACATGCACATAACATGCATGTAAAAACCAACTAGGAAATCATACCTACAATCCATTACCTACAAGTATTATTACTAAATATTACTTTTTCCAACCTTTCCTTTCTTGATATTTTCTTTCCTTTGTTCCAACCTTTCCTTTGCTTGATTTTCCATTCCTTGATCCAATGCTGGAATGCTCCAAGAAAACTCTAAGCGTTTAAGAGTGCAAGAGAGAGTGAGAGAATAAAGAGAGGGCTCCAAAACTGAAGTGACCAAAATCCATGAGCTGTTCCTTAGAAGTCTTTTTATCAATTAGGCCTCCATTTTCTTAATTTTCCATTATTTTCCTTCATTTTCCTCCTCACATGCAACCTGTGACCTTTCATCTTGATTTTCTCTTTTCAAAGCCTTAGCCATTGCCTTTTCCAATTTCCTCTTAGCCATAAACACATCAAGTGATGCCCACTAGGATATCTTGACCAACATTTAGCTTGCAATAAGTGTCCCTTGACCATGATCTTATTTTTTCCTTTATTAACTTGTATTACATGAACTTTTAGCCCAATTTTATTACAAAACTGGACATTGAAATAATTCTTTTTCAAATTCTCTGTAAACTTTATGTTGAATTACACATCTCCCTCATACTTGGATACCTGCGCTCCTTTTCACTCTTGCTAGTTGGGCTCTTATAATCTCTGACGATAGCCACCTGGAGTCGGAGAAATCCTTCTCCTTGAGGTCTTTGAATGGAATGGATATAGTAGATAACAAGGCCTTAAATCCTTTCAAAAGGAATATAAAGGGTTAAAGGAAAAATATGTGTAGGTGGACCCCATTTCCAAGTTTCATCTCCTATTTATCCAAGGGACAACGGACAAAATTTCCCATGTCCTTAAGAAAAATAATGTCTCCTTGTCTTTCAAACCACTATATACCATTAGGAACTCTCTTGGATCTGTCAAGGACCCTGTTGACCCTAAGGACTTGAAAGGTGTCTACATGATTCCATGTTCGTGTGGTATCCACTATATAGGAGAAACGGGGAGATCAATTAGCCAATGAATCCAAGAGCATGCTACAGAAATTAGACACAATCGGTCCCACACATCAGCTCTTGCTGAACATGTGGAAAAATCCTATCACCATGTTTGCATTGAGGACTCCAAGGTCATTGCTAAGGTCAACCACTTCCACCATAGGAAGCTCCGAGAGGCTATTGAGATTGAAAGGCATGAAAATAATCTCAATAGGAATGATGGATGGAAATTGAGCAATATCTGGACCCCAACTCTCTCGTTATGATTTTTTGTCCCATGTTTTTCTTTTAGGTCTTCTTTGTTTTCTTCTCTTTTCTCTCCCTTGTTATTTTTCCTTGTCCTTTCTCTCATCTCCCCTATTCTTTGTTTTTATTTTCTTGTTCTTAGTTCTTAATTTCTTGGCCTTGGTTTTCCCTTTAATTTACGTTTTCTTATATTATATTATATTATATGATGTTATAGTATTAATTCTCTATCCTTTTATTGTTAATTCTCTATCCTTATATTTTTAAAATATTTTCAAACCCCTTTCTATAATTAAAATATGGGTATTGATTCAAATATCCTTAATAATTAAAACATTTTAGTTACCCTTAAAAAAATTATTAATTATTAATATAATTTCTAATAACTAATTAACTAATTTATTAATGAACCAACTAAATAACAACTAGTTTTTAACGTCTCACCTTGTCCCAATGATGAACCACATTAGATGGTTCGAATAATGTGATTAATCTGAAAGGAATTTATCGAAATTTATGGATCACAAAAGTCTTAGATCTAAACTAAATAATGTAATTTATAAATAAAATATTTTAATTTTCACACATTTATATATAAAAATTGAAAAAAAAACATAAAAAAATATATTAAATTATGGTTTTAACAACTACGAGGGATCAAGTCTAGGCACAAATAATTTTTCTATATATGAAGTTTATATAAATTTTAATTAGAGTGGAAAATGAAATAATTACTTTTTAATCTGATAGCAGGGTAAAACCCATAGTCCCTGTTTACTTAAAATTTCATCCTCAATCAGTGTATAAAATGCATTATAATTTCATTTTCCAAGCAATCCCCAATCCAAGAAATCCTACAACATTCTTTTTCTCTATGCTGGAAAATTAAATAAATAAAACCTGAAGCCTTAATATCTCAATTCGAAGAATTGAGATATTAGATTAATCCTCTTCTCTTATGTCTATAAAACACCTGCCCACACCTTTGTACTCAATCCAAATTTAAATCTGGCAACCTCTTCTTGCTACGGGAGTTCTACTTCAAAGTTCATAACCCCTCAATACATATAATATACTCTTTGGTATTTTTATTCCAGCACGCACAGACCTTATATTATAATCTTGGTCCCTCGTTATAAAGCACCTTACATATAATTGGAGCCTTTCTTTTTCATATGTATCGAATGGTATTTGAACCGACACACAAAGCCCTCAACGAACCCTCTAAGGCAAAATATAATAACCAACGTTCATAATTCGGACCTTAACAGTTAAATACTAACAAAAAGGTCTGATGCCTTTAAACATATACACCAGCACTTATAGCACCCAACCATGGTTTATAACACTAACATGACATTCATATTGCGTGGTGATTCACGGGTCCCACACATCCAACATATTAATAAACATGAAATCAACACACAAAACTCGATTCATACCTGACTTATCTCCCATGTAACATGTGACGCGACTACCCTTCGATCAATCAGCCTCCGGATCGGACGATCCACAGCAATATCATGTTAATTTACCCATCGAGAGTTAACACATAAAATTCACACGATGAAGGCGGTATTGCCCCATCGACGTGGCAAAATTCCACTGGATCACGTTTTTTTGAGTGGATTTTCCTTTGCACAAAAGTGGTGTGAAATAAGATGTTTTGGTTTCCCAAAACCACGCTAGACTTGAACAGTGACTAACCGGATTCTAACTGTGGTTTAACAAATTCCTCCAACCTATTCGCCGCATTAACTCTGGGTTTGTCTCACACTATTGCTCCTCTTATAACAAGACTGCATTATATGTTCAATGGATAGAGGTTACACTTTTGACAGGGTTTCTCTTTTCCTTGGGCAACTAGAGTGTAACACTGGTTCACTCAGAATCCTATTCAACCTCTCACTATGGGTGGTGTCATGTTATGATCTTTCTCTACCAACAGAGCCTCTACACAAAACAGATACACGCTTGATTCACACACAGGAGTGTGTCTCTCAGGGTGTCCCTGAGTTCGCACAATCACATAGATAGACCAAAAAGACCCTGAATCCCATTCGAAAGACAACGATGCTTCTCAAATTAAGAATCCACTGAAAAATCCCCAATTACAGAGTCTGCTCACACATTATTCATGACTCTTGGATATTTAACTCGCAGAGTTCATTTACACAATTAACTATCGAACACAGAATTAACCAACAAACGCATAGGGGTACTGAAACAATTTCTTCCATAACATATACATGATTTACTTACAAAAGCCTTCAAATCGGCCAGATCTTCTGACTCAATGGCCTTCTATTCTATACTTTGTCTCTACAAATCTCCCGGTCTCTATGCAGCTATTTGCAGGTCTCTGCAAGTCTCTGCCATAGAGACTTATTTTTATACAACTATCACCAATGAATCGATTCAGATTCTTTGATGACTCAAAAAATTCTCCAAATTCTTACAGTTCTAAAATTAGACTATGTCCTAAACTGAAATTGACTATCTCTTCATGTGCCCACTAGTCATTCGGGCAGTTACATTTTTCTCCAAATTTAACTAAAAATCACTCGAATGATAATAACTACATAGGGAAACAAAAACATGAGACCCCCCTTATGTTTATTTATGTACAAATATTGTCTTGGGCCTAATTCCCCTGCATCAGACTCCTTAGATTAAAATGGTTCGTGATTTCCTGATCATGTGCTTTTATCTTGGTTTGCCTGGATACCACACTTTGTTCTGCAACTGGTCATCCATTGCAGTGTTCTCCTTTTGTATTCTTCCTGGCTTCCATACTTTGTGCTGTAGCATTCCACTGGCTGCACTTTTATATCCTCCTTCTGTTCTTCTTTTGATGCTGCTTCTTTGTTTCTTTGCTGCTATCCTAGCTTGCTCAGTCCTTGCTCTTGCTGTCAATTGTTGATCTCCTACTGTAGCTCTAGCTTTTATTTTCTGAGCTCTTGCTTGCTGAACTTTATTTGTTCAGTTTTTACTACTGCCCTATTCGCCACCCAATCATCCATACCCCCTTGCTCCCTGCAACAGAAAAACTCTTCTTGATTGTCCTCCATGACAATTTCATCATTTTCTGGTTTCAGCAATTCTTCAGACTGGTTTCTAAATTTCTAATCATCATCGTCATCTCTTCTATTATTCTGGACTAAAAATGCCTTAGTCCTTCCATCAGTGCCCGCAATCATAAAACAAACATCAAAGTTATAGAAACTCTGTGTCTCTTCCTCCTCTTCTGCAACACTTCAATTTCTTTCTCCAACATTTCTTCCAGCAACACTCCAAGATGTTGTTCTGCTAATTCATTCTCTTCTCTGAATGTCTCCTGCAAACAATTTAGCCATTCATTATCCATTGGTCTCACATCATCAGCATGCTGTAATTTGAATTCAGCATGTTCTTCTTCCTCTACCTTGGCAATCTTCAGCAATTGCCTTCCTTCTTCTTGATTGGTTCTTCTAACCACATAAATTTTTTCAAACATTGCATTTTCATCTTCTATCAGAGTAAAACTCTAATTCTCTACTGCTGTAGCAGCCCCAAAAATTTTCCATACAGTCTTCTCTTGACTATTCAGACAAGCCAATTCTTCTCTGCCACCAACAACAACAAATTTCTTTGCATGAGACATGACTGTCTCATCTTCCTTCAACTGCTTCTCTTCATTCTTTAGCACCTTCATATTCTACAGTCCCCAATTCTGAAATTGAGGTTTCCTCTCTTGCACAAGATCCTGCTGATTCAACATACTCTCCAACAGCTCAATTTCTCTATTCCATGGCTCAAACATTTCCACAGAATTCTCTTCCACCTTTAATTGAATATCCAATCCTGTAAATTTATCTCCATCATCAATAGGATCTGCATTCACAATAAAATTGTCAAAAAAAATTTATAAGGCCTCAGTGCCTTTCTCCCCTCTGCCAGCATTTCAGTATGTTGTCTTGAATTTATTTCTTTCTCCATCAGCACATCAGTATCCTGATTCCAATTCTTCAAACAATTCTTGAGATTTTCAGTTAGTCTCTCCTCTTCATCATCCTCTTCAAGGATGTCTCTCTGCTCTAGTTCATAAAAATTAACTCTCTCATCTTCAATCATCTCTTCCTTTACCATCTGAACACATTTTCTCTGTGTTTTTTTCCTCTGATTCAGAACACTTAATTCATGCCACAATCCTGGCATTTCCTCTGAGGAAACATTTTCACAATCTTCACAAGTCCAATTTCCTGCTGTCACTATCTCCTCAGCCTTCATCAGAATAGAATTCTGATCTTCTATCTCTGAAATAAAGTCAGTCATCTGTCCATCAATCTTCCTTTGTCCGTTTAACAAAATCAGTCTGTCATTATCATCATTAATGACAAATTCATCACCATCAAACACAACTTCATTGAAACAATATCTTTTATAAAACAAGGAATTTATGAATTCCTTCTGCTGCAGTAACTCAATCTAATCTTCATCAAAAAGATACTAATCATACTTTACTTGGAAACAGTCAGCTTATTTTAACATAGCTTCATCACATGAGTTGTCTTCTTCAATACCTGCATTCACACACAATTTGTCAGTAGTAAAAACGTAAGACCTCATGGTCTCATTTGATGATTTGGTCACAAAATCTTATTTCTTTCCCAAGTCTTCTATACACCTCAGAGATTTTTCCATAGCCTCTTCTTCAATTTCTTCAATCTGTTCAACTTCCAACTTCTGGCCATCATCATAAGCTAAATCTCCTCTGCTTCCAATATGTTGGAAAGCAGAACCTTTCTCCAACTGTGCATGGACATCTCCAAAACATCTGGCTCTTCCATTTTCCTTCTCAGTGACAACAGTTTGTTCTCTATCACCTGTTGTTCCTTCAACCATACAAAATATGTTAGATGTAAGGGTCTTGGACCCCTTGGTCCCACTTGAATCTTTAGTCTTCGAGTCCTTCTCTCGATACTCAATCACTCTGAGTATTTCCTTCTTCTTCTGAGCATTCATCATTTTCTCTTTCTTCCTTTGTGGCCTCTGCCACTTTATCTTCTTCTTCATGAGCCAACCAACTCTATGGTTTTCCTCTATCATCCTCTCCGGTTCATAAAGTTGCTTACTGATCTTAGCTATATCTTCCCAATATTATTCATCTATGAGTTTCTTCCTTATGCCATTTGCCTTGGCATCTTCCCTCACTCTTCTATTGTGGCCTCTCTCAGAACCTCTACAGTCTCTGCTGTGGCTGTCAGTAGCCATCGTCTCTTCCAGGAGTTATTTACTCACAAGTTGCATTAAGCCTCTGCAACAGCAAGCTCTCTTGTTGCAATTTACCTCACCAATCCCTTCCTCTGGATCTGGCTTTTGGCAAGTACTGGTCCCCTTTTTCTAGAACCTTCTGAGCACTCTCTTATGCTCTATAGGCTTCACTCTGCAACTTATCTCAAGAACACCTCTGTTCTTCCTTCATCCAACCTCAATTGGGAATCCTCCAAGGTCTGCCACACTTCTTCTTCCCTTTAGAATCCCTTGTTGGACTCTTATTATCACAGCTCTCAAGCTGTGATCTGATTCTTGCTGAGATTCCTTCCTTAGTTTCTTGCACTCTTCATTCTGCAAACAATATCCTTCAAACCAAAGTCAAATAAGGCTCATCAACTCACCTCTCAAGATCCCTGAATGATCTTTCTTCTTTTCTCACCTGCACTGCATCTCTACCTACTACAATCTTCAAGACTTTGTGTCTTCAACTCCAAATTCTGCACATCTAAAGACCTTTACTGCATACTCAATCAAATCTACAATTTCTATGTTAAACAGATTTAAACATCAACTTTTATTTCCTGTTCAGTACATGTGCATTTCAAAAATCAATTTTCAAAGAGCTATTCCAATTCTAGCTCTGATACCACTTGATAGCGGGGTAAAACCCACAGTGCCTGTTTACTTAAACTTTCATCCTCAATCAATGTATAAAATGCATTATAATTTCATTGCCCAAGCAATCCCCAATCCGGGCAATCCTACAACATTCTTTTTCTCTGAGCTGGAAAATTAAATAAATAAAACCTGAAGCCTTAGTATCTCAATTCGAAGAATTGAGATATTAAATTAATCCTCTTCTCTTATGTCTATAAAACACCTGCCCACACCTTTGTACTCAATCCAAATTTAAATTTGGCAACCTCTTCTTGCTGCGGGAGTTCTCCTTCAAAGGCCATAACCCCTCAATACATATATTATACTCTTTGGTATTTTTATTTCAACACGCACAGACCTTATATTATAATCTTGGTCCCTTGTTATAAAGCACCTTACATATAATTGGAGCCTTTCTTTTTCATATGTATCGAATGGTAATTGAACCGACACACAAAGCCCTCAACGAACCCTCTAAGGAAAAATATAATAACCCACATTCATAATTCAGACCTTAGCACTTTAATACTAACAAAAAGGTCCGACGCCTTTAAACATATACACCAACACTTATAGCACCCAAGAATGGTTTATAACATTAACATGACATTTATATTCGTGGTGATTCACGGGTCCCACACATCCAATGTATTAATAAACGTGAAATCAACACACAAAACCCAATTCATACCTGACTTATCTCCCATGCAACTTGTGACGCGACTACCCTTCGATCAATCAGCCTCCAGATCGGACGATCCACACCAATACCGCGTTAATTTTCCCGTCGAGAGTTAACACATAAAATTCATGTGATGAGGGCGGTATTGCCCCGTGGACGTGGAAAAATTCCACTGGATCGCATTTTTTTGAGTGGATTTGCCTTCGCACAAAAGAGGTGTGAAATAAGCTATTTTGGTTTCCCAAAACCACACCAGAATTGAACAGTGACTAACCGGATTCTAACTGTGGTTTAACAAATTCCTCCAACCTATTCTCTGCGTTAACTCTGGGGTTGTCTCACACTATTGCTCTGCTTATAACAAGACTGTGTTATATGTTCAATGGACAGAGGTTACACTTTCAACAGGGTTACTCTTTTCCTTGGGCAACCAGAGTGTAACACCGGTTCACTCAGAATCCTATTCAACCTCTCACTATGGGTGGTGTCAGGTTATGATCTTGCTCTACCAACAGAGCCTCTACACAAAACAGATACATGCTTGATTCACACACAGGAGTGTGTCTCTCAGGGTGTCCCGGAGTTCGCACAATCACACAAATAGACCAAAAAAACCCTGAATCTCATTCAATAGAGAACGATGCTTCTCAAATTAAGAATCCACTGCAAAATCCCCAATTACAGAGTCTGCTCACATATTATTCATGACTCTTGGATATTTAACATGCAAAGTTCATTTACACAATTAACTATCGAACACAAAATTAACCAACAAACGCACAGGAGTACTGAAACAATTTCTTCCATAACATATACATGGTTTACTTACAAAAGCCTTCAACTCGTCCAGATCTTCCAACTCAATCACCTTCTATTCTATACTCTATCTCTATAGATCTCCCGGTCTCTATGCAGCTATTTGCAGGTCTCTGCAGGACTCTGCCACAGAGACTTATTTTTATACAACTATCACCAATGAATCGATTCAGATTCTTTGATGATTCAACAAACTCTCCAAATTCCTACAGTTCTAAAATTAGACTAAGTCCTGAACTGAAACTGACTATCTCTTCATGTGCCCACTAATCATTCAGACTGTTACATTTTTCTCCAGATTTAACTTAAAATCACTCAAATGAGAATAATTACATAGGGAAACAAAAACATGAGACCCCCCTTATGTTTATTTATGTACAAAGATTGTCTTGGGCCTCATGCCCCTGCATCATAATCACACATCTCAGTCATACATATAGAAGTGTGGTGTCTCGCTTGGTCGTGACTTTAAAATTGGATAATAATAATAAAATAATATACAATAAACACACATGTCCATTCAAGTTATATAATAAACTAAAGCTCAAAACAAAATTAGGTCCAATTTGTGTGATCATGATGACCATTAACATCCATTAAGATCATTAAGGCAAGAGCAACATTCTTCTCAAATTAAAATTTTCAAGTTTTCTTTAGAAAATAAAAAATAAAAAAAATCTCTAAATAAATAAATATATATATATATATATATATATATATATATATATATATATATATATATATATATATATATATATGAAAAGAAATAGAAATCAATTGCTTCCTAATAAAAGTATTAAGAGGAAGATTTTCAATCTATTTAATTCCTAATATAAAAATTAATATATAGCATTTTAAAAATATTAATAACAATTTAAAAGTTTTATGTAAGTCATAAATAAAATATTTCAATATGGAAAATTTAGTAATTTTGATGTATATTTAAACATATATTAGTAAATTAAAGAAAAAATATTTTAAAGTGAATAATATGGTCTATAAATAAAATATTTTAATATCCATATTAAATAATATATATATATATATATATATATATATATATATATATATATAACCATTGAAAAAACATATTAATCTTAAAAGTTAGTTTAGTTGGTCAAATTCTTTGAGTCAATTATTTTCTAGTAATAAAATAATAAAAAATTACCTGTACTTTTATATTAATTGGAAAGTACTTTTTAATACATTAGGTCCATTAACCTTATATACTAAAGATAATTATACTTATATCCAATTATCAAATTATACTTATGTTCATTCACGTTTCATAATAAAATCTATATATAGTTATATAATCATAAGAAAATTAATATCCATTAAAATACTGAAAATTAATATAGTTATATAATCATAAGAAAATTAATGTCCATTAAAATACTGAAAATTAATTTATGAAAGTTTTAAAAATAAAATTACTTAAATTCTATACAATACATAGTGCAAAATAAAATATAAAATAGAGCCATCTAATACCAAATAAAAAAATCCCATAAATTACTGAAATGGAAATGGACAAAATCGAAATAAACGAACTATCGTGACCTGCTAAACTAAACTACTATGGAAGGTTAGAAGAGTGAAAGATAAATCCATTGTAATGGATTAAAAATAATTTTTAAAATACTCGACATCTAGTGAAAATAAATCGGCATGGCCTAAAAGAGTAAGTTGGAAGGAAAAATAAAATTTGAAATCCAGATAACAATTGCTGAAAATGAAGACGGAACCTGCCTCTTGATATGACATCAAATAATTCACATTACACAATGAAATTCAGTGGCACATGATAACTGCTGAAATTGAAGATGGAACCTGCCTCTTGATATGACATCAAAGAATTCACATTACACATTGAAACTTAATGGCAGTCTTCTTACTGCTAAACAACGCTTCACTGAATTTAAATAGATGTTTACTATTATGTTGAAAACAAGATAGTGAAAAGGAATATGCAATTGTGAACATCTAACAACTATGATTCAAACAATCAATGTTAAATTCTAGAGGAGGAAAGTTAGAGCAATGAAAGAGTAGAAACTAAGATAGTAAACAGTAGCACTGTATCATAAGTATTATTTTATATATAACTTTTTAGTTGTTTGGCTGAACTTTTTATATTGTATATATAGATTTCTGGATATTCTTTGAATTTGATGATAACTTACCTCTTCCCTAATCATCAGATAGAAGTAGAAGTAGCAATGGTCATATGTCCCTGCACTCATAAAAGGTAGCGCGAGCAGGGCTGACTCCACCCACCTGTTCAGAGTTGGTATACTTGACAACATCTTGGTCTCCTCCTGGCGCAAAGGACCGCATCAAATTCACAATCTCATTTCCAAGAAAGTAGCCAGAAACCTCAACGCCTACGCTCTTAGCATTGCAGTATTTACAACGGTTTTGGGCAATAATCAGATAGTGATATAAATCATCAGCCCTGTAGTTTCTACTTCTGTTGCAGCCGCTGCCTTCAATCTCCACAAAAACTGTCACCATGTCTTTCAACAAGCATCTCCCTTTACCACCACGGCCAGCAACAGGTTGAACATCTGACGATTTCACCTCTGAAACAGATAATTAACAATTCAACACGGATAGTTACCAAATCAGCATAATATCAGTATTTGTGACTATGATCTAGATTTTATTTTAGCCTTCGATGATTTCAGTGTTGTGACTATGACCTGGCTTTCATTTTAGCCATGTACAGCATCGCATAAAACTAACGAGCGTACCAAAAAAATAAGCAACAGTTTGGAAAACCAAGTAAAAATCATAAGAATGGACAAAATTAAGATCCAGCCACCTTGCAGTAAGTTGGCTTACTCACATGTTCATTGAAGATCACATTATTTTCACTTGTTTATTGAATGTCACTTTATTTTCATTTTCAACCAGGGATAAACAGAAAGACAGTAAACCAGGTTGTGTTTAATATTTGCAGGATAAAATAAGAACATGTTTGTAACACTTGTAAGATATTGAATTTCCACATAAACTATGTCAAATATGAACATCAAATGATCACTTTATTTTCATCCAAGGAACAAGATGATGTTTAATATTTATATCAGATAAAAAAAATACCTTTTTATTTTTCTTTTTATAAAATAAAAATATTTACAACACTCAGTAAGATCTTTTGCATATGGAAAGATGCAAACTATGTCAAATATAAACATCAAAGTAAGATCTTTTAGTAGAATGATGGTGTTTAATATTTGTGGCAGACCAATACAGTGATATGTGGTTTAACACTTTAAAATAGCTATGAGAGTTTATCCTATGTGGTTTAATTGTGGTTTAATTGTAAGTGTTATAAGGTAGTCACCAAGGTTGATTCTGTACATTCTTAAATTAGTCAAAAAAATATTTACCCATTCATTATAGTTAAAAAATAACTCAAAACCTAATTTTTTTGTGATAAAATATGAACTTCTATTCTTTTGCACCTTAAGAGAAATAAACTATGTCAAATATAAACATGAAAATACACTCCGGAGCATATGATCTTTTTCACTGGAAGGGCTTCCTCAGATGAATCCAATATTGACATGGATTTATGGTAATTCAGTTCAGCTGCCCAGCCATATATATGAGTGACAAATTTTTTACCGGATGGATGAATTGCTTGCACCATAGCAGTTCCGGAGATGAGCAGAGGTAAAATTACAAGATGAGATTTTACATCATCACTTCCAAAATCCATTTTTTCGGGCTCTGTTGGTGATCGAAATCCCTTCTATCAAAGATCGATTAAGTATTGATTGAAATCAATCCCTTTTATTCTAGATCTATTGAAATATTGAAAGAGCTAAAACTAAACCGGGCTTAAAACTTTGGCCCCTAAAACCTAATGGTGAATTAAGCCCCAGTATGCACGCCATTGTTGGTACAAACTGCAACAGTTTTCCGGGACGGAGCAGAAAGTGAAGCGCTATGGTGTCAGTACTCTTCACAACTCCTGTAATATTTAATAATGTGTATGTTGATGCCCATTCAATCGTGATCCTGAAATCGTTTTTTCCATTATCACAGTGATGGAAACCAACATCAATGGAGTGACATTTCATGATAAATTGTCAGAGGGTGACATCTAAGAAGTGCAGTGCCATTTCTTTATACAGGAAGTCGGAAAGAAATATTCATGGTAACAGGCTTCAATGGAATCTTATTATTTTTGTAAGTTTAATTTTAAATTTGTTATTTTTGTAAGTTTAATTTTAAATTTTAGAGTTATGTTTTTCGTATCAAACCAGCCTATAGTTATATTTAAGAATTCCTAAAATTTTAACTGAATTATAGTTAATCATATCACTACAAAAATTTAGACTTAAATAAAAGAACATAATAATGATTTCACTCAACCAACCAACTAACCCTAAAAACCTTATAACACTTATCATATCTGACCATTATTTCAAGCTAAATAAAAGACATGATAACAATTCCACCAGCTATATCTACTAACCGCTAAATACTTATCATATCCGACAGTTTTCAAACTCTATATGATCGCATATAATTAAATGGAAACCCGACTTGAAAAAATAATTTGTCTGACAAACTCATTAGGATAGTATATAATTAAATGGAAGCCCATAATTAAAAAAGAATTTGTCCGTCTTACGATTCTATAGAAGAAACTCGATACAAATGGTATATATTTCAATGGAAACTGATCTTAAAATATACTTTGGCTTTAGTTTACGATTTCTATGATGAAAATCTGATTCTAAAATAGACTTTTTGTCTTTTGGTTTGTAATGGTATTATGTGAACATGACTTTAAACAATACTTTTTACTTTGGTTTACGATTGTATAAAGAGAGCTTGGCTTTAAACTAGAATTTCTGTCTTTTCGCTTAACGATAGTTTTGTGTTTTTGTTTAGGATGGTATAGTGTGCGGGGTAAGAAAGTTTTTGGTTTGATTTGTACAAGACTCATTTTGATCCATTAGAGTTCCCGAAAATGATAAAGCATTCATTAGAATTATTGGAAAGAGACTTCATATTTAACTAAATAGTTAATTTTTTTCAATTATTAAATATAATAAAATTATCATGTCAAACAAATTTCAATTAATGGAAACATATTTCATATTTATAGTCTTTTAAAACTTTCTACTTCTTGAATGTAGAAAAAGGTATGTAGTTTTTTTGGTTATGTTGGTTATTATTATTGTTTTATTGTAAATTTTTCAAAAATTGTAGCACTTTTGTATGTATTGACTGGACACGTGGAATTTGAATGGTCTAATAAATGTGATATTGTTTTTGCATATCTAAAGAGGATCGTTTCAACAACTCCTGTGTTTCGACGGTCAAACTAGGATTTACCAATTCATATATCCTCAGATGCATCATATATAGTGATAAGAGCAGTCCTTAGACAAGAAGAGGATAAAAAGCCTTATGCTATTTATTACATTAGCAAGAACTTTATGTTGACCAAACTGAATTATACTCTGAGAGAAAAAAAAATAGCTATTATTTATGCCATAAATAAATTTCGCCATTACATAACTTGATATCCAGTTTCTCTATACACTAATCATTCTTTCATTCATTATTCAGCAAAAAAACATGTTACCAATGGCAGAGTAAATCATTGGTTATTTTTGTTACACGAGTTCGACATTACCATAAAAGATCAGCCAGGAAAAGAAAATCTTGTTGCAATTTTTTTTTCAAGAAATCCCAGCTATAGTCAATTCTTTTGCAGTTGAATACCAATTCCTAGATGAACATTAGTTTGTTGTAATTGTCAAAACATCCTTGTATGATGATGAAGAAAACTATTTGGCAACTAGAAAATTACCATCAAATTTGTTGGCTCGGGAAAATAAGCTTATTATTCAGCGCAATGCACATTTTTTGGGGATGGACAATTACCTTTTTCATATAGGGTTCGATCTTCAAATTCAAAGATGTGTCAGAGATAATGAAATTTATGATATGCTTAGGGCCTATCATGATGAGCCCTATGGGGGTAACTTTTTTGATTGGAGAACTAGACACAAGGTATTACAGATGAGATAGTTTTGAACCACAATATTTAAAGATGAAAATAAATATGTCCCAAGTTGCGATAGCTATTAGAAGATGGGTCGTACCATTCATTCTGACGAAATTCTTCTTCAACTGCAAATTGTACTAGAACCGTTCGAAAGATGGGAAATGGACTTTGTAGGCCCCTTTAATCCACCTTAAAATTACAAAACACGCATTCTAGTCTGTATAAATTATGTTATCAAATGGGTGGAAGAAGTAGCACTCCCAAAGGCCATGGAAGAAACAGCCACTAATTTTATGTTCGAACTATTTGTTCGATATGGGCTGCCTCAGGAGCTTGTAATAGATGGGGGGTCACAATTATTTTCTCACAAAATTTCAACCATGCTACAAAATTATCATGATAAAAACAAATCCATGTCTCCTTACCATCCGCAAGTGAATGGGAAGGTGGAAAGCATTAATAAAGTCTTAGATGTGGTTTTAACTAAAAAAAGTAGCTTTGAATCGTCAAGACTAGGCTGCCAAGTTTTGGGAAGCTTTATGGGCCTATTAGATAACCTAACACAATACTACTAGCTATTCACTGTATCAGTGCGTTTTTGGTAAGGAACCCATTTTTCCAATTGAGTTCAAAGTTAAGACTCTCAAAACTGCCAAGGAAGTTAGATTGGACTTCACATAAGCACAGACACGACGTTTACAACAACTCAACGAATTAGATGAAATGTGTCTTCTTGCTTTACAACATACTACCATAATTCAACAGCAGTGGGCTAAATGGCATGATAGGTTGATTAAAAATAAAAATTTCCAAAAAGGAGACTAGGTGTTGTTATATGACTAAAGGTTCCAAGATTTTCCAGGTAGAATTCAAATGAGGTGGTTTGGCCCTAAGGAAATTACTGAATTTTATGACAATGGAACGGTATGCCTTACTACAAATGACAATGTCAACATTTCATTCATTGTCAATGGACAATGGCTTCATTTTTATCATCGAACACTTACTAGAAATTGTTTTTTTTTCATGAAATTGGTAATGATGCCAATCTGCAGGTTGTAACTGATCAGGGCGTTTTCCCCATGACCACAACTAGGTAAATATTTTTGAAGAAATTTTCTTTATTTGTACATAATGTAAATAATCATTCTTTTTTTGTGATATATATATATCATCGTTAATGTTTTATAATAGTTGATTTTTCCTTCGTCACAACTAATGTTTCCTCAGTCACAATTTTTGTTTTCTTAGTCACAACCATTGTTTACTCAGTCACTATTGTTGTTTCCTTAGTCAAAAATGATGTTTCCTCTATCACAGTTTTTGTTTCCTTAGTCACAGTCAATGTTTCCTCAATCACATTTGTTGTTTCCTTAGTCACAACCGTTGTTGTCTCAGTCATAGTTTTTGCTCCCTCAATCACAACTACTTTTTCTTTCATTACGCTATTCATTATTTACTCACATTTTTGCTTCATTTAAATACAACTACTAATCTTTGACATGTGATTATCATATTTTTTAGTTATATCTTTATTTATTTAGGGAAAGGAACTTTTTTATTTTTCTCCTTATATGATGATGGAAAACTAACTTGTTTTATGGCTATCATTGGAGTGTTTTACGTGAAATCATTATCATAAGTTTTGAAATTTCTGTGAATTTTTAATCCTTTCTACAATTGTATAAAAATGACCAAAATGCTTATACTACATTCCTTTCATCACCACTTCTAGAATATCTTTTAATTCCAATCTTCCAACAATAAAAGACCATAATTTTTTAGGAAAATATTATAAAGCTATGAAAGTAATTACCGTAATACTTATTACACCATCCCTAACTCTTAAGGAGTTGAATTTCCACTCTATTTACTAAGTTATATATTAATATTAATGAAAAATATAATTTAACATAGGATAAGAGGTCTCATCATTAGTTGACCTACGATGATCATATGATCTAGTGGCGTGACATTAGCATTTATGGTTACCAAGCCAGGGTAATGGACTTTGTGTTTTAAGTTGAAGGACAAGATGTCTTATCACGAGCCAACATTTTCACCTCATTAGATCTGATGAATGGAATTGTTGTTAACTGGTTACCAAGATAGAACAATGACCTTCTGTAAATACTTCAGAAATGTATATATAACAAAAAAAAATCAGAAATTCTTTATTAAATGGGACTCTGGCATCTCAAAGGGTTAAAAGGGAAACCCTGTCAATGCTATAGATGCCTACTTGTAGTAGAGAACATGTCCATGGTATTGAAGTAAAACCAAGAATTACAATATAACTTGGCTATTTTTCCCTTCAAAATTAAAACAATAAAAGTCCTTAATTTTTTTTTTGACATTCTCAAAACCTTCCACGTATGTGGTGATGTTTGGTTCTTTGTGAGCATTTAACTATAATTAAACATCCTAGAAATATTCTTTTTATGGAAATTCAATATTCTAATTTAATATCCTTTCTTTTCTCTTATGATGTGCTTGATACAATTATTAATTCCATCCATTTAGTCCTTTAGATACATTTCCCCATGCATTTATTCTGTCTGCACCCTTAGTAGGTCTTAATAAAGCATGTTATTATTACCACAAAAAAATTATAAGCATTTCATCATGTGGAAAAGATATATCACGATTCCTATTTATCCTTTTGATGGTCACTTCATTGCATTTCATTAATGTGCCATTATCCTTCAAATGTGCCAAATTTTTCATCTTGTCAAAACTTGATTAACAGTTCCGAACAACCTTTACTCTGATTAGGGGGCGATTTGGCACTAACTTATAAATGTCATTTGCATTTTTTAATACCACTACATGTTGTCAAAACCACTATACTTTGTACAAGATAATTATCCCTCTGCATTGTAAATTATACTATTTCCAAATTGTAAAGGTTGTGTCTTGTTGAATAGTTAATAATAGGTTGGCATTCAGTCTAAAATGAACCAATGCATCTGTAGGTCTCAAAAAAAGTACGCAATGTCTTAATTCAAACTAGATTCATAGAATATTTTGAACATTTATAAGGGTTTGACAACAAGGTAGCATTAGAATTCATCAATATTTTAGACAATGGTGTAGTAGTGGTGAGAAATGTATAGGTACAAATAAATGAAATTGCAATAGCGTAAGTGACAAGGTTTTTGATGGAAGGAGAAAAGTGGTATGAAATACACACCTCTCTTCATAATGTGGCCCTTCTATTCTTAAATCATGGTGAAGTATTGATGAGAAAGGGGAATGGGTATAAAAAAAATTCATTACCTGAGCCATGGAAAGAGATAATAGATATTTTCTAGCGATACATCACCTATGATGGAAGGTACAATGTGTTAAGGGGGTGTCATTGAAAACTCATGGAATTTGTGAGACAAAATGTAACTATGAAGCTTCCATATTTTCTTAATTCAGTATTGCATCAAACTGTTACAAGAATAACAAGCTCCAAGGACCAAGTTGCAGTTGTAAGTCACCATGGACTCATCAAGTTATTAGTTATAAGAAGTATTACCCAAGTCAAATAGTCTTGGGAAGGGTTCTTTAGAAACCTTGATCATGATCAAGACATTCCTTCAGAAAACGAAAAAATTGATGGAACATATAGGGAAACTCAAAATAGTGATAAGTTGCTAGAGGCATGCAATGAAAAAAACATAAATGGAACCCCCATGATAGAAATTATTTCGCAAGAGACTGTACAGGTCCAGAAACCTCAAAAACTTAGCAGAGCGAGGAAAATGATAACATCAATTTTAGATTTCCTGCCTAAGAAAAGGAGGGGATCTGCTAGACTTGTAAAGAAGGGTCATAGTTCCTTGAACCCTCTTGAGCAACCAACACAAGAAAAATTGGCTCATGATGTATCAACTTTAGATCAGATGGAACAGGAAACAATATAGCCTAAGCACTAGAAGGGCTAGAAAGTTTACTAGATACTGCAATATTTGGAAAATTTATGACTCAGATTCAACATAAGAACTTGCAGTGCATTCTTATAGTCCTCTCGACGAGGGGGCTTCACCAATTTTGTTGGTTGTAACATCTCCCATTGATTATGTAGCTACCGTTATCCTAGATTTAGATAATGATCCTTAATTTATTTTGTCCCAATGGTGTTCTAAATACTTTTTTTCTACTTTATTAGATCCTTCATCTCTGGAGGGAATGAATCCATGGTATTTTGAAAATTTTATTGATGAAGAATGTGATGTTAGCATTGGATTTTTAACTGAGCCTCAGATTGATTTTTCTGATAAGGACCCCCTAGATTGTGGAACTAATATAACGACAAGGAATTCGATAGTTTTCCAACAACCAAACCCACTCAGGAAACTAATACAGAATTAGTCTAAATAGTAGTTGTTGTTTCCATCCCAGTAACCTTGGCTACCAATTCTATTCATATGACCATAGGTAATAAAGTTTGGAGAAAGAAAGGAAAAGGAAAACTCCAGAAGAAAATTGATAAGTTAAATGGATAAAATAAGAAAATACAAAGGAAAGTACAACAACTATAGAATTGGATACAAGGAAGCAAGTAGTTTCACAAATATTATGAGAAGAGGCCTAAAAAAAAGAAGGAAACTCATGAAATGGAAGTCCAGAATGATGTTATATATGTCCTTAATGAAGCCACCACTTAGACATACGTTTTTTTTTTTTTGCTAAAGAAGGAACACAAAATAACCCCGAGGTGCAAGTGATGGACATTTCTCCTACCCTTATTGAAGTAGGAATTTAGATTGATCCACCATTTATTTTTTATGACATATGGGTACAAACAAAAGAGGTGCCTCCCTATACTCAGTTGATTGTAGCAGCCTCCATTAGAATTCTTCATAATTATATGGAGGGATAGCAATGGAACATAGAAATATATTAGGGAGAAGTAGTGCCTCAAAGGGAACATCAAGAGCTACTCCAACTATTGAAATAGTTGATAGAAAAAAACGATGAGACCTATGCACAACTAATATAATCTGAAAGGAAGTCTAGGATTTAAAGGAACACCTGAAGAAATTTGCAGAACAAACAAAATAAATTTTCACTATTTGTTTAGATGCCTTGGCATGCAGGTACCTAGCTCGAAATTATGCTTTATATTTGCTTGACCGATATATTTTTCTTAATGTAAAATCAATACAATCTGGAAAATTACACAAGTTCAAGAATGTACTAGATTTTATTTCTATTTTTCAAAAACAGGATGAGTATACACAATATTTTTTGTGTGAGAAATATATGCATAAGTTATTTTTAGAAGAACAGGTAAAAGAAAATAATGTCCCTTTCATTGGAGATATTCAATTTTACAATTTTATTTCATTTTCTAGGAACCAGGTTAAGTGGAACCTAAAACCCCTTTCTCACAGAGATTCTTCATAAAATTTTCATATAGAAACGTGGTGTTGCTCTTGCACTTGTACAAACCCAATTTTATGTCTTGCACTCAGGAATGGAATATTTGGAAGAAATTAGAGATGAGGCTCTTTGTGGAGCCAAGAAAATATGGAAGGCATCAAAAAATGAAGTCAACAATAGAGAACCTTTTTCTTATCATAACTTCTGGTATGTTTGGTTAAAATAGAAGACTATATTCACTTGGTGTTCGAAAGAGGTATCCATTGTATAAGATGTAGGTATCTGTTCTGCATGATCTGGTATCCCCAATCATTATATAAATATTATTATGACTTATCAGAAGTAGGTAAGTTCGTATATTTTGAAAAGCTTCGAAAAAGAAATGGGTTCAAGAATGGACGGGAAGAAGCCTATGAATCTTACTCCTTGACTATCCTACATGTTAACCATTTATTTGCATGAAGTCATGCAAAAAGTTCAGTTTGGAGGTGATGTTGGGCCTCATATTTTTCATATTTTCCTTGCCGTACTTCTCCATTTTCACACCAATTTATAAAGTATTTTGTGAAATAAAATTATGTTAATGAGTATAGTGGGAACTTTAGTAATATTCTACATGCATTTATCAATTTTATTATTTTCTTAACGGATTTTATTAATAACATGTTATTTCTAAAAAACAGATCCTCAATATTAAGAGGAATCTATTGAATCATTGATATTTGATGTTGTTTCCTAGAATGGTCGGAGAGTACCACAAAAGCCTCAAACTGTTATACCCTGTTTGAAACGAATTAGTTGAGGATGACTTCTCGACCTAGCTTCTGGGACACATTAAGATAATTGTAAATTAAATGAGAACTCCTAAGAATATTTAGATTCTGAGGATTGCTCATTATTAAAAATATATTCTCTGGTATTTATCATTTGTTCTTACAATATAAAAAATTGTGTCAAACCTCGAAAGGAGTGTTCAAGTTGTAATATTATTTTTAGATACAAGCTCACACTTGCAATTTTTGTAATTGTTTTCTCTTTAATTTGAATGGAAGTAATTATCATCTAGACTTAGTTGACTATGCTTATTTTCCTGTAAGGCAGTTCAATTGCGGATTTGTATCATTAAAACTAGCGCTTTATTTCTCTATTTCATATATTTCCATTTGTGTAACGATATTTAATTTCTCGTTGTTGATTTGTTAAAATGAATGCTCTATCTTGAATCATGTTTATTGGGATTTTCATAGAATATATATGTTGTAGTTAATTCATTAAGAGGCAGTATTATTTTCTTTCATTTCCTATAGGTTATCATAGATTTCTATTTCAGTTGATCAATCACTGTTAGATATCATGATTACGTAGTGTTATATTTTTACTCTGGAGTTTTTTCCCTAAGAAACAACTTTTGCTCAATATGATTTCATTTTTTGTTCCCTTCCGAAATATGTAGAAGTTAATAATTTGAATAGTTTGTGATGATTAGAGATTGCATCTTGAATTGATTTCTTTAATATTTTAGTGTTGCTTTTCAGTAGGACCATAGAAACTAGTCATATTTGCATTCCTCTTGCATGAACAATGTCGATAACCTTTAAATAACGAAACAAAACCTCAAGTTGATAAATTAATGTGTAGCATATTAGTGGATCCTTTTTAGGAAAAATTAACTGGCCCAATATTTTGGCTCCAAAAGCTACTTGCAGGATTGTTTAATGAGATGTTAAAGATGACTGTGATGACATGTCAAAGCACATTGAGATCAAGTACCAAGACATGGTACAAATGGGAGTAGTATGGATCCAATACATTTCTACAAATGAGGAGGTTGTGGACATTCTCACAAAGCATTTATCCCAGTATGAAGTTTGATAATTCATGTAAAACCTTGGAGTGGTTAATAACAGTTCCCTTAGTTAGAGGGAGTCCTTATGTTGTAGCATCAAGGAAAAAATTATCCTTACTAGGTCAGGATATTAGTAGGTCAAGGATATTAACAAGGGGCCATGTAATGTGGCTAAGGATAATCCTTTAGAGAGCACCAGGGCTTAGACTTCTCCCCCGATGAGAAATTTCTAACCATATTGCTAGGAATTATTTAGCTACTGGTTAGAGTGACTGTATTTAACATCGAGCAAGTTCTTTACCATTCAATTGACATGAAGGGATATTCCTTGATTTTGATGATAATTTATCCATCAAATTCTAGAATATTTTTAAAATTTAGTATCACATAAATTTCCCCCTTCTTCTGCATCTCCTTTCCCTCACGGTGAGGAGAAGTATAAGTAGAAAAGGTTATATGTCCATACACTCATAAAAGGTAGCATGAGTAGGGCTAACTCCACTCAGCTGTTTGGAGTTGGTATACTTGAGAACATATTGGTCACCTCCTGGCACAAAGGGATACATCAAATTTACAATATCATTTCCAAGAAAGTAGTGAGAAACCTCAACACCTACGCCCTTAGCATTGCAATATTTACAACGGTTTTGCACAATAATGAGATATTGATATAAATCATCAGCCCTGTAGTTTCTACTTTTTTTGTAGCCGCTACCTTCAATCACCACAAAAACCGTCATCGTGTCTTTCAACTGGCATATCCCTTTAACACCACGGAAAAAAATAGGTTGAACATCTGACAATTTCACCTTTGAAACAGATAATTAACAATTCAACATGGGGATAGTTTCCAAATCAACCTGATTTTAGTATTTGTGACTATGAACTAGCTTTCATTTTAGCCTTGGATGAGTCTTCTGACATGAGAAATTAGCATGATTTCAGTGTTGTGACTCTAAACTAGCTTTCATTTTAGCCTTGGACAATATCACATAAAGTTAGAAAGGGTAAAAAAATAATAACAATATAGAAAACCAAAAAATTTAAAAATCTAGAAATTATCAATAAAAATCATAAGCATAGACAAAATTAAGATATTGTCATTATGCGACATTATGTAGTAAGTTGGTTTACTCACTTTTTATCTTTTTTATTGAATACCATTTTGTTTTCATTCAAGAGATAAAATTACTTTATTTTCATCAAAAGACAATAAACCATAGTGTTTAGTGTTTAATAATGAATATCATTTTATTTTCATATAAGAGATAAGATCACTTATTTTCCGAAAAAAACAAAATAAAAAAAAATAAACTATAAATATTGAACATCATTTTATTTTCATGTAAGAAATAAGATCACTTATTTTCATCAAAAGGAAAAGCTAAAAAGACATTAAACCATAGTGTTTAGTATTTAATATAGTATTTAGTATAAAAAAAAACAATAAACCATACTATTTAGTATTTAATATTTGTGTTTGAAAAAATATATATATATTTCTGTTTTTAGGGATAGAGAGGAATGCCTGCAACACTAGTAGGATCTTTTCCACATGGACAGATGTAAACTAGGTAAAATACAAACATTAAAATAATATCACTTTATTTTAATTCAATGGATAAGATGGTATTTAATATTTGTCATACCGAAAAGGGCAATTTTTTTGGGATAAAATAAGAATGTTTGCAACACTACAAAGATATTTTGCACATGGAAAGATGTAAACTAGGTCCAATACAAACATCAAAAGGTAAGATATGGCGTTTAATATTTGTGTCAACCAAAAAAGTTGCCAGATTTTTTTGGGATAAAATAGGAATGTTTGCAACACTAGTTAGATCTTTTCACACATGGAGAGAAGTAAATTATGTCAAATGTAAACATCAAAATATATAATAATAATCATGGTTAAATTAGATATTAAATTGGTGTTGATAATATTTTTTTTGGATAAGGAATTTATTTTTTTAGCAGTTATTTGATTGCTAAATTTATAAAGGCATACATATTCTATTTTCCTGATTTTAAATTTGTAACGGTTTAGAAAGAAATACATACTCTTAACCATTAAACCCACTCAAAATGAAAAAACTCTAAAGCATATGACTTTTTATTACTAAAAAAGCTTTGTGAGATGAATGGAATTTTAAAATGAATTTTTGATAATTCAATTCATCTGCGCAGCCATATATATATCAGTGAGAAAAAATTACCTGCTGGATGAATGGCTTGCACCATAATTGTTCGAGAGACGATCAGAAGTAAATTTACAAGGTGAGATTTTACATCATCACTTCCAAAATCCACCTTTTCAGGCTCTGTTGGTCATCGAAATCCCTTCAGTCACAGATCGATTAAGTATTAATCAAAATCAATCCCTTCTATTACAGATCAATTAAAATATTAAGAGAGCTAAAACTAAATCAGGCTTAAACCTTTGTCTCCTTGAATTAGATTCCAATCCAGTATGCCGTTGTTGGTACAAACTGGAAAAATTTTCTGTGACCCAGCAGAAAGTAAATCGCTATGGTTTCATATAGCCTTCACAGCTTCTGTAATATTTAGTACGGTGTATGGTGACGCACTTACAATCGTGATCCTGACATCGTTCCTTCCATTATTTCAGCGGTGGAAATCAACATCAATGGAGTGACATTTCAAAATAAATAAAAAAACGTTAGATGGTGACATCTAATAGCTAACATGCTCCTTGGAATGACCCCTAGTATAAACGTGGATTTTAGTGGAGTTTCTCACTTTTAAGGAAGTCGACCGGAAATTTTCACTGCGACAAGCTTCAACGGTCACCTTGAGTGGCCTTTACTTCAAGTTTCTTTCTCTTTGTACCTAGGAGAGTGTTGTCTAACGAGACCTCAATTTTGTTTTGATAGTTAAAAATAGCATAATTTGATAAATTTTTTTCAAAAATTTTGATAATGGATGTGTTTGAGTTTCTTTTTTATGGTCAAATTGGATTTAGCACTAGCAAAAAAAACTCAGCATACAAAATCTTGAAGTTTGATATCTGTGACCCAAATTTCTAAAATTTAGACAAATTTTATCAAAATCATGCACAAATTTTCATTATTTTCTTTGCAAAAATAACACCACTTTAAACTAAGGCATACACAAAAAAAACTTGACATCTTTATGAAAGTATTTTTTTAACAAATTTACAAAATCCTGAAGCTTTATAGCTATGACCCAAATTTTCAAAAAATTCGGCCAAATTTTATCAAAATCATGCAGAAACTTCCATTATTTTTTATGCAAAACCGACTTTAAACTACAGCATACGTAAAAGAAATCAACAGCTTTTTATTACAAATTTTCAAACTCTTACTATTATATTGAATGATATTAGTCGCATGTTTTTATAGTGATCCTTATCACATTGAAAGTTAATGCAATATTCCTATATTGCTATGATAGTAATAAATAAATAAAATAAATGCAACACACAATCATGAGATAGAGCTCACACAAAATTGTCATTAGCTTCAACGACAACATTACATATTTATAGCATAGGAAGTCACCTAATCTTCTTAAGTTTGGGGCAACAATCTTAAACTAGTGAAACTAAACACTAATTATAAAACTCTTGTTCAGCAAACCATAACCACTCCTATTTCTACATTATTCTAGATTATTCTCACATCCTCCCTTAATGGAGAAATGAATTTTCCACAACACCTAATTTACTTCTAAAAACTTCAAACTTGAGTTTACCAAAAGGCTTGGTAAAGATATCAGCGATATTATCCTTGGTATTACAAAATACTAAATCAATTTCATTTGATTCAATATTCTCTCGTACAAAGTGGTATTGTAGCTCAATGTGTTTTGATCTGGCATGATATATTGGATTGTGTGCTATTTTGATAGCACTTTGATTATCACTTTGAACCATTTTTCTCCTCTTCAAGATCTGCAAGAATTCTCCGCAACCACACAGCTTCACAGGTGGCATTGGTCAAAGCTTTGTACTCAGATTCTGTTGATGATAAAGAAACAATTGGTTGTTTCTTACTACTCCATGACACAACCCCTGATGCTATATGAAATGCATAGCTGGAGGTAGATCGTCTGTCATCAGGATTTCCTGCCTAATCTGAATCAGAAAAACCTGTTAATGCAACATCAGATTCATCAGTATACATAATACCTAAATTGATTGTTCCTTTCAAGTATCAGAAAACTTTATTTGCATCGTTACAGTGATTTCCTGAAGGCTTAGCCATAAATTGACTAAGGATACTGGCTGAGTATGCAATGTCTGGTCTGGTAGTGGTGAGATAGTTCAGACTTCCCACCAATTGACGATATAATGTTCCATTTTCCTCTTTAGTTCCATCTTCTTTGTACAACTTTGCATTCTGTTCTAACAGAGTTGACATAGCTTTGCAATCACTCATATTGAACTTCTTAAGAATTTCCTTTGTGTATTTACTTTGAGTGATCAATGTTTTACCAGGCTCTCTCCATATCTCAATTCCTAAATAATAATGAAATTCAATCAGATATTTCATTTCAAATTCCTGAGACAACTGAATTTTAATTTCTTTAATTAACTTGTAGGCACTGCCTATGATAATTAGATCATCCACATATAAAGATATTAAAGCAAAATTTTCTTCTTCATATTTCTTAACATACAGGTTAGGATCCTTTTTGCTTTTCACAAACCCATTCTGATGAAAAAAGGTATCAATATTTGCATACCATGATCTCGACCCCTGTTTCAAACCATATAAGGCTTTTCTTATCCTGCAGACTAGATGCTCCTGTCCCTATTTGAAAAACCCTTCAGGTTGAACCAGATAAACTTCTTCCTTTAAATCACCATTCAGAAAGGAAGATTTGACATCTAATTGATGTATATTCCATTTTTTTTTGTAGCTAAGGCAATCAGTACTCTAATTATATTCAATTTAGCTACTGGTGCAAAAGTATATTCATAATCAATTCCCTCTTGTTGAACATATCCTTTTGCAACTAATCTCGCCTTAAATTTATCAATGCTACCATCTGCTTTAAATTTAGATTTATACACCCATTTTCTTCCAATTGGAACTTTGTTTTCAGGGAGTTCAACTAATTCCCATGCTTGATTTTTGATAAGAGAGTCATATTCATCATTCATATAATTTCTCCATTGTTTATGCTCTTTATCTTGTTCATAATCAACTGGTTCTACAACATTCATGATATTAGACATCAAGTCATAATCTCTATACCTTGCAGGAAGTTGGGTTTGTTGGGTTGACCTTCTTCGTTCTACAATACCTGTTGGAGTTCCATCCATGATTCTCCTACTTTGAGGTGAATTTTCCTCTCGTGATGAATCACTACTGTTGGATGTGCTCATGCTGCTTTCATTCTGATCTTGAACCTATACCTATACCTATTCTTGTTTCTGTTTAACCAAATTATCAATTTTGACATGATCATCATTAGATATATGCCAAGCATCATTCATAGTATCATTTTTATCAGCATTCTCATGAAACACCACATCTCTACTTGCAAACAGTTTATGTGAACTGGGATCAAACAATTTATATGCATTCTGATTTGTACAATACCCAATAAAAACACACTTGATTGAATTTTCATCAAGCTTTCTTCTGTTATCCTTAGAAATATGTTCAAAGGTAGTACATCCAAATACTCTTAAATGGCTGACATCAGGTTTATGAACATAAAAGATCTCAAAAGGAGTTTGAAAAGCTAATTTCTTAGTGGGACTTCGATTCTTCAAATAAATAGTAGTATTAATGGATTCTGCCCAGAAACCATTAGAAATGTTTTTACCTTGAAGCATACTGCAAGCACACTCCACTGGTGTTCTCTTCCATCTCTCAGCAACACCATTTTGCTGAGGAGTATGAGGTACTATGAACTGTTGCTGGAACCTATGAAATTTACAATACCTGTTAAACGCTCCTGATCTATATTCACCACCCTGATCTGATCTGATAATTTTAATGTATTTATCGGTTTTGTTTTCAATCAAAGTTATAAATTCTTTAAAATACTCAAAGAAATCATTTTTTATTCATATCAAATAGACCCATGTATATCTAGATCTATCATCAACAAAAATAAGAAAGTAGGAAGCACCACCAAGTGACCTAAAATGCATAGGTCCACATACATCAATCTGAATTAATTCAAGTATATCATATTGTATTTTCTCTGTATGAATGGGAAACTCCTCTCTATGCTTCTTACCAAGTGCACAAGCTTCACATGGTAAATTTTCACACTTCCTAACAGGAAGGCCTTCAACCATTGTTTTTCTTTGTAACAACAATAGATCATTGTAATTTAGGTGCCCATAGTTTTGATGCCATAACTCTGTTGTTGACGTTTTTGTGGATGTCAATGCAACATGATGCTTCATTGTCACATCCAATTTATACAATCCACGAACCCTGGTACCTGTGGAAACAACCCTGTAGCGATCCTGAACATCTTTCACAATACACCCCAATTTACCAAATTCCACTTTTAAATTATTATCAGTGATAGTTGAAACAGATATCAAATTCTTTTTAATACTAGGAACATACAGCACATCATGACTCTATCTCATTTGTCCATTAGGTAGGTACACACTTATTACACCATAGCCTTGGACTTTATGTGACCTGTTATCTCCTAGGTAAATGTGTGTGCCATTAGTTTTCTCGTAATATTTATCATACCATTCTTTATTACAAGTCATATGAGCTGATGCACCAGAATCTATGAACCATGCAGCCTCATCATCAGTTTCAGCAAACAATGCAGTATCAGAAATAAACAATTTAAGATTTTTAAATCCATCAGAAACTGAAGTGTCTCTGTTTATGAAATTTCCATTATGCCTTCTATGTCTCTTATTTGATTCATGATTCTTTCTTCTATAGAAATCTTTAGCTAGATGTCCAGGTTTTCCACAATAATCACATTCAATATTTCTCTTAACATAAGAATCAGGATGTGTCATACATTTCTGCTTTGCTTGAAAATGACCTTTGTTCCTGTCCCATGGTCTCCCTCGGAATGATCTTTTACTTTTTGCAATCAATGCCAAATCATAATCATTTGAATCCAGTTCAAAAAATTTCATTCTCTCTTCTCCTTGAAGAAGAATTCCAGCCAATTCATCAAATGTAGGAGGCGTTTGTCTAGCTGAGAGTGCTGAAATAAAGACTTTATAATCTTGGACTAAACCCTTCAAAGCAATAGTTACTAAATCGCTACTAGACACTTTTTCACCAATGTCACTAAGCTTATCACTTAAGTCTTTAATTCTACAAACAAAGTTGTTGATGCTTTCATTGGCTTCCATTTTGATAGATAGTAGCTTCGTTTTTAAAAATAAAATTTGGTTTACATTAGTAGTTTCGTACAAACCTTTTAGAGTTTTCCATGTATGCTTTGAAAATGTACAGTCCTGAATGTGAGGAATGATGTTGTCCTTTACAAACATGCGCAACAGCACTTTCGCTTTCATTTCACGCTTATCCCAATCTGGAATCGTGGCGGAAGCAGTGAGCTTGGGCTCATCACCTTTGACAATCGTCCACAACTTGTATGCCTCGAGAACGGTGATCAGCTTAAACTTCCAATTGACGTAGTTTTTGCCATAAAGTTTGGTGGATTCATTTAAATATGAATCAGCAAGAGGATTAGCCATTGTTTTCAACAACAATAACCAGATTCAATTGCAAGAAATTAATTCACTGTAATGATCCACTTGAAAACTCGCAGAAATCACAATTTTCACAACTTGAAGGCAATCAAACTGGAAACCATAATGAAATAGAGGCACTAATCAGAAAAAAAAGGCTCACAAGAATGATAACCCTTCACTAAAATAAATTATTAGGGCCAAGGCAAACCAAGGTATGAAAGGGCAATCTTTAACACTGATTGATAGCCACGAGACGCAAATGGTCTTCAATTATTGCTTTATTAAACCGATCCGTCAATGTTAGTCTAGGAAAGTGTCTTATGTTTTTTTTTTACGTTGATCCTGTGAATGGATGCGATCATGAATGGCCAGTCATCGAGGCCAATTACAGATAAGAAAAATGAAGGATGTATCACTTTTCTGTGATTTGAGATGAAACGCAAATGGTCTTGACCGCAATCCAGCAATCCAAGGCCTATTATGGGATGCAGTCAGTGTAAAGGCATCAATTCCTAGTAGGGTAAATCACAGTGCAGCAAATATATGCGAAAGACCAAGATTCCGGAACAAAGAATTTACAAGACCCCGACAGCGCTAGAGCAGAAGAATCAGGATGGGCCCAAATACGTATAGGACAGAATGGGGAATGAATCGAGACATCACTCCAAACAGATTTGACAATAAATACTACGTGAATCTCCAGTGAAAGAAAGGGCTTCAACAACGTTCTTTGATCGCACACGAACAAAGACACAAACAACAGATCAATATATCTGATGCTCTGATGCGAAAATAAATAAAACAAATGCAACACACACAATCGTGAGACAAAGCTCACACAAAATTTTTATTAGCTTCAACGACAACATTACATATTTATAGCATAGACACTCACCTAATCTTCTTAAATTTGGGGCAACAATCCGGCATTGGTGGAACTAAATGCTAATTATAAAACTCTCATTCAACAAACCATAAACACTCCTATTTCTACATTATTCTAGAGTATTCTCACAGTAATTAGTCCACTTACTTGATTCCAGTGCTCCAATAACCCCTCTCTCAAAAAATCTAATACGAAAATTCAAAGTTCTTGATAAAGTTCCAAACCCTCAACCCACCCATATTCCACTATCGCCATTCGTTCATATAATTAATTACGAATAAAACGAGTGTGACAATTATTTAATTAACACGTTCGTTTATCTGTCAAAGATCTCTTATCCATATCTGTGACAGCTTTCAAACTCTATAGGATGGTATACAATTAAATGGAAACCCGACTTTAAAAAAGAATTTGTCCATCTTGCGATTCTATAGAAGAAGCACCTCATAGAAACCTGATTCAAACTCTGAAGGATCGTATATATCTCAATGGAAACTGATTTTAAAATATACTTTGTATCTTTAGTTTACTAAAGACTTTATCTTTAGTATATACTTTCTGTCTTTTGGTTTATAATGGTATAATTGGAACTTGACTTTAAAATATGCTTTTGACTTTGGTTTACGAATGTATAAAGAGAGCCTGGCTTTAAACTAGA
Organism: Pinus albicaulis; assembly: GCA_034641835.2. Classification (NCBI taxonomy): domain Eukaryota; kingdom Viridiplantae; phylum Streptophyta; class Pinopsida; order Pinales; family Pinaceae; genus Pinus; species Pinus albicaulis. Next base: position 345,948,691 of record CM076583.1, on the reverse strand, counting down.
ATCAGAGTTGAAGAAAAATGATAAATTTCTCATTTGAAAAGATAAAGCACTCAGTAGTATTAATGGAAAGAGACTTCATATCTATCAACTAAATGGTTATTTTTTTCATTTATTAAATATAATAAAATTATCATTTCACACACGTGTAATTATTATTAAATATAATAAAATCATCATTTCACACATGTTTGTAATTATTATTGTAAATATGTTTTAATGCTTGTAATTATTACCGTAAATATGTTTTAAGGTTAGATTAAATTTTTGAAAATGTATGTGATTTTTCTTATCTTTCAAAATGGTTATTTTTTAATATTATTAGAATATTTATATTTTTATTGTAATAATATTTTTGTTAGAAATATTTTTTCAATAATATTTAATTGTTATTATCATATGAATTGTACTTGAATTGTTATTATATAAAAAGTTTGGTATAAATTTTAATTTAAAAAAAAAATATTTAGAAGTAAAGAATATTTAGATAAATGACTTTCCGATTAATCACATATTTAAGATTTGGTTGACTTTTCTAACCAACTAATGAGGTCACATATTTAAGATTTGGTGGAATTTGGGAGCTAAATAATGTAGTTCAACCTCAGACAAGGTTGGAAACTTCAACCAAATCTTAAAAATGTGATTAATGGGAAAGACATTTATCTCCATTATGGATCACAAAAATCTTAAAGAGTAAAGAATATCATTAAGAAAATATTTTGTATATAAATAAATATTCATTTATGATTTACTTGGAATATATGGGAGCATAAATATATGTTTTTGAGACAACATATTTTACTTGATGGAGATTTTTACTATAGTAATCCCACTATCCCAATATTGTGTTCCTTGTTCTCTTATTTGTGTGTTTATGGTTTATTTTAGACATTAATTATTTACTGCAAAAGTTCTATATCATAATGTTGTCAAGTTTTATATCATATAAATTTTGTCAAGGTTTCATACTTGTGTTTTAAATATTTCATTAATGATAAAGGTGTTTAGTTTGAGTGAAAGAATTGAGACCAAGGAAAAAAAACACAAAAGATTACTAAAAAGTTTTAATGTGGATATTGAGAAACTTAATGTCTTGACTATTATTATTAAGAAAAAATATATATATATAATCATTGTGAATATTGAGAAAAATTATGATTGATTCAAGAAAGAAACCTACGATGATGTATTACCAGAATAAGAATGTTAAAAGATTTATAAGAATAAGAACTATATCTTATATTACTCAAATTATAATAAAGATATTTTTTTTGTTTATATGAAATTTTTTATGCAAATTGAAATAGAGATATAGATAAGATAATATTCACAAATACACATCTATTTTTTTATATGAAAAAGTGATAAACGAAATAAATAAGAAAAAATACATTATTCTGATTAAAAAATCGTTAAAAACCTATATAATAGTTAAAATAATAACCATATTGGTAAAAAAATAATGTGGCATAAAATTAGAATGCCATCACCAAAGTGACACTGCAATGGCTAAAACGGCCCCTTACAATTCCAAGAGTATATATATTGACATGAAGCACTATTTTATAAGGAATATGGATAAACTTACAATTCCAAGAGTATATATATTGACATGAAACATTATATTATAAGGAATATGGATAAACTCGTTCGAGGATAGTGAAATAAATGCAATAAAGGTCCCTTACACTTCCAAGAGTAAATATATTGACATGAAACACTATTTTATAAGGAATATGGATAAAATCGTTCGAGGATAATGAAATAAATGCATTAAAGGTAGTGAATATAGATGAATTTGTCTTTTGTAATATGATGGTTCTCATTCAAATTGGTTTAAAATAGTTATTAAGTAGGAGAATGTTGGAAAATATAATATTTTTTTTAACATTTAATATTGATAACTTCATATTGTTTAAACAGCATATGATGAAAGTACTATTTATATTTTTTTGTTTTAGGTATATTTCTTAGTTTCAGGAATGGAGGGAAATTGTCTAAAATTTGTACTTAAAAAAGATCAACAAAGAGAATGACTATGAGTATTTGTTCCTAGAAGTTTTATTTTATGTTTTTTAAAGATTTTTTTTTCTTTTAGTTTTACATTTAATTTTTTTTAGATTAATAACTGAATTTTTAATGGTATTCGCCATAGTATATTTTTATTTCTTTCATAATAGCGGTTTACGGATTGTGTTTGTAAGTTATTTTTTCTTATTTTTAGTTGGGAAAGACATTGTTGTATTTTTGTGAAGACATGACAAAGAAAATTGATCGAGGACCATATTTGTTTGTGATAGTTTTTAATCAAAATGGTTCTTGAACTTAGATATGATAATCAACATGGAGTTATATATATATAAAAAATTGATGGCTTTTTTTTTGTTGATGTTGGGGGCATTTTTAATTTTCTAATAAAAATAAAAATGATTGTATATAAATCTCAAATTACATGGAATGGATGAGATATGTTGCTAAGAGGTTAGTTTTGGCTTGATATAGAGAAGGCTATAGCATGGTACATGGTTCGTGGTGTTTATTTCTATGGTGTTTGTTTGCAATTTTCACGGAGAGCACAAAGTCAAAGTTGTGGCTATGATAGTGGAGGATAGTTTGTGGGAAAGCATGTTGGGTGGAAGATAGTTTGTGGGGAAGCATGTTAGGAAAGTTTGCAAATAAGATTGTAATTATTTTCCTTATTTTCCTTATTGAATATATTTTACTCATTGACAATTATGATAATATAATTGTGTAATTCTCATATCCTAGACAATAAGCATTATTGATGACTATGAAATGGAGAAATAACATTCATGATTTTCTAAAAGGGAACCTTATGGATTGGATGAAAATTAGTGATGCAGGGGCATCCGAACTCCGAAGTTGTGGAGAGGAAATCTGGATAGTTAATGTAATTGGGAGCAAAATTTGTTAAAACAGAATTAAATTTCTGTAACTGAAATCTACCATGTGTGCATAATCAAGAAGATTTAGGGTTTGTTTGAAACGGTTGTGGATCTTAACCGATTCACAACTTCTTGTAAACTTCTATATAAAAATTAGAGTCTGTAATATGGTAGGAGAGAGAGTGCATACGATGTATTCGAAAGAGGAACTTGGATTAAGGCTGAAATGCCTTAACTTGTAACTAAGTTTTGTATATAATAGACATATAGTGTTTTGTGGATTTTTCTGTGTGTTTGAATATGATTTATTGTTGGTTTAGTTTTATGATTTTGATCTAGTGATAATTATGGCTCATTGTTAATTGAAATAAGAACTGTAATTAACAGTATAGTCTGGAAGCGGAATTACTGAGTGGAATATAATTCATAACTTAGCGAAGTCTTCGTCCAAATGAAACCTGCACCAAGGTTTGTATTGTCAAGTAAGACAAGAGGGCATGGTATGTTGGCATGAAATTTCTTTTAAGGTGGAAACTAATACCCATAAGGAGCCGATTTTATCCATTGAACAAAAAGTGGAAATGATCCTCGTTGAGTGCGGAGAAAGCAATGGAACCATGAGATAAAAATGGAACTGGAAGCGATAAACTACGAAGGAAGTGTCGACAAAGCCAAACTGGTGGTATCGCACGACAGTTGAACGGTAAGTGGTTTTACGAAAAAATCATGCAATAAGGGTCCGAGAGGATCGAGGTTAAGCCAGTAAATGGCGGACATGTCCAAAATTTGAACGCCTTTAAAAAAAGGTTACGGGTTAGTGGTTTCAGTAATGAAACCATTTTTTTCGCGTTGTGCTTGGGAGAAACATAAAGGTGGGACCAGCACTTTGACTGGTCAAGGATCTGTAAAATGATAATGTTTTGTTTTAAATTGATCTGGATTTATATATGGGATTGGTTGCGGGAATAAATGATATGAGTTAAATGTTGTGGGAACCAATGGTTCAAAATGAAATATAATATTACATTACCAAGAGGGTTTAAAAGTACTACATTTAAAAAAATAAATCGATTATGATATCCTCGAGGGGATCAAACCTTTGAGTAAGTAATTTTTTGTAAATGTCTCCAACAGATATGATTGGGCCTGTAACCCACAGGTACTAGGATTGGGACTGAAGATTTGGATAATTAATTTGTAGTTTTTACATGGAAATGAAGACTGCAGATTCATTTTGTTTAACTGAAAGGTGAACCTGCCCTGTGGCAAATTCACTTTTTGTCAAGTGGTATCAGAGCGGGAAAATATTTCCTGCAGAAAGAAGTTTGCGTGCAGAGGAAGAAGAGGTACAGTTTTGTGAAATTTTGTTAAGCTTGTGATTTTTTGTGTTTTTTGAATGGTAGCAGCAAGGGAAGGTGAGAAGATTGCAGAAAACTAGAGCAGGAGTGCTCAAATGGTTCCACAAGAGTGAACCGAAGAGATGCCAAAAGACTAAGCTTAGGAGAGAAGCTTGGTAAGGTGTCTGGTAGCAGGGAGGACTTGCTATTACAGAGGTTTCGTTGTAGCTCACGATCAAGATGTTGCTACAAGAAGATCACAAGGAGCAGTTCCACAGAAGAATTGTTGATTGTTGTAGAAGACATATGACCAAGAGGTCATAATATTTTGTGCCTTGTGAGTCTGATGCAGGGGCATTCGAACTCTGAAGACGTGGAGAGGAAATTTGGACAGTTGATGTAATTGGGAGCAAAATATTTTAAAACAGAATTAAATTTTTGTAACTGAAATCTGCCATGTGTGCGTATTCAAGAAGATTTAAGGTTTGTTTCAAATGGTTGTGGATCTTAACCGATTCACAACTTCTTGTAAACTTCTATATAAAAATGAGATTCTGTAATATGGTACGAGAGAGAGTGCATACGATGTAGTCGAAAGAGGAACTTGGATTAAGGTTGAAATGCCTTAACTTGTAATTAAGTTTTGTATATAATAGACATATAGTGTTTTGTGGATTTTTCTGTGTGTCTGAATATGATTTATTGTTGGTTTAGTTTTATGATTTTCATCCAGTGATAATTATGGCTCATTGTTAATTTAAATAAGAACTGTAATTAACAGTATAATGTGGAAGTGGAATTACTAAGTGGAATATAATCCATAACTTAGCGAAGTCTTCATCCAAATGAAACCTGCGCCAAGGTTTATGTTGTCAGGTAAGATGAGAGGGCATGGTATGTTGGTGTGAAAGTTCTTTCAAGGTGGAAATTGATACCCGTAAGGAACCGAGTTTATCAATTGAAGACAGAGTAGAAAAGATCCTCGTTGAGTGCATAGTAAGCAATGGAACCATGAGATGAAAGTGGAACCAGAAGCGATAAAATACGAAGGCAGTGTTGACAAAGCCAAACCGGTGGTATCACACGACAGTTGAACGGTAAGTGGTTTTACGAAAAAATCACGCGATAAGGGTCCGAGAGGATCGAGGTTAAGCCAGTAAATGGTCGACATTTCCCAGATTTGAACGCCTTTCAAATAGAGGTTACGGGTTAGTGGTTTAAGTAGAGAAACCATTGTTTTCGCGTTGTGCTTGGGAAAACCATAAAGGTGGGACCAACGCTTTGACTGGTCAAGGATCTGTAAAATGGTAATGTTTTGTTTTAAATTGCTTTGGATTTATATATGAGATTGGTTGCAGGAATAAATGATACTAGTTAAATGCTATGGGAACCAATGGTTCAAAATGCAATATAATATTACATTGCCAAGAGGGTTTAAAAGTGTTATATTTTAAAAAAAGTCGATTATGATATCCTCGAGGGGATCAAACCTTTGAGTAAGTAATTTTTTTTAAATTTCTCCAAAGGATATGAGTGGGCCTGTAACCCACAGGTCCCAGGATCAGGACTAAAGATTTGGATAATGAATTTGCAGTTTTGACATTGAAATGAAGATTGCAGATTTATTTTTTTTAACTGAAAGGTGAAACTGCCCTGTGGAAAATTCACTTTTCGTCAATTAGTATTATTGAGGAAAAATTATGAAAGTAAAATTGTGTAATAACAAAGAAATGTGTTTGGGTGTTTCCTTGAAGAAGATAATTTGTATAGGCTTGACTTGAGTAAAATTACAAGCTTCAAACATTAATAGTATAGAGTTATTCTAATATCCTAGCTTAACATTTGGAGTAACTATGAGGCATTTTTGTATCCCATAAAGTGAAGTGTGTATCATTGTAATACTTAGTATGTCATGCATAAATATGGAACTGTTGGTCTTGTAGGGTGTGTTATAGATATTGAATTTTGTGGTTAGAGATGAGACCACCTCCACCCTCACCATACCATGATCTCACCCTAACCGGCTCCGAGATCAAAAAAATAAACTGAGCTTGGAATGCCTCTAGATTCCTTCACCATCCTTGAGGAATTTTTCATCTCCAAGCCTCTAGGATTTACGACAATCCACATCGGATCACTAGGCCCTAACTAAGACTCCACCCTCAATATTTATCATGTATCCCTCCATTACCAGTCAAGGCATTCCTAAGTCTTTAGGGGTGTTCTTGAGACCACCTCCGCCTCGGATTTTGAAACCTTCTGGCAATTCCAAAGCTGAAAAATGAGAACAAACCCATCACAACATGGCTATTCAAAAATGGAAATGCAAGGTTGAAAACCATTTTCAAAACCCATCAAAACCATGCCACCAACATTAAAAGAACCAAATACCAACATGCACATACCATGCATTGAAAAACCAACTAGGAAATCATACATGCAATATGTTACCTACAAGTATTAATGTTGAAGCCTGCTTGTTCCAAACTTTCTTTGTTTGATCTTTACATTCCTTTTCCTTGTTTTTCCTTCCTTTACTTTCTTTTCCCTTTCTTGATCCAATTTTTAAATGCTCCAAGAAAAATCTAAGTGTCCAAGAGTGAGAGAGAGAGAGAATAGAGACAGAGCTCCAAAATTGAACTGACCAAAAGCCATCAACTGATCCTCTAAAGCATTTTTATCAATTAAGCCTCCATTTTCTTTATTTTCCTCAAATGCAACATGTGACCTTTCACCTTCATTTTCTCCTAATTTTCTTTATTTTCATAAATAAATGTGCAAAAATTAATTTCTTCCTTTTCAAATCCTTATCCATTTCCTTTTCCAATTTCCTCTTAGCGATAAAAACATCAAGTGATTCCCACTAGGATATATTTCTGAACATTCAACTTGGAATAAGCGTCCCTTAACCGTGATCTTATTTTTTCCTTTATTAACTTTTATTGCATGAACGTTTAGCCCGGGTCTCTTACAAAATAATCCCCCTATGGGAACATCATCCTTAGTGTTAAACCACACCTATACCTCAGCAAAACCACTAAAAAGAAAGAACACTACCCATGGATCTTTATAACTTATCTCAATGAATTATTTAAAATGAATAACTTTCTCAAAAGAAAAAACCATCATGAAAACATGACAATATAGAAACCATATTTCTTATTGGATATTTGTAACTTAGTTTGTGGTGGTATTTACAATAAAAACCATACAAAAATATGTAAAATCACCAAAAATTATTTTCCTCAATCAAAAAACTATGAAGGATACATAGCTTGCATCTGATCTACCATCTCCCATGTAGATTCTTTAGAACCAAAGTGCTTCCACTGCACTTTAACTTGCTCGATAGCTCTGTTATGGAGAATGAGCTATTTCCATTGCAATATGCATTAAGGTTTTGTCTGGAATGATCATTATTTCTCCACCTACAATATATACCAATTAATAACATGATCAACATCCTTTATATACCTTTTAAGCAATGAAACATGAAAAGCATCATGGAATTTCATTGTTGGAGGAAATGCAAGTCGATAGGCCACTAGTCCAATTCTCTCAAATATCTCAAAATGTCTGCAATATCATGGTGCCAACTTGGACGCAACGCACTATTCATTAAGTACATAAAATTAGCTAGAGGAGTGGACAAACCAATTGGAACTAAAACAAAATCATAATTCTCATACGTGGTCTTCAAAGCAGTATTATAGATGTCCTCTTCCTTGCTGCATACCTGATGGTATCTTGATCTCATGTCAATCTTTGAGAACATTATTTCTCCCTTCAACTGGTCAATCAGTTCATCAATCCTCGGCAATGGGTACATGTTCCTGATCATCACCTTGTATAGATGCATGTTATCAATGTACAACCTATGAGTACCATCCTTGTTCTTCATGGACAATAATAACACACACCATGGTGATACACCTGGCCTAATGTATCCCTTATCAAGAATATCCTTCAACTATAACTTAAATTCCACTAACTCTCAAGTGCTCATTCTATAGGGTTCCTTTGATGTTGGTGTTGCCCATGGTACCAACTCAATAGAAAATTCTACTTACCTATGAGGAGGAGACACTGGAATCTCTATTGGAAACACTTCATGAAACTGCTGCAATACAGGGTACCTCTTGAATATTTCTACATCCTCAACATCCTTACCCTAGTCATTGTAAATATGAACTACAAACATCACTCACCCCTTCCTCAAATTACGCTTATCTTGCATAGAAATGACCATCCTCACTGATGTAGGATTATTATTTCTCTACAAAATTCTCTTTTCCCCATTATCATCTAGACTCTCAATAGTCTTGTCATAGGAATATACGTTGGTCCATTGAAGATATAGCCAATCCATACCCAAAAGCATGTTATATGATCTCAATGGTAGTACATTCAAATGTGTTGTTGTAGGCATGCCATTCAACACAAATGCAGAATCTCTTACACAGTTATGAATGCTCTTCTTAGTACAAGTATAGCCAACTTTACTAACCAATACTCTACATGCACTTCTTTTCTCAAGCCACAATTATCCACTAGGTCAGGATTAACAGAACTATAATTAGATCTAAGATCAATCAAAATATAAACAAATCAACCGCAGAGCTTAACATCCATCTCAATAATGGATTCTTGATGATCTTCCTACTTTTTCTCCACATCTACATAAATCTGAGGAATGTTATGACCAACATCCCCAACTTTTTGTGCCTCCTAAGCACTATAGATTTGAGGCTTGCCACCGTGGTACAATGGAAAATCCTTCTTGCAGTGATATTTGCCACATATCCAACACTGCAACGGTCCCCTACCATCACCTATAGTTTGTTGCTTTCTAGGATGTGACCCATGCCCCTTCTCAACTGCATTGAACTTCTTATAATGAATTACATTCTCTTTCTCACCTATATCTTGAGGTCTTCCCCACTTTGGTGGCCACTTCCATTTAATTTTCTCATTTCCCTTCAACTCACATTCCTTTTAACTTTTTCATTTCCCTTAAACTCACACGTAGGATTATCCTTATGCTCTGAATGCTCATAAAAATGTTTCAACTTCCTAATGGCCTCCTCCAACAATATAGGCTCATCAAACTCAATATGGTTTCTATATGCTGTTGGAAGTCCATTGATGAATCTCTGAATCTTAGCCTTCTCATCCTTGAGGTAAGGAATATACCTCAATACTAAGAACCTGCTAGTATATTTATTATCTATCATAGAACCCAGTTGTAGCTCTTAAAACTCGTTATATTTTTCATCATAGGTAATTATTCTTGAAGAGTCTCTAGAATTCATCCCAAATAACTTCTTCTTTGCAAATACCCTTGACATTATTCACATCTTCCCACTAGATATTTTCTTCCCCGTTAAGACTGAAGGTGGCTATCTTAGCTTTCATTTTCTATGAGTAGCTATGCTATCTAAAGATTTTTTTCATCCCAAGCAACCATGTCTTTGCATATTCTAACTTCTTCATCTTTACATAGAATGTAGGAGGCTTGAATTTCTTGAACTCTTCTGGTAAATACTCTCTCCTCCTATAAGGATGATGATGATGATGACTATGACTGTGTCTCCTTGATGAGGAATTATAATTATGCCCATACATTCCAATCCTCATGTCAGGTGTATCTAATGATCTGCCCACAGGGGATTCACTTGGGAGCAATACCATATCATGTGGGTTCATATTGGGGGATATATAATGAGTAAAAAATTTCATCATATATTGGGAGATATATAGGGGATAAATGGTTTTTATATTCTCAGGGATAAACGGTTTTTATATTCTCAGGTATAAAAAACGGGGCTCAAAGTTAATGAAAACCTATAGAGGGGTATAAAAAATGTTAATAAAAAAATGGATACCTACAATATATAGTGAAATTAGGGGATTTTTAAATTGGGAAGTGTATTGGGCTTATATTGGTATGGGGTTAAATAATATGATTTTTAGGGTTATTTTCCAATATGTACTCAAATTAAGGGTATTTTTTAATATGCTATGATCGCACGTGATATGTTAGAGGTTTATTGAGTGAAGCCCCCATGGATCTTCCACCTCTAACTATGTCACCTCTATCCAACATGTATTTTTATTCAAATATGATACCATAGGCTCCTTTAGTCTTCTCTTCATACTCTTGAGTGATCCTCATCTTTCCCTATTTCTGCAACTCTAACAAGATCTGAAGAATCATTGCATTGACATCTACCTACTTATCCTGGGCCCTTTCAAGTCTTTCCTGAGCCTCAAATAACCTGTCATTTTCTACTTTTCAACTTTTGATATTTTCCCTCAAGCTCCTCAAATGTATCTGTTATACTAGGAGAATATTCATTTCCTTGTTTCCCAACTGATCTTTAGGGAGAATCACGGGAACCATAGTCTACCATTTTTCTCGTCATATTTGATTCTCTTCTTCCTGCAAGTATAACATGTCATATAATCTAGATAGATACCAAAATTAAATCCATGCCTCATTCATGTTCATAGGAGGCTTACTCATCTGCAAAATCAATTCCAATTAGCATGATACATGTATAATCATAATCACATCAATTTAAAAGCATCATCCATGACCATATCAATTTTATACCATGACCCCCATGCATGACAACCATAATATTGACAACATTAGACTTTTCCCAAAGAGAGTGCGCCCTACTTTGATACCACCTTGTGACCCGCCTCCTCCCACATTTACCCTCTTTCATGAGCTTTCCCAGGGTAAACATGAGCTGAGGGTCATTGTCATAAGACTCAACCTCCTAAATTACCTTAAGGAAATGGATTTGACCACTTAAGACCTTACTCACTTCCCTCGAGTGTTAGAGGACCTCCAGGAGAAACCCAACCCCTCTGGGTGTCGAACCCATAAGATAACACTCTTTTTCGTTGAACTAGAGACACAAACACTCTATTTCCAAGGCATACAATCAACTGTAAGCCTCCAATCACTCCCATAGGCCTCATTTCCAGAAACTGTGGACTTTTCCAATTAGTTCTATTCTTGCGACCATGAATTCTAACCCACCTTTTCAAGGCTAGGACTCAGGCCTCTACCTAGAACTCATTAAAACTTTCAAAAATGATGAGTGACATAGAAACAAACCTTATAAACCAAAACTTGAACCAAGACTTGAATTTACCCTTCCTAACTCGAGCTAAAATTTCATCAAACACATGGTAAACATGCAACCTACAAGTCACAAATGCATATCTAAACAAAAAGGATCTGAAAATTTATCTGATAGTTAACAAGAAGTACCAATGCCTTCTAAGGTTATTTTTCATAACACCAGTTAGCTCATACATTCGTGAACTAGACATTCATTAATGAAAATGTGATAATATCCATACTTAGATCTGTCACATAACAATGGTTATAACCAGCATATAACCAGATAAATAACAATGATAGAAGAACCATTAAAGCCACAAAACCAAAAGTACATTTACTAATAATAATAATAAAAAATTAGGTTCTTATTAACCATAAGAAAAAGCCAACTAGGTATGGGACTTCCATGTACCACCCAAACATAAATTGGGTTGAACCAAATATTTCTTTCACCTAATCACCCTTCTTTCATATCCCAAGCATGAATGTGGGATATCATGGGATAAACCAATCCAAAAACAACTAAGTAAATCCATAGGTTAAACCACCTCCACTCTCACCATACTATGATTTCACCTAAAACAATCCTGAGATCACAAAACCAAAGCAAGCTTGGATTCCTCAGAATTCCTCCACCATCCATTAAGGAATTTTCCTATCTCCACCCACTTGTTGAAGGATTCCTAAAGAAAACCATCTCCACCTATACACTTATATCATAATTCCTAGCTTATTATGTCAAGAATTCTTCTAGGTAAGCGAGACTCAATATTTCTCTAGGGCCTATTGTTTAGATATGTTTTATGTATACTCTAAAACAAGGACTATTTCAAGGATGTAGTTCTGTCTCTTTGTTGGAACTAATATGTTTCAGTACTAATTATCCATGCTATTCATAAACCAGAATTTTCAAAAGAAACATCTTAGTTTTATTTTTATAACACATTAGTACTTTCATGTAAGTACATCAACCCTCCATCACCATCTTGTCAATATTGTAGATTCATTTACACCCTTTCAATTTAACTATTCATTATTGTGACTCATAACATAAAAAATTACTGAATAAAAAATTATAGAATATAAAAACTAATGCAATTATAAAAACAATTTGTGTGTAATCAATCATACATAATAATTATCTACTATTAAGTTTATGTTTCTTCCAAATTATTTGAGGGAAAATACTGCCTCAGGCAGCTTTTACCAAGATTCCCCCAAGCCAGTTACTTCTAGAACAGTTCTTTAGAAAGGGACCTAAATAGGTCCGCCTAAGACTTTCTGACAACACTAGGTCTCTCTAGGTTTATTTCAGACCTTACAAGCCTAACAAGTTGTTCCATTGGCTAACTAGCTCAAGAACCCCTTTCTCTGGCAGTGTCCTTCCCTTCCTGAACAACGTCTTGTCTAAGGAATCAATTTCATTTTCCTCTCTTTGACTTCCTCCGACTAGGTTCCAAGACTCCATGTTTCCTCAAGATTTTTCCCTCTCACCCTCTTCACTCCATTTTCCCTAACAAAGATAATCTGTCTCTAGGGAGAGGAATAAATATCTCATAAATGTCTAGAACTCTTCGATCCCTTTTCCCTAAAAGAGATAATTTATCTCTAGGGAGAGGAATAAGTATCTCATAAATTTTTGGAAGTAGATCTTTGGCTTAGCATCTTTTCCCTTTAATAATTTTTTGGTAACCATAACCAATTTGGATTAATAAAATTAAATAAATAAACATTCATGTTTATTATCTATTTATGTGAGGAAGTCTCTCAAATTACTTTATTAAAAGTAAATCAAATATTTACTTTTCAGTGAAGGGTATTACAATGACATTCATGTGAATTTTAATTAAGGTGGACATTAAAATAATACTTTTTGTACGTTTTCAAATTCTCTCTAAACTTTATGTTGAATTACACATTTCTCTTATACATGGCTAAATATTCCTACACAATAAATGCACACATGTCCATTCACATTATATGATGAACTAAAGGTCAAAATCAAAATTATGTTCAATATATGTGATCATGATCATGAAAAAGTATATATATATATAGAGTTAGTTAGTTAGTTATTTTTAATTAAAAATATTATAAAATATCAATAGAAAAGAAAATTTATTTTAATGCATATCATAATAAATATTCTAAAAGAGAAAAATTCAATTACTTCTTAATAAAAGTAATAAAAGAGATATTTTCAATTTATTTAATTCTTAATATAAAATTAAGATGTAGAATTTCAAAAATATCAATAATGATAAAAAATTGAATGTGGGTTAAAAATAAAATATTTCAGTATGAAAGATTAAGTAACTTTGATGTGAATTTTAGTTTAAGTGGAAAATGAAATAATTATTTTTTCAAATTTTATGTCAATTTTAAGTTGAATTGCACATCTCCCTCAAACTTGTTTAAGGCTTCCTATACAATAAACACACGCATGTCCATTCAAATCATATAATTAACTAAAGCTCAAAAATAAAATTACTTTCAATTTGTATGATCCTGATGATAGTGATAACAATTAACATCCATTAAGAGGAGCATTCTACAACCAATATGAGGGAGAAGTGTAATTATCCTCAACTTAAGGTTTGACAAGTGTCTCTTTTATATATATATATATATATATATATATATATATATATATATATATATTCTTTAAATAAAAAAACTATGTAATTTACAATTAAAAAAACTAATATATATATAATAACATAATATTTTAAAAGAAAATAATTCAATTACTTCCTAATAAAAGTAATAAGAGGACGATTTTCAATTTATTTAATTCTTAATATAAAAATTAATGTGTAGCATTTTAAAAATACTAATAATAATAGAAAAGTAAATGTAGATCATAAACAAAATATTTCAATATACAAAATTTAGTAATTTTAATGTGTATTTAAACATATATTAGTAAATTAATATATATATATAGAGAGAGAGAGGGGGGTTTGGAAATAAAATATAAAATATTTTAATATTCATTTTTTTCTTGTAAATTTGGAAGAAGTACATCTTCATCATGTCCAATAAATCACACCAATATGGGCATGATCACATGAAGGAGTGCCTTAAGAAAGCACCCAGTCTATCCAAGACCAGTAGACATTTTAATGTTCATTTTAAATAAATGTTTGTTTTATATATATATAGCCTTAAAGGTTAGATCAAATGGTCAAGTTCTTGTGGCTAAAATACCTAGCTAATGTAATCTATGTCCATTAACCTTATATACAGAAAATTAATTTATGAAATTAAAAAAAAATTACTTAAATTCTAAAAATATCAGAAAATAAAATAAAGTTATATATATATATAATAAAATAAATTAAAAAAATAATTTTTTTTTAATAAAATATATATATATATATATATTCTTAGTTTAAATAGTGAAGTTCTTATTACTAAATTACCTAATACCACTTATGTCCATCCACCTTATATACCGAAAATTAATTTATGAAATACTAAAATTCTATACAATATATAAAATAGTCATCTACCATAAACTACGGAAATGGAAAGGGACAAAATCGAAACAAAAGAACTATCATCACCTGCTAAACTAAACTATTCTGGAAGGCTAGAAGAGTGAAAGATAAATCCAATGTAATGGACTAAAAAGAAATTTTAAAATACAAGACATCTAGTGAAAACAAATCGCCATGGGCTAAAAGTAAGTTGTAAGGAAAAATAAAACTTCAAATCCAGATAACAATTGCTGAAAATGATGACGGAACCTGCCTCTTGATATGACATCAAAGAATTCACATTACACAATGAAATTCAGTGGCACATGACAATTGCTGAAAATGAAGATGGAACCTGCCTCTTGATATGACATCAAAGGATTCACATTACACAATGCAATTTAATGGCAGTCTCCTTACTGCTAAACAATGCTTCACTGAATTTAAATAGATGTTTACTATGATGCTGAAAACAATATAGTAAGAAGGAATATGTAATTGTGAACCTCCAACAACTATTAATTCAAACAATCAATGCTAAATTCTAGAGGAGGAAAGTTAGAGCAATGAAAGAGTAGAAACTAAGATAGTAGACAGTAGCACTGTATCATAAGTACTCTTTTATATATAACTTTTTATTTGTCTGGCTGAACTTATGCTGATTGTAGATTTCTGGATATTCCTTTAATTTGATGATAATTTACCTCTCCTAATCATCTGATAGAAGTAGAAGTAGCAATGGTCATATGTCCCTGCACTCATAAAAGGTAGCGCGAGCAGGGCTGACTCCACCCACCTGTTTGGAGTTGGTATATTTGACAACATATTGGTCTCCTCCTGGCGCAAAGGGCCGCATCAAATTCATAATCTCATTTCCAAGAAAGTAGCCAGAAACCTGAACGCCTACGCTCTTAGCATTGCAGTATTTACAACGGTTTTGCACAATAATAAGATAGTGATATAAATCATCAGCCCTGTAGTTTCTACTTCTGTTGCAGCCGCTGCCTTCAATCTCCACAAAAACTGTCACCATGTCTTTCAAAAGGCATCTCCCTTTACCACCACGGCTAGCAACAGGTTGAACATCTGACGATTTCACCTCTGAAACAGATAATTAGCAATTCAACACGGATAATTACCAAATCAGCATAATTTCAGTATTTGTGACTATGATCTAGATTTCATTTTAGCCTTCGATGAGTCTTCCAACATCAACAATTAGCATGATTTCAGTGTTTGCGACTATGACCTGGCTTTCATTTTAGCCATGTACAGCATCACATAAAATTAGCGAGGGTACCAAAAAAATAAGTAACAATTTGGAAAACCATGTAAAAATCATAATAATGGACAAAATTAAGATACAGCCACCCTGCAGTAAGTTGGCTTACTCACCTGTTCATTGAAGATGACATTATTTTCACTTGTTAATTGAATATCTGTTTATTTTCATTTTCATGAAGGGATAAGACGGAAAGACAGTAAACCGTGGTTGTGTTTAATAGTTGCAGGATATAGTAAGATGTTTTGCACATGGAATTTTTACATAAACTATGTCAAATATGAACATCAAAATAATCACTTTATTTTCATCCAAGGAACAAGATAGGTGTTTAATATTTATATCAGATAAAAAAAAAAATAGATCCAAACTATATCAAATATAAACATCAAAGTAAGATCCTTTTATAGACAAAATGGTGTTTAATATTAGTTGCAGAACAATACAGTGGTATGTGGTTTAACTGAAAGTGTTATAAGATAGCCATCAGACTTGATCCTATGTGGTTTAACTGGAAGTTTAATATTAGTTGCAGAACAATACAGTGGTATGTGGTTTAACTGAAAGTGTTATAAGATAGCCATCAGACTTGATCCTATGTGGTTTAACTGGAAGTATTATAAAGTAGCTAGGAGGGTTGATCCTACACATTCTTAAATTAGTCCAAAAAAATTTACCATTTATTATACTTCAAAAAAGAAATAAATATTTATTTCAAAAAGCTCTTTTTGAAATAAAATAGGAACTTCTGATCTTTTGCACGTGAAGAGAAATAAACTATGTCAAATACAAACATGAAAATACACTCCGGAGCATATGATCTTTTCTACTCGGAGGGCTTCGTCAGATGAATCCAATATTGAGATGGATTTATGGTAATTCAGTTCAGCTGCCCAGCCATATATATGAGTGAGAAATTTTTTTACCTGATGCATGAATTGCTTGCACCATAGCAGTTCCATAGATGAGCAGAAGTAAGATTACAAGATGAGATTTTACATCATCAATTCCAAAATCCATTTATTCGGGCTCTGTTGGTGATCGAAATCCCTTCTATCACAAATCGATTAAGTATGGATTGAAATCAATCCCTTTTATTCTAGATCTATTAAAATATTGAAAGAGCTATAACTAAACCAGGCTTAAAACTTTGGCCCCTAAAACCTGATGGTGAATTGAGGCCCAGTATGCACGCCGTTGTCTGTACAAACTGCAACAGTTTTCCGGGACGGAGCAGAAAGTGAAGCTCTATTGTGTCATACGTTAGGATATATTCTTCACAACTCCTGTAATACATAATAATGTGTATGGTGATGCACATTCAATCGTGATCCTGACATCGTTCTTTCCATTATCACAGTGATGGAAATCAGCATCAATGGAGTGACATTTCATGATAAATTGTCAGAGGGTGACATCTAACAAGTGGAGTGCCCTTTCTTTATACAGGAAGTCGGAAAGAAATATTCATGGTAACAGGTTTCCATGGAATCTTATTTTTTTTTATGTAATTTTAAATTTGTTATTTTTATAAGCTTAATTTTAAATTTTAGAGTAAAGTTTTTGGCATCAAATCAATCTATAAAACATTAATTAAAAAATATAATAATCATTTCACTCAACCATCCAACAAACCTTAATAACCTTAGAATACTTATCATATCTGACCATTATTTGAACCTAAATAAAAGACATGATAACAATTCCACCAACTATCTCTACCAGCCACTAAATACTTATCATATCCGACAGTTTTCAAACTCTATATGATCGCATATGATTAAATGGAAACCCGACTTGAAAAAAGGATTTTGTCTGACAAACTCATTAGGATAGTATATAATTAAATGCAAACCCAACTTTAAAAAAGAATTCGTCTGTCTTACGATTCTATAGAAGAAACTTAATACAAACGGGATATATTTCAATGGAAACTAATCATAAAATATACGATTCTATAGAAGAAACTTAATACAAACGGGATATATTTCAATGGAAACTAATCATAAAATATACTTTGTCTTTAGTTTACAATTTCTACGATGACAATCTGATTCTAAAATAGACTTTTTGTCTTTTGGTTTGCAATGGTATTATGGGAACATGACTTTGAAGTATGCTTTTGGTTTACAACGGTATTATGGGAACATGACTTTAAACTATGCTTTTTACTTTGCTTTACGATCGTATAAAGAGAGCTTGGCTTTAAAATAGAATTTTTCTCTTTTTGCTTAACGATAGCTTTGTGTTTTTGTTTAGGATGGTATAGTGTGCAGGGTATGCAAGTTTTGGTTTGATTTATATAAGGCCCATTTTGATCCATTAGAGTTCTCGAAAAATGATAAAGCATTCATTAGAATTAATGGAAAGAGATTTCATTTTTTATTTTTATTTTCTGAATAAGGCTAATTCTATTAAGAGAAAACATATGGTACAATCAGTGCTTGCATGCAAGCGAAGCAGAGAAGCAGGGGAGCCGGAGGAGAAAGGATATCAACCTCGCCCCAGAATAACAGCTAAGGAAAGAGAAACAAGATAACAAGGAAGTAGAAAGTACGAGAGCTGGACAGAGGTATCTACCCAGAATGGGTGGGTACTTCCAACCGACATTTTTTCCCTTTTTTCTTGCTTACTTTGACCCAATCAGTGGAACCTGGCTGGGCCGAGACCAATTGAAGACTATTCTGCACTGAGGGCAGAATATCCTTATCAGAGTCGGAGGACGAAGACACATGTCAGCGTTTCTGGACAAATGGAGGGGTTGAGGGATCCGTAGGACTGGCAATGGGCGCGTCCATCGAAGTCCCAACATTCTCCCTATCAGCATAAATTTCCTCCTCATCCGAGCTGGAGGAGTCTGTGTCTTCCAAAGGGGGGGGAGGAACACAAGAATTCCAGTTCTTAGATTTGGATTTGCGATTGGGATTCATCTTTTTGTTGGGGAACTGAGTGCAAGCATTTTGGAGATGCCCTGTTTGATGACAATGGCGACATCGGAAGGCCGTATTTTCGTAGTCCAAGGTTTGTGTCCAGTGGAAGTCCCCAATTTTGAGGTTGTTCTGATCCGGCAGACCTTTGTTGATGTCTATTTTTGCGCATAATCTGTTGTAGGTGTAGAGTCAATTCTCCCTTCTTGAGGTATCTGTAGCGAGATAGCGGCCTAAGGTGTCTCCAATGCTTAAAAAAACCGAGAGATGCCATAGATGTGCTAGAAGGTTAGGGAGTCTAACCCAGATGGGTAGTTTGGTGATGACTGTTGTAGAGGGGTTGAAATCTGGAAACCAAGGGGTGAGGAAAAGCCCAGCCGAGCCCCAGAACCAAGGGCCTCCCATTAAGGCTTTCTGGTAATCTTCACTTACGGCAAAAGCCACAATGAAGAAGCCTTTGGAGCATAAGAAGATCCTGCATTTAGTAGTCCAGTTGGAGTGAATCCATTGGTATAAATCTACTGTTTTAGGCCATAGACCATTGAATCTGCATATGATTGCGGTTTCTGCAAATGTTTGATAATGATCGGCAAGCGCGGGATGAGAGAGTTCAATAGAAGGAACTTCCTCCAATTTATCCACCAAAAATGGTTTGGGAGCCATAGAGGGTTGAGCAGTCTTTGAAGAAGTCTGTGGGCGGACTGCATCCTTATGAACTGCATCTTTGTATGAGAAATGAGGAGCAGAGGAGGTCTGCCTGAATGCCCCTCCTCTTAGACGAAGAGTAAATACAATAGAAGCATTTCTTTCAATACAATAAAAGGAGAGGGGAAAAATATCCTCTAGATGTTTACCTTGATACAGCAATCTCTGGTGAGAGGAAGGAATCCCCAGCCTGTGTTCAAGTTTGCGCGAAAGATCCTACACTAGATCTATAGCACGCACCCAAAGCAGCAAAATTTTTCCACAAAGGAAAGTGACTTGGATCTAAAAAGCAGGTGCTTCAGCATTTTGATCTAGCAGGTTTGGGAAGTAAGATCGCTTCTTGCAAATGGAAGAGGTGGAGTCTGAAGGCCCACCCGCTCGGAACCCATATTCCTTGTGGGCATGGTATTCTGAAACATCCCCTGTCCAGTTGCTAATCGTCGTTTTGATGTGGAGACATAAACTTGTTTGGGCACTTTCTGAAGCGGCAGAATCACCAGAGAGAACCCTCGATATCTTTGTCCTATCAAAATCAGCGGCGGTCCAAAGAGGTGGAGTTTGACTCCAAGACGAAGCCGCAGCTGAAACCCTTTGTTTTACAGAAGGGACGACGGTAACAGAGTCTTCAGAAATATTTGCAAAGAATGGATTCTCACCAGCCACATCTGCATCTGCTCTAAGGAGGAGCCAGAACCGGATCAAGCGTCCTTGTAGACTTAGGAATGCATCCAGGAGCTTGAATGAGCGGTGATCAGCTATCAAAACTGTTATTAAGGAGCTAAGAGCTCTATCTTTGATGGTCGTGCTGAGTTCATGAGATGCATAGGCCAAACGAAGCTTCAGGCAGGAGCAGGAGCTCAATGAGCTTGAGTCTGCAGAAAGTTGAGGGCAACGAATACTGCGAGAAAATGGAGATCTGTCGAAAAAAAGCATCCAGCAGTTGGGACCCAGGATCTTCAGGCCGGCGAAGAGCCGCCATTGTCTAGAGGACTTGAGAACTTTGGTCCCAGCGCCGCTAAAAAACACAGAACAGAAAACCCTAGCTTCGCTCGCCATCGCTCCGACTCCCGAAAGAGACTTCATATTTATAAACTAAATAGTTATTTTTTTAATTATTAAATATAATAAAATTATTATATCAAACAAATTTGAATTAATGGAAACATACTTCATATTTATTGTCTTTAAAAACTTCTTACTCCTTGAATATAGACCTAGGTACATAGTTTCTTTGATTATGTTGGTTATTATCACTATTTTATCGTAAATTTTTCAAAAAATGTAGCACTTCTGTATGTATTGACTGAATATGTGGAATTTGAATGGACTAATAAATGTGATACTGCTTTTGTATATCTGAACAAGATGGTCTCAACAAATCCTGTGTTTCGACGACCAAACTAGAATTTACCATTTCATATATCCTCAGATGTATCATATACAATGATAAGAGCAGTCCTTAGAGAAGAAGAGGATAAAAAGCCTTATGCTATTTATTACATTAGCAACAAATTTATGCCAACTAAACTGAATTATACTCTGAGAGAAAAAAAAATAGCTATTATTTATGCCATAAATAAATTTCACCATGACACAAAAGGATATCCAGTTTCTCTATACACTGATCATTTTGTCATTCGTTTAGCAAACAAACCTGTTACCAATGGTAGAGTAACTCATTGGTTATTTTTGTTACACAAGTTCAACATTACCATAAAAGATCGTCTAGGAAAAGAAAATCTTGTTGCAGATTTTTTGTCAAGAATCACGGCTGCAGTCAATTCTTTTGTAGTTGAAAACCAATTCCTAGATGAACATTTGTCTGTTGTAACTGTCAAAACATCCTTGTATGCTAATGAAGAAAATTATTTGTCAACTATAAAATTTCCATCACATTTATTGTCTCGGGAAAATAATCTTATTATTTAGCGCAGCACATTTTTTCTTGTGGATAGACAATTACTTTGTTCATATAGGGTTCGATCTTCAAATTCGAAGATTTGTCAGAGATGATGAAATTTATGATATGCTCAGGGCCTATCATGATGAGCCCTATGGGGTTCATTTTGCTGATTGGAGAACTAGACAAAAGGTATTACAGATAAGATACTTTTGGCCCACAATATTTAAAGAAGAAAAGAAATATGTCCTGAGTTGCTATAGATATTAGAGGATGGGTCATCCCATTCATTCTGAAGAAATTCCCCTTCAACTGTAAATTGTATTGGAACTATTCGAAAGATGGGAAATGTACTTTGTAGGCCCATTTAATCCTCCTTAAAATTAGAAAACACACATTCTCGTATGCACAAATTATGTTATCAAATGGGTGGAAGCAGTAGCACTGCCAAAGGCCATGGAAGAAACAATCACTAATTTTCTATTTGAACTATTTGTTCAATATGGGCTGCCTCAGGAGCTTCTAACATATGGGGGATCACAGTTCTCTCCATACAAAATTTCAACCATGCTGCAAAATTATCATGTTAAAAAAAAATTCATTTCTCCTTACCATCCACAAGTGAATGGGAAGGTGGAAATCATTAATAAAGTCTTAGAGGCGATTTTAACTAAAAAAATACCTTTGAATCATCGAGACTGGCCTCCAAGTTAATGGAATCTTTATGGGCCTAGGAGATGACCTAACAAAATACTACTGGTTATTCACTGTATAAGTCATTTTTGGTAAGGAACCCATTTTTCCATTGAGTTAGAAGTTAAGACTCTCAAAACTGCCAAGGAAGTCGTATTGGACCTCATGTAAGAACAAAGATGATGTTTACAACTCCTCAACGAATTCGATGAAATGTGTCTTCTTGCTTTACAACGTACTTCCATAATTCAGCAGCATTGGGCTAAATGGCATGATAGGTTGATTAAAAAGAAAAATTTCCAAAAAGGAGACTAGGAATTGTTATATGACTCGAGATTCCAAGATTTTCCAGGTAAAATTCAAACGAGGTGGTTTGGCCCTTATGAAATTACCCAAGTTTATGATAATAGAAAAATATGCCTTACTAAAAATGACAATGTCACCATTTCGTTCCTTGTCAATGGACATTGGATTCATTTGTATCATCGACCACTTACTAGATTTTTATTTTTTTTTCACGAAATTGATAATGATGCCAATCTGCAGGTTGTAACTCATCGGGGTGATTTCCCCACAACCACAACCATGTAAATTGTTTTGAAGAAATTTTCTTTCTTTTTTACATAAGTAAATAATAATTATTTTTTTTGTTATATATATATATATATATATATATATATATATATATATATATATATATATATATATATCATTAATGTTTTATCACAGTTGATTTTTCCTTGGTCACAACTAATTTTTCCTCAGTCGCAGTCATTGTTTCCTTAGTCATATCCATTATTTTCTCAGTCACTATCGTTGTTTCCTTAGTCAGATTCAATGTTTCCTCAATCACAACTTTTATTTTCTTAGTCACATTCGATGCTTCCTCAGTCGCATTTGTTGTTTCCTTAGTCACAGTCGTTGTTCCCTCAGTCACAGTTGTTGTCCCCTCAGTTATAGTCATTTGTTATTTCATTATGATATTTCTTATTTAGTCATAGTGTTTCTTTATTTAAATACAAATACTGATCTTTAACATGTGATTATCATCTTTTTTATTTATATCTTCATTTATTTAGGGAAAGGAACACTTTTAGTTTTATCCTTATATGATGTTGGAAAACTAACTTATTTTATCGCTATCATTAGAGTGTCTTATGTGGATCATTAAGAAATTTGAAATTTCGGTGAATTTTTAATCCTTTCTACAATTGTAGAAAAATTATAACAATGCTTATACTACATTCCTTTCATCACCACTTTTAGAATATATTCTAATTCTAGTCTTCCAACAATAAACGACCATAATTTTTTTTAGGAAAAAATTAGAAAGCTATAAAATTAATTACCATAATACTTATTACACCATACCTAACTCTTAAGGAGTTGAATTTCCACTCCATTTACTAAGTTATATATTAATATTATTGAAAATTATAATTTAACAGAGGATAAGAGGTCTCATCATGAGTCGACCTACCATGATCATAGGATATAGTGCAGTGACATTACCATTTATGGTTACCAAGCTAGGGTAATGGGCTTTGGATTTTAAGTCAAAGGACAAGAGATCTCATCATGACCCAATATTTTCACCTCATTAGCTCTTATGAATGGCATCATTGTTAACTGGTTACCAGAACAGAACAATGAACTTATGTAAATACTTCAAAAATGTATATATAACAAAAAAATTCACAAATTCCTTTAGTAAATGGGACACTAGCATCTCAAAGGGTTAAAAGAAAACCCTCTCAAGGCTATGGATGCCTACCGGTAGCAGAGAACAATCCTGTGGTATTGAAGTAAAACCAAGAATTACAATATAACTTGGCTTTTTTATCCTTCAAAATTAAAATAGGAACAATCCTTGAATTTATTTTGGACATTGTTAAAACCTTCCACGTATGTGGTGGTGTTTGGTTCGTTGTGAGCATTTAACTATAATTCTACATACTAAAAATATATATATATATATATATATATATTTTTTTTTTTTTTTTTTTTTTTTTTTTTTTGGAAATTCAACATTATAATTTAATATTCTTTCTTTTCTCTAATGATACACTTGATACAACTATTAATTCCTTCCATTTAGTCCTTCAGATACATTTACCAATGCCTTTTTTTTATTTTCACCCTCAGTGGGTCTGAATAAAGAACGTTATCATTACCACACCCAAATTATAAACATTTCATCATGCGTCATAGATATATCATGATTCCTATTTATCCTTTCGATGGTCACTTCACACATTTCATTAATGTGCTATTATCCTTCAAACATGCCAAATTTGTCATCTTTTCAAAATTTGATTAACGTTCGTGGAAGACCTTTAATCCTATTAGGGGGCGATTTGGCATTGTCAGATTACTATCATTTGAATTTTTCAATACCACTACATGTTTTCGAAACCACCATACTCTGTACAAGATAATTATCACTCTACATTGTGAATTCTATTATTTCCAAATTGTAAATATTGTATCTTGTTGAATAGTTAAAAATAGGTGGGCATTCAGTGTGAAATGAACCCATGTAGTTGTAGGTCTCAGAACATGTACACAATGTCTTAATTCAAACTAGATTGATAAAATATTTTGAACAATTACAAGGGTGTGGAAAAAAGGTAGCATTGGAACACACCAAGATTTTGGACAGTGGTATAGCAGTGGTGAGAAATGTATAGGTACAAGTAAATGAAATTGTGACAGCATAAGTGACAGGGTTTTTGATGGAAGGAGAAAAGTGGTATGAAATACACACCTCTGTTCATAATGTGGCACTTCTGTTCTTAAATCCCGATGAAGAATTGATCAAAAAGAGGAAGGAGTATAACAAAAAAAATTTAATTGATCCATGGAAACAGATAACAGAGATTTTCCAGCGATACATCACCTATGATGGAAGATACAACGTGGTAAGGGGGTCTCATCGCAAACTCATGGAATTTGTGAGATAAAATGTAACTCTGAACCTCCCATATTTTCTTAATTCAATATTGCATGAGACTGCTACTAGATTAAGGAGGTCCAATGACCAAGTTGCAGTTGTAAGTAACCATGGAATCATCAAGTTATTAGTTATAATAAGTATTGCCCAAGTCGAATAGACTTGGGAAGGGTTCTTTAGAAACCCTGATCATGATAAATAAATTCCTTTGTAAAACGACACAATTGATGGAACATATGGGGACATTCCAAATAGTGATAAGTAGCTAGAGGCATACAATGAAGAAAATATTTATGGGACCCTTGTGATAGAATATATTACATGAGAGACTGTATAGGTCCAAATACCTCAAAAACTTAACAGAGGGAGGAAAAGGATGGAATCTATTTTAGCTTTCCTCCCTAAGAAAAGGAGGAGGTCTGCTAGAATTGTAAAGAAGAGCCAGAGTTCCTTAAACCCTCTTGAAAAACCAACAAAAGAAAAATCATCTCATGATGTATCAACTTTAGATCAGATGAAATAGGAAAAAATAATAGGCTAAGCACTAGAAGGGCTAGAAATTTTACTAGATACTGAAAATTTTGAAAAATTTATGACCTGGATTCAACATAAGAACTTGTAGTGCATTCTTATAGTCTTCTTGATGAGGGGGATTCAATGAATTTTTTGTTTGTAACATCTCCCATTGATTATGCAACTACTGTTATTCTAGATTTAGATAATGATCCTTAATTTGTTTCGTCCCAATGGTGTTCTAAATACTTTGTTGATACTTTATTAGATCCTTCCTCTCTGGAGGGAACGACTCCATTGTCTTTTGTAAATTTTATTGATGAAGAATATGATGTTAGCATTGGAATTTTAGCTGAGCCTCACATTGATTTTTCCGATAAAGACCCCCTATAGTCTGATATTGATATAATGACAAGGGAAGTTGACAGTTTTCCAAAAACCAAACCCACTCGGGAAAATACTGCAGAAGAAGCCGAAATAGTAGTTGTTGTTTCCTCCCCAACAACCTTGGCTACCAATTTTTTTCAGATGATGATAGGTACTAAATCTAGGAGAAAGAAAGGAAAAGGGAAACTCTAGAAGTAAATTGATAAGTTAAATGGATAAAACAAGAAACTACAAAGGAAAGTACAACAACTATAGAATTGGTTACGAGGTAGCAATAGTTTCACAAAGATTATGAGAAGAGGCCTAAAATAAATAAAGAAAATCTGGAAATGGAAGTCCAGAATGATGGTATATATGTCTTTAATTAACCACCATTTAGACATACCATTTTATTTTTGTTGCTGAAGAAGGAACACAAACTAACCCCGAGGTGCAAGTGATGGACTTTCCTCCTACCCTTGTTGAAGTAGGAATTTATACTGATCCACCATTTAATTTTTATGACATAGGGGTACAGAAGGAAGAGGTACCTCCCTATACTCCCTTGATTGTAGAATCATCCATTAGAATTATTCATAAAAATATGGAGGCACAACAACATAACATAACAAGATATCAGGGAGAAGTAGTGCCTTGAAGGGAACATCAAGAGCCGCTCCAACAATTTAAGCCATTGATAGCAACAAAAGATGAGAACTGTGCACAACTAATAGCATTTGAAAAGGAAGTCTAGGATTTAAAGGAATTCTTGAAGGAATGTATAGAACAAATAAAATAAATTTTCTCTATTTATTCAGATGTCTTGACATGTAGGTCCCTAGCTTGAAATTATGCTTTATATTTACTTGATTGATATCTTTTGCTTAAGGTAAAAGCAATACAATCTAGAAAACCACACGAGTTCAGGAATGTACTAGATTTTATTTCTATTTTTAAAAAACATGATGAGTATACACAGTATTTTATGTGTGAGAAGTATATGCATAAATTCTTCATAGAAGAACAGGTAGAAGAAAATCATGTCCCTTTCATTGGAGATATTCAATTTCATAATTTTATATCATTTTCCAAGAACTAGGTTAAGTGGAAAAAGTCTTATCATACGTTCCAAAGATGATAAAATGGCCTTGATCTTTGGGTTAGAGGCGAACCTAAAAACCACTTTCACAAACAGATTCATCATAGCATTTTCATACAGAAACCCGGTGCTACTCCTGCACTTGTAAAAACCCAATTTTTTGTCTTGCACTTAGGAATGGAATATTTAGAAGACATAAAAGATGAGGCTCCTCGTGGAGCCAAGGAAATATGGAAGGCATCACAAAATGAAGTCAGGAATAGAGAACCTTTTTCTTATCATAACTTCTGGTATGTTATGGCTAGAATAGAAGACTATGTTCACTTAGTGCTGGAAAGACGTATCCACTGGATAAGATGTAGGTATCGGTGCCCCATGATCTGGTGTCTTGAATCATTTTATAAATATTATCATGAATTATCAAAAGTAGGTAAGTTAGTATATTTTGAAAAGCTCTGAAAAAGAAATGGGTTCAGGAATAGAGGGGAAGAAGCCTATAAAGCCTACTCCTTGACTATCCTACATGTTAACGATTTATTTTCCTGAGGTCATGTAAAAAGTTCAGTTTGGGGGTGATGTTGGGCCTTATATTTGTCATATTTTCCTTGCCTTACTTCTCCATTTTCACATAATTTCCTAAAGTCATTCGTGAAATAAAATTATGTTAATGTATACTAGGGAATTTAGTATTATTCTACATGAGTTTATCTTTTTCATTATTTTTTGAACATATTTTATTAATAAGATATTATTTCTAAAAAACAGATCCTGAATATTGACATGAATCTATTGACTCATTGATATTTGATGTTGTTTCCTGGAATGGTCAAAGAGTACCATCATAGCCTCAAACTGTTATACCCTGTTTGGAACGAATTGTTTGAGGATGACTTCTCAACCTAGCTTCTCGGGCACTTCAAGATTATTGTAACTAAAATGAGCAATCCTAAGGATATTTAGATTCTGAGGATCACTCATTCTTAAAAATAGATTTAAGGTATTTATTATTTGTTGTTACGATATAAAAATGGTATTGAACCTTGAAAGGAGTGTTCAATTTGTAATATTATTTTTTGATACAAACTCACACTTGCAATTGTTGTAATTGTTTTCTCTGTAATTTGAATGGAAGTAATTATTGACCATACTTAGTTGACTATGCTTATTTTCGTGTAAGGTAGTTGAATTCCGTATTTGTATCATTAAAACTAGCGCTTTATTTCTCTGTTCCATATATTTCAATTTGTGGAATGATCTTTAATTTCTCGTTGTTGATTTGTTAAAATCAATGATCTATCCTAAATCATGTTTATTGGGATTGTCATAGATTAGATATGTAGTGGTTAATTCATTAAGAGGTGGTATTCTTTTCTTTCATTTCCTGTAGGTTATCATAGATTTCTATTTCAGTTGATCAATCACTGTTAGATA
Source organism: Pinus albicaulis (assembly GCA_034641835.2). NCBI lineage: Eukaryota > Viridiplantae > Streptophyta > Pinopsida > Pinales > Pinaceae > Pinus > Pinus albicaulis. The sequence goes on along the minus strand of CM076583.1, from coordinate 345,919,956 downwards.
GCATGATTACATAGTGTTATATTTTTACTCTGTACTTTTTTTCCTTAAAAAGCAAATTTTTATTCAATATGATTTATTTTGTTGTTCCCTTTCAAGATATGTAGAAGTTAATAATTTGAATAGTTCGCGATAATTAGATATTGCATCCGGAATTAATTTCTTTAATACTGTAGTGTTGCTTTTCAATAGGACCATAGAAACTAGTCATATTTGCATTACTCTTGCATGAACAGTGTCGATAACCTTGAAATAAAAAAAATGAAACCTCAGGTCGATAAATTAATGTATAGAAGATTAGTTAATCCTTTTTAGGAACAATTAATTGGCCCAATAGTGTGGCTTCGAAATCTACTTGCAAGATTGTTTAATGAGTTGTTAAAGATGACTTTTATGACCTATCGAAGCACATTGAGATCAAGCACCAAGACATGGTACAGAAGGGAGTAGTATGGCTCCAGTACATTTATACAAATGAGCAGGTTGTTGAAATTATCACAAAGCATTTATCCCATGATTAATTTTGTTTAATTCATGGACAACCTTGGAGCGTTCGATAATGATTCCCTTAGTTAGAGGGAGTGTTTATGTTGTAGCATCAAGGAAAAAAATTCTCCTTACTAGGTCAGGATATTAGTAGGTCAAGGATATTGACAAGGGGTCATTTAATGTGGCTAGGGAGAATGCTTTAGATAGCACCAAGGCTTAGACTTCTCCCCCTATGAGAAGTTTCTAACCATATTGCCAGGATTTATTTGGCTAGTGGTTAGAGTGAGTGTATTTAACATCGAGCAATTTCTTTACAATTCAATTGACATAAAGGGATATTCCTTGAATTTGATGATAATTTATCCCTCGAACTCGAGAATATTTTCAAAATTTACTATCACATAAAATGCCCCCTTCTTCTGCATCTCCTTGCCCTGATGATGAGGAGAAGTAGAAGTAGCAAAGGTCATCTATCCCTGCACTCATAAAAGGTAGCACGAGCAAGGTTGACTCCACCCAAATGTTTGGAGTTGGTATACCTGAGAACATATTTGTCTACTCGTGGCGCAAAGGACCGCATCAATCTTACAATCTCATTTCTAAGAAAGTAGCCATAAACCTCAATGCATATGCTCTTATCATTGAAATATTTACTATGATTTGGCACAATAATCAGATAATGATATAAATTATCAGCCTTGTAGTTTCTACTTCTGTTGCGGCTGTTGCCATCAATTTCCACAAAAAACTATCACCATGTCTCTCAATTGGCACCTCCCATTATCACCACGAACAACAATAGGTTGAATATCTGACTATTTCACCTCTGAAATAGATAATTAACAATTCAACGCAGGGATAGTTACCAAGTCAGCATGATTTTAGTATTTGTGACTATGAAATAGCTTTCATTTTAGCCTTCGATGAGTCTTCCAACATAAGCAATTAGCATGATTTCAATGTTTGGACTATGAACTAGCTTTCTATTTAGCTTTGGACAGCATCACATAAAGTTAGCAAGGGTAAAAAATAATAGTAACAATATCGAAAACCAAAAAATTTAAAAATCTAGAAATTATTAGTAAAATCATACGTATAAACAAAATCAAGATAGTACCATTATAGAGTAAGTAAATTAGTTTACTCACTTTTTATCTTGTTTATTGAATATCACTTTATTTTCATTCAAAAGATAAAATTACTTATTTTCATCATAAGGACTAGATAAAAATGACACTAAACCAAGGTTGTTTATTATTTAATATTTGTGTTGGACTAAAAAAATATTTTTTAGAGATCAAGAGGAATATGTGCAACACCTTTTGCACATGGACAGATGTAAATTATGTCAAATACAAACATTAAAATAACATCACTTTATTTTAATCCAATGGATAAGATGGTGTTTAATATTTGTCCTACCAAAAAATGGCCAGATTTTTTGAGATAAAATAAGAATGTTTGTAACGCTACTAAGATATTTCGCAAATTGCGTTTAATACTTTTGTCAAACCAAAAAAGTTGCCAGTTGCCTGATATTTTGGGGATAAAATAGTAATGTTTGCAACACTAGTTATATCTTTTGCACATGGAGAGAAATAAACTATATGTCAAATACAAACATCAAGATATACTCTGGAGCATATGAGTATATTACTGTAACTGTTACTGTCATGATTCAAACACTATTACTATAATATTTCTTAAATTTTTTTGGCCCGGATTCCGGCCAATTTTAGTTGTCCGGGAAATTCCTCTATCTCGTTAGACAACTACCCTTTTTTGTAATGGTCTAACTAGACTTCTTTTGGGCCCTAAAAATCATGGAAATTATGGTAGGATTTTAAGAAAAGCTTGCAAGGATTTTTGTAAATCCACATTATAACTATCAAACTTTAATATTTTGGGTGCCCTAGAGGTTTTTGATGGTGTTGAATCCATTTCCACCATCAAAATCATGATTCAAACATTGTTACTGTAAGATTTCTTAATTTTTTTTGGCCTAGATTCTGGCCAATTTTGGCCATCCGAGCAATTCCATTGTCTCGTTAGACTCCTTTTTTTTTGCAGTAGTCTAACTAGACTGCTTTTTGGCCCTGAAAAATCAAGGAAATTATGGTAAGATTTTAAGAAAATATGGCAAGGACTTTTGTAAATCCACATTATAAATATCAAACTTTAATATTTTGGGCGCCTTAGAGGTTTTTGATGGTGCTGAATCCATTTCCACCATCAAAATCATGATTCAAACATTGCTACTGTAAGATTTCTTAAAAAAATTTGGCCAGGTTTTCGGCCAATTTTGGCCATCCGGGAAATTCCTCTGTCTCGTTAGACAACTCCCTTCATTTTGCAGTAGTCTAACTAGACTTATTTTTGGCGCTGAAAATCATGGAAATTCTGGTAATATTTTAAGAAAATATGGCAAGGAATTTTGTAAATCCACATTATAACTATCAAAATTTAATATTTTGGGTGCCCTAGAGGTTTTTGATGGTGCTGAATCCATTTCCACCATCAAAATCATGATTCAAACACTATTACTACAAGATTTCTTAAAAAAAATTGGCCTGGATTCTGGCCAATTTTGGTCTTCCAGGCAATTCCTCTATCTCGTTAGACAACTTCCTTTTTTTTTAAAGTAGTCTAACTAGACTCCTTTTTGGCCCTAAAATTTAGGGAAATTCTGGTAAGATTTTAAGAAAATATGGCAAGGATTTTTGTAAATCCACATTATAGCTATCAAACTTTAATATTTTAGGTGCCCTAGAGGTTTTTTATGGTGCTGAATCCATTTCCACCATCAAAATCATGATTCAAACACTGTTATTATAAGATTTCTTAAAATATTTTGGCCCGAATTCCAGCCAATTTTGACCATCTAGGAAATTCCTATGTCTCATTAGACAACTCCCTTTAATTTAAAGTAATCTAACTAGACTACTTTTTGGCCCTGAAAATCATGGAAATTCTGGTAAGATTTTAAGAAAATCTGGCAAGGACTTTTGTAAATCCACATTATAATTATCAAACTTTAATATTTTGGGTGCCCTAGAGGATTTTGATGGTGTTGAATCCATTTCCACCATCAAAATCATGATTCAAACAATGTTACTATAATATTTATTAAATTGTTTTGGCCCGTATTCCAGAAAATTTTGGTCGTCCAAGCAATTCCTCTGTCTCGTTAGACAACTCCTTTTTTTGCAGTAGTCTAACTAGACTGCATTTTGGATTTGAAAACCATGGAAATTCTGGTAAGATTTTAAGAAAATCTGGCAGGGATTTTTGTAAACCCACATTATACCTATCAAAATTTAATATTTTGGGTGCGCTAGAGGTGATTGATGGTGCTGAATCCATTTCCACCATCAAAATCATGATTCAAACACTGTTACTAAAAGATTTCTTAATTTTTTTGGCCTGGATTCCAGCCAATTTTGACCATCCGGGAAATTCCTCTGTCTCGTTAGACAACTCCCTTTTTTTTTGTAGTAGTCTAAGTAGACTGCTTTTTAACCCTAAAAATCATGGAAATTTTGGTAATATTTTAAGAAAATATGGCAAGGATTTTTGTAAATCCACATTATAACTATGAGACTTTAATATTTTGGGTGCCCTATAGGTTTTTGATGGTTCTGAATCCATTTCCACCATCAAAATCATGATTCAAACAATGTTACTGTAATATTTCTTAAAATTTTTTGGCCCAGATTCCAGCCAATTTTGGCCATCCGGGCAATTCCTCTATCTCACTAGAAAACTGCCTTTTTTTTGCAGTAGTCTAACTAGACTGCTTTCTGGCCCTGAAAATCATAGAAATTCTAGTAATATTTTAAGAAAATATGGCAAGGATTTTTGTAGATCCACATTATAACTATCAAACTTTAATATTTTGGGTGCCCTAGAGGTTTTGATGGTGCTAAATCATTTTCCACCATCAAAATCATGATTCAAACACTTTTACTATAGGATTTCTTAATTTTTTTTGGCCCGGATTTTGACCAATTTTTGTTGTCCGGGAAATTCCTCTATCTCATTAGACAACTCCCTTTTTTTGCAGTAGTCTAACTAGACTTATTTTTGGCCGTGAAAATCATGGAAATTCTTGTAACATTTTAAGAAAATCTGGCAAGTATTTTTGTAAATCCACATTATAACTATCAAAATTTAATATTTTGGGTGCCCTAGAGGTTTCTGATGGTGCTGAATCCATTTCCACCATCAAAATCATGATTCAAAAACAATTACTGTAAGATTTCTTAAACTATTTTCGCTCATATTCTGGCCAATTTTGGCCATTCGAGAAATTCATCTGTCTTGTTAGACAACTCCATTTTTTTTGTAGTAGTCTAACTAGACTTCTTCTTGGTCCTGAAAATCATGGAAATTCTGGTAAGCTTTTAAGAAAATCTAGCAATGATTTTTGTAAATCTACATTATAACTATCAAACTTTAATATTTCGGGTGCCCTAGAGGTTTTTGATGGTGTTGTATCCATTTGCACCATCAAAATCATGATTCAAACACTGTTACTATAAGATTTCTTAAATTTTTTTGCCCCGTATTTCAGCTAATTTTGGCCGTCCATAAGATTCCTCTGTTCTGTTAGATAACTCCCCTTTTTTTGCGATTGTCTAACTAGACTACTTTTTGGCCCTGAAAATCATGGAAATTCTAGTAAGATTTTAAGAAAATCTGGCAAGGACTTCTGTAAATCCACATTATAACTATCAAACTTTAATATTTTGGGTGCCCTAGAGGTTTTTGATGGTGCCAAATCCATTTCCACCATCAAAATCAAAATTCAAACATTTTTACTGATATTTATTAAAAAAAAATTCCCCGGATTCTAGCCAATTTTGGCATTACCTGATGGATGAATTTTCAAAATCCATTTTTCAGGCTCTGCTGGTGATCAAAATCCCTTCTATCAAAGATCGATTAAGTATTAATCGAAATCAATCCCTTATATTCCAGATCAATTAAAATATTAAGAGAGCTAAAACCAAATAAGGCTGAAACATTTGGCACCTTGAATTACAATTCAATCCAGTACGTCGTTTTTGGTACAAACTACAAAAATTTTCCGTGACCGAGCAGAAAGTAAATCGATGTGGTATTAGTGCGTTAAAATATACCCTTCACGGCTTCTGCAATATTTAATATTGTGTATGGTGATGCACTTACAATCGTGATCCTCACATCGTTCCTTCCATTATTACAGTGGTGGAAATCAAAATCAGTGGAGTGCCATTTCAAAATAAAAAAAAACGTTAGAGGGTGACATCTAACAGCTAACATGCTCCTTGGACTGACCCCCGACTATAAATATGACCTTTAGTGGATTTTCTCACTTTTTAAGGAAGTTGACCAGAAATCTTCACTGCAACAAGCTTCAACGGTCACCTTGAGTGGCCTTTACTTCAAGTTTATTTTGCTTTGTACCAGGGAGGGCGTTATCTGCCTCAATTTTGTTTCGATGGTTAAAAATGGTAGAATTTGATTTTTTTTTTCAAAAAATTTGATAATGAGAGTGATTGAGTTTTGTGTTTATGGTGAAAATGGATTCACCACTATAAAAAAAAAAATCCTCATACAAAATCTTGAAGCTCATAGTTGTGATCCAAATTTCTAAAAAATTCAGCCAAATTTATCAAAATCCCTTAGAAACTTCCATTTTTTTCTATGCAAAAATAATACCTCTTTAAACTACATCATACATAAAAGAAGACAACATCTTTCTGGAAATATTTTTTTAACAAATTTACAAAATCTTGAAACTCATAGTTGTGACTCAAATTTTCAAAAAAATCAACCAAATTTTATCAAAATCATGCAAAACTTCCATTAATTTCTATGAAAAAATAACACCACTTTAAACTACTACATACATAAAATAAATCAACACTTCTTTCTAACCAATTTTCAAACTCTTACTATTATATTGAATGAGATTAGTCTTATATTTTTATTGTGATATCACATTGAAAGTTAATGCAATATTCCTATATTAGTATCGTTTCTTACTTTGTCTTATTTTCCTTTGGTGAAGTTTTGGTGAAGTTTTGAGTGTGGTGTCAGGTTATTAGTGACCTTTACCATGACTACCTTCTCATTTTGTGCTTGGCAACCTTTACTGTGACTACCTTCTCATTTTTTTCTTTGCAAATGGAAATGTGTCTGGGGGCGAAGAACCCATCATTGGGTTTGTTCCGTGTGTAGTAATTGGTAATCGATTCCCTATTTATTTTTTATTCTCCAAGCATTCCTTATCATATTATATGTAATAGCTATGTGATTTGGGTTTTTCAGGGTTACTGCTGGGAGTTGTATGGGTTATCTTTTCAGGTAATTTCCTTCAAAAATAAGTTTATAAAGGGTTCCATTTAAATACAAACATTATGAAAATTTAATAACATTTTTCCTTTTCTTATTCATGTTCTTTGAGGTGAGGTTTCTATCTCAACCTTCGAAAATTCTCTCTAGAGTTTGATGAATTCAACACTCAGGTTCCACTTAACATTTACCCTCTTCTCTAGGCACTACCATGTGTCCACTTGATCAAGGTTCTCAATTTATTTTTTAAAGAAGCTACGACCCATCCTTAGGTTTAGTATGATTTCTTATGGACGATATATACAGAAGATCCTAATTCCCATGTTCGAACTACATAAAGAATGACATCATTAGTTCTCTACGTTCGCTAGTAGGCCATCACACCAGACAATATGTGTGTGTCCTTTACTCATGTTGAATGATGCTATACAATCTCTCTTGCATGAATTTTTGAGTGAGTTTGGTCGAATGAGTTTGGCTGAAGGTTGTTGGATAGTGTTGTAGTAATTCGAAGTCTTCTTGACGTTATTTTGTTCAATGCTCCTAGATTTTTTCTTTATTTAGGAGGTCTTCTCTTACAAAATAAATATCTACAGAATTTGTTTGGTTTTAGTGTTCACTAAAGATGTATGTTAGTTTTTATTTCTTAACTGTACATAGTTTCTTTGTTTAATTTGGAACCTAAACTATATATTACTACTATGTGGATAATAATCATGGTGTGCATGCATATACTGAATCTGTGTATTCTGGGTTGGTTTTCATATTATAAAAACAATGTGCTTATAGGTACTCTGTGTTTATTTTATTTTATTAATAGCTTAGGGCTCCAGGCTAATAGAACCAACTCTTTTTGAGGTATTTTCTAAAGCAAATTTTTACTTCCCATTTCCATTGCCCAACATTTAAAATCCATATCATAATTCCCATTTTATTATTCCCATCATTCTTTTGGGTAATGGGACCCATTCTTTCTCTAGGGCCTGTTGTTTAACTTTTTGGTGTATTTAGATATGTTTTTATGTATACTCAGAAACAAGGAGTGTTCCAAGGATGGAATTCCATCCGTTTTTTGGAACTAACCTATTTCAGTACTAACTATTCATGCTATTTATAAACCATAATTTTCATAAAGAAACATCTTAGTTCTATTTGTATAGCACATGAGTACCTTCTTATAAGTAAATCAACCTTTCATCACCATCCTATAAATATTATATATTATTTTACAGGAAATTTATACCCTTTCAATTTAACCAGTCATTATTATGACTTGTAACAGGAAAAAATTACAAAATATATAAACTAATTCAATTTTGAAAATAGATCATGTTTTGTAAATCAACCATATATAATACTTATATGTTATTAGGTTGAGGATGCCACCAAATTACTGAAGGGAAAATCCTTCTTCACCCAACCAGTGAGTTTAAGTAGCTTTTACGAGTACTCCACCCAAGCACGTTTACTTCCATAAAATTTCTTTGGATAAGGACTAAACAAGTCCACCTAATAATTTCTAACCACACAAGGTATTTTTGGGTTTATTGCATTCCTCACAGGGTTTTCCACTGGTCATCAATCTCAAGAACCCCTTTCTTTGTCAGCATCATGTTTGAGGAATCAAATTCATATCTATCTCTTTAACCTCCTCTAGCTAGGTTCCAAGTCTCCAGGTTACCTCAAGATTTGTCCCTCTCAACCTCTTGGCTACATTTTCCATAATAGAAATAATTTATCTCTAGGGAAAGGAATAAATATCCCATAATTGTCTCAAAGTAGAACTCTCTCTTAGCATATTTTCCCTTTAGTATTTTTTTGGTAACCATAACCAATTTCAAATAATAAACTTAAACACATAAACATTCATGTTTATTATCTATCCATGTGAGGCAATATCCCAAATTAATCAAATATTTACTTTTCACATGTTCATATAAATTTTAGTTAAAGTTGTAATGAACCTCTCCCCTCACATCTATCCACTTTCACCATCTTACTCAGGGTAAAAATGAGATGAGGGGTTGTTATGACAACACTGAACCCCCTAGTTGACCTTAATGAAATGGAGTTGAAAAAACATAATTTATTGACTTCCCTCGGGTTCCTCAGGACTCTCCAAGAGTAACCGAACCCTTATAGGTGTCTATCCCCTAAGCCAACTTAATTTTACCTTATATTGAACCCCAGTTGCTCCCTTATCAAGCCATCCATGCAACCATAAATCCCTAGTCACTCCCATGAGCCTACATCAGCATGACTTTGGCCTTTTTTTCCCAGCGTTGTGCTAGTGACTGCGGAATTTAAGCCACTTCTTCAGGGTTGAGGCCAAGCCTCTGCCCATAAATCCATATAACTTCCATAAATCATAACATACATGAAAAAAATGATTATAAACCAAAAACTGTAACCAGGACTAGCCCTAACCATCCTCTGTTGGGACTGACATTCCATCAAACACCTGGTGAACATGAAATCTATAGGTCATGAATGAAAATATGAGCATAAGGGATTGAAAATTCATGTGATACTTGAAAATAATGATCACCACCCTCTCCCATTAGTTGTATTAGCATAAATTAGGTCTTGCGTCCCTTATTTTTTCAATTAAAAGTAAAAACATGAAAATATCCATGACTAAAAACAGTCATATATACATGCTTATAACCAACATATAAAAATATAAATAAGAATAAGATAACAACCATTAAATCCACATAATAATAAGTACATTTACCAAACAAAAGAAATATAACTTACCTTTCATTAAAAATGGGAAATATCCAACTAGGTTTGGGACTTCCATGTACCACTTGACCATAGACATGGTTGAACCAAATATTTATTTCAAGGAGTGACCCACGTGCCATATTAAAAGCATGAATATCGGATCTGATGGGATAAAACAATCCAGAACAACCAAGGGAATCCAGATATTACACCACCTTCACCCTCACCATACCATGATCTCACCTAAACCGGCTCCAAAATCACAAAAACAAACCAAGCTTGGAATGCCTCCGGATTCCTTCACCATCCTTGAGGAATTTTCCATCTCCAAATCTGTAGGCTTTCCCGCAATCCACATAGGATCACTAGGCCCAAACTAAGACTCCACCCTTAAGATTTATTATGTATCTCTCTATTACCATTCAAGGGATTCCTAGGTCTTTAGGAACATTCTCGAGACCACCTCCACCTCAGATTCTGAAACCTTCCAAAAATTCAAAAGGTAAAAAATGAGAACACTCCCATCACATCGGGGCTATCCAAAAATGGAAATGCAGGCTGAAAACCATTTTCAAAACCCAACAAAACCATGCTACCAATAGTAAAAGAATCAAATACCAACATGCACATACCATGCATGTCGAAACCAACTAGGAAAGCATACATGCAATATGTTACTTAAAAGTATTAATATTGAAGCTTGCTTGTTCCAACCTTTCATTGCTTGATCTTTTCATTCCTTTTCCTTATTTTTCCTTCATTTTATTTCTTTTCCATTTCTTGATCCAATGCTTAAATGCTCCAAGAAAAATCTAAGTGTCCAAGAGTGAGAGAGAGACAGAATAGAGAGAGAGAGAGAGCTCCAAAATTGAACTAACCAAAAGCCATGAACTGATCCTCAATTTTTTTTTTATTAATTAAGCCTCCATTTTCATCATTTTCCATTATTTTCCTTCATTTTCCTCCTTAGATGCAACCTGTGACCCTTCACCTTCCGGTTCTCCTAATTTCCTTTATTTTCATAAATAAATGTGCCAAAATTACTTTTTCCTTTTCAAATCCTTAGCCATTTCCTTTTCCAATTTCCTCTTAGCGATAAAAAAATTAAGTGATTCCCACTAGGATATATTTCCCAACATTCATCTTCGAATAAGTGCCCTCAACCATGGTCTTATTTTTTCCTTTATTAACTTTTAGTACATGAAATTTTAGCTCGAGTCTATTATAGAACCATCCCCCTTTGGGAACATCGTCTTCAGTGTTAAACCACACCTATACCTCATCAAAACCGCTGAAAAGAAATCATACTACCCATGGATATTTATAACTTAGCTCGATGCATTATTTACAATGAAAAACCCCGCTCAAAAGAAAAATCCATCATGAAAACATGACAATATAGCAACCATATCGCTTATTGGAGATTTATAACTTAGCTCGTGGTGGTATTTACAATAGAAAACATACATAAATATGTACAAGTACCGAAACTAATTTTTCTTGATCAAAAAAATATGAAGGATACATAGAACACATATGATCTGCAATCTCCCATGTAGCTTCTTCGGGCCCAAAGTGCTTCCTCTTCACTTTAACTTGCTTGATAGCTCTGTTATGGAGCATGAGCTATTTTTGCTGCAATATGCATTGAGGTTCTGTCTGCAACTATCCTTCTTTCTCCACCTGCAATACATACCAATCAATAACATGATCAACATCCTTTATATACCTTTTAACCAATAAAACATGAAAAACATCATGGAATTTCATTGTTGGAGGAAGTACAAGTTGATAGGCCATTGGTCCAATCCTCTCAAAGATATCAAAAGACCCACAACATTGTGGTGCCAACTTAGCACATGATCTAATTCTCAAGGAGCTCTTCTTGGGCTTGATGTGAAAATACACATGCTCCCCAAACTGAAACTCCTTAATTCCTTGTGTTGGTTTTCATAACTCTTTTGCCTATATTGTGTTGCCTTTATATTCTTCTTTATATCCTACATTTCCTATTCCATGTCTTCCGACATGTCTCGTCCAATAGTACCATGATCACTCGATCACTTTGGCTGATGGGAGTATTAATACTCTTCCCATACAATGCCTCAGAAAGACTCATCATCAATGACTCTCAATAACCATTGTTGTATGAAAACTCAACCAATGAAATTACTACTACCATCTACTTTGTTGGTGCATCACATACATACTCATCGTGCCCTCTAATATATTGTTGACCCTCTGAGTATGTCCATCTATCTATGGATGATAAGTTGTACTAAAGACCAACGTTGTCCCCAAACCTGCAAACAAATCCTTCCAAAACTTGGAAGTGAACTTGCCATCCTTGTCTGAAACAATATTATGTGGAACACCATGTAATCTCACAATCTCCATGATGAAGACCTATGGAACATCACTAGCTGAATATGTAGTCTTTACTAGAATGAAGTGATCCACCTTGCTCAACCTGTCGACTAAAACCATGATAAAATCATGCTACCTCACTGTCCTCGGAAGACCTATAATAAAATACATGGAAATTACCTCCAATTTCCATTCCAAAATCGGAATAGTTTGTAGTAGACCACTTGGGTGCTTATATTTTTTCTTCACCTGTTGAGTATCCTAACATCTAGCCACAAAATTTTCCACTTCCTTCCTCATATTTGGCCAGTAATAGAACTTCCTCACCACTGTCAATGTACTCTGATATACTCACTGAACCGAGTATGTCTTGAATTGAAACTCCCTCAAGATAAGCTTCTCAATCTCACTATCATTCAGCACATAGATCTTGTCCCTGAATCTTACCAAACCATTTTTCTTCAAATGATAGTTTTCATTACGATCACCTATACCTGCACCTATACATGTACTTGTACTCAGTTGTAACTTTCTCCTAAGCTCCATATACTTGTCATCGTAATATTTTTCCTATAAAATATAATCATGTCAGTCCATCCCATAGGAACTCATAGCTCATATATGATTCACATGTACCTTCCTGCTGAGAGCATTTGCAACCTTGTTCTCCATAACCTTAATGTATATGATTTCGAATTCAATCTCACTAAGGGTGGCCAACCATCTAGCTTGTTTGGCATTCACATTCAGTTGGTCAAAAACATACCTCAAACCACTATGATCACTCATTAGTACAAATATATTTCCAAGAAGATAATGTCTCCACATTTTCAAAGCATGAATCATAGCGGTCAACTCAAGATCATGAGTCACATAATTCTTCTTGTGCTCATTTAATTTCCTCGACTCATAGCATAGCATCCATGCCTCATGCATAAGGACTCCACCAAATCCTCCTTTACAAGCATATGTACACACTACGAACTATTTATCCTTATTTTCAATCTTAAGAACTGGAGAATCGGTCAACAACTACTTTAGCTTCTCAAAACTAGTGACACATTCTTCTATCCACTCAAACTTCTTACCTTTTCTCTACAAAGATGTAATAGAATATGCAATTCGTGAGAATTTCCTTATGAACCTCCTGTAATAACCTCTTAATCCAATAAATTATATGACTTCATCCACATTCTTAAGAGCTACCCACTCCATGATGGCCTTTATATTTTCTGGATCTACTATTATTCCTTCTTTGGAAACAGCATGTCTCAAGTAGTGTACCTCTGTCTGAAAGAAAGTACATCTTCTAATCTTATCGTATAACTGATTCTCTCTTAGAAATATGAACACTATTATTAAATGCTCAACATGCTCTTCCTCATTCTTAGAATATACCAAGATGTCATCAATGAATACAATAACAAACTTTTCCAAATAAGGACATAGCACATAATTTATTCATAAAAAACATAAATTTAGTTGGGGCATTATTCAAACGAAATGGAACTACAACAAACTCATAATTCCCATACCTAGTCCCGAAGGCAGTCATGTAGATGTCCTCTTCTCTTATGTGTACCCAATAGTATCCCGATCTCAAATCAATATTTGAGAACAACTTTTCTCCCTTCAACTGATTAAAAAAATCATCAATCCTTAATAATGGGTACCTATTCTTGATTGTGCCTTGTTTAGCTATATATAATCAATGGACAACCTGAGAGTGTCATCCTTCTTATTTACGAACAACACTGGTGCACCCCAAGTTGACACACTCGACCCAATGTATCCCTTATCAAGTGTTTCCTTTAGTTTCAACTTCAACTCTACTAAATATGGTGTGCTAATCCTGTAAGGTGCCTTTGATGTTGGTGTTTCCCCTAGCACCAACTCAATAGAAAATTCCACTTCCCTGGGAGGATGTAACTCTATAATCTCTCCTACGAACACATCCTAAAATTGTTGCAATACAGGATACCTCTGGAATGTTTTTGCATCCTCAATATCCTTACCATTGTCACTGGAAATATGCAAGGTAAACATCATACAACCTTTTCTGCAATTGCACTTATCCTACGTAGCAGTGACCATCCTCACTAATGCATGCTTCTTATTTCCCTACTGAATTCTCTTTTCTCCATTATCATCTAGTAACTCAATTTCCTTGTCATAAAAATCCACTTTGGTCCTATGAAGGTATAACCAATCCATACCCAAAATCATACTATACGATCCCAATGGAATTAAATTCAAATGTGTTTTTGTAAGCATACTATTTAACTCAAATGGACAAGATCTTACCCATTGGTGATCTCTCTTCTTAGTAGCTGTAGGAAACTACACCAACCAATATTTTTCACGCACTTATTTTCTAAAGCCACAGTTATCCACCAGGTCAGGATTAACATAACTATATTTAGAACCAAGATCAATCAAAATAGAAATAAATTGATCACAAAGCTTATTGTCCATCTCAATGATAAATTCCTAGTGATCTCCCTCCATGCTGTCCTTGACTGCATAAATGTGAGGAATGTTATGACCAATATCCCCAACTATTTTCACCTCATTTTCATTATATACCTGAGGTCTACCACCCTAATACTGTGGAAAATATCTCTTACGATGATATTTGCCACATATCCAACACTTCAATAGTGCTCTACCATCACCTCTAGTCTGTTGCTCTCCATGTTATGATCCATGTCCCTTCTCAATTTTATTGAACTTCTTATAAGGATCCACATTTTATTTCTCACTTGCATCTTGAGGTCTTCCCCACTTTTTTGACCATCTTCCTTTATCTTTCTCATTTCCTTCCAAGTCATGCTTAGGCTCAAATTTGTGCTTTGACTTCTCATAAAAATGCTTCAACTTCTAAATGGATTCTTATAATGATGTCGACTCATCAAACTCAATATGTTCTTTGTATTCTACTGGTAGCCCACTAATGAATCTTTGAACCTTGGCCTTATCCTCCTTGAGGTAAGGCACATATCTTAGTAGCTCCAGGAACCTGCTAGTAAACTCATCATCTTCCATGGAACCCATCTGCAACTCACAAAATGCCTTAGCTATGGCATCATAGTACCTCTGCGACAGGTACTTCTTCTTGATTTGACACTGCAACTCATCCCAAGTCAAGTAATCCTCCTAAATACCTTTAAAATTCTTCATATCCTCCCACCAAATATCTTCTCTCCCTTTAAGACTGAAATAGGTTATCTTGTCTTTCATGTTCTATGTATAGCTATGCAATCTGAAGAATATTTTCATCGCTATCAACCATGCCTCTACATCTTCTAACTTCTTCATCTCTCCATCGAATGTAGGAGGCTTTAATTTCTTGAAATCCTCTAGAAAATACTCATCCCTCCTATAAGGATGATGATGGTGACAACTATGATTATGTCTCCTAGAAGAGAAACTATAATTATGCCCATACATACTAGTCCTCCTGTCAGGTGTGTCCAATAATCTGCCACCTCTAACTATTTCCCCTCTATCCAACTGGTATCCAGACTGATACATGTTACCATAGGTGCCATTATTCTTTTCCTCCTACTCTTTATTGTTCCTCATCTTTCCATTTTTCTACAACTCTGACAAGCTCTGAAGAATTTCTACATTGACCTCTATTTTTTTTTCTTGAGCCCTTGCAAGTCTTTCTTGAGACTCAACCAGCCTGTCATTATATGCCTTACAACTTCTGAGCTCTACCCTCAAGCTCCTAAATGTATCTACTACACAAGGATAACACTCATCTCCTTGTTGCCCAAATAATCTGTAGGGAGAGTCACGGGAACTATAGTCTACCATTTTTCTCTTCATCATTGATTCTCTTCTCCTTGGAAGTATCTCATGTTAGGTAACCAAATAGATACAAAAATCAAATTCATACCTCATTGACATTCAGGGGAGGTTGATCTCGTCTACAAGATTAGTCCACATTAATATGTACATGTATAATCATAAACATATCCATATACAACATATCAATATACACCATCATCCATGACCATACTAACGGTATACCTCGACCCCATGCATGGCAACCAAGGTCATGGTTGACAACATAAAAATTTTCCAAATGGGAGTGAAATATGCTCTAACATCATATATGACCCAAAGCGAGTGAAACCTACTATGATACCACTTGTAATTGACCTCTCCCCTCACATATACCCACTTTCAAAGACTTACCTGGGATAAACATGAGATGAGGGCTTGTTATGATAATACTCAATGTTCCATGTGACCTTAAGGAAATGGAGTCGACAAAACTAACCTTACTGACTTCCCTCAAGTACCTCAAGACCCTCCAGGAGTAACCCAACTCATCCAAGTGTCCATCCCTTGAGCCCCAACTGCTCCCTTTCCAAGCCCTTCGTCCATCTCAAAACCCCCAGTCTCTCCCATGAGCCTGCATTAATGCGACTATGGCCTTTTTTTCCTAGTTTTGTGCCATTGGCTATGGAATTTAAGCCACTTTTTCATTTTTGGGGCCAAGCCTTGGCCCAGAAATCCATATAACTTCCATAACCCAGAAAATACATGACAAAAATTATTATAAACCAAAAATTGAAACCAGAACTAGGCTTGACCATCCCCAACTGGGACTGACATTCTGTCAAACACTTGATGAACATGAAATATACAGGTCATGAATCCAAGTCTGAGCATAAGGGAATGATAACTCATGTGAGACATGAAAATAAGGATCACCACCCTCTCCATTATATTTATTAACATCAATTATGTTTTTCATTCTTTATTCTTTCAGTTACAAGTAAAAACATGAAAATATCCATGACTAAAACCAATGATAGATCCATGTTTATAACCAACATATAAACATATAAATAATCATATTTTAATAACCATTAAAGCCACATAATAACCAGGTTTTGGACTTCCAAGTACCACCCGACCTTAGGCATGGATGACCTAAATATTTCTTTCAGAAATTCACCGTTGTGTCATATTCCAAGAATGAATGTAGGATCTCATGGGACAAAAAAATACAAAACAACCAAGGGGATCTAGAGGTTAAACCACCTCCACCTTGATCATATCGTGATCTCACCTAAACTGGCTCTGAGATCATAAAACCAAACTAAGCTTGGAATGCCTTTGAATTCCTTCACAATCCTTGAGGAATTTTTTACCTCCATGTCTGTAGGATTTATCGCAATCCACACTAAATAACTAGGCCCTAACCAAGACTCCACCCTTAAGCTTTACCGTGTATCCCACCATTACCAGTCAATGGATTCCTAAGCCTTTGGGAATGTTCCTGCACTACAAGGAAAATAACGTCTAACAGATGTTTTTGAGGAACCCCTTATAAAAATAGGCCAGATATTCGTTTGTAGGGAAGGTATCTACAGGAGGTTGGCGGGTGGAGGTTTTTGCGGTGCGTTTCTCATCATAAGCCACACCGGTGCATACTAAAAATTGGCACACTGAGACACTGTGCTCTCCGCACAAACCCTCCCGGTGTGTCTAAGTACTCTAGTGCACTGGTGATCTACGTATAAAAAAGCTCGATACATCTTTGTGATCCATCACACCATAAAAATGTGCGGTGGACCCTTGATAATACCATTTGGTGTGTCTCAAAAACCCATGCACCGAAACAGGGTTAAATAATAATAAAATTATCGGCCATAAAAAACATCACTTTTACTTCTTCAGTGCTCCAGACCTTTGAAGCACCGGTGTGAGTTTTTGTTGTGTGATTCACCCTGCCATTGATGCTCCCATTGCACGCATTGCTTCCATCCATTGCCCACTATGTGAAGTTCAAATTTTTGAAAATGGTGGGAAAATTTGGTTTCTTCATTTCCTTAGCAGATATGCATCCTTAACACGCAAATGTATTGTTGTGTAACCAGCTCCAAAAAGAGAAGAAAAGAGATATCAACGCCTTAGAAATGAGCCACTTCGAGGGGGCAACCTCCAATACATTACATAAATGAACAATTCTTGGATGA